>OX424572.1:16775006-17412247 GCA_949152435.1 Gastracanthus pulcherrimus
CAGCTGGTAAGGTTATGGCTACAGTTTTTTGGGATGCAAGTGGAATTATACTTATTGACTACTTGGAAAAGGGTAAAACAATTACTGGTGAGTATTATGCATCATTATTAGAGCAGCTGAAAGAAGAAATTAAAAAAAAACGACCACATTTGGCGAGAAAAAAAATTCTCTTTCATCACGACAACGCCCGAGTTCACACATGCTTCGTTTCAATGGCTAAAATTGAAGAACTAAAATTCGAATTGGTCGAACACCCACCGTATTCACCAGATTTAGCCCCCAGTGACTTTTTCTTATTTCCAAACTTGAAAAAATGGCTCGGTGGACAGAGATTTACGGACAACGAAGACGTCATTGCCTCTGTAAGTGCTTATTTTGAGGAACTTCCGAAAACGCACTTTTCTGAAGGATTAAAAAAACTTAAAAAGCGATTGACCAAGTGTATAGAGCTCCAAGGAGATTATGTTGAAAAATAAAAAAAAATTTACCCAAAAAAAATTGTTTTTATACTTTATTCTAAAGACTTATTGAACTACCCTCGTATCTTAAAAATAACAACCGCAGAGGAAAATATCAGGAACAAAAGTTATAAGATTTTTCCCTGACTATCTGATGGTGACCTTTGATTCGACCTTGACACACTTCAAGGTCATTTACAGGTCAAGTCAATATTTTACAGTTGCCTATTTAGGATGTACCATGCGGATGATAACACTCAAACTGAGGGACTAAGCTTAATATATACTATAATTTAATATAAACAATATACATGATTATATATCAAATTTTTTTTCCCGGGAAAATATGATTTTTTCCTATATATCTTTATTTCGAAAGAATCGTTTGAATATTATGAGGCCACAAATTTGATGATTCCAAAATATTGATTGAAAACATCAAATAAGGCTACGTTCTATTTTTAAAGACAATCAATAAGTAATTACCTAATGCGCTTACAGCAACTTACAATTCATAAAATATAAACGATCAATATGAGTTAGTTTGTATCAGAATAACTAAATTAATGCGATGAGTGTTCTTTACAATTCAGTATTATAACAAAATTCGATGTAAAAATATTGGAAGAATGAAAAATGTGGTAGTGAATCATTTATATCTCTTTTATGCTAGAAATATAAGCCAAATCTTCTTTACAAATCAAATAAATGTACATTGTTTTGAAAAACAGCAATATTCATTTATACAGATATATTCTTTATATAAAGGGGATCTCAAATCCCGAAACCTACAATCTATTCTATTTCTTCTAGTAATAAAAAATTTTTAAACTAAAAGTATTAAAATAAGATCTTTTATTACCTCTGGATTGTTAAACTAACTAGCTATTTGCAATTCATGTTATCATGATTATTATTGTTTGTGTTGGGTCTTTTGTTTTTTATTATATTTTCAAGATATCTATTTATATATTTTGATGTCACTTCTTACAAATATAATTTTCAGATTCTTGGTTTGGGTTGCCAAACATTACTTCTATTGTATGCACATATGATCGATGCTTGTCTCACTTGTAATACTTTATAACGACATATAACGATAGCTTACGATAACGGTATAAGATTCACGGATAAAGAAACGGGGGAACCCCTGCAATTAAGCAGACAAGCACCGCATGGATGCTTTAAATAGCAAGGTTTTATTTTCGAGTTTCAGTTTCGATAGCAAAATTAGAACGTTTACAATAGTAATCATGAAAATCTACGCTCTTGCTATATTGATCATCTTTTGTGTTGTTAATGTAAGTTATCCCTATAAAGTGAATTAGTGATTAATGCCTATATCATTAACATAATTTCTGGTATTTTTTTATAAAAATGATGGTATTTTTTTATTACATTTCCTTAATATTTGCAATTTTAAGTAAACTTTCTATATCAAAAGCATTATTTAATTTATTCTTAAAAAGAATTCTTTTTTAGTTTATAGACTAGAAATAATAGTTTTGTTTAAGCAGTCCGAGCTAAAAATAGCATCGTTAGATTTTTTCTTTTTTTAAAAAGCTTTTATTTTGTTCTGGTGCAAAAGCATAGAACAAAAACAAACTTAAGTTTTCTTCTATTTGTATATAAAAGTGTTAAATTTACATATGTATCAAATTGATTTCTCTACAATAACATAAGATTCCTATCACAACTATAAGATTCTAAACTTTTAAATTGTTTAAACAAATTATATAGATTTTTTTAAGATAAATCTTTCTAGTACATTAAACTAGCAAATGAATCACATACAAACACTACAAACTCAAAGATCACACACATGCATCGTTAATTTTCTCATTGGCCTCACACGTAGATTCCTGATCTAAAGATGCTGTAGATTCACTAATGTAAGAATTTCTGCAAACTTAACCTTTAAGCATATGTTTAACCGAATTTCCAATTTACATAGAATACTACAGCAGATTGGCGCGATGACGTTCTCATTAACCATTGGAACCAAATCAATTCCATTATAAACAGCAGATTGCAGCGGATCGAGGTTAGTACCAATCACCTTCATTCCTTATACTTATAGATTTATTTTTTGAATATATAAACACACATTTTTAGATAGCTAATCAATATTTCTTTAGACTCAAAACAATTTTTTGTAACAACCATTTACGTAAGAAAATGATCAGGAAATGGGTCATGATCAGAAACTGGGTCCGTTGAGGTATCCTAGTAATGTCTTAAATATTAACGTCCATTTACAAGATTTAAAAAATTCTTGACTCTGTAACAATGATTAGCAAGTGTTTTTAAAACATAGACACTTTTTTAAAAATGATAACATTATCTACACATTTTAGATAATCGATCATGCTTTACGTGTCTCCAAAGATAATCATTTTGCTAATGACTATATATCGAATATACTTTCCATAAAAAGAGAAAGAATGATCCACTTCAAATCGTACCCTAATTCATTGTTTGCCGCAAACCTGCTGTCTTACAGCCAGATACATTAAGAAACTATCAGAACTAAAGTCACCGGTGCAATTTCTTTGTAACCTCACTTTGTGCACAAACGTTTCAGAGAGAGGCGAACTCAAAGGGAACCGCAGCCGCGAAACACTGCTACGAGGAAGCGAAGAGCGAACTGGCCAGCATATCGAGAAGCGGCTACAACAGTGTCCGCAGCTGCGTTTACTCGTCGAGTAACGCGGGTGACGCGAACGTCTGCTGCCAAGGAGTCGATCAGAGGGTCTTCGAGGAATCGCTGGTCGTCGACAGGTCGGCGAACGCCTGCCTCAGTGATGCCTGATGATTACGCTAAGAGGTCCGGTTACGAGGACTCTCTGTTTTAAGTGGCTTTTTGATATTGCAGTGAAAGTGACTGATCAAATGAAAAATATGAGTGCAGCGTGATTCGTATGCACTTATGATATACGAAATAATTGTATTGTAATTTTTCTTTTCCAACGGACGAGTTACTTTACATGTGATTTTTTATTTCTTTGTCTCTTGAGCCTTTATATATTATAAGCTTTAGTTTGATCTCTGCAGCGATTAGTCGGGAACAATAATATTGTGAATTCGTTGCCGGAAAACAAATAATTTACGCATTTTTAACATTTAGATGATAATTGAAACCTACCAGGATTTCCGTTCAATGATAATATTATTTTTTGTGAAATGAGTCACCCGTCGTATCTTGCTTTATTAACTTGATCAGACGATTTATATGATATACAATGATAGGACACTGAAACAATTAATAAAGATATCGATACATACAGTAATTAAAAGAAATTTTTCAATATTAATCAGAGCAATTTTTAAAATTATAATTATCTACTCAACTTTTTTATAAATAGTTTAAAAATACTGCTATATTATATCTAATGAATCGAATGTTACGTTAGTACCGTGTGAAAAATATGTTCTACTCCGATAATTATAGATACAAATCTACAGACATGACCGCTATCTTTTATATTTTATAGACTGCATTTGAAGTAATAAAGATAAGAAGAGATGTTATAGATACTTTTACTATTAATCTTAACTGGTTAACAAGCTATTAAATAATTATATTATAGATTTACATGTCAGATCAATATTTAAAATATTAAAGAGCTTTTAAATTTAGACATTAAAGAAATTAAGAGAATTCAGAGAAAAAATAATTTATACCAAATACATAAAAATGGATTTAAATCAAATTTATACTAACACTAAAACTAATTTAGAGTATTATATATTATATCTAATTATATAAATGCGTTTACTGTCATCAATTATGCAAAGTACCTTTTCTTGAACCTATAATTGCAAATAACATCTACTCATATTTTTCTTCTAATTAAAAACTCTTTCTATATATATTTTTAATCTCTAAAGCGCCATTTATTTTATTTATTTATTTATTTACATATACAGACATTGACTATCATTAATCGCTACATGATTCAATGAAATCAGTTAATAATAATTATAATAATAATGATACTAATATTAATAATAATAACTATTATTATAAACAAAATAAAATATAAAACAACTTAATTTACTCGCTGAATTTTGCAACAAATTTCGCTGCAAAAGATTTATGTTTTGCCGTTTTAATAGTTTAAAAACTATTATATTTGTTGGAGAAAAATGTATTTTTATACCAAATACTTCTTTTTCTAAATAAATTTTTAATCATAGTATGAGCAAAAACTTTCATTTACAATGTAAATATAAAAATTATTTTCAGAGATAATACATTTTTTTCTTCTTTCTACGCCCTAAATTTGTTCCGATAAGGTACTTGACAGTTAACAGTATTTAATATTAAAAATCAAATGAATCTCTCTTGATTCTATCGAATACATTAAACATTAAATCATTGCTTTTGATAATGTAAGTATTTAATTATACTGTACATATTATGTATAAAACAAAGGGTGTCACTAGCCCAATCAACACATTTTCCTATAGTAATTTGGGACCTTAAACATTCAGTTTAATCCCCAGCAAATAAAGCTCATATCCAACAAATTCACTGAGTACAACTGAAACATTACCCCGCCTTTGTGGAAGAAATGCTCAAAAACCCTCAACAAAACTTGTACATAAGGTGATTACTCTTGATTAGATAGTTAATTGTTGTGAGTACTACTTCCAACATGAGTATTACCCATTTAATTGAGTGTTTATTTAACAGCTACTTTAAAATTAAAAGCAACTCAGTAAAAAGTAGCATTCAAATCCACGACCGAGATTAGAATATAAATCCAGGATTTTTTAACCCAAAGTATCGGACTTTATACCGTTTGAGTTAAAATTTGAGAAAAATAAACGCAAAATATCATTCAACAGAAATTTCAACTTGAGTGTAAATTGGCACAAAAGTAAAAATGTATCATACCCGGACTTTTGGATCTATAATTTCAGGCTATTCCGACTGACAATGAGTCAACGTAAATAAAAGCATATGCTAAAAAATTACGTTTACGCTTAAGATTGAGTGTGAACACTCAATACATAAGGTTAAGATTCACAGATACACTTAATATTGAACGTAATCAGTTTTTGAAATTATACACGTAACATGAAGAGATAACTCTAAATTTTGTATAGTTCACATACAACTTTAAGCGTGTAAAAACTTAAACTTGACAGTAAATACTCAACACTACAGTGAACACTCAATATTGAAACGAAATACTCAATACTATAATAAATACTCAATATTGAAAGTAAATACTCAATACCATAATAAATTCTCCATATTGAAAATAAACACTCAAAACTCGATATTGAGAATACGTACTCAATATTCAGAATACACCCTCAATATTGAGAGTAAACACTCAACATTAAAAGTAAATACTTAATATTGAGAATACGTATTCAATATTCAGAATACACCCTCAATATTGAGAGTAAACACTCAACAATAAAAGTAAATACTTAATATTGAGAATAAACAATCAATCTCAAAAGTAAAGACTCAATATCAAGAGTAAACACACTCAAATCTTGACAGTTCCTTTCCGTAAACCAAAACCAACTATCAACTTTCAACCCCAACCCTCAAATTCCGAATGCCCACCATCCAGTTGAGTGGACTCTCCCCTCGGGCAATTCGACTACAGGCCCTCCGCGACCCTCTGCTGCAGCTGCTGCTGGACCTGAGCAGCGGCGGCGGCCATGATGCTCGAAGTGCTGCCACTGGTCGTCGGCGTCGCCGTTGTCGTCGAGTCCTCGGCGGTTGGCCCCGCGGCGAAGACCAGTGGCGCCGCCGCGTAGTACGGCAGCAGCGGGTACTGCGTGGCCGGGAAGTAGGCGGGCGGGAAGAGGCCCTGCCGGTGGGCCATCTTCAGGCGCGAGGTCAGCTGCTTCTTCCACTTGGTGCGCCGGTTCTGGAACCAGGTCTTGATCTGGACCTCGGTCAGGCTCAGGCACTTGGACAGCTCCATGCGCTTGCTCACGCTCAGGTACTTGTCGATCTGGAGAAGGGGAGGGGAATGTCAAGCGGGCGTTGATGTTGGTCGAAATTTTTTAGGTTCTCGAATTGAATCTTGGATTGATCGAATGATAGATAATTAGTTGTGATTGAATAGGTAGACCTAATTTTGTACGCAAAAAAAAAGGTTTGTATGGCTCTTTCTGGCTCAGTCTGACCTTTTATTAAGGGATGAATTGAAAGGTATCCAATTATAAATATATTTTCTTAATTTATTTACATTTTTTGGGTATATTTTTGCTGTATGTATTATAATCTTAAGAATTACTTTTGACCCAGAGAAACCGATTACTAAAAACTAACTGGTTTTAAAATCTTTCGATTTATGTAAATATATTTACCCAAGGAAATTCACGTATATACCATGTTTAAAGAATTACAAAAAAATAATTTCTGATTCATTAATGAGGAAAGATAAATAAGTAAGGCTTGGAATGGAATTCATTGCTAAAAGTTTGTTAAATTATTATCCTTTAAGTTTATTGATTTGAATAAAAATTATTACAAATTAATTAATATTTGAATTTTTCTTTAAAGTTTTATATGATTTTATTTTATCAACTATGTTTACTAATAATAATTTAATATACCTTAAATTCTGCCTCAAGCCTTTCAAGCTGCTTTGCACTGTAAGCTTGCCTTGGTTTTCGATCGATACCAGGTTTCCGTGATCGCCTTCCACCTGGTTTAGGTGCTAAAATAAAATAAAGATTAATATAAATAAGTGTACTGAATCATTCATTATACAATTACGCTAATATTTTTCGTAAACAGTTTCGTAATAGCATCAAAATATTATTATAAATAGTCGTGTAAAATTTTTCATACGTGCATTTTTTGCTACTAATATATATTTTTAAACTAATGTAAATTAGTTTGTATTTTATTGAAAACCTTTGATATGAAGTATTATTTGTCGAGTGTATAATGCTGCACTTCATATTTTGTGCAATTTTAAAATACTTAACAACGAAAATCGCCGTGAAATGCGAAAATCACACATAAAAATACTAATGATAATAAGATAGCAAATCAGTTTGGCTATATGGTTTTAGCTGGTATAACTGATATGTAGCTAGAACAATAAAAATATTATCTGCTGTAGCAAAAATATTTGTTATAGTCTACAAATGACGCTGCTGTATTAAACCAGCAAACAGTTTTGTCACTTCCAACCAAATTTTCAATTGTTATGGTAAATTATATTTGTGCATGTAACAAGTTAACGCAATAAAAAATTCAAACATTTC
Organism: Gastracanthus pulcherrimus; assembly: GCA_949152435.1. Taxonomy (NCBI): domain Eukaryota; kingdom Metazoa; phylum Arthropoda; class Insecta; order Hymenoptera; family Pteromalidae; genus Gastracanthus; species Gastracanthus pulcherrimus. The sequence continues at coordinate 16,782,719 of OX424572.1, forward strand.
ATGAATTTGGTACTGTTTGTAACTCTGTACAACTGCATATCCTGAGGTATTAGTTTACTTTTTTAAATCGAAGCGAACATAATTGTGCACTTTTTAATGCTTATACTAAACATTCAATTTTTTATACATAAAGACTTTAATAAAAACAAAAAATTAAATAGCCTGCATACTTTTTGAACAGTTTAGTTTGATGACCTGATTAGTATTGTAAAACCCCACAGAAAATTAAAAAATGTTGAATAATATCTTTTAAGAATATTATAGTTGACCCCATTACTTAAAATTTTGTCTTCGACAAATCGAAATTTAAGCAATCGTTTACGCTTAAAAGATACAGTACATAAGATATTCAAAATCCTTATCCAAAATCTATCATGACAAATTTACAACAGCGCTCCTTTACCTTAAATTCTATTTACCTATCCTCAAAAAAATCCATCTCTCACTTCCTCCAAAAAAAAAAGAGAAAAAAAACCTACAAAAACATCATCTACTCCGCTAACTGTCATAAGCTCATCACCGCGCAGCGCAAGATTTACAGCTGCGCTAATGAAAGAGCGAGACCGCGACATTAAAAAATAATGTCGCTCCTAATCGCTGGGCAAACAAGCGCTCGCTCGCACTATCCTTTGTCTCTATGCGTGCACGCACGCAAGGAGTCCCGGGGCTGCAATCGATTGCGGAGCGAGCACCAGAGTGCGTTGCGTTTCTGTTTGCCCGCTTCGACGCGACACCTCGCGGAAAAGCCCATCGGGGATGAGTTGACGCGACCTGTTTAGCGGCCAGGTGCTAAGCGCGACAGAGTGTCATGCTTGGTTAGGAGAATGTGTTTGTGTGTGGGTGTGTGTGTGTTGAGTGTGCAACGCACAATGTTGATAGAATTGGTGTACATATAGAAGATGATTTTTGTAGTGTGGGAAGTAACTTTTTGAAACTTTTATGATATTACGATGGTATTTTACACGGTATATATACATCTCCGAAAGTAAAAATTCACTTATTTTGAGTGATTTCTCACTCTTTTAATAAGAGAAAATATAACCACGGTGATTAGGTCCTCTATCCTAAATATTTTTAATATGTTTACTCGTTTTCGAACGAGATAATGAATGAAGTTCAACCAAATATTCTTTTTAAGTAATAATTCTCAAGTTAACAAAATCTTTTCTATTGGGACTTTGCATAAATTATATTTATTTCATATTTCAACAGTTTATGTAAAAGAAGTTAGATCGTATTTTATGGAATATTGTTTTAAGAAAAGAGAAAAAATATGACTGAATTATTATTATTTCTCTACATAATTCATAATAAAAATTAACATTTTATATTTTTGCCAAAACCCAATTCATTCTCAAAATGCTTTACGAGATAGATATATGCCTGCATACCAAAGTCTTAAGCCACCATAAGCCTTCGTGTATATAAAAATTATATTTTTGATCTGTAAGTGAGATGAGAAAACTATATTGGTTTCTAAGTGTATTATAGGTAAGTTTCAACAATCTCAAGAGCACATGTTTAAAATAATCTAAATTTAACTATTTTTGCTAATATTGTTCAACTGGAATAAGTATTTGCATACTATATTATATATAAGTAGGAACTAGCTAAACAGTTAAACACATTTAGGTAAACTCATATTTATTTATAAACATGTTTATGTATACAAAGTCTTCAGTATCCAGTGTAGGCATATATTCATAACAATCTTCATAAAATTTGACAATAAAATTAATACTTCTAAAATCAATGCATTTTCAAAAATAAACAGAAAATGATCTAAATCATTTCAAAAAATCCTTATTGTTCTTTCATATTTATTCAACATTGTTTACATCAATTCCATCCGGTGTTACGTAAAATTCACTTATCTGTAAATTAAGCATTCTATTTTGTACAAAACTCGTGAGTAATACGCGTAATTTCTATAATTTCACCATCACAACAAATATTAAGCTTAAAACCAAATTTACCCAGTATCCGCAATTCGCACCAAATCGCTTAAAATTTTAAATCGTGTTTTTCCACCTAGCTCAACGCTCGCAAAATTCACACCAGTCCCTCATCTTCTATTTTCCGACCAAACTACTATACTGCCCATACGAATTCCCGCAAACACGTCAATCATTAACAATTAAGATACAGCGTACAAATTGTCACATCCCGCAGCGCGTTAACGTCGCCTGTTTGCCGGACAATTAGCGCCCGTTTAAGGCGTGCAGCCGCGCTTGCGAAAGACATTAGCATATTTTACGAGCTGCGCACGTGTTTGTACGTGGAATCCACGGTGTTCGCGCGATGGATGTTTGACCAAGATGGCTCTATGAAGATAACAGGCGCGAAACTTTATTCTTTCCCCTGCAGGTGTATAGAGGAGAGAATTTTTAGTCGCGCGCGTGTCGCGTAGGGCTTTGTTCGAGCAAGTCAATTTTTAGTGTACACGGAACGACTTACTTTTTCCGAGAATGAAATTACATTTTTTTTCTGGGTAAATTTGACTTCATTATAAAATCCACGTCAAACGTATAATAGTGATATATTTAAAAAAATTAAAGTATTTGCGTTGAATGTAACGAATTTTTTACTTAGTTAATGAGTAACCAAATTTTGCGAATTTTGTCGATTTAGCTTACATAATTACTTTTCCGTAATATTGTATGAAAAAGTTTTAAATCAATATTTAAATAAGATACATCAAAACATAAGTACATGTTTATATAGAGTACCGGCTTTTCACACAATATAAAATTTTACTGCACTTCATATTTATCAAAGTACTACAAAAACTTTCATCACTTAATTCAATTGTTCTTTACTCAGTTTATACAATTATAATTTACGAGTGTTAGAAATTTAACGAAAAAAGCATAGAGACGACGGATGCACAATGTAAAAGAAAAATATTGTGAGAGAAAGCTTTGACAGTTCTATAAGTTTCGTAAACGGAACATTAGAGATTCCGTATGCGGGTACTAATTGAGCGCGGGAGAGACAAAAAAAATGTCAGGGAAGATTTATGAGTGTGCTCAAGCGTTTAGCACCTACGCCGTGTGTTGAAGTAGACGCGCCCGGTAAATGAGTGTCTAATATTTCAATATACGAAGCGCGGAAAAATGACACGAGCTCTTTTCATATGTCAGTTTGAAGTGGTTCTGGGACATGCATGTTCATCGTAATAGTTGCTAACAAACTATTCATTAGCAACAAGTTAAGATTTAAAACTTATAATTGTTGCATCCCGCATATATCATGTTTTCCTCTAAATTCGTAATTGATGATAGAAGAAAATCTTCGGATAACTTGAAACTTTTGAACTTGGAAAAAGTTGGTTTGAATGAAAATTAATTAGTTTTAAAAGAAAAAAATTAATCTTTAGCACAATCTTTAAGCTCATCCTATACTTATTTTTACTAATATTAATGATTTGTATTGGGGAAAAGGTACGCAGATTTTATTTAACAAATATCTGATTGAATTTGTTTGAATTTTTTATAAATAATGCAACTTCATTGTATCAAACGCCTGTTTTCGCCGGTTTTCGCTAACTGCATTACAACATCGTTTACAACAATCAAATATTTGTTCCAATGCGAGGAGTGTACACAAATATATGTGTGGAGTTTCAGGTTGCTAAGAGGAAAACGGAGGTGCTTCAAACATTTAAAATCTCAAAATGTTGGGTTACTAAATAAAATGAATCAACGTTTTTCAAATTCATGTAAATTATAATATTGCGCCCGTTGATATGTGAGTTATCCCATAAAAATATCCTAACATTTTTTAAAATTATTTATCTTTTTATTGCTTTTTAAATACTATAAATTACCAAAAAACAGCGTTCTTACACATTTTAAATAATTTAAAAGGACCCTAATTTTAAAAAATCGTATGTTTACATAAGATGTTTGTTTGTAACAAATTGTTGCCAATATTGGTTAAGAAAGGAAAGATCAATTGAGCTTTGAAAGTTTACATCGTTTTAATACAAGAAATAACAAAATGAAGTACAAAATAAATCATTATAAGCATTAAACTTTTTACTATGAATTCCAATGAAAATCTTATAGATAACGTTGCCACTTCATCATTTACTTTTATAAGTCGAAAAATAATCCATTCAACTTATATTCAATATTTCCAAAAGTGTCCAAGTCTCTACTATTACACAAACAATTTCCAAACACCAACTAACCTTTTAATTTCTAAAACTAAATCCATACAACCCATCCTCAAACAAATACTTCACCCCACTGCACACTATTCCCCTCAAACTCCCTCTACATCCTCGAACAGGTGAAAACCACGCACACTGTGCATCCCAGCTTTCCGAACAATCGATGAAACAAACTCCCGCGCGCAGGATGGGAACAACTTTGAGTCCCTCGCACCGCCTAACTTCACAGCTCGTTAACATTATTAATAGATTTTCGCGCCCCGCGCACGCGGCAACAATAGACGCGCGGGTGTAACAGCCTTACCGCACGCGAGGACTGCATCAACGCGAAAGCTGCTCTCTCTCTCTCGATTGATATGGGACTTTGAGATTGGGTTTCGTGGGATGCTGCTTTGGCGGGGGCGCGACGTTATTTATGGTTATGGTCGCGGAATCGTAGCGCTCTTTTAATTAGATAGTTTTGGTGTTGGGAGAGAATTAATTTTTATATGGAGTTGTACTGTATCAATTCTCCTATTTAACTTAGTTTCAGAATACGTGGCTAGGGTCGTACGAGAAAATAAAGAGGGAATTATAATAAATGGCTCCCTAACACGATTGCTAGCATACGCAGATGACATAGACATAATAGGAAAAAACAGAGAAACCGTAATAAAAAACGGAGAAATATTAATAAAAACAGGCATAGAAATAGGCCTAGAAGTAAGTGAAAAGAAGGACCGGAGATTCCTGATACCGATTTAAAAGTGTCTGGCAAAACTTTCAAAAAAGTAAACGACTTAAATACCTTGGCACGATAATAGACCACAAAAATGAAACTCGTAAAGATATCAAGAACAGGCTGCATTCGGGTGTAATGCATGCCTGTATTCGATAAATAACTTACTAAAATCACGATTACTATTGCGAAAAAGTAAATTAGAAATATACAGAAAAATCATAATGCCAGTATTTCTATATGGATGCGAAACGTGGGCGTTAACCAAATGGGAAGAAAATAGATTTAGAGTATTTAAGAAAAGAGTCTTCAGAAAGATATTTGAGGGCAAAATAGATGAGATTACTAGAGCATGGAGAATTTTACATAACCAAGAAATACACGAGCTATACGGGAAACCAAACATTACCAGAGTGATTAAATCTCGAAGACTAGGGTGGGTTAGGTATGTAGCTAGGATGGGTAACGAAAGAGCAGCACTTAGAGTGCTGGCAAGGAAACCGACAAGAACAGTAACCCCAGGCAGACCGAGGCGAATGTGGGAGGACAATATTAAAATGGACCTAAGGGAAATGGGATGTTATGAGGCGGATTGGAGGCAACTCGCAAACAATAGAGAAAGATGGCGTGACTGTGTGAACAAGGCTATGGACTACACAGCTACGGATAGCTAATCCCAACAAGTAGTTATGATAGCTATGATGATGATGCAAGCACGTCTACAGCCGACATAAAGCCTATGTAATAGCTGTTGCCCTGCAGGAACTGTTGCTGTTTACCATTACTACTTGGCCTTTGTTATAATAATAATTATAATACTAATAATAATAATAATGGAGTTTCGTAGAGTTTTTATATATGTTGGTTTGTTGGTTAGTATACTGTTGTCACTAGGAAATTATTACTGAAATGATCAAAATGCAAAAAATCGAGATAAACGATTTTTATTCAAATTTTGTAGCCTTCTTCTTTCGGGTTTAATTGTAACATTTTGTTTTATAATTCAAATATTGCTTAGCTTGTGCTGACTTATGCAGACTATATATCATGTAAAGAATCATACGTAAGTTATCGTATTCATTTTGCATATTTTAATCATTTTGTACATATAATGTTTTATTGTGATTATTATTTGAAGACGTCCCGGATGAAGCATCATTTGATGAATTGATTGATATCAAAAACGTAATTTTATATAAAAATATCAGTTATATAAGATTTTTATAGGTATAGTAGAATAGAATCTATAAAAGTTGCAAAAATGAAAAAGTTTTGTAGAATGATATTCGAAATTAATATACCGAAATCGAATATATGGAATATGACACGGGAGCTATAATGAAATAATTTTAAAAATAAATACTCATACAACTACTTGCATTAATAAAATTAAATTTCTTTTTAACCCTGATAGAAATCTAAGCTGGTTTTTAGCCATAAATTAGCTAATATTGACAAAGTAAGCTTATTTCTACTTAACGAATTAGCTAAATACCCGCTTACGATGGTATGTTTTTTAGCTTATTTCTAGCTAATTTCTAGCTAACATTAATCACTTTTTGTAAATGTTAGTAAAATACACATTTACGTTACGTTAATTTAAGTATAATAGTGTAAAACTACGTAGAATCAATAAAAAATATATAATTGTCTATTAGCATAAAAGTATTTTACACCAAGCATATTTCTTTATATTACTTTATTATTGAAAAGTTAAGGTTAAGACTCTCGCTACTAACAATGCATAAGAATTTTCTTACCAAAAAGGCGAGTAGCATAACTTCTTCGATATTAAATTTGAATTTGAATTATTTGATTTGTGTTTAAGAATAAATAAGAATAATTTATTAATACTCATAGTATAAGTATTTATTTAAAACAGCCCTAACCTATAGGTTTGTTTTGATTACCATGACAATTTAATTATCTTAACTGCTTCTTAACTTGAAATTAGCTGGAAATAAGCTAGAAATTACCTTATTTTTAGGTAAAAAATTTAGCTATAAATTAATGTTTTAACTTAATTTAAACGCCTTAAAAATTTGAAATGTTTTAAAAATTACAAATTATACGATCAATTACAATACTTTAGCTAGACTTTTATTCGCATACTACATATAAAATATACAAATAAAGTTATTCTTAACATATCTAACAGTATACGCATGAAGGATCCACGTGGAAAAAAGAGCAAAAATACGAAAAATGAATCCGACTGAAAAATAATATTTCATTTTCTTCGAAAAGCATAAACTCGATATTCTCCCATTTCTCTATGGACCCTTCGTATTTATTTGATGAAACACTCAGCGTAGATTATAGTTACCTTGCAGGCCGAATATCTGTCCGGGCTTCGATTGGACGAACCAGCTGTTGTACAGCAGAGACGCGGATGCGAGGGAGGCTGCCGAGTAGCCCGAGGAATCGACCAAACTCGCCTCGGAAAATTGTAGATTCGTCGTGGGATACAGGCCGCTACTCGTTCCTGCGATTAAAACATATGTCGTTAGTTTCTCACCTATACGTTTTTTCTTCATGTAAATTTTGAGGATTTTTATTCTAGTTACTATTTTAGTATCATTTTAACACAGCAAGTCGATTTAATTACACTGAAAAAAAAATTTGTTAAATCTAAGTAAACGTTTCCTTGAATCGTACTAAGAAAAGGTTTACTTAAATAAAGTAAATATTTCTTAAATTTAATAAATGTTTATTGAATTGATGAATACCAGTCGAAACATAATTAAATATTTACTATTATCAAATAAATATTTTCTTAGTACGATTCAAGGAAACGTTTACTTAGATTTAACAAATTTTTTTTTCAGTGTATAAATTTTGAAAAGTTTGCAAAGAAAGTACGATTTTACAATCAAAATGTAAAATTAATGTCAGATTATTTAGTTTATTTTAAAATTTAGAATGTAAAGTGTGTAATATTGAATTGTAGTTGAATTTAATAAAATCAGAAATATATGAAGCGTCAGTAATCGAAAGCATTTTCTAATTAACTGTATAAATAAAATATTTTAACCCAAATCATCAACATTACTTGTATATAAATCGTCTAACATTACACCAATAACTAAAGTAAAATTACTACTACTATTTTTCATCGAAACTGCACGTTATCTCCATTAATTAAAAAGAAACTTTATCTACCATTCTCCATCCCACAAAACAGCCAGTTACATATCAAAATCCATCCCCTCGCACACTCACCCAAGCTCTGTCCAACCCCGTTGACCCCCCTCTCAACGAAATCCCTCCTCTCCGCAACCTCATCGCCGCTCGTCCTGACCACCATCATCGAGCTCCCATCTCCAAATCCCTTCCTCTGCTCCTGCTCCTGCTGCTGCTGGTGCTGTTGCTCGCTCGTACGCCCCAAAATACTATCGATCGAGAAGCTCACGCTGGAGGTCCTCTCCGAGCTCTTGCCACCGGTGGTCGACTCTCTGCCCCGACTCGAGGGTACGCTCGGCCGGTCCTCCTCGACGTCCGCCGCGTTGTACAAGTCGTCGTCCGAGGTGGCGGAGGAGGTGTAGTCGGCGAGGGCGACCGGCGACCGGGCCGAGTCCTCGACGATCTCGACGTCGCCGTCGGCGCGAGAGCTCGAGGGACTCGAGGACGCCCAGGAGGAGTCCATGTCCTCGGAGATCATCTGCTGGCTGTGATGATGGATTAGAGAATTATTATTAGTGGGTCCGGGGTTTGAGTGGGTGAGTGTATTATATTTCTGCTTTGTTGTGGGTGTATTATATTGTTTGTATATTCGTGTGCGTAGGAGTAGAAAAATAGGTAATTTAAGTTAAGAAGAATGATGTTCCTTTATTTTTTAGTCTTCTTACGATCTTCGACAAACGAGGAAGATTCAAATGTAGATTTTGTTTGAATTAATAGCGAGACAAAGCTCTTTGGTGCACGACTATTTTCTCGCTAGCAATAATTTTTCAAGATGATTCTTCTTATAAGTTTATAAATAGTTTTTGGAACCCGCTCAGTTTCATCTCGTAGGTCCCTGTTTTCAAGATATGACTTGTTGTATCTTAAATACATGAAATCTCAGAAAAAAACTGTAAAAATAATATCATAAATCGGCCATTAATGGCCATTTACATCTATTCATAGCTATTAATGGCCGATTAATGGCTGTGAATTAAATTGATTTCTACTAGGATAATGATACCTTTAAAATATAGTAGATTTTTTGTTAAAGAGCGTATGAGCCACTCTAAAAATCTCGTCTACAATTTGCTGTTAGAAGCAATCATCGAAATTTTATCAAAGATAGACGTTCAAATCATTTTTCAGAAACGAGTGTTCGTATTAACATTATACAAACATTTCAATCAATAACGCTGATAATTTTTCCATGAGAATAATGCAAACAGACCAAAGAAGTTCTTCAAATGATCTTAAATTTGAACTCTGTTTCATAAAAAAATATGTTTGATTCAAAATTACAAACAATTAAACATGTTGATGACATATGTATGGAAATTTAAAAGTAAAATTAAGTATTTTCAACTCTTTAATCCGGACCTATCTATATAAGAATCATAGTTCTGCATAGGCGCCGTTTGAATTTTAGATAGGGTAATATAAAATAATAAATCCAAAGAAATTTTGTTGCTAAAAAACAATTTTCTAACGATTTTTAATTCTAAAATTTCCGAGAAAATATTAAGTGATCGAAAATACACAATAGTGAGTAACGCGTAAAAGAGTGTAAATATAAATAGAATCCCGTCCGAATTTTTGCAATCGGTCGAGAATTGTATTAGATACAGCCATGCCCGTGCGCGAAAACCATGTTTTGCGATGTATGTATTTAAATGCATTTAAACAGGCTATCTATATGTTTAGAGCGTGGGTCACTTACATGACTGTAAAATCTTTACCGATCGGAATTTTAATCTATAATTTGACCTGGCCTAACTTTAGATATTGTTAAATAAATGCATGTACAACAATTTCGACTTTTTAACAATGTTTGACCGAAAAAGGCCCTTAAAGTTATCAAGGATTGCTACCTGCGCCTAGAGTTTGTTGGACTTACATATGTGTAGTATCTATACCGTGAGGAATTTTGTTCTGCTATTTTATCAGATCATTCTTGAGATGCTGTTTTATGAAAATATTAAAAATGGAAATAACAGCAAAACTTGGGAAGAAATTAATATTTTATACGAATCAAAGCTTGATACAATTCGAAGTATAGGTAATATTGTTACTTATTTACCGCGTATCTCGGATACAATAAGTCATATCTTGTTTTGGGTAAGAGAAATCACTTCCCAAGCCACATTGGAATCCGTTTTCCAAAGGATGTGGATTCTCCTTGTTAGTTCAATAGACTTCTTTTCTAAGTATAAAATAGAGCTGAGAAAATAATGTTTTAATCGTAAATCAGCTAATATATTTACATTCTAACAGGAGTCTACTTAAATTTAAGGGATTTTAATTATTATATAATATTAATTAAAATTCATTTATACTAAAGAATAATACTCCGTATTCTAGAAATCATATTTTTTATCTAATTAGCCGGATTTGAGCTCTGGCTTGAAACGTGTTTTAGTACGAACTCTTCTTCATAATGAAAAAGTTTTCACACAGAAATATTCTACTGTTATAAAAAGAAACATATTTTTTAACAAAAATAATCCTTCTTGCATCAAATAGAATAATAAACTATTATTCCTAATTTTCTTTTATTAAAAAGTAAACTCTCAGTCTAATCTTACTCGCGTTAAACATATTATCACTAAAAACTAACGCATTCATCCGTGACTTTGAGTGTATTATAGTAACTGACTGTTCATCGACTTACCTTGTTAAGAAAACAGTGCTACCTACAAAAAAGTAGCGATGCTCCGGTTCATGCTCACAATTAACATCTCGATAAATCTTCAACTGAACGATTCTTCAATAAACAATTCATTCTTCAACACCTATTCACAAAACAATAGTTCCTCAACACTCTTCACTTCTCAAATCCTCGTACACAACTCCCACCACAGCAAGCAATATATACCCTAACAAAATAAAACAATTCCCACTCAATTTCCTTCCAACATCGCTGTCTACAATCCAATCAACGAGCCCCAGTTGTCTCCAGATACACCCACTCGTCTTCCTTATCTGCTTCTCAACACCTCCGATACAACAACCACCACACGGTAAACAATATAACCAGACACAACTCCGTCGAGTTCCAACAGTCACCCAAAGCTCTTCCGATCGGCAAACTCAACGCGACTCGGGTCCATCGCGATGCACACGCTCGTAAAGACCGACGGAAAGATAAAGCTTCGGAAGGGAAAGTCTTTTGGCGCACCGGTCCACGACAGCAGCCGCGGCTCGGATCTCCCACCACCGAGCGCGAGAGGCGCGGCCTGAGCCCTGGCTCCTCTACGCCTATTACGTATCTCGCTGAGAGAGTGGTGTATAGTGTGTAGAAGGTGGCTGGATAAGGAGGGAGAGAGAGAGAGATGGAAATTCGTTATATTGGGGGGTGAGGAGAGGATTTGGGTGGTAAGAGTGTGTTACGAGGATGATGGATAGGGGTAAGTGTAAGTGCGGTTGATTAGATTCGAGATTTTAATTGGAGAATTTTATATGGGCTGTGTGCATTGATAGTGATTTAAAAGGTAATTTTCTTTTTATTTGTAGAAGAAGAGTTATTTGTCGGCTAAACGGAGTTTTGTTGTAGAAAGTTATTATGATAGTTCTGATTTTCGAAACTCAGCTTATGACGTTACACAGGAAGGGTTTTCTGTGGAAATATAAAAACCGTTGCTAATTACGTAAAAGATATAATATTGAAAGAAGGTGAGGCGTACTTTATATCTAATTTTCGATTTTTAGCTTCGATATTTGGAAAATTTTTCATGTTAAAAAATTATTTAAAAAATCTGCTGGGCATTATCCAATAAGCTCAAAAATCTTATCAGATTACTGCGGTTGACGGTCCATGTTAAAAGGTTTGGAAAGTTACGGAAAGAAACGGAAAGGTTTTCTTTCCGATCGTGTTCGGTCGTGTCAGAACATTTCCAAACTCATCCGGTAATAAAATCTGAAATATTACGAACCTTTCCGGACTTTCCCAAAAATGTAATTTGTGCTTTATTGCACTTAAAGTGCAAAAATAATTTAAATAAGATAAGTGTAAGTTATATTATAGTGATTTGCTCATGATTTGTGGTATGTTGAAATCGTCCGATCCTTTCAGTTTTGTTCCGGAATTCCAAGTATTTAAAAAAATATACAATAAGTTCTAAAATATTACTATAACAATAAAGAAATTTAGTCAAAGGGGCTAACTAGAGACCCGACTGATTTTTTTTTTTGGAAATTGTTGGATACAGCTTGTGCAATCCCGTATGGAAAAAACTCTCAAGTTGAGTGTTATTTCGTACCATCAACTGAATTTTTATATTGAGCAAGTCTAATAGCCCACCAAATTTTAGTTGAGGGTACGAAATAACACTCAACTTGAGAGTTCTTTCCATACGGGATGTAAACAGTTAGCTCGATTATGAGATAATTGTGAAATTAGATAGATATGGTCAATCGAAAAGTGTTACGTGGTTGCGATCTCGGAAAACCTCTCTATAGAGTTGAAAAATCACGACCACGTTTATTTATATAATAGACTATATCACTTGATAACCAGATAAGAATTAGATTTTTATCCGGCTCGTTTGCTTGCACACCCAGCAAGCCTAATGTACCTGTACAATTTTAGTCCAACATAGGCTTGTCTTCGAGAATTATGTTGAATACAAAATTTGATTACAAATATATAAACACACACACATACACACACGTACACACGTATATACACACACATACAAACACACACATACACACACATACACACGCACACGCGCGCAATAACACACGTACACATACATACACACACGCACACGCGCGCAGAAACACACGCACACACATTTACATGTATACACACACACATCCATGCATACATATACACGTACGTACGCACGCACACACTCATATACAAGTTGATCTCTCTTTGTGAAAGTAAACGAAATTGTAGATATATTAATTTCTCATTGTTATATATATATATATATATATATATATATATATATATATATATATATATATATATATATATATATATATATATAAACTTAATTGTTTACTTAACTATTTCGACGTTATATTTCATGTATTTAATTAGAAGGATTAAATTCATCCTCAAAATTGATCTCATTCTTACCCTAAATAAACTTGGATAATGGCCCGGACCTCAGAGGGTTAACAAGAACTTGGAAAGGTACCAAAGTTAAAGCCTACCATCCATAGTTTGTTCTTATCGGCCTTATAAACTGTGTGTTATTTTAGTGAATGTTGGTGGAATAGTGTATCTACTTTTGATCTTTGCAATTATATACTAAATAATATTTATTTTTAGAAATCTGAATCAAAAGACGATAATATTAAGTAGTAAGAGCTTTAATTTGAATATAGCTTCGTATCATAATACTAATTATCAACTCTCAAAAATCACGACAAAAATTAATTTCTTAAGAGCAATAGGGTACACATTTATACAGACTAGATACCTTGAAAATAAAACTTTAAAATATTTAATATTTTATCTATTATGCGATTTTCCGTTTTATTCAAAATATTTGACTAAACCATTAATCCTTACATTCGTCAACAATTAAAGGCCACTCCATCGACCCTCCGCCATTCATTATCAAAATTCAACAATGCAAAAAGAGTCAGCCCCACTCGCCGAAATGTCCTTTTCCGCTATTTTTCGTCGAACAAAGTCCGCCCTTTTCTCGCTCAGCAAAAGTGCGCGCGCGCGAGTCTTGACCAAGTCTCGCGTGAAGCAATTTTCCGCGGACCCTTTCACGCGTCGTCGCTGCATTGTTGCTGCTTGATAAATCGTCCCTCCGCGATAACTCTCGCGGCCCTCCCTTCGAGTTGCTTCCACCTTCGCCCCCGAGCCATTGTGATTTTTATTTCCACTTTGCTGCGAGAGGAGAGCTTTTATTCCTCGACGATGGGATTATATATTGCGGGACGCGGTTTTGGTGAGTAATTTATTATTTTGAAGCCTGTTTAATAAATGAATGGTTGCGTGTAAGAGTGGTAAGAATAATTTTTAGTCTGTTCATTGTTATAATAATAGAAGCCTTGGTTTTAATGTGTATATGAAATGACATTTTGTAAATTGGAATCTGCAGAGTTTTAATATGGTTTGTATTGAAACTGCTATTATTACTGTTTTGTATGAGTATGTGTACAAAAAAATGAGGTAGTGGTAACTTTATGGGGAAATAAGTCCGCTAATTATTTCACGCATTTTTAGACATATATTTGAACTGTGCAAACTTACAGAATATTTACATATCAGTAATAAAACATACATTTCGACAAAATAAACTGACTATTTCCATATATTACAAAGATCAATATGAAATATATATTACTTATCTTTGGCAATATTATTCAATAACATATATAGGTATATTGCTTATAAACTAATACTGTTGTCAATATCTTTAATCATTAACAAGACCAAATTTTCAAAGCTGCTGTTCTCTATTTGTATATGATAATGCGTAGAAAATTTATTTCTGAACAATTTTAATTCAGAAATTTGGTTATATAACTAAGTAATAATATACACAATGTCATATATATTTAAACAAAGCCTAAAAACGCAATATTTTATTTATTTTTCAATGAAAAATGTGACGTCGATTTAGTTGTTACTGAATAGTCTTCATGCTTTTCAGAATAAACTAACTTATTTATCCTCTATATATATAACAATTCTAATTTCACAGTAAATCAAAATAGGTGTCAATAAATTGTATTGGCGTAATGCATAGCGAAATTCGGGAAACGTAGCAATATTGATGAACGTTCTAAAAACATTTCGCTAACGTTCAAGTATCCGCATTTGTTATCTAGCACGCATTAAATAAACATGTTAGAAAAGTGTACACAACGTTGATGCAACTATTTCCATAATAAATCATTAAAAACAACATTGGATGTAGGAGAAACATTTCATGACTCATTATTTTTCTTTTATTATTATAACAATTTAATGGAACAAAGTTTTAGCGATGATGTGTTTCGATGATTGAGAAACATTTCTGAAACGATTAACAACCTTTTTCCTCAGCGTTACTTAGTTTTAAGAAACTCGTTGCTAAAATGTTTTTAAAACGTTTCGTGCTGTATAATACACTGGGCCAAAAATATTAATTAACGCAGCATAAACTGTTGACACAATGAATAATCATTGCGCAGTATCCCATTTATCCCTAATGTAACAGCCACACCAACGTTTCGAAATAAGTGTTTCCCTGCTTTAAGAAGCTTATAGCCAGAAACCGCTGCTCATTTCGCTCGTTTCCCACCTCTCTCGCAGCTTCCACGAGAGCGTTTTCCACGCCATGAAAGCGCCTGTTCCGATAAACGCTCTCGCCTCGCGTATAACCCCGATGATTAATCATCTCCGACATCGCGATTCTCGGCCTCGGCTGGCGCCATTGGTGGACGCTCGAATCTCGCGTTACGCGCACAGCCCACCATGGCCACGCCCACTGAATAAGCGAGGGAAAGAGAGAGAGAGAGAAGGAGAGGGAGAGGGGGATCAGTCGTCGGTAGTCTGGATTTTCGGGAGCTGCTGCAGTGAGCAGCTCGGGTGGGAGAAGTTTTGCGGAGGTTAGTTGTAGGGGAAATGCGGTTCGTTACATTTATACACGATTAAAGAAATTTTTTGTTTATGCACAAATAATTAACAATCTATCAACTTTTCATTGCATATATAAACTACATTTAATTTTAATACTTTTTGAGGTCGCTGATTCTAAATCCGGCATCAGATTTGCAAAATTCAATTTCCTAAACCATTTGTTTTTAAAGAGTTATATAAGAATAAACATAATATTAATTATTTATATGTGTGTGATTTTATTGTTCCCAGGTGATGGTATTAGGGAATAAAAGACTCGGATGATCTCGTGTGACTATAACCTTTTTTTTGTTTTTATACTATGTAAGCCTAATTACAGAGCAATAAAAATAGGTTATAGTTCTATGAGATCATCCGAGTCTTTTATTACCTAATATTAATTATTTATGCAAAAAACAAACATTTTCTTCAATAATATATATACATTTCTATAGGAATTTTTCCCGTAGAACATAATTTACCACAAACGCCGAAAAATCATATCAAAGTTGTGATTTTGAGGTTAGAGTGGTATAAAAACCATTTAAATCGTATACAGTTTGAACACCTAGAAACCTACATCCTTCGGCTTGTTAAAGGATTAATAATTTTCTTGATCTCTAAGAGAGCTTACAATACTCTGAATTAGAGGAATAAAGTTTTAACATCGATGTTCACTTACCACGCTTTCTGGAGCAATATTTTAATGAATCGATAAAAAACTGTAAGAATACGTTTATGACTTTAGTCTAATAGTCAAGAAAAATGTATAAATTTCATAAATATATATGAAAATGCCATTTCACGCATAAAATTGGTATTATTCGTCTAATATTTACTCTTAAACTTAATTTAAATGATTACTTTTAACAGCCAATTGTAGACGAGTGTTACTCTCTTCATCAGATCCAAGTACAGTGATATACAATTTTCTTATAACTAAACATCTTAAGATTAGATACCTATCGAGGCCTGGAAGTTTTCAGCACTAACACTACATTGCACTACCGTTAACTCGCAATAATGTACAAGATAGGGTAAAAAGGACTAACAAGGAGGGGTTCCGGACACCAGGTTGTGAATTTTGATGTAGCTCCAGGAACTGTTCAACTCTAGTACCCGTAGTTTCATCTCGTAGACCCCACTTCTCAAGATATAACCTATTGTGTATAAAGATTCTCAATTTAGATGACTATACGAACCGAGTAATGTTGTAGTGTTGCAAAATTTATTATTAATTGAAAACAATTTTTCTATTAATTCATAAGTTATTTATACATAATTATAATAGCATATAATAGCAATATAAATAATATAAAATGGTAAATTAATAATAATTAATAATTAATTAACAAATTATAATTTATTAATTATTTATTAATTAACACTTTATTATTTATATTAATAATAATCTCACACTTTCACAAATTTTTAACATCAATAAACAAGTATACTCAATGTTGAAAACATTTGTAGAATGTGGTATTTCAATAAAATTCAAACGCATTTAACCAGATTCTTTAAACGTTAACTATACTTCGTCTATCAGTACTATGTAAAATTTTAATAATTTGGGAACCTCAGTTAAAAAGATATTTAAATTCTAAAAATTGCTGCCAATTCATTGGCACTTAGTTTCCTCCAACCTTATTAAATGTTATATTTAATTCTGTGTTTAAAAATCAAAACGACAAGTCCATTTTTTTCAATGTAGAGGTACATAGATTTAAATTTTTAAATTGTCATGCAAAAATATAGCATAGATTATGAAAAAATATTTAAATTTTATAAAACCTTAACAATTTTTTGCTTACCAAGTAAAATTGTTTTCAATTGACAATAAATTTTGCAACACTATAAAATTATTAATTAAATTTCTTTTTATGCGTATAAAAATTACATACTACTATTAGAAAATATTTTTATTTGTAATTTTGTAATATTATTTAAGTTTATGAACAATGAATTTATTCACTTACTAGGAGAGTGTCGGAGGTTTGAAAACGATATTTGCTAAAACTTTGAGAGGTGTTTTCTGACACCTCAAAATGAAGTGTAGACCCTTAATTTATTCCAATGGGCCCTTATTCTCGAGATATAAACCAAATAATCTGAAGTGTGCGCTATTTTAGTAAAAAATGGTGCCTCTACTATATATATATTCTATATATATATATATATATATATATATATATATATATATATATATATATATATATATATATATATATCATAAGAAAAAATATCATATATATATATATATATATATATATATATATATATATATATATATATGATATTTTTTCTTATGATATATAGCATTTATTGGATATAATGCCTATTAATTTCGAGAGGGAATCGCTCGAATATGATTAAATATTTTATTAACTTTATACAGTAAATATGTTTATCATTTTTATAACAATGCAATTATGTACTATTTTAAGAGAAATCTGATTATAACAATCTTAATGAGTTTTAACAAAATCAATATTAAAAGCATTACGTTATGAAAAAGAAACGTTTAACCACTCTACTAAGAAGTTTAAATGAGAGTTAAGTCTTAAAATCTCTAAAAACAAAACATCTGAACACAATGAAAATTAATAGTTACATATTCTACGTCGAAAACTATTCCTAATTTAAAAAATCGCCTACTTTTAAAGTAATTAAGACATATCTAAATTATCATGATTAAAAAAAACGGTAAAAAATTAACACTGTCAAATAACTTTAAAGCAGAATATCAAATACACGTCAATTAAATTGTTAAAATATGTTCTCTAATCTATACGTTAATCTAAAAATACACTATCTCTGCAACTTACAAGAAAATTTAAAAACCCATTCTTGTACAATAAGGTTTAAAAAAAATTGAATAAAAAGTAAGCATAAATCGTATTACCTCAAACATTGAGTAAGCAAACTACCGTTCGATGCTCGGTGCGCGTCTAATCTTCCGGGCCCCTCGCGGAAATCCGACACCCGCGCATGATTAAATACGGCCGGCGTTAAAAAACCACTTATCGCCGCAGTGGCGGGGCATAATGGCGCGCGCCATTGTTCGTTACCCTAAAAGCGAGCGAGCTCACCTGCACGCCATACTCACTCAGGGCATTTATAATAATGTATACTTGGTTTTTTCCTCTCGTTGGATCGCTGTATAAATTTGTACTCGCTGTTTGCGGATGAGATTGAGCTGGTTCGAGTATCGTCGAAGTGTCGTTTTTCAGTGCCGAGGAGGTAGTGCCCAAATATTTGTGGTTTTTAGCGGAGTTAAGAGGGTTGTAAGGCAATACGATGGACAGGGCTTTGCATATATTGTTTGGAATACGCTTTTATTGTTTAATACGCATTATGTTGGGTGATAGAATGTTATATATGAGTAATTCTATGAAATGGAAATTTTATATTGATTAATTTTAGAGTGGTTTTAAGCATGTATAATTAATTTATATTCAGATATATAGTAATCAATATTGTCGATGCTTGATTAATTATACGAAAGGTTGTTTAGCAATATTTGAGACATGTATGAAAAATGGAAATTAGTTGATTGTAAAACGTATTGTTTCAATAAATAACCTTTATTCATATACAGAAGCACTTTATTTTCAAAACACAATAGTAAGAAATATAAAAGTTTAGTTAGTTTAAGCATAGTTCTATGTTATTTAATGTCTTTGAATACAAAGTTAAGTAAATGTTAACTTCCCTTCAATTAAAACATATACATGTGAAATTGAAATTTAAAATATTTCAATATAAATACATTTAATATCATATGCGTATTATATAGCGTAAAGCCACAACATTCTCTGTGCAGGGTCATAATTGAATGTCCCACAATTCATACACAAAACATTACACCACAGCTGCATCAAACCATAACGCACACTCGAAAATTAAACATGATAAATGGACACAATTTCCCCGCAGCACCAGCGAATTAAAAACCCGTGACAGACAACCAATTCTCTCCTCCGCGAAAAGAAGAGAAAAAAAATACACGTAAACGCACGCATAATAGCGTGCTAAGTGAGAAAACGAATTAAATAAAAAAGAGAAGTTTCCCGCAGTTTCCCCATCCGCGCATTTAACGCCCTTCTCACGCAGAGCGAAGCTTTGCTGCTGCTCGCTCTCTCTCTCTCTCTTTCTCTCTCAGGTGTTTGATTGATCGTGGCAATTTCGTCATGCGAGGGTGAGAAAATACCTGCTTTTCTCTTACGCGGCTCTCTAATGCGCATTATTACTTTTATTAAGTGATGATACCTTCTGGTGCGCGCCGCGCCGGCTGCCGTAATAGTTTTCGCCCGGTCATCTAATCGGATTGTGTTAAGTGTGTATATAATGTATAATTTTTTGTTTATACTTTGAAAATCGCGTGAGATAGGTGTGAGGGTTGATCTAGTGCTGAAATGTATATATATAGTGTAACTTATTGCCTAATAAATAGTTTACACTTAAATATTTTTTTTAGGTTTGTATCTGCTTCTTGCGTTATTAATAAATTGGATTGTTTTATAAATATTTAAAATAATTACGAAAGTAACGTTAATATCAAAAAAATGTTTAATTAGACCTATAGTATTTATGCCCCTTATTTTCACGTATAATTATATAATTAAACTTTTAACGTTCGGTAAACTGATATTATCTGCACATAATGTGTGCAGGATAAAATACATGTAGGATATTCGATCGCCATTAAAGTCTACAGCGCAAAATATTTATTTTTTCGATTTTATGGTTATCCATCGCTTTACTAACCGATTACCAGAAGTGACCTTTATAAATTCTAAAAAGTGCTTGCAAATTTTTTTATCAATAATTTATTTTTTTTTATATTAAAAAATCTATATTTATGATTTTTTATGTAAATATACGAGAGCACCTTTTCAAGAATTTCAAGGTTTCGAATTGGCTATATAATATTGAAACACCTCGAATGACCTTGAAATACATTTTGTTTTTATTCAGGAAATTTGCAACAAAAAACTACTACACTAATTTTACGAAGGATTGAATAATTCTTGAATAAATAGAAATTGAATGTGTTTAAAAAATACAACAAATATTAAAAACTTTGGAAAAAATCACAAGCATGCTTTGACACCAAATACAGCCTTTCTACAGAATGCAAAAGAAATATTTTGTTCCCTCTCGATTTCCGGAGAAATCCACCCACACACAAAAATAATATTACCAAGAAACCCTCGACCTAAAAAAAAATCGAAAAGCTCATTCCGCTTCTTTCACTATCCGACCACGAAGCAGCGAAACTGCCATAAAACCCCGCGAAGCCCCGCCACACAAGAGAAATCAAACACGCCATTACATCTCGCATCGCGAGCGCAGTTGCTCACCTCGCGTGCATGGCTAAAGGTGCTTAGGGGTCCGTTACGCGGCGCCTTCCCGTTTTCTTTTTTTTTCTTTCACGCCAATCTTCGAGCGCGAGAGCGGAGATATAAATCATGCCAGAGCGAGAGTAGGGCTTCGATGCTCTTTTCGAGATACACGTGCGCGCGCGGGGGCGATCGATTTGGTATATACTACAGTAAACTGCGATTGCAGAAGTTTTTACGTAGAATTGAAGAGAGAGAGAGAGGTGCTTTCTTTTTGGTGAATTTGGTGTTTCCACTTTACTTAGAAAGTGCAAATCGAGGTAAATTCTCCAAATGACTGTTTTTGATAAATTAATTTTCCTGTGTAATTTTCTGATGTAGATATCGTACGATAGTAAAACAGTTTTGTGGATATTTAAGATCGAATTTTAAAGATATGTACGTATGGGCGCAGCCCAGAAGAGACGGATGAATGACATGTCAACATTTGTACAACTCGATTTTTGTATTATACAAAATAGTTCATACAAAATTAAAAATGTTTTATGGACTTTGAAAAATGGTTTGAAAGTACGTAGAAACTATAATACAATAATAAAAGTCACGTAAAACATAGAATTTCGAGGTGTTAAAGGGTTCTGAGGGTTCGGAGGTCTTCAATAATAATGAAGTTAATAAATGAAATAAGATACTTGAATTTTATGTAAGAAAAATCTTCAATATTACTTTAACATCAATCTAAACATAGTTTGACATTCACTAAAAGTTCTATGAATCACTTTAATTTTTAAACTAATACAATAGTAACAAAAATATTGTTTCTAATATTGTTCTAACAAATTAAATACCAAAAAGAAATAAAAGAGCAAAAACATTTACTCCAAAAAAGAAATTTCTAGCGTTGCAAAATCGAGAAAAATAAGAATTGGCAACAAATTGTAATATTGTGAGAATCGAGTTAATTAAAATTCAAAATGAATTTAAAGCAATCTATCAAATGTATAAATTATAAACTAAAAATTATCGAAAATTGAGTTGACCAACCAAATTTCAAAATATAAATATCAAGCCAACTATGATTGGGAGCAAATTGGAAAATTTAAAGTATTAAGTTGTCCAACAAAAATATATCTAGTCATAATAGTTAAATAAGGTGTCAACTGGAGCAAGTT
Organism: Gastracanthus pulcherrimus; assembly: GCA_949152435.1. Classification (NCBI taxonomy): domain Eukaryota; kingdom Metazoa; phylum Arthropoda; class Insecta; order Hymenoptera; family Pteromalidae; genus Gastracanthus; species Gastracanthus pulcherrimus. Next base: position 16,804,869 of record OX424572.1, read on the forward strand.
GAAACAAATTTCTCTATTTGATAACTTTTAAATGCTATAAAGCCATATGGATTATCTTAGCTGAAATTACTGACAAAGAGAGTATCAGAAGTTTGGGTTACGCATCTTCCTGAAACTTTAATTGTACAGAAATCGAGGGAATGAAAACATTTTAATCTGCTTTTATCAGTTTTAATTAGAAAATGTATAAAAAATAAATTTTTTTATTGTTAATTGATAATAAAAACTTTTAAATGTAAATTTTAAATATAAATGTATTGCAGTTCTAAACTAAATAATTCTTACACATATTTTTCAACATATAAAATAAAAAGTTATAATGTATTCCATATCAATTTTCCGTTCCTTTTTTATGCGGTACTTTCCAACCGCATAAAAAAATTGCACTGCTTATCGATAAACCTACAAAATGGAATGTAAAGTAACATAAACCATTAGTAGAATACTAACTATTAATTGTAGTATTACAGTCATCGTTTCACTTTTTCCAATAATGCATCAATGTTAGAATATAGAAAAACAGTTCAGAAACAATAGGTATTTCAAAAGATCTATGATCGTAAGTTTAATTTAAAAAAATGATGGTCTACATAGGATTAATAGTTTTAAGTATAACCTATACAAATTTTGCTTTTGGAATTGAATGGATTGACTCTTTAGTTCACCAAATTAAAAATGAGTTGAATCCGTATCAAGTAACATTTTTCTCTAATAACAAAACAAAATCAATCCTAAATATTGAAAATATTTACGTACGCAAAATAATGGAAACTATGCCATCAGTTACCATAAATATAGAACAGTTGGAATCGTCTAACGCTAATAATTTATTTGCAATACCTGCTTTGAAACATCCTCGAAATACGTCACTCCATATTATAATAGATTATACAACCAAAAATGATGATAATAATCAATTCGAACAATTGCAAAACTTCATCGACCTTTTTGTTAAAATTTCACCAGGACCACGAAGACCAAAGTGCTTAATTGTCAGCTATAGAAAAGGTCAAATGTCCCATAACATTTTCAAAAATATCTCTGAATATGCTTGGACGAACAAGTTCATTGACTTTTCAATTCTGATTATCGACACAACAAATGCCTTAGTCGAATCAAAACCTACTTTGTACCAATACAACCCTTTCGAAAATAAACACAGAAAACGATTGTGGAATCCAAATTCAACTCTATTTCCAGACAAATTAAGGAACATGAATAACTATACCTTGAAAACAGTGGTATTTAATTATCCACCGCATCTAATAATTTTTTCAAACAACGACTCACCTAAACCAGTAATGGACGGAATTTACTATCCAGTGATGCCCATGCTATCAAAACACCTTAACTTCACGCTGGCGTCCATCGGTGAACTGACTTATAGAGAAGCAACTAATGATACGCGAACTGTGTTCCAGCTATTCCGTAATGGCGACATTAATTTACTGCCCATTCCACTACCTCAAAACATCTTTGAACTTGGCAGTCTAGAGACGGGATTGAATTTCGGTTGCATCAGGCTCGCGGTCATAGCACCAATGTTCCCAGAGACTTATGTAAATTACTCAAACAAGGTGTTCATCTTCGTCTTTATAAGTGTCTTGTTGCCTGTATTTTACGACCTGGTTGTGCGTCTACTCAAGTTCGACCAACACTACTGGGAGAGGAATTACATCGTGCGTATTCTGTCGAACTTCAGCGTTCCGCGTGTGCCTCGCAAGCTGCACGAGAGGCTGTTCTTCATTAGCATCTTCGTGATGGCCATGTATTACTCCAATAACTTGATACTGCTGTTGCTCAACATGAAGATGTTCCACGAGCCGATGGCCCTCGACACGTTTCGCGAAATCGAACGGTCGAATCTGCCGTTGTACGTGGACGCGGCCATGATACCGATCTTCTTCTCGTACGACGACGAATACATCGAACGAGTCAAGACGAGCATCATCTCTGTGCCGAACATTCAGAAATGCGTGGCCAAGTTGTTGGAGAATCGAAGCTCTATTTGTCTGACCGATCTGTTCGCGGCTAGAGCTCTGGTCGACAGCTACAAGGCGAGTGAGACAAAAGGGATACTGATACTGAAGTTTGCAAAGTCTGTATTCTTTTGTCATCCCATGAAGTTTATTTACGAGATGGGTTCACCGTACGTGGAGAGATTCGACGAGGTAATTCAAAGAGTCGTTGAGTCGGGAGTGCGGTTTAGGTGGAAGTACGTGAACAAGTACGAGATGGGATACACGGCTCACGGTCGAGAGAAGGACAAGGACGGAGAGAGCATGCTCTTTATAATACTGATAACTCACATGTCGATAGGAAGTGGAGCGTCACTGATTGTATTTTTTCTTGAATTTGTCAATGCAAGTAGATCGAAGAGGAAACGAATCATCAAAGTAAAAAAAAATAAATATTCAGCAATGGTAGATTATCTTGTGAAGAAAGTCATCGTTATTTTTATAATTGCTGCTGTACTGCACTGTTGCTATATATTTTTTTAAAAGATTGTACCAATCCAGAAAATGTTGGTTTTGTACTTGCAAATATAATACATATCATTACTCTATTGCGTGATTTAGTTGTACCCAAGGAATTTATACTAGTATAACTAATTTTTTTATTCGTTACCCACTTTAGACATAATTATTTGAAAATATTTGCACAAATAATTTCTGGATTTCATAAGAACAATAAACAACGTTTGTAAGAGACTGAACAATTTTGTTATGAGTTGATTCAACCCGACATGTGATAAATGCAATAAAACAAAAATTAAACAAAAATTTAGTTTTCAAACATTATTGATTCCACAAATTGATGTTCTATAAAAAAAGATTTAACGAGATTCATTTACTTTGAATATCATATAATCTAGATATTACTCAATTCAAAACTCTGAGTGAAAATCGATGCTAAGATGCTTCAGCGGAATTCTTTCTTAAAGAGAATTTAATTCAAAGTTTATTAACTCAAATGAGCACTTAAATATGCAGTTGGTTGGATGCAAAAATACTACCCCGAAGAGATCACAAACTTTGAGATTCGATAAGGCTTTAAAACATCGTTCCGGTACATAATAAAAATGAAACCCACGCACATACACACGCACGCACACACACACGCACAAACACATACATACACAGATACACACGCACGCACATATACGCATATATACACACACACACATATATATATATATATATATATATATATATATATATATATATATATATATACTCACGCACACACATACACACACAGGCACACACGCAGGTACACACACACACACACACGCGCGTTTTCATAATTACTTTTTATTTCATTGACCAACATGCCTGGGATACAAAAACGCAAAAAACACTGGAGCATGAGGTTACACGCTTTGAAGAATGATGCTCCAAGTCCGGTGCTCTAGCCGTTCAATATTAATATTATAATTACTAACTAGATTGTTGATTTGTAACTAAGATCAATACTAAGACGTAAAAAGATATCGATTTTAAACAAGAATTTATTCAATACAGCATTATAAGTTTCTGGTTTCAATCGTTTATTTACATCGCTGTTACGGATAGAATTCATTAGTAATAAGAACATGTAACTGTATAATAAGTTGCTTTGCCAAAGGTCTCTAAAACGATCTATATAGATCAAACGCGTATACTTCTTATGTATATGTTTGCGGCGGTCGTCGGCGGCGACTTTCGGCGGCTCATTTCTAGCTAAAAAAAGAATGACGCAGAGATCTGATAAACTTTAGCCCTTGTACAGAACAGCAGTTTCAACGCGCGTTGTAACAATCCGGCCAATGTATATAATAATAACTACTTTAAATAAAAATTGCGTATCAATTATTTTAACAAAATTCTCCGTATAATTACGTTCCGAACAATCGCCAAGACACTTTTTCAACTTCTGATAACCTTTTCTTGCGTCTCATATATATTTATATATCTTTCTATATTATAAAAAAGAAGACGCCACTTTTTACGTTATTTAACGTTATTTTAAGTTATTTTTTGATTATTTCACAGCTATTTTACTTTATTTACGTAATTTCTCTACATAATAAAGTTGGGTTATTGAGTTATTGAGTTATTGGTTAATCAAGTTGTTGGGTTATTGTATTCTCTTTTCCCTTATAAACATCCCATATATATCTGATTTTGAAAACCATATGTTGTTTGATTCCTCAAGGACGTGTTTGAAATAAACTAGATGTTTTTGAGAAATCTGATATGTGCTAGTCTTCGTAAGGGATGTTGATATATAATAAGATTATGAAAAGAGTAATAGAGTAATATTATTACAATAATATATTAGAATGAATAATTTCAAATCGGAATAATTAATTAAATTTGTGGATGTTAAGTGCCACTGCATTTACGGTGATCATTTTTGTATCTAATGGTGACAGCAGTTTACTCTTCATCTAGTTTTATTGGTTAACAATAAATTACAGTGATTATCATATATGTACCATATAGCTTGCATATAATACACGGTGGTAAAGAGTAAATATATAAATTAAACTCATTTTTCATATTAATTAAATTTATTAAATAACAAAAATATTAATTTTATTATTTGTAAATTGAATGTTATATGTTGTTGGATTGTGGTTGGTAGAACAAACATTTTGTAAAATTAAAAATCATCGTTGTACCAGAGGAAGAGAACGGCACCATTCAAAAGTGTCTAGGACTATTGGCTCGTGGATCAACTTCGTGTCCAGCATCAGCAGCATTAAGTTATTGGAGTAATACATGGCCACCACGAAGATGCTAATGAAGAACAGCCTTAAGTGCAGCTTGCGAGGCACACGTTCCTCTCCCGGTAGTGTTGGTCGAACTTAAGAAGACGTACGACCACATTGAAGAGGAAGACGAAGAAAGTGCACAGGGATATGACGATGAACAACTTGCTTGAGTCGGTCACGTTCAGCTCCGAGAGCATTGGAGCTACAACCGCGAGCTTAGTACAACGAAAGTTCATGCCAGTCTCGAGGCTGCCGGGTTCGAAGATGGTCTGGGCTATTGGGATCGGTAGGAAGTTGATGTTGACAGTAGGTAATAGCTGGAACAGTGTTCCGATGGAGTTGTTTGTTTTCAGTTTTCCGGAATTCAGATCGCCGATAGATACCAGGGTGAAGTTAAGGTGTTTCGATACCGGGGCATCACAGGCATAAATTTCGTTCATTTCTGGTTTGGGTGAGTCGTTGTTTAAAAAGATTATTAGATACGGTGGATAATTGAATACTACTGTTTTTAAGGTGTAGTTTTTCGTGTTCTTCAATTTATATGGGCAAAGAGTTGCATTTGGATTCCACAATTGTTTTATGCGTTTTGTGTGTTTCTCATCGAAAGGGTCGTATTGATACAAAATAGGTCTTGATTCAACTAAAGCGTGTGTAGCATCGACAATTAAAATTGAAAAGTTAAGAAATTTGTTCATCCAAGCATATTCAGCGATATTTTTAAAAACATTATAATACATTATACCTTCATTAAAGCTGATAACAAAACACATTGGTCTTCGTGGTGTTGGTGAAATCCTGACAAAGAGGTCAATGAAGTTTTGCAATTTTTTCAATTGGTTATTCGAATTATTTTTCGTTGTGCAATCTATTATAATATGAAGTGAATTATCTCGAGGATATTTTAATGCAGGTGTATTAAGTCGTTTATTGTCGTTAAGCGATTTTAACTGCTCTAAATCTATGATAACTGATGGACTAGTTTCCGTTATTATTCTTGCGTACAGATTTTCGATATTTAGGATTGATTTTGTTCTGCAATTAGAGAAAAATGTTATTTGATATGGATTGAACTCATTTTTAATTTGGTCTACAAGATAGTCAATCCATTTGTTTCCAAACGCAAAATTTTTATATGTTATATTTAAAACTAATAATACTGCATAGATCATCATTTTCTTATCAAGCTTACAAACATGTACCTTTGGCAGAATTATTGTCTCTGAACTTTTTTCTACAGCCTAATATTGACATATTATCGTAAATGTAAAAGCACGACAGTTATACTTCAATTAAAAGTTAGTATTTTACTAATGGTAGTTGCTACTTATAATTCCATTTTTAAAGATAAAAAAACGTATTAAATGAGGCAGAAAGTTAATATTGTATACATGATAAATAATTATTTTATATTTTAAATGTAGGTAAGAAATGTTTATTTACTTTAAAATGTGACTACATTTCAAGGTCAAATATGATTTATCAGAATTAAGCAAAAGTGGAAAGAAGTGGAAGAAATTTTACATTGAAAAATGTAGTCATATACCTTTATTAAATTGTCTTTAAGGGACAAATCAACCACAAATTTTATCTTAAGTACGTGTTAGCATAAATCGCAAGAAGAAAATTCACGTTCGAACATGGCTGAAGATAAAATTATCCCCAAAAGTCAAGTCAGGACCAAATCATACTTATCCAATAAGAAAAATGTCCGACAGCAGAAATCTGAAATGGTACATATTTTATGCTAGTGCATGTATCCACAATCCCTTGAGTTTAATTTGACTCAAAATCAAATGCCCCCACATCTTTATCATTTATTTCACAATACTCAGCTTTACTTCTTAATTCTGAAGAATTAAACTTTTATTATTCATTGTTAAAATCATCAGAAATTATAAACTACTATTCAAAGAAACTGATTTCTGAACAATTGGTAACCAAATAATATAATATAAAATTACACTTAAAATATAATGTGAAATCTGAAATCAGAAATAATTTTGTTGTCATTTGAAAATAAACTTTTATTACATTCCAAATATTAGTTTTTCTCTTATAGTAAAAAATATATGTCAAAGAATTTCAATTTTATATTAAATTTAAAATCAAAATGGAAATAATTTAATAATAGATATTAGAATATTTATTATTTATTCAAATTATATACAGTTAATTATACTGTAACAAGAAGACTTATTTCAAAGAAATTTAGGAAGTAATTAGTTTTAACAATATAGAATAGAATAACGTAGATTATAGGTTAAAATCTCTAACAATAAATTCTTTCCAACCTAGAAAGCTATTTAGATCATAAAAAATATGAATTAAAAAAATATGACCCCTTTCGACCCAAGAGATGTTATTTATTATTTAAACAACTATATATTAAAGATTTTGTAACATTATTGATTCAACTTATAAATCGATAGACATTAACGTTAAAAATGTAGCTGGAAATCAGTTTGAATTCATCTGGATTTTACTGGAGTTGGTTAGAATTCAATGGATTTCGAATTAAATTTTGGATCCTCATCTGAAAAACTGCGCTTCACTTTAAGCTGGATTTACAGCTGGATTTACAAAAAATCCCTTTTTGCGTAAAAAGGTCCCTCATACAGTTATCATTCCGATGGAAACACTTATATTGGTCACTATTTTATGTAAAAAAGTGATTTTTTAACAACTTGCAAAAATTTTTATCTGAGTAGAGTACTACCTAAAATCCCACCTAAATTAAGTCTATGATTCAGCTGTTGAATGCACTTGGAGTCCAACGAAATCCAGCTTGATAATTTTGCTTTTTTATTTTAAATACAAAGCATAATCTCTATTAGTATAACTAACCAGACAGACTCTTAACTTGAACACTTTTACGCAAAACATATGTTGCAATACATTCCTGAAGAAAGGCTGATAGTGCGAGGGAATATCCTATTGATAGAACGGCAAGATATGGCAATATGAAAATAAGTTTTCCATCCTTAGCATTTCTGTCATCTTTATTAGCATCACTGTTTATTGCTGACTTAATCAACTTGAATGCTATCCCGGATTCCACGAGTCTTTGCATAATTTCATCGAATTTTTCTACGTATGGCGATGACTTTTCGTAAAAGTACACCGTTGGATCAGAGAAAAAGACTGGCTTTGCTATTTTCATGGTCGCGACGCCGTAACGTGTGTTATTTTCAACTAATTTCTCTGCATACATTCGAGAGGTAAGACATATGGCATTTCTTGTTTTTCTCAGTATTTTCTCGCAGTCATCGATGCTGGAGACACGAATTGTTTTATTCCGAATTTTTTGTATAATTGTATCATTATTCATGAAGACATATTGAAAAACGCCTGCATCTACGTAAGGAACTAGACCTGACTTATCGATGTCCTCAAAAGTTTCGAAAGGCATTTCATTGTATAATAAAACGTTTCTCAATTGTGAAAACAATATACTGAAGTATGTAGAAGATAGCACGAATATGAATATGAAAAAAATTCGTTCGATTAACCTTCGTGGAGTCCTTGATACCGTGAGGTTTAATAACATTTGAAAAACATAATTCACGTTCCAATATCGCATTTCGAATTTGAAAAACTTCACCACGAAAAGAAGGCCAGCAAGAGTGGCAACGAAGAACATCATGCAAGAGATAATATTAACATATGTCAATAGAGGTGTTTGTATCAAAATTGGAACTACACCCACGAAATCCATCCATTTTACCGGCATACCCATTTCTGTATGAGAACCATAATCTAAAACACTTAAGGATAATATGACTGGCATCATGTTTATATCACCATTCACTAAACCATTACTAGCCATTGGAATGAGAACTTGTACTCGCCTATCGCAAGTAAAAATAGAGACGTTTACAGTGAAGTTTAAAGTGTCTGCTAGAAACTCTGTTATTGGATAGTTATTACCTTCAAGTCTTTTTATTTGTCCATTTTCGTCTCTGACTATACTTATATATGGCGGTAAATTCCATACCATTATATTTATAACGTGTCCTTTCATGTCTTGCAGTTTATCAGGGAAAATATTTGTTAGTAATCTGAAAGGTTCTTTTTTCACTTCTCTCACAAAGGGATTAAAAGTATGCATGATGACTTTTTCACTCGCGTTTACTTGCACGTCTACTTCCAAAATTGATATATCTATAATTTTATTTGTCCAAGCAAACTCCAAAACATGGTAAAATACATTTGCAGCTTTAATATCTCTATGAAAAATAATTATCAAACACTTTGGATGTCGATGTATTGGTGACAAAAGAGCAAACCAATTGATTAACTTTTGCATTGACTCGGTAACGTTGTGATTCCTGGTTTTATGTAGCAGTGCTATAAACAGCATAACATTTCTAGGATTTTTAAAAACAGTGGGCGATAATGCATTATCACGGTTAAAATAATACTGTGCAAAATTAATTGAAATGGTTGAAATTTCTTTTGTTATTTTTTCTCGAAGGAAATTCTCTTCGGCAAGAAATATTTGATGAGATTTATTGGAAAATACAGCTATTTGATACGGGTGAAGGTGATATTTAATTTTAAATCTTAGTATATCCATCCAGTTCATGCCAAAGACTAAATTGTTGTGACTTATAATTAGAAATTTTAAAACAATTGACCACATTTCGTAGTTAAATAATATATTTTTGTTCAAGAAAGAAATTCAACGTTTCAGTCCATCAGCTTTCTTGAATACTAGAAGCAGAACTGTTCTTTCCTGTATTAAATTTTAATTTTACTAATACATGGTTGAGGTAAGCAGTATTTAACGAGCTTTCTATCGTGTGCTGTTAATTTGTAACCGTATCTACTTCATTATCCATGTTGTTGTTAATTTTAATTTTTGCATATAATTAAGTAACTGGTGCTAGTTTCGAAGTAATCGATTCAAAATCTCTTTTAATATTCTAGACAAAGAAAAAATGGAAACTTGTCTTTTATTATAAATAACGTATAGACAGAAAAATTATAATGAATAGGTTTTTAAAAAGTACATACATAATTTTTTTTTTTTTAAATGGCATTTCGAACTCGATAGTTCATCGCCTCATCTACGCAAGCCTTCCACGTTTCCCTATTTTGTGCCAACCCCATCCATTCCGCGCCTTCCCGCCCAATTTCAGTTACGTCTGATTTTACGTTATCCTCCCATCTGCGTCTAGGTCTACCAAGAGGTCGCGTTGCTTTCGGTTTTCCTTTCATTATGCGCGCTGCTGTACGATCATCGCCCATTCTTGCCACGTGCCCTGCCCATCTTAGTCTCCGTGATTTTATTATTCTGTTAATATTTGGTGACGCGTACAAATTATGTAGCTCGTCATTGTGCAGTTTCCTCCACTCCCCAGTTTCCTCATCTTTCTTTGGCCCGTATATTTTCCGCAGAACCTTATTTTCAAATACCCTAAAACGATTTTCTTCCGCTTTAGTGAGCGCCCAGGTTTCGCACCCATACAAGATTACCGGCATTATTATAGTCCTATATATCCTTATTTTGACATTTTTCGACAGTAGCTTTGACTTAAGTAATCTGTTCACAGCGTAGAAGCAGGCATTACCCGAATGAAGTCTCTTATTAATCTCGGCTTTAATTTCGTTTCGATCATTTATAGTTGTACCTAAATATCTGAATTCGCTAACCTTTTCAAAAGTGAAATTTCCGACTCTGAGATCCCCCTCTGCTTCGCGAATGCCCAGTTTCTCCATGATCATATATTTCGTTTTCGATTCGCTCACTTCTAACCCCGTGTTTTTAGCCGCATTTATAAGGATTTCCGCATTTCTCGCCACCGTTTCACCATTATCTCCCACTATATCCAAGTCATCCGCATAGCCTAAAATTTGCGTTGTTCCGTTGAGTGTTGCGCCTAGCTCGCTAGCCTGCATTTTTCTAACAACATGCTCTAGCGTCAGGTTAAAGAGTACTGTTGAAAGCCCGTCACCTTGCTTCAAACCATCGCGTATCATGAACGATTCGGATACATTACCGCCTACTCGGACCTTTCCAGTGCTTCCGTTCAGACATATTTGAATTAATTTTACGAGTTTTTTTGGTACGCCAAGGAGCACTAGGATTTCATACATTTTTCTTCGTTTGACAGAGTCGTACGCTTTCTTAAAGTCCACAAATAGCTGGTGTATAGTTTCGCAATATTCCCACTTTTTCTCTAATAATTGTCTTATGGTAAACATTTGATCGCTCGTTGACCTGTTGCGCCGGAATCCACACTGATAATCTCCTATTATATCTTCCGCGAATGGTGTGAGTCTGGCCTGTATTACGTTTGACAGAACTTTGTAGCAGGTAGCTAAAAGTGAGATTCCCCGGTAGTTATTGCAGTCTGTTTTATCTCCCGTTTTAAAGATCGGTATGATGATGGATTCTTTCCAATTTTCTGGTATTATTTCATTTCTCCAAATAGCACATACTAGATAAAAAATTTTAGATGTAAGCGCGGTGCCTCCATATTTAAGTACTTCAGCTGGTATAGAATCGTTTCCTGCGGCCTTATTGTTTTTTAGCTTTTTGATCGCGGCCTCTACTTCTTTGTAGGTCGTTTCGTCCATATGGAGTTCAGCAGTGTGGATTTCGTCTCCCATTTCCTCGGAGTTTTCATGCACGTTTAATAACTTATCGAAATAATCTTTCCATAATTTCAATAGTTCATTTTCGCTTGTCACGAGGTTCCCGTCCTTATCTTTCATTAACTGCGATCTACTCTGAAAACCCTTCCTAATAGCGTTTATTCCTTTGTACATCTCGCGCGGGTTATTTTCCCTACTATTAGTTTCTATTTTTCTAATTTCATTTTTCTGATACTCGCGCTTCTTGTTTCTGTAAATCACACGTACTTGTTTTCTTATTTCATGGTATTCTTCTACGGCCCTACCGCTTTCATTGTGTACACTATCTAATTTAGCCTTCTTGCGCCTTTCAAACCAGAGTTCGCACTCTTCGTCAAACCATGATTTGCTCTTCGGCCTTTTTTTCTTACCCAGTACTTTGTTCGCGGCCCCTTTTATAGTTTTTTCGATAGCCCCCCACAACCTGTTCAGATCGTCATCTACTCCCGTCTGTTCATCCGTTTCCTCGAGCGCCTGAAATCGGTTGCTAACTTCTACTTGGTACTTGATTCGCTCTATCCCGCTTCGTAGTTTTCCAATATCAAAGGTTTCTACTTTGTTCGCTCGCTTACTATTTTGACCGGCTACTAATCTGGCTCTTAATTTGGCCACTACTAGATAATGATCTGAGTCGCAATCCGCCCCCCTATAGGTCCTTACGTCGAGTACATTCGTGTGGCGCCTCTTATCAATAAGAAAATGATCGATTTGATTGTGCGTGGCCCCATCCGGCGATGTCCACGTTGCCTTGTGTATATCCTTATGCTTGAAGCACGTGGTCTTGACTATAAGATCTTTTGCGGCTGCGAAATTTATGACCATAATACCGTTATCATTGCTGGTTTCGTGCAGACTTTCTTTGCCTATCGTGGGCCTAAACATTTCCTCTCTCCCTATTTTAGCATTGAAATCCCCCACTACTATTTTGGTGTCGTAAGACGCGAATTGGTCGATTAATTGCTCTAAAGTTTCATAATAAAGATTTTTGACTTCTTCCTCTTTGTCCTCCGTGGGACAGTGGACGTTAATAACCACGTAATTATACCACGCTCCTTCGATGATGATATACGAGAGTCGGTCATTCACGAAATTGCAACTTTTAACGGAATGTATGATGCTTTTGTTAACAAGAAATCCGGTGCCTAGAGAATGCCCGCTCGCGCCCCCATATAAAAAGGTGAAGTTACCGGATCCTAGCATCGCGTTATCTTTCCATCGGGTTTCTTGTATTTCTACCAAATCTAAATTGTACCTCTCAGTTTCAGTTATGATTTCCCGGAACGCGCCTGCTCTGTGTAGACTGCGTACATTCCAGGTTCCCACCCTTAAGTTTCTTTTCGTTTTGGTTTGGTTTTGTTTTCTTTGAGCCATGATAGTAAGTTAAACCCGCGCGTTTTGGATCCTGTTCCGATCACAGGTGAGTCCATCCGTCTAGGGGTTATAACCCTCATACCTTCCTAGAATTAAGTATGAGAGCTTTCTGACTTTGGCGAGGACATAGTCAACTCGTCGTCAGACACACTCGGTTTCATTCTCATATCCTAACGCCCCCCTGCAAGGCAGCGCCTTTGCTGGCTTCGTTGCCATGTAAGACCAGGTGGCGAATCATTCTACACATCCCCTCTCAGGGCAGTTGTCATCGCTCCCGCATCCTCCACGACAGCAGGATTTTTGGCCCATTTTTTGTTTGAAATGTGTGGTAAAAGAGATAGATTACAGAGTAAGGTAGAAGAAGAAAGTAAGATAGGAGATTTTGTATAGTGTTTGTAGTTGTTGTGGTGCTTGCGTAGTGTTTCTAGATGAATGCGTTCGCCAGTGCGGGCTCATCACACCCACGCCTGGGCCTATCGGCTGTCCGCGACTGCTTATTCGCTTTATTCGCAGCTAACCTCTTTCTCAGGGGTCATTCCTCTATCCGCAACCTGAGGACGCGCTGTGTAGTGGCGATAGGCACCCACCCGTCCGCTCTGGACGACTACGCCCAGGACCCGCTTAGGGTAACGGCGTTGCAACAGAGTACATACATATTATAAATTAAAAATTGCATCTTGGATTACTTTGAATCCATTTATCATATAATCAACAATTATTTTCCTCTTTTTTGCAGGAAAACATTATGCTAACGAAGTCAGAAAAGTTATTTCTATTTATAAAATTTATAAATACTGAAATTATAATTTATAAATCAGTTTTATGATATTGCGATTAAATTATTCCTAATAATGTACCATTTTATAATATTTATTAAGTCCTTACATAAAAACTCTTGTTATATCCTGGATTCTATTACTTTAGATGTTGGATATTCTACGTGAGTTTGTGGAGCTAAGTTTTGGTTCAAGGACCTTTAGATAATCATATACTTATTGGTGGTATGAGGCAAAATGAGTAAACAAGATGTTCGTATATTATTTTTAGCTACCCTCGAATTTGCCGAGGGTTCTTATATCTGAGGTTCTACTTTCGACTTTTCATTATGAGTATTTTTTTCCACTTGAATGTTGCTTTCAGTTTTACTGTAAATTTGCGGGACATACTCAAATTTAAGCGTAACACTCCACGCCATACTCTTATTTGACAGTAACATTCAACGTCATACTCAAGTTTAGAGTAACAATCTACACTGAATTTGGGACTGCAACTTAAACACTTAAATTGAATGTTTACTTTCGTGCTAATTTAAACTTAAGTGAAACGTAGTATTGAGCGCCATTTTATTATTTTCCTTGACTTTCAAATTATAAAATTATAAAATTGATACAGGATAAAATATCTTTTGAAATATTCCAGGATATAGATAAATCAGATCTTGTTTCTTACGTTGATGAAAAATACATGTTACTAATCTGCCATGCAAATGAAGAAAGTGGTTATCTGCATTTCGCAAAAAGATTGGAACCATATAAATAATTTCGCATAAAAATGAAATGGAACATTATTTTTCTTTTACAAAAATGACTAGACGTATTTTGTTTTTTTAGAATAAGGATAGATATTTTTTCAATAAAAATCTTTCGCAAATAGATCCAAATAAAAATGAATGTTATCAAGTGTCTGGGATTTACTATAAAACAACTATAAAAGTAATTCGGTATAAAGTCATTCTCATTCCTGAAATCGAAGGTTGTAAGGAACTACTGATAAAACCTAGAAATGTAATATGTTTGACCTCGCAAACCGCCGCAGACAAAATAGTTAAAAATAACACACACTATGGAGTTACAACCATGAAAATAGCCAAATCAGTTTTTTGTACGTACCCATGGTGTATTGTTATGAGAAATTATAACCGTACGTTGAAAAATTCGAAAAGAATTTGCAAAGATTGATGGAGTCGGAGATTTCAAGAATACTGCTTAATGTTAATAAAAAGTCAAACGTCGGTGTCGACAAAGAAGTAAAAAACAACCAAAGCAATGATAGTAGTTTGATTATACAAATTCTTCTCGCGTTATCAGTAGGATATTCTTTGGCAATGTTAGTTTTCTTAATAGAATGCATTACAATGTATGTTTTACATAAAAATATAAAAGTTAAGCTTATTTCTAGATGCTTACCAGCAGATAGTATGCATTTTACATAAAGCAATGTAATTAAATTACATCATACGAATATTACATTTGTAATAATAATTTTTTTAATTTATTTAATTAGTTCTCTTTATACCTAACCTTTTATTTTAATATAAATCGAATAATTATTCAGATTTCAGTAAAGTTAATTATCAAATAAAAAACATAAAGATAATTTACCCTCTTAATGAAAGGGAAATACGTAAAAGTGCCCTACGAAAATGCCATTCTATTCAGGGTGAGTTTCAGTGGAAATTTCCCAGGACTGATATCATTACAAATATTTTTTAACACTTTCTAAAGGGAAACCTTTAGCTTTTGGAAGAGTGCAATGTTATATAGCACCACAAATTCTTATACTTTCGCGAGTAAGATATGGTACTGTAATAACATTTAATCTCCTCCGCTGGCTCAGTGCTTAAATGTATCGCAAATATTGTAATAAGGCGAGCGACGGGGATAGAAGTGACATTATTGGGAAACTTGCAGGCAAGTTGCTGATAATCAATCTCAACACCGCAGCTCGTCATTTCTGGAACATCGCCTGCTCGCCTGGTATTTCACCGATTGGAGAATAGTCTCAGCAACTCCAACCGACTGAGAGTTTAAATACTTTTTCAGGTCCTCGTCGATCGCCTTTTCTCAAGTAAACTAAGTATTGAAAGGATCGACCGCGTGTAAAACAGTGACAGGTGGCATCTGTAAGGAGGGTTAAGCCACAACTGCCACTAAGAAACCGAAGTAGCCCCATGTCAGCTGATCTACGACGACATTGGACGATCGGACCATCTACGAGGAGAATAACAAGAGAGAGGACCATCAAGAACAACGACGTTAAACACCATCGTCTACCAGGCTGCAGGTGATAGCTATACTTAGGACGATCTCCAGAAGTTTAAGATACATTTCTAGGATTTTTGAAAACAGCCGATGATAATAAATTGTCAGAGTTAAAGTCGTACCGAGCAAAATTGATTGAAACGGTTGAAATTTACTATATATATATATTAATATAGCATCGTATGAAATTGTAAAATAAAGAAGCCTAGAGAATAAGAACCTGCGGAAAATTCGAGGGCAGCTAAAAATAGCTCCACAAACCCACGTAGAATATCCGACTTCTAAAGTAATAGAAGCCTGGATATAACTAGAGTCTTTTGTCTAAGGACTTAATAATTGTTATAAAACAGTATATTTACTATGAATAATTTAATTACAATATCACAAATTATAATTTCAGAATTTATAAATTTTATTAATAACACTGAAAGATTATATTACAGGTAACATATTTATATCGCCACTCACTAACCCATTCCTAGCTATTTGGGCGAGAAGGGGCACTCTAGATTTCGTTAGATATAATCGGAGTCTATAGTAAAGTTCAAAGCGTCGGCTAGAAACTCTGTTATTGAATAGTAAGGTTTTTTGATGTTGTGTATCTGTCCATTTTCATCTCTAACAACGCTTAAGATCGGCGGTAATTCCATACCATTATATTTATAGGCTGTACTTTCATCTCTTGCAGTTTATCAAGGAATATATTTGTAAGGAAACTTAAAACTTCTTTTTTCACGCGTTTCTCGAATGGATTAAAAGTATGCACCAAAACATTTTCACTCTTGTTCATTTGCACGTTTACCTCCAAAACTGACATGTCCAAAATTTTATTTGTCCAAGCAAACTCTAAAATATGGTTAAATGCATTTTCGTCCTCGAAATTTCTACCAAAAATAATTATCAAACACTTTAGGTATCTGTATATTGGCGATACAAGTGCAAACCAACTTATTAGACTTTGCATTGACTGAGTGATATTTTGATTTATGCTTTTGTGTAGCAGTGCTATAAACAACATTACATTTCTAGGATTTTTGAAAACAGCCGATGATAATAAATTGTCAGAGTTAAAGTCATACCGAGTAAAATTGATTGAAACGGTTGAAATTTCTTTTGTTACTTTTACACGAAGTAAATTTTATTCTACAAAGAACCTTTGATAAGATTCATTAGTAAATATAGCTATTTGATGCGGTTGAAAAGTGTATTTAATTTTAAATTTTAGTATATCCATCCAATTCATTCCAAGAACTAATTTATCATAATTCAATATTAGCAATTTCATAATGAATGACAACATTTGGTAGTTATATAATATATTCTCTATTTAAAGCAAAATTTAACGTTTCAGTGAAGCAGCCTTTTAATACTGTAAGGGAATCTATTTTTACGTATTACAATTTAATTTTACGAACATAGCTTGTTTATGGATAAGCATCATTTCATGCGCTTTTTCTATTATGCTTTTTATGGCAGTGTCTGTTTAATTATCTATCTTGTGAGAAATTTTAATTTTTGCATATAATTAGCCAACCGTGGAAAATTATAAAGTGGCCGAGTAAACATTTTTTGCAATACTCTACAGAAAGTAAAAATAACAACTTTTCTACTATAAATAAAGTAAAGCAAAAGCAAGAAATGCTATTATGTAGTCGATTTCCAATAGCCCTTGAAGTTAAAATATAGTTATTGTATGGTGCAGGCATCGCTGTTTAGACGTAAGTAAGATTTGTTTACGAATTTTCATAAAAAAAGTTTCAAACGCGTTTATTCGAAACAACGTTTTTACACCTGTTGTGGATAAAATTTCCGAAACTACTAAACCGATCCTTATGAAAGTTTAATGGTATATTCTGTACACCTATACTTATATGCATATATACTAAAAACCGACGTTTGTCATGAAGGGAGAGTCATATTGAATCTAAAACTTTTTGATTTTTTTTTGTAAAGATGGCCCATCTCAAAGATTTTATCAACAGAACACTCATACCTACTTTTAGAGGAGTTACGTTTATGTGAACTTTTGTATACTTAAACTAGAAAAATAAATAAGAAAATATTTTTATGTATTTTAAGAGTATATTTATTAAACCCAACAAATTTTATGTCAATAACTTTATTAGCAACTTCAGAAAAAATTCATAAAAATAGCCTTTTTTTCGGCCGAGAAAGTAGGTAGACCCCTTAACCCATTTCTTCCCAAGCGGCCATTTTATAGTCGATTGGATTTTTGCCAAAAAAATTGTTGAAAAAATTTTCCAACGGAAATTTAAAAATTCTGACTTCAGAATCGGAAAGAGCGGACAATTTTACTTCAGAAAAGTGCTATTGGTTATTATTATATTTTTTTCGACAATACTATTAATTTGAAAAACGGATATATATAATAATAAATTTTGTTTTCATCAAATCCAAAGCTATAATAGCTTGTTGTTTCACCAGATTAGACACATATAATAGTTTAAATAAAAAAATTAAATTTAAAATAGGTTTTGTACGTAAACTAGATAGTGTGCTTTCAGAAAGACATATGGCAACCAAGAGGATAATAGCTTGTTGCTTCACCAGATTAGACACATATAATAGTTTAAATAAAAAAATTAAATTTAAAATAGGTTTTGTACGTAAACTAGATAGTGTGCTTTCAGAAAGACATATGGCAACCAAGAGGATTAACATGATGATTACCAATCCTCTGAAAAGCCTTATCTTTCACGCCCTAAGGAATGCTATCCTTTCCTGTTTGTTGCGAGAATAAGTGAAAGGCAGCAAGGACTATGTCATAGAATTAGATAACCTCCTCTTAACAGGAACCTTCCTTCCTCGCCGAACCCATGAAGACTAGAGTTACTCTAGTCTTCACAGCCGAAACAATAATACCTTTCAACCCTCGTACACACTTACTCGGGGAGATTTACGCAGGTTGAGAATTAAGATAAAACCTAGTTCTCAATCCCCCATATTCATCCTCTCCAACATCCGGCGTTCCTAGTCATTCTT
Source organism: Gastracanthus pulcherrimus (assembly GCA_949152435.1). Classification (NCBI taxonomy): domain Eukaryota; kingdom Metazoa; phylum Arthropoda; class Insecta; order Hymenoptera; family Pteromalidae; genus Gastracanthus; species Gastracanthus pulcherrimus. The sequence continues at coordinate 16,823,682 of OX424572.1, forward strand.
GTGGTTCGCTAACATTATTATTAATCTTATTATTATTTGCCTGTTCATTATTAATTGACACGCTAAAAATCATTTGACTAGTTTGTCGAGAGATTAGTGCAACAGTTTTATTGTTGTAGAGTGCATGTATCACATAAAGGTCGGGAGAATACGCAAAAATATACGAACTCACCGTCTGGCCAGTTGACTAAAACATAAAACATGAATTAAACTGCTTATAAAAATTCTTAATATAAAAAGAAATAGGTACAAAAATACAAGTTGTTATTGAAGTAAATGAATAAATAAATTTATAAAATAAAATACTTTTAGACGAATTTTCTTATTGTGTTATAGTATCTAACCATTAGAAATACTTTTACGTTTAAATGAGCTATTTTGTATACAAAAACTGAGCTGAAAAAATGTTGAATTAGCAATGACTTGTAAACGTGTTGTTATGGGTGTTTGATATGACTTCATTAAAATAAGTATTATTAGTAGACGATAATATACACATAGAGATCAATCAGAATATTACTTTTTATTAAGGGTAACCACTTGTTTTTCATTATATATATATATATATATATATATATATATATATATATATATATATATATATATATATATATATATATATATATATATATATATATATATATATATATATATATATAGTGGAACATTGTGTACATATTTACATTATAATGCTCGTCGATATCATTTTACACATGAATTATACATTTACATTAAGTTTCAAGTTGCGCGACAAATAAAACTATTTAATATATCACTATTGACTATACAATAAAATAACTGTTATATATAAACAAATATTTATATTTTGTCATTTTCCCTTAGTTTCTAATCAATGTATATTTAACCTTCTAGCTTGTAATACGATGATATAGAATACTAAAATCATATAGAAGATGAGTATGATCTATTTTGTGCAAGATTAATTTCACTTGCTTATAATTAAATTATAATTTCCCAAACAAAAGTCATATGATTTTTATTTCGTTAATTAATAAAATATATTTTATCTCTAATGATAATATAATGTAAGAAAAAACAAGCTCATAATTTATTTAATCTCATACAAATGTAATAATTTTAAAATTTACTTGCAGTGTACTGCATATTCATTATCATATTTCTTTATTTTAATCTTATTTTTCCATTTCTTTATAATTTATAAACATACTTTTAAACTAATATTAAACAGCACGAATATTTAATTTTAACTAAAAATATTGTTGGCACTTGAGAAGAGTTATTTAAAAAATTTTATACACCATCTTTAATACATTATCATTCTGGCATATTAACTGTCAAGTGTTATAATAAACATGAACATTTGTAACTACTTATTGTCATACAAGTTATTTTTTATTTTACATTTATGATCCCATTGCCAAGAAAGTCGCACAAGTTTTACACAGCGTGATACCAAAAATATAATTAAAACTCACAGTTTAAATAACATTTAATAATAAATTAAAATATAATAAATTAATATTTAGCAAACTATAAGTCAGCTACCAAGGCGCCTGCGCCATCTATGAAAATTTAAACCGACTTTTCACCTAATCTGTACATTCAATTTTCATTTTAGTTTATTTTTCATTAAAGTAACTCTATCTTTCTTTATATGAAAGAAAATTACTCCAAATTTGATTTATTATGTTTCCTTTTCATGCGTCACAATTAAGCTAACTTAAAATGATGTCGTAAATTTTATTGTGTCATCTTCGCCGCTTTATGCTGACAGTATAGGTATTGCGTAATCCTAAATTGATTGGTCAAATGATAATTAGGCACTAGTAAGTCCTTTTTTGATATTCAATTCTTAGCCGGTAATTTTATTCGTTAATGCATTAAAATATTCAACATTAATTGATATGAATATTAACTCATATATATTACATTTGACTATAATGTACTTAGAAACATGATTTCTAAATAGATTAAGATCTGCTCTGCAGAATAGAAATTAACTATCAATGCTAAGTTACAGAATACAAATATTTGGCAATCATCTTTGTTCTACTTCTTAAAATATTTACGACCAATAACCGATATAATCCTTCCTATATCATTGAAAGGTGTAATAAATTATAGTTTTCTGTCAACGCGACATTCGCTATATCTGCAGATTAATTATTTGTAAAGCATTCTTTTTTAATGTTTATAACCGTAGAACACAATGTTAAAATATTCATTTACATATAATAATTAAAATTCAAGTTTTCCAGGTCTTACATTTTTCGCCTTGGATTCTATTTTGATCACAATCTATTTAAATGACAGATTAAGAGTATAATCATATCTTATACGTTCAGCTTCTTACGAGTGAAAAGCCAATATGTTATTTCAATAGCTCCAGATCAACATTTTATCCAATATGAAATTAGAATCCAATATCATAGAGGATAATATCATAGAGGATTCGCAGGTCGCATCAAGAATGATTGTAGAAAAATTTGTTAAAATTTTAATGCTTTAATAGCAATAAATCTTTCCTAATAAATGAAAATCAAGAAATAACATTATTAGGATTCTACTCTTTTAAGAACTTATGGGCTATTTTTCGACAATAAAATTTTAGTATTTTTTTGAATGCTTAATTAATGATGGTCGAAAAATAAATTCCATGGGAATTTAGTTATGGACTAAAAATAGATCACACACGCTAAATTTTGTTGCGTCAATATACTACTCTGATAAAGAATATTTGCTTAAATTTTTATATTTCAGTCAAAACTCTCTAAATTTTTTTTAGATGAATTTCCACGTTAAAAATTTTATTTTTACTTTAGTAATGTAACAGATAAAAAAATAAGTTTTTTCAATATATTCACTTCGCATGATCGATTAAGAGTATAATTAAGTATATTGATATATAATACATTATAAATTACACTTTTTTAGTAGGTGAATTTTCACTTGAAAACAGTTGGATTTATTTTCTCTAGTCAAAAGAGTGAATAAAAGAAACCTTTACTTGATCTCGTGTGCAATCACATTATTAAATTAATTAATTTTAACTCGACAATGGTTGGTTGTATTTTATCTTAATCGGATAAAGTGAAAAATCAATCAGTTTTCACTCGGGAAGATTTAGTGTATATATCCTTAATGGGTGTGTTTTCTTTTAAGCAATAAGATAAATGGACATACAATGGAACCTTCCTAATTTCAAAGTCATATATTTTTCATCAATGTAAGAAACAAGATCAAGATCTGATTTATCTATATCCTGGAATATTTTAAAAGATATTTTATCCTATATCAATTTTATAATTTTATAATTTGAAAGTCAAGGGAAATAATAAAATGGCGCTCAATAATACGTTTCACTTAAGTTTAAATTAGCGCGAAAGTAAACACTCAATTTAAATGTTTAAGTTACTGTCCCAATTTCAATGTAGTTTTAAATGTTACTCGAAACTTGAGTATGGCGTTGAATGTTACTGTCAAATATGAGTATGGCGTTGAGTGTTACGCTCATATTTTAGTATGTCTCGTAAATTTACAGTAATACAGAAAGCAACATTCAAGTGGAAAAAAATACTCAAAATGAAAAGCCGAAAATAGAACCTCAGTTCTTGGCATCTACCGTCTTGGGCTGTATCGACTGAACCATCGTGTTCTTTGAGAATCAATGATAGAGGGATTATGTACTTAATGATTAAGTGTGGACTCAACATTAAGTGCTACTCTTAATATTGAGTGTACATCTTAAGATTTTAAACTAAAAAATTAAGTACTACACTCAATATTAGAGGTATACTTACGATAGAAAGTAAATACAGATAATATTGGAGATAACTCTGAACACGTAAGTGTTACTTTCAATAAATTTCAGTATAAAACCTTTAAAATTTGAGAGTTATTAACTTAAAATTTTTAAGAGTGTCTACTCAACTTTGAGAGTGAATTCTCAATTTCTGAGTAGACATTCAACATCAGAGTTGACTCTCAATTTTTAAGAGTACACTCCCAACTTTTTATAGGTATTCTCAATTTTTGAGAGGACAAACTTCACGAGAGTTAACACTTAATTTTCAATAGTACGCACTTCATTTCAAATGTTATGACTCAATTTTTGAGACGAAAAACTGTAATGTCAGAGTTAACTCTTAATTTTTCAAAATACCAACGCAACTTTAAGATTTAATTCTCAACACATATTCAACCATGAGAGCACATATCTGATATTAATGTTTGATAGCACCTAGTCAACATGAGAGTCAACACCTATCAATAATGTTGGAGACCCAACTTTCAGACTCATCCTTTAACTTTTGCGAATCAACACTCAACTTTAATAGTAGAATAAACACTCACAATTCGAATATATTTTTCCACGCGAACTATTAAAACCCAAATTAGGAAGATTCCACTATGCAGTCTAACAATTTGATACATCGAAACTGCGCGGAATCGTCCGAATAGATCAACGTTCAACACAGCCACATTTCGCTCGAGCACCAATCGACCACTTCGAGCTTCTCAACACCGTCGTCATCAAACTGCCAGCCTAGAGATCGAGGTACATGATCTGGGTGGCGGCCACGGCGCCGCAGGCAGCCAAGGTACTGGCGACGCAGACCACGGCGGTGGTCGTGCCGGAGAGACTGACGATCGTGCCGAGGCAGCAGGAGAGCAGGAACTGGGCGAGGAAGACCATGGAGGAGACGATGGCGACGTCGGTGCCGAGGCCCCGCAGGCCGGCCTCCTGGATCGCCTCGCCCTCGGCAGTCACTGCGAACTTCGAGAGAGAAGGTTCAGTTGGAGTTTGCGTTTTGTGGATTTTTATGGATTGTGATGGTGCAATGGATTGGGAAATTTGGTTTTATTTAGTTGTAATGTTCTGGCTCTATTGTGAAGAAAGTGAAGTAAACTTTCGAATTTCCCGCCTTCCATTTTACCAAGATTTTAGAAGATCTGGGGCCTTGGTCTTCAGTGATGTGTGGATCTAATGTTAAATTAGTTTCTTACAGTGATATAAGTGCATTTAACTTATTATTTTCAGGATTGTTAGATATATTTCTAGCAACTATGTGATATGTGATTTGATAGAAAACAACAATCATGTACAACAATAATACTCGGTTATCGTGTAGTATTGTATTTTCACAATTTTGTAGTAATGTAGTATTCACAGTAATACGTATATCTTTATGGAGTCACGAAAAAACAAGTTAGCGATAAACGTCTTAGCGTGAATACCACATAATAAGTTGTCCAAAATTATTGTTTCTATCAAATCACATATAACATATAATAGTTGCTAAAAATGTACTAACAATCCTAAAAGATTGCATAAATGCGCTTACATCAAAGTGATGAACTAATTTAACTCTAGGTTGTATATCACTCAAGACTAAGACCCCTGCAACAAAACGATAAACAATTGATTTTAATTAAATATCTAGACCAAATTATGCACAATCAAAACATTATATGAATTTTCAAGCAAATATTTCAACGTTTCTTCGAATACCGTTTGCATAAAATCTCCAGGCTGGACTCTAATGACGTTTGTCGAAACATTGAAATTTTTGTAACGGTAAATTAATATATAATTAATTACAATAATTAATACAAAAAGAACAAATTATTTTTATAAACACGCTAAAAATGGCTATTAAGGAGGATCGAGCGCCAAAATAAAAATGAAGGCAAAGAGCTAAAACAATGTACTCGTTAACAAAAATAGTAACTAGACTCTGCTAAAATTTTAAGTCATTTAGGAAGCTCGTTATCCAGTAAAAATTTGTTAAAATTCTTTTTAATAGGTTTATATGAATATATGAATTTACTGTTAACTACCATACCTTATCGAAAAAATGCTTACACTGCTCGATATTTTCACAGCGACTTTAGATAACCACTCTATATATTGTAAAACATTGTCAATTTTTTTTCACGAAAATTGTTTTGCTTTTCGCATAAAAATATTTTTTTTTCTTTATACTACCATATCTTTACGAAACTCTTTCTAAATTATCTGAAATTTGTACAGTGAGCTTAAAAAACATTTCATTATTTTTTTATAAAATTTCAAATTTTTCTCTATTTAAACAAAAATTGTTTTACTTTTGTTAATAATAAGTCAGAATTTTTTTTATAAATACGTTTGCAGTACTGCCTATAGTAAAACATAGCATGATTATATTAAAGATTAGACGTTAATCAGCTACCTATTTACAAAAACGTTATTTTTATCAGACCATGCCTCTCGAACCTCCTTAACCAGGCGAAGAAACATGTTTCATATAATCTCAAAAATGGTCATTTTTCACGGCGACACAATGATATTTTAAACAAATCAATAATAATATATAAACCTTAACTAACCAGGATTAATTGTATCAAGTGTAAACGATATGCCCAAATTTCTAATAAGTATTAATTCTTATCATTATCATAGATCGAATAAGTAATCTCTAAGACTAACTGTGCCAGAAGCGTGATAATGTGCGATCAGCAAGTACGGCATGGTGAACAGCGTGGAGTACATGACGCCGGCGGTCCACGAGAATATGATGACACCCGCCGGATGCTTGGTCAGGGCCATCATCATCATTCCGCAGCTGTAGAACAGCAGACCGCAGATGTAGACTCTTCGCGCTCTGGGACGATAATTGTGAAAATAAAAATAATAAAATTGTAAAGGATATTTCTAGGTCGCTTTTTGAAGAATAATGCGTGTCGTGCTCACTTGTAGCGCTCGATCAGTTTTTCGATGACCAGGGAGTAGCACGCGCAGGAAAGCGAGTACATCGACATGCCCCAGCAGCCGAACCTCACTCCGGACTCGTACAGCTCGCGTTCCTTCGATCCTTCGGGAGCCTGAAAATTCACGAGAAATGTTATTTGTATGAAATGTGACAGATGTATTTTTATAATTATTATGATAATGTTACTTTTTATACACGTATTTTGATAATATTTATAGTATTGTAGCTCTAACATTCAGTTTATGCAATTTAGCACAGATTTATATCAACTCTCTGAATGCCATGTGAAAAAGAATCGAAGTTTGATATTTGGAAATTTGCTAAAGATATTCATTTGACCTTCGAAATCCTTAAAAAGTATAGTCAAGAAGATGAAACTCGGTAACTATAGGTAATTTATATTTTAAAACCAATCTGGAAATCCATCCAAAATCTAATTGGAAATTAATCTAGAATTCATTTGGATTTAATGGCATGCTAGTTGGATTTGATTGGAATAGAAGTGAATATATTGAAATAGATATATATCTGGGAGTGGTCTACTCTTGAATAAAGCCAACCCATAGAAATCTAGCTGGATTTGATGGATTATTAAGTTTACAAATCTAAGTAATTTAAAAAACTTGTAAAAAAGTCATTTAAAAAATCTGTTGCATGGTAACAAGCAATCCAGCATCAAATCCAGTAGAAAATCAGACTGGTAAATAGACATAGATTTTCAAGCTCAAAATACAATAAAATCCACACTGAAACAAGTTTATAGTAGCGGTTTATAAAATTGTACTAGAATTTCTAATGAAACGAAGATACGACTAAAAGTTTCCAGTAACTTTAACTAAGGAAATGTAGTAACTATATTGATTTATTTTTCTTTTTGGAAAATAATGTACTACTCACGATATCCCTTTCTATAACTATAAAGTTTAGTCGAGTTAAGTTCACTTATCGATCGACACAAAGCAATAATTGCTCCAGCATCCCATAGCGTGCTAATATACACATAAAAAGCAATATTTTATGAAATCCAACTGACCAACAAACCTGGATTTCCATTTCGATCAAACCAAAAATCTACCTTCGATACAACCCCACCTAAATTCATCCTACTGGCCATTGTCAACCACGCCATTATCCCATGACCAACGCACCTTCGGATCGCCACCGTAGACTGCCTCGCCGACAAAGTCCGTGAAGTACAGGGAGTAGCAGACGTGGGCCATCCAGCAGCAGAGGTTCGTCAGACAGACCATGCGCATGCTGTGCGGCATGTAGACGATCGAGTAGAGGTACTCCTGCAGTGTCGCCTTGGGATTGACGTCGTCCTCGCCGGGGGCGCCACCCGCGAGGCTCGCGTAGCCATCGGCGTCGACGGGCTGCGGGGCCGGAGTCGGCGGCACGTCCGGGATCATCGGCACGATGCCGGGTTTGCGGGGTGGCGGGGGTCGACGGGGTGGTGCCTCCTCGACTATTGGCTTCATCGCGATCTCCTAAGAGTGGGATATGGTGTTAGTGGGAGATTCGTAACTAAAATCATAAGTTCTACCCCGAGTGAGATTAAAAATATATATAAAGTGAGAGAGACAATTACTATTAGAGTCAGTCGTTAATGGTATATTAGGGGAGAACGGGGTAATGCCGGTCACTGGCTAATTCCGGTCACCCTTATTTTCAATAATCTAAACATTTTTAGGTAATGATTCGAATAGTATATTAAACGCAACATAAAATGCAATTAATCTAATGTCCAAACAACCTTCCATTAAGTTTTATTAAGGAATTATACACAATCAAAGTGTAGGCCTACGTTTCTTATAAGAAATCTGGTCTATAAAATAAGCTTTTATGCATATTATTTGTTGCTTTATGCAGTTATTTTTTGCATCTTCATTAATTTGAACAATCTAAGAATACGAAGTAGTGAAGAAAAAAGAGTATAAACCTATTACTTTTTTATCATTTCAATTTAAATTACTAAGCAGAATGGGGGTAATCCCGGTCACAATGTTATTTATATGACGCTCTCGAAAGTGAGGCTAAGAAACCGTTTCGCTGTGCTCTCAGGTAGGGTAACTTTGCTTAAGTGTTTTTGATTGAACAGTGGTTATGTTATTATATGTTTCATTATGTAAGTGCGAATAATCATGCGACGGATCATATGAAAGTACATATAATTGATTTAAAGAAATTTTTCACCTATAAAAGTAACTTTCTAATAGTAATCGGAATTATACCAAGGCTGACCGGTATTACCCTTTGATGTGGAGTAAATTCGGTCAAAATGCTCTTTTTTATTTCGAGTTATAGCTTCGACACCTTACATTTTTATATTAAACCAATAAGAAATATTTATAGTCGATGTTATGAACTAACATAATAATTTTTAAAGTTAAAAAAAAACAATTTGAAAGTGGAAATAATAAGCACGTTTGCTTAGGTAACCGGTAATACCTCATCCTCCCCTACGCATCTAGGGAGGTAAAGAATTGTCGAGTCCATAGCACGTGTAAAATGCCACCCGAGCCTAGGGCGAGGGTGGTAAACACGTGCTATGGGGTCGCCATTTTACCTCCCATGGTGCGTATACTATTTTTCCTCACACCAGCACCGAAAATGCACATTTCTCTCCAGACGCCCGGGAGGAAAAGTGGTACTTTTGGTGCAGGTGTGGGGAAAATTTATTCTATCTAGGTGTATACAAGACTAACTGAAGTCATATCGTTTTTGAAAAGGGATAAACATTAATTAGGAGCCGTGGTGGCAGTGTAGTTCGTAAATCGTAACTCGGACTTCTAACCAAGAGGTCCCGGGATTAAATCCCGGGCTCGTGAAATTTTTAGAAATAATTTTTTCATATGTTTGTTACCGCGTTCTGGTGGTTCGGATTACACTTAAAACTATAGAACCAGTTATTGTGAATACACAGATCATCTAGTGCATTATCAAAATATAGGAAGGGAGAATTGATGCATCATGAACTTGGGAACCAGGTCTAATGCGTACAGGTAAAAAATTACCCCTGCTAAGTTCACTTGAACTTCGACCTTGGATAAAGAATAAAAATAACAATAACAATAACAAAAACTCAATAATCAGTCAGAGGACAAAAACTCGCTTATTTTTACACAATAGCATGTGAAAAGAAAATATTTAAGATATGAAAATCTAGATGGTACCCAGGTAGAAAATTATCTAGTTTTGTCTAAATGTCCTGCTTATAATCGAGGCTACCATATTGATTCGACGGAAACCTCGATGAAACTGGATAATTTTCTACCAGGGCACTGGTTATAAAGTAAATTATACGATGAATTTTATATTTTTATTTGAATAAAAATGGTCAAATTTTATTTAAGGATCTGATAAAAAATGCGTAGTCATTAACTTTTTTAGTGTTCTGAAAGTAAGTAACTAAAAAATTAAAGTAAGAAATTTATTTTATAATTAAACTAGTACTGTTGAATATGGTAATACAAGTCAATTAAAATATTGTACTATTCTTCAATAGCTTAAATTGAGCATATTCTTATTATTCATTGAAAAATAAAAATCATCTTATATATTATAAACATTATAACCTGCGATGATTTAAAAAACTTAGGTAATATTTTTTTATTCTCTTTATTATAATTAAACTTGAATTCGAGGCTACGGGATTGAAAAGACTTAACTTACTTCGCCGTCACCAGTGTCAATCTCCTGTTCATTTCCGACTGTCCCGTAAGAAACAGACTCATCACCCGCAATTTTTTCTTTCTCATTCTCTCGTCGTTCATCTTCCAACTGAAAATTGAAACCAAATTTAAAACATATATTATGTTATGTATAATTCATTATCGTTATAAAAGTAGTCGTGGTGTCTTTGTTCGAGCTAGTAACGTAAATATTTATTCAAATATTATTTAATAACATGCAAATTTTAGCACAATTATGAGGTTTTATGTTTTTTTAATTCATATTTTAGTTAATTCTGTATGTATGCTTTTATCTGCGATAAAAAAAAATTATGGGGGAAAATAGGTCATATTTATTATTTTTTAAACAATCGAACAGATAGATACCGTAAGACAGATAGATACTGCAGTTTGCATTTTTCATGATATAACAATATTATAATTTCGGAACGTCACATAACAAGTATAACTTTTGAATTTGATAGTTTCACGAAAAAAAAAATAATACGACTTAAATTTTTTATTTAATACACTGGATCTCTCAGAACTCTCATCGCAGAGACAGTGATGGCTCTCTAATGTATTATAAAGCTATTGCTTTACCGATTACTAAAGTAATTACTTAAGAAATAACACAACTTTTTTCGGCATAAGTTATTACTTCAGTAATTACTAAAGTAATTACTATTTTAAGTTCATTCTTAAGCAAGTATTTAGTAATTACTTTAGTAATTACTAAAGTTAACATTGACACGTTTCAAGTCTTTAGAAAAAAGTAATTACTAAAGTAATCAATAATTATTTGCTTACGAATGAACTAAAAAAGAAATTAATTTAGTAATAACTAAAGCAATAACTAATCCGAAAAAATTGTTGTTACTTAAGTAACTACTTTAGTAATTGCTAAAGAAATAAGTTGATAATGTATTAGGGAGGCACCGCCATCTCCGCGAGGAGAGCTTTGGAAAACCTGGTAGGTATTGAAAAATATAATTTTTAATTTTTATGCAATATCGTAATTGATAAACCGGAATATATATTTAGAAATAAATAATCCCAAAAATTGAATCCATCAACATTCAATCCATTCAAACAAAATTTTCATTTAAAACTACCAATCAAATCTACCCTCCTTCCAATCTAAAAACTTCACTGTACTCTGAAAGCTTCCCATCCATCAGCAAGCAAGAAAAAGCAAAGCATACACACCTTTCTCTGCAGCTGCTGCTTGCAGTCGTCGCTGTCGAGAAAGTCGAGCGGTATCTCCTTGAAGCTAGTGAGCGTGCTGGCCACACAGATGATGAAGATTATGGTGATGAGGGTGAAGGTGGCGTGGAGGTGGCCGCCGAGCGCCACGCCGATCGCCGTCGCATCCCAATTGATTCCGCCGAGGCCGTAACCCATGAAGCCGCCCAGACCGGCCATTATCGTGAATGTGCTCAGACCCTTCGCGTGGTCCTCTGCAGAAAGGATTTGGATATTTTTTAATTTGTGGGTTTGGGTATTTGCATTAAGAAAGAGTACTAATTAGAACAAATGATTGGTGTATAAATTGAATTTTTGTTTATTCAAGACAATAAAGAGATGAAAGGGCGTACAAATTTGCTTAAGAAAATTGTTTTAGCGTTCTGAATTGGAGAAAAATAAAATTGGTAACAAATTGTAATATTGCGTCAATTCAGTTAGACAATTGAAATTCAGCATGTAAATGTTAATTCATACATAAATGAGAACGAATTAGACAATGTTGATAATTTGATAACTATAATCGAAATTTTATATATCAAGCCAACTAGAATTGGGAACAAATTGGAAAATTTAGAGAATCTACTTGGATGTCAAACAAACTCGTTTCTCAAAATTTTCCAAACACTATGCTTCAAAGTTCACATTATACTCAGATCAAGTGTAATTTGAATACATGTCAATAGATATATGCTCAGTTTAGTCAGAAGATGCATTTCAATTTGATGAAATAAATAACCGAGAATTCCTTACTTATGGGAATAGTATCCCTATAATATCTTTTTCTGCATTTTTATAAAAAAATCAATAAAAAAACAATGAAAGTAGTTGATGTATTAATAACTAATTATAATAAATTGAATCATCGGTCTATAAAAAAAACGTCTGACTAAACTCGATATGTATCTACTTACATAGATCGATACATTTAATTCGAGTATTATTCTACACGTTGTACGTATAATCATTTACTATGTACTATAACCAAGCGAGTGTAAATTCCAAACTGCATCAGTATTAGAAATTAGTTCATATATAGTTCAATAAATTAATTTAAATTCTTGTTATTTTTTTTTACGTAGGTATTTATAAGGAGTACCTGAATGTTACATAATTTAGATATTATTAATTAATTCTTCATGTCCTTTTAATAATCAGTATATATGTATGCTTTCATTTTACTCCAAATTACCTCTTTAGAACTCTTAATATAAAATATTTAAGAACCTTTTATTAATTTATTACTAATTCTTTAAGCAAATATTTTTAAATTACTTTTGAATTATCTTAAATTATAATATACATGTTTAAAACCCGAAATTTAAACAAATATTTATATTATATGACTAGTCTTCAGTATTCATCGAAATGTTTCTCCTAAAAGAGAACCTATCTACCTTCAATTTAAGTGATGAGAAATATCAAATATTATCCACATAATGTGAATATTAGATTTCTTATATCCGGTTTCAAAGAAGTTCTGCCCCCTCCCTTAGCGACAACAGATAATCCCTTAAAATTCTTCTAAAATTCTCCAAGAATGCTCAAAATGAATTCTCTAAAAATTCTTAATACTCAAAAATAATGAATTATGAATGCATCCTTCTACTGACTGGGTTCTTAATAGATATCATTCATTCGCAAAACACCGCTCGAACCTGGCACAGTGACATCCAGCAGGTAAGCCCGAGCGGGACTCTGACAGGCGTCCGCATCGAAGTCCAGCAGCACGGTGCCGAGTATCGTGAAGAATATGCCCCAGGAGTGCGAGCTGGGCGGCGGCGGTGGCAGCGTCTCGTTGCGCGGCGCCTTGCCCGTCGTCCGGTGGCCCAGGGCCGCGGTGAAGTTGGAGCGCGTGTCGCCGAACGCGTAGCCCATGCCCTCGCCGTTCGGCACCAGCAGCAGGCCTTGAACGAGAGAAGATTAAGTTATTGAATCCGTTTGTTAGTGCGAATTAGGAGTGGTTCGAAAATGGAGTTTTCGGGACGAACGCCCGTAGTTTTGTCCGATGGGCCGTTGTTATTCTGATATCAATTGAATTTTAGTAAGAAATTGTACCTTTGATTCTGACCATATCCCTGTAAATTTTGGCATAGCGCGTTTCTTACACATAAGAATTATACACTTAATTATTCTACACAATTTAGCATTGGTCAAATTATATATAGATATACTTGACCAATGCTATATTGTGCAAAATAATTACGTGTATAATTCTTATGTGTAAGAAACCCACTATGCCGAAATTTTGCTCGAAGAATTTAATTTTTTAACTTAATTTTAAATTTTTTAACTTAATTTTAAATTTTTTGTTTTAAATTTAATTTTTTTATCTTATTTGTTTAGTTATAAATATAATTTCTAATTTAATTTTCTTTTTAATATTTATTATTATTTGTATTTATTTAAAAAAAAAATTTAGTGTAAAACTATCAATTTGATCCAAAGTTATTAGAATTAAAATTATTATAATTGAAGATAGCTCATGCATTTTTAATCACCAATTCACCATCTTCAATTCTTAATGACTTTAAGCAGGTCAATATTTTTATACTAATTTCAGCTTGAATTTAAGCTCGTTCTGCCTACCTTTATTACTATATGAAACATTCTCGAAGTATGAAAACTCGTAGAGTTTTGGTCAGAAGTACAGGTACCATTTTTTTACTAAAATAGTGCGTCTGGCATAAAAAGAAATGATAATATCATAATAATGGTCCATTAGGTAAAACTACAGAATTAACAAAAATTAAAACTTTGCAAAGAGAATATTAAAAAAGGAATTTTCTAAATAAAAGATTATGAAATTTCTAAATGAATTCTCAAGCACAATTTTTAGGAAATAATTTCTCTTATTTATAAATAAGATAATTAACAAAATATGAGTCTTTGTAGAAAACTTTTGTTCACAAAATCAGATAAAATTATTTTAAAAATAAAAGCTTATTCAGTCCAAAAAAAAGCGAGAAAAATAAAACCTTACATAAAATGTATTATACATAAGTAAGTATACAAAATAACATCTATTTTTGAAGAATTCTCTGCATGAAATATACTAAAAATCCAATATCTTTAAAAGTTTTTCAACTGTAAAATTTCAACTGTAATGATTCATTGTACAATTTCTTCGCGAAAAATCTGTACTGTAATATTACAAAATTTTGAAAATTAAAGAGTAATATAACGAATGAGCATCAGCGAGTAAATTTACATAGCTAGTGAAGCTTATTAAATTTGTAATCTTTCGAAAAAAATTAAGGTACACGAACCTCTTATATAAATCCAATAATAAGCTTTGTTTCAAAGAATAATTTATAGAAATGATGCTCTTTTTGTTTCTTATACTGAAACATTTAAAATCACAGTTTGGAGAGGAGCACACACTAATACTCTATTTTATTAGATTGCAAATTTATCGATATAGAATAAATACAAGAAGTTAGAATTAAATACCATACAAATATTACAAAAGATGCAGAGAACATTTTTAAATGTAATAATTTACTAGATATAAAAAAATAAAGTAAACATATAAATTGAAAGAAGGGCAAATCAATTATGATCACGTAGCAATAATTATTATATAGTTATTTTATTAATTATTCTCAGATTCGATAAGTTAATTTTAGCTTTAAATTAATTTTATAAGTTTTATCTAGTATAGTTAAGTTTTAAGTTAGTAAGTCAAACTTTGCACTATAGAAAAGCAAGAAGAATAAGAAATCATATTTCTTCTCCTTCTCTTATTTTGCTAATTATTGTATGTTCATAAATAAAGAAATTAATTTTTATTTTAAACATTGATCTAAAAATGTAGGCTTTACGAGGATTTATCCCACAATCATAATTTCGAGATCAGAATTTAATTCTTCACATTTAGTTTTTTTTTTTTTTTTTTTAACGTCGCCATGTTTGTGCTTCCATGTGGTGCTAATCGACGACGGGGGTCTGCGGTGTGTTTGTAAACAAAGCACATGTAATTTTTACAGAGGTGCTTGTATCAATCGGCAGAGACTAGGATTCGAACCCGGATCACCGGCGTGGGAATCCGACACTCTACCGACTGAGCCGCCGCAGGCCCCGTTCACATTTAGTTATATAATCACTAGAAAATAAGGCATCGCTAAAAAATGAATAAAAAAAATGTAATTCATAGTAATAATGTTGCCTACAGTGAATCCACTCAGCAATCACAAGCTCTAAATAATACACCATCCCACTCACGCCACATTACCCAACTAATCTTAAGAGCTAATCCTAACTCGACTTACACGCGAAATCCGAACCCCCTTCCCTCACCTCTTGATGTCCAAACGACAATTGCTCACCCATGAGAACGCCAATGGCGAGCAGAAGAATGAAGGGCCGTCGGCGGCCCTGCTTGAGGCGGCAGCGATCGCTGACGCTGCCGAGTATCGGGGTCACGAAGAAGCCAACCAGCGGACTGAGCGCCCAGACCAATGTCATGTGCTGGTGATCGACGCCGATCTTCAGCAGGGTGGGCGAGACGAAGGCCGTCTCCGCGGCGTACGAGAACTCGATGCCCATCACCGCCGCCGAGACGCGCACCAGCTCCATGCGCGACTTCTTCCTGCAAAGAAGAAGAAATTTGGTATTCTTTTGAGGGAGGATGTTCTCAAAGAGAGAGCTTTGGGGTGACAATTTTTATTCTTTTATTCTTGTATGTATAGAACACAAAAGGTTTTTTTAATCTAAGAAAGCATATTGACTGAAATTTAAAAACGTGAAAGCTAGAAGTGTGTTGTTTTTATCTTGGAAATATGAAAGAAAGTGTTTAACTGTATGCGCATGGAGTAAAATTTGCTTTAACAAAATATGTTTCTTTTTGCACTAAATTGTTGTTCTTCCATGTGGATGCAGTTTTCTGTAACTTCTAAAGTATTTTTTCAAATTTCTAAGACAAAAATGAGAAACTTTTACCTTTCACTTTTCTGAATTTCAATCAATATTATTTTTTAAATGAAAAAAGCGTTTTTTTTTGTAGGTTTATACTGCAGACTCAGTATAAGGAGGTATGAACGAAAAAGATTTTTTAATTTTAAGACCCAAATCTAATTTTTAATTCTTGATGAAGGTTTTTTGAATGCTCAGATTAATTTTTAGTATAGGTTGCCTGAGATTTCAAAAGGATATTTACTCTAAAGGTTAGGCCTTTCAGTACGTTTAATATACAGAACACGAATTTTTCACCAAAAATGAAAAATTCATGCATTTGTAGAGAACTTTGGAAGAATATAAATATATCAAATTAATCCTTAGCTTTCAAAGTGTATTTACCTATGTACATAAAGAAGTAGGGTTGTCTGGCGTTTCAAAGAAACAGTTATTAAATATTGCAAAAAAGTACTCAAAATAGAGAAACATTTTAGAGCAGAGTCAATAATATATCAAATAGCATAAATGGGTCATTTTCAGTGAACTGTCAAATTCGAGGTCCAAAATTTATCAAATTTTAACTTTAATTAAAAGAGTATATTATTGTATTACGTTGCCAAAATTTTTTCTTAAAGTATGTAATTATGATAGGAAAACTTTTAACTTTGAAATTAAATCCTTATGGGATTTAAGATAGGAAAATTTAGTTTTACCACAAATTATGCCATCATTTTTTCTCTCATATTTACGGCAATTATAGAAAGAACTACTACAAAAAATACTTTTTAAATGGCAGAGTTTGAACTAAAAAAGGTTTAACTTTGTTCGTCTGGAACTGTTTTGATTTTCTATTCTGTTTTCACTAATTCGAAATAAAGACGCAAGATGGCGCTGTATATCAAAGTTTAAAAGTCATTCGATAAATTTCGAAATAATTTGAGTTTTTGCAAAATCGAAGGACAAAATACTACCATTAATAAAATTCATATTTTGATATATTACAATGTCGTTCAACTTTTATATTGTAGCTAATATAGCCTTAATTTGAAAGTATATCAATTAAAATAATAATTATTAGCCATACTCAAATGAAATGATAATCTATTCACTCGTTTTGTACAACATAATCAGGTAAACCAAATTTATGATCAAATGATTCTTTAATCTCTTTCAATACAATTAAAACTCTTGATATTATTGTTTTTTATTCTTTTAAAAATTAAATCAATTCTTTAATTGATGTATAATAAATCTACAAAAGTTGAGATTATAATACTCAATACGTTTCTTTGCACGCCAGTATAATATAATTTACTAGTTTCTTAATCATACATAAAATGTTAAATTTACTTTATGTGTTCACTTTGAAATATGTGTTATTATATTATACTAGAGAATTTTACTAAAATACGTGATAATGAACAATAAATTGTACTTTACCATCCAGTGTTTGATATCTCTTACTAATTTATTACTTATCAGCCTATATTTACATACAGCTATTGTAATCGTTTTGATATGAAAATTAATTGATTTGTGGTGGAATTTATATACTATTTTTTATTTCAGTAATATGAATTTAACACTTTAAACTTCAAAATAAATTTAATTACATTAATTTCAAAGGAACAAAAGATTCATATGTGTATGAATGTCCACATATAATAATTTTCTATCATAATCACTTCGTGTACATGATATGTCGATAATACCTCAATGCCATATTGGAACAAATCCGAGTTATTCCGAATATAGAACAAACTCCTAGTACGTTTGCAAGACTGATCCAAGTTATTCGAAATAAATACACTTATTAACGGACTTATTAATATTTTCTGAATATTAATTAATTCATTGTACAAATATTTTCTTTCACATTATTTATAAGAATACGGTGTTACTATAAGTTAAATAATTTAGTCTAAACAGACAAAATTAATCGAAAAATTTTTGTCTCTTTTCTGTATTCCATCATTCACTGTTTTATCTAATGCGTTATGCATCGAACTAGTATTCTGCGTCTGGCAAGTATAATATAATCACTTTATTCTCTAAAAAAATGATTATCATGATAACTGCAAGCTTTGGTAGGAAGAAAAATGTTATCAACTGACTCATAAAACGTTATGTAATGAATGAAATTAACTTATGCATATACAACGTATAACTACTTGATAGCTGATGAGCCATTTGTTGTATCTTTTAATAAGCTTGTTTCGAAAACTACGTTTTACTAATTAAAAACGAGATAGTCATATAAATAGAGGTAGAAAATAAGCAGACGATACCAAAGTATGCACCCGTTGTAAAATAAAAAATATGATCTACGATTCGCGTAAAAGTGCTATAGGTAAACTAATTTTTTTAATAATTTTAGCCACATTAATATTTTTATACGAAGCGGTCTTTCTGCCTACTTTTATTATCATTTGGGTCATTTTTTTCTAGTATTAATACAAAGTTATTATATGTACTAATATTGATAGTTAAAAAACGTTTTGCTACAAACAAGTTTTGAGACTCAAAATACACTAGTTTTAGAAAATATCCACATGGTGGATGGATGGATGTGTGTGTGTGCGTGTGTGCGTGTGTGCGTGTGTGCGCGTGTGCGCGTGTGCGTGTGTACGCGTGTGCGTGTGTGTGTGTGTGTGTGTGTGTGTGTGTGTGTGTGCGCGTGCATTCGTGTGTGTATATATGTATATGTAGCACCATATCTCGAGTAATCCACGGTTAAATCTAATGTTTCAGACTCATTTTTTTTTAGGAAGACGGCTCCAAAATAATTTTTTTTTTTTTTCGATGCGTTTTTGCTTTTTTTTGTCGAATTTTCGATTTTTATGTTTTCATTTTTCGATATTTTTAATACCTTAGAAATAATACCATTGATATAATAATAATGCATTTAAAAGAGAATAAAATTATATATCTTCCCCGATACGAAATTTTTTACAAGTTATTTTCCTTTTTTTCTTATACACGAAAACATAATTTTTTCTTTAAACAGCGATATTTCGGAAACATATGATGGAAAATCTTTATAAATACATTAAGATGGAAAAGTTTTCCATCAATTTGTCATCAATGATTATTGGATCAATTTATTTAGTTTGAAAAAGCTTAGTTCCAATGAATTAGCAGCAGGTTTTCCAAATCGGTTAGCAATTATATGTTCTATTTATTGTCAAAATCAGACCAGGCTGTCTTTTTAGCTTAATGTTATTTTTTTTTGTAAAATTCATTTTGATCGAGTTTAAACGAAGTTATAGTACAAACAGTAAGTATGTGTCTCATATTATCCAAACGTTCTGAGAAACCGCTATTTTCGGGTAAAAAATAAATTACAGATTTCTATTAAATACAGCATGTAATCCAAATTTAATATATATTAGTATTCTTTGGATACTTGAAAAGTAATGCTAAATTGATGTTTTTAAAAATAATGATCTTATATAAAATACTGGAGTCCATTTCATTTTACTGTTTGATTATACCCCAGTCTACCCTATATGATTTTAATTCAGAATAGATAATTTTAATTTGAAATGTATTGATTATCCTTAACTTCAAATTTTGATGCGGGAGTTCAGCGAATTGGACGATATTATTCTTTTATAAATATTTAACTTTAAATACTAATTATAATATATAATATGAGAAAAGAACAAAGACCCAGAAAGCGCGATTGGTTTTGCTAGTTAATTGAATTTTCTTTACAAATTACTTTGAAATAAAAATATTATTACTATTATTATATCCTTTCTTTAGTTCTGCAAAAGCTTCATATTGCACATTACACCAAATACTGAACCAAAACGCCTTATGGATTTGACCAAAAACATTTCTTTTCATATAATTTGATATGTCATTATACATTACTCAAAGCCAATTTATATATGGATCGAAGACCCTGAAGTGCCCACTATCAAAAGTCCATCTGTATTAACTAGCTAAATTTGATGGAAATATAATACTAAATAGCAATTTTTTCTCTCAGCATATCATTCAGTACAATTTCTTCAAAACAACAAAAAATTATACACATTTTGATATTCTTCCGACTATACGTCATGTGACTATGTAACTTATACATTTATCACTTCGATCTCCACAATTATCGGCAGGAATATTTATAGAAAATCCTGAAAAATTCAAAAACGTTGAAACCGGCCATTTCTGCCCTTAAATCATCCGATAAAATTATCTATAATACACAATGCAACGTGAAATCCTGCAAGTGTACATCCCTATCTCCGAGTATTAAAACATCTCCCCTTCACCCCATACCTCTCCCAGCTCACCTGTAAACGTGCGCATAATCGTCGAGGCATCGCTCGAGCTTGGGCGGTCCGCGCAGATGGCTGACTACGCCCTCTAGGCCCCGATCCGTCGGTATCTCGCTCTTCCACTCCTTCCAGGCGTCCCACTTGTCGCGCGCCTTGTCCCTCAGGCCGTGCATCCGGCCCTGCAGGCCCTCGTACTCGGCGAGCTTGTCCACCATGATGCCAGATGGGGCTCCGCGCGGGTCGACTCACGAGCCCGATCTGGCCAACGTTGACGCTGCTACTGCTGCTGATCTTCTCGACTGGTCGACTTCGACCATGGTGCTGATGATGGTGCGTAGAGAGGAGTAATAATGGGGTTGCGATGGAGTTTCAAGGCGAGAGATGAGGAATGCAGAGCGGAGGACGGGTTCTTCTTCGTGGATCGGTCATGGCGCGATGCTCTTGCTGCTGGTTCTGAAATGAGGACGTGTTTGGTTAGGTTGTAAAGTGTTAATTGTATTGGGTTGATTATTTTTTTATGGGGTATGCACAATATGCGCGATTTTTCGTGCCTGTAAATGTCCCGTTAGGCGAAGTTATATGCTTAGATGGTAAAAGGAGCTTAAATTTATCCCCTTTATTTTTTATACCCCCCTCCCCCTCCTTTGCCCCTCTTAAACATGGACTATCTGAAACTAGATATTTAGGAGGACTTAAACGAATATCTATCATCAAAACTTGACTACACTGGGAAAAGAATATCGTAACGGGAACGATATATAAGTAAAATGTATGATATATATTGTAAAATGCACGATATAAAAAATCTTCAAATTGAAAATTTGTAAAAAATCATATTTTACATAAAATATGTTTGTCGATTAAATATGTATACAAAAACATGGTATTTTTTGTCATATATTTATTTAAAATGAAGGTATATTTTGTCAAGCTATTTATGATAGAAAATTAAAATAAAAAATACTAACTTATGCTTGTTACGGGTTCTAAAGTAAGTGAGAATTTATTAGGTTGATATTGTCAAACTTAAATACGCAAAGAACTTTCTGAACCAACCTCTGTTTTGACACCAAAAAAGTGCATTTCATTCTATGAATTGGGATTAGAAAAGTGATAATTCCTCAAAATTGGTATGTATTCTGCCTTTTTGGTTACTAATATCATATTAAAATTTTTAAATGTAATTCCCGATGTTTAACGATTTTGACAAAATTAGTGTATACCCACCTTAAGAGACACGAGCCATAATTTTTGTAGTCTAGATATCCAGGTCTTTAATAATAATTATTCAAGTATTTCAATATCGCACTATAATTGTAATTAGCATGAACATGCGCAAACGTACGTGGGCTTGCATGCATAAGCATATAAATTTATGTATATATATATGCTTCAACACACATTTGTATTCATATTCTTATGAAAAACGCAGTTGAAAAAGAAATAAACTTTTTTATAATTCTCCGAACTCGTATACATATATAGCATACACGAAATTATATAAGAGTAAAGTGCCTTTAGGTGCAAAATATTCATACACCTTAAAATTTTAATTAAAATAAATTTATTACAATAAGCAAAATAAAATTAATTTTAAATAGTTAAAGCTTGATAAATTGAAATATTTTTACTATGTGTATGATATAATGCCTCGTCTTCATGGCAATTAATAGAGTCTCGCTTTAACTTTCAATATCGAATAATATTTATGTTGTATAAAAAGAAAAACTTTTTTAGTATGAAAAAATAGATGAATCAAATCTCTATGTGTACACAATATAACTTTTTAAAAATTACTAGCTATTATCACTGTAATGTTATTTAATATTAAAAGTTAAAATGAGTCGCTATTAAAGTGAAGACGAGACATAACGAATAAACAGCAAAACCAGACATTGGAAAATTAGGCAAAAGCCCATCAGGAAGTATCAAAGACAAGAAGGTGACTAGCAAACATCAATATTTTGACTGTGTTGACTGAATGAATATAGGAACTGGAAAAGATAATAAAAATTCAAAAATTAAGAGTAGGGAACAAGAAAATTGTAGAAAAGATTTCAGGAAAACGAACAGAAAATAGAAGTTGCAAAATTGCAAGAAAGAGTAAGAAAAATTGAAAAAGATGAACAGAAACACAAATGAAAGGAGATGACAGAAGCACTCGTGATTGATCGATCAAAGATTTGCAGTTAAAATGGAAAAAAATGAGATAAAAGGTATAGGAAGAATAATGTGATTATTCGAGGAATTACTGTACACAAAGAGGAACAAGGACCTAACGACAAGGAATGAAACATTTGTCAAAGAGAAATTAAGCACACAAGCTATGATGGACCATGCAGGACTAATGAATAATAAAAGGTAGCAAAGTAATTATGATAAAAATGAAAATTTGGCGGATAAATAGATAATCATGAGCAAAAAGAGTACACATATAGAGAAGAGCAGGGGCACCTAATAGGTGTTGAAGATGTTGAGCATTCACAACCTGTAAATTATCGTGGTATTGAATTCAATAACTGTAAACACTAAATGTCTTTTATGAAACACTCTTTTATGAAAAATCGTAAACTTAAATAACACAAAAACAGCCATATCTCATTAACAATAAATGTCTAAATAATAAAATAATAATCTACATGCTTCAAATCAATCTAAATACAGTTAATTATGTGAAATGAAATACCCGGTCCCTGAAGAGATTAGATTTTATTAATTAAACATTTATTTTTAATAGACAGATTCTATGCATGCAGTAATGGTTCGTTTGGTTTATCGCCTATGATTATATGATTTAAATATTTATTGTTAATTGAAAATTGCTGTTCGTAGAATAGTTGGGCTTAAAGTGTATGGTTTTTTGATTATTGGTCATTATTTAACACCTGTAAAACATGACCTCAGGTGCTCCTGGAGAAGACAAAATATACATTAATCATGGCAGAATCTGTAAGGTAATAGATATACAGAAAAAATAAGGGAAACAAGTAATGAATCAAGGAAAATATATAATTGTGAAGTACATCAGAATAAGGATAGAAAATACATGGTAGAGGTGGAACGAAAAGGAATAGCAGATATCCACAGAATACTAGTCAAAAAGCAAGACGAGCAGAAATATACAAGAAAAATCGCAAGGGTAAAGAGAGAAAGTCTAAATAGAAATAAATAGAAGATAAGTAGCAAGCAATAAGAAATACATGGACAGATAAAAGAAAGACAAAAGAAGAAACAAATAATGACTATTAAAAATAATATTATTTTGCAAAAGGTTAAATGTGTAAATAGCTGAAATCTCAAGTATTCCTAGGATTCATTATTTGTATTTAAAAAAATTTTAAAAATTGAATACTAAAAATTGTTACTAGTTATATTGGTAGTGTGCTTTCTCAATTCGTTGACATAGCGCGTTTCTTACACATAAGAATTATACACTTAATTATTCTACACAATTTAGCATTGGTCAAATTATATATAGATATACTTGACCAATGCTATATTGTGCACAATAATTACGTGTATAATTCTTATGTGTAAGAAACGCACTATGCCAATTCGTTTTACATTTTACTTGATCTACCCTATTAATTTCTACAGCAAACTATTATTTAAATTGTAATGTAATTATGCTATTACGTAAACGAATGTAAATATACAATAATTAAGAATAAACCAAAAAAACTTATGTTCAGTAAGAATTTTGCTATATCATCTGATACAGTTTTCAAGTTATAGAAATAAAAATGCTTATCACATATGGTTTTCTCAGGAGAAGAAATAATTCATCTTTACGAAAAATCGTCATTAAAGTCATTCAAATTTTTAAAAACTTAGGAATATGACGATACATGAAACGGATTATTTAAACTGATTGAAACTATCGAACAATTCCTCAATATCTATAACAAAATGTGTTATTTCAAGCAAGTTACAATCTGCGAAGGAATACGAATGAACACGTATGCATACATGCAGACGCACGCACACCTCCATACAAGCAAATATTTTTTGAATATCGCAAAATCAAATTTACTGAATTAAATAATACATTTTTAAAACACATTATTAATACATTTTTCTGTGCGAGGAGCTCGATTTCTCATGCTTGAATAGCGTGCGAGAAGTGCCCGATTCACGCATTTTTATAACAGCGCGCGAGAAACATTTATTTCTCATACGCAGCTAGAAATGTGTGGGCGAGAAACCCTTGTGTACGCTGTGAAAGAATCACTTTGCTTCTCGCACAGTGTACATACAACGTTATTTTTATCTTGTATCATATATTATAGCAGT
Organism: Gastracanthus pulcherrimus; assembly: GCA_949152435.1. Classification (NCBI taxonomy): domain Eukaryota; kingdom Metazoa; phylum Arthropoda; class Insecta; order Hymenoptera; family Pteromalidae; genus Gastracanthus; species Gastracanthus pulcherrimus. The sequence continues at coordinate 16,848,807 of OX424572.1, forward strand.
TTTCGAGGTAATATCTCGTGATTGAACTTGCTTCGCTCGGGCGATAAAATTCATACTCGACGAAAATCATCTACTTCCTGCACTAGTTGCACAACCTACTATTCTATATTAATATAATTTTAAAATTGCAAAAAAGATTGACGAAACCAGAGAAAGCAAAAGGAAAATAGTACACTGTTTATTTATGATTTATGTGGCTTCTTTACAGGAAATGTAACCAGTATTGAAAATAATGAATTAAAAATTAACTCTTTCGGTAGAGACTTTTACATTCACGAAATTAGCTATTGGGTTTTCGGTCAATTGAAAGTACATATTTAATCTAGAATTGTAGCTCAAAGTTTGATTTGATCACTTTCTTTACGCCCTTAGAAGTAGCGTTTATAAGGTCTTAAAGGAAAATGATAAATTTAGCTATTTCGGGGCAGTATAGATAATTTTTTTAACTTCATTTTAATATATTGAATTACTAGTCGACGTATTTCGATTTATACTTTACTCCTACGTTCGTACTTTTAATTGTACCCACTTAGTTTTTTAATAAAAAATAAAATTTGATTTGAAATTTTTTTCGTATCATCAAATGTTGATATCTCGTTAAATAATGCATTTTTTTAACTGTACCAGGCGTGCAAAAATTGTGCAAATGCTGATTCTAATTGTACAATTCCGTTTTTTAATTGTACCATCTTATTTAATTAATAAATAGGTAAAATGTGTTAAACCGAGTGATTCCATCAAACGCGCATGCGCTTTGGCGCGAATTTTGACCACTTATGGGCAAAACGTATATTACTCTTCTTCTTTTAAGTATATGGAAAAGTAACTGAATGAAAATATTCAAGTACTTGGACACATTAATGTCATACCATTAATGAAAAGTGATTTTTAGACTATTTGGAAAGTGTTCGGGAAATTGATTCTATTTGAACGTGCAGTATCGAAGAGAACGTCATTTGAAATCAATTACAACATTAATATGTATATATTGCCAGACACTTGTTCCCTTTTATTTGAGTACTTTTCCTCGTACTTGAAATGTTAAATCAAAAACACTTTTTTGGCCGTTACTAATTTTTACAAAATACTAATTGGTATATTTTATATTAATCCAAGTCTGAATAACTATATGCATCTAACTAGATTAAATATAATGACAATTTCTTGCATAATTGCACTTCTTTATTTTTTATTTCAGACTTCAGAAGTTACTGTTATTTAATTTAAAATAAAATTAATTTTTAAAACTCTGAAACGTTAAGAAAATGATGTATTTCATACCCAAAATATGTAAAAAGAATTTCAAATCTCTACCTCTATTGGTTCAGGATTTATGCCAAACTGAAAAACATGATTATTTGCATTTTCTTAATTTTTTTCAAAAAGTATGCATTTCTATCTCGAGACCTATAAAAGATAAAGTACTTTAGTCCATGTGTCTTGGAAAGAGAATTTGATGCAGAATATGATAGTATTTTTTGCATCACCAAATTGTATTATTTTGAGTGGTCCAAATTTCAGGTCGATGAAATTTTAAGCTGAGCGTTACGAGCAATTTAGTTGACAAATATTTCAACGATAGTTTTAGATGTATATTATAAGATACAACAAGATTTGGAATTGTACTATAACTGCTTTACGAGAAAAAAATAAAAGTAAAATAAAGCACTCAAGAGATACTGGATATAAAAAGCAAGAACCTTTTATTTTTGAAAGATAATAAAAAATAGTTGTTTTTTCATAGTAGATATGGTCACTTACTTTAATTTCTCCTCATTTTGGCATTTTTATTGCCCAAAATTCAATTTACAAAAAAAGTTATTTAAAAGTGATTCAATTTTCAAAAGTCATTATTCCAGGAACCCAAAGATATATTTTTAATGGTTTTTTTGGATCACTGATTACAAATTCGAGGTCAGAATTGCAAAATTAGTGTCAAAATAAAGAAGAAGTGCAATTATTGTTATTATATTTAGTTTAGATATATATAGTTCTTCAGACTTGGGTTAAGAGAAAATATACCAATCAGCATTTTGTAAAAATTATTTACACCCAAAAAAGTATTTTAAGGCCAAATAAAATGGAATATATACATTAGGGTGGTCCAAAATTCTCAAACTTTTAAAATTTTAAGTATAATAATTAAAAATAGTATGAAATATAGAAAAAATCATAATCCTGTTGTCGTTCTTTTATTATAAAATTTTAGCTGTTATTTATTTAGACTCAAAGTTGCTAAAACTCGATATTTCAGATCGATGTAGCCACCTTTAAATAATTTAAAAAAACTTTTTCTAAAATAAAATATATTTATTTTATTATTTTCTACTTTTCCAGGGAGTTACTTCAAGAAGAAATAAAGGTATCCGTGCTTTTAGTTGTCTTTATCATATTTTAGCACATTCTACCACCTTTTAGCACCTGCTAAAATGTGCTAAAATATGCTAAAGTCAAATAAAAGCACGTATTCCTTTAATTTTTCTTGAAGTAACTCCCTGAAAAAGTAGAAAATAATAAAATAAACATATATAGTTTTCGAAAACTATTTTTTGAGATTATTTAAAGGTTATTTTAGCATCGGCCAAAATGTGCTAAAATATGCTAAAATTAAATAAAAGCACGTATTCTTTTAATTTTTCTTGAAGTAACCCCTTGAAAAAGTAGAAAATAATGAAATAAACATATTTCGTTTTCGATTATCTGAAAAAGCGAGTTTTAGCAACTTTGGGTCTAAGTAGATAGCTGCTAAAATTTTATAATAAAAAAATTACAACTGAAATATGATTTTTTCTATATTTACTACTATTTCTAATCATTACACTTAAAAAATTAAACAGTTTTGGAATTTTGGACCACTCTAATATACATATTAATGTTGTAACTGTTTTCAAATGATGTCTTCTTCGATACTGCACTTTCAAATAAAATCACTTTTCGAATAGTCAAAAAATCACTTTTTATTAATGGTATGACATCAATGTGTACAAGTACTTGAATGTTTTCGTTCAGTTACTGGTCCTTGTACTTAAAAGAAGAAGAGTAATATACTTTTAGCCCACAGTGGTCAAAATTGTGCCAACGCGCATGCGCGTTTGATGGAATCACTCGGTTTAACACATTTTACCTATTTATTAATTAAATAAGATGGTACAATTAATATACGAAATTGTACAATTAGAATTAGCATTTGCACAATTTTTTAACCCTTGGTACAGTTAGAAAAATGCATTATTTAACGAGATATCAACATTTGATGGTGCGAAGAAATGTAGAATCAAATTTTACGTTTTATTAAAAAAGTAAACGGGTACAATTAAAAGTATGAACGTAGGAGTAAAGTACAAATCGAAATACGTCGACTAGTATTTTTTTTATTAAAAAATATGCAAGTTCGCAGGGTAGGAGTAGGTCAATTATCAGAATATAGACTGAACCTGATGATATATTTTTATAAAGATATAAGGAAAAGTTAGTGCCCATTGAAAGGAACATGGGTATCAAAAGGGTTAACTAGAAATTTTAATTTAAACGTTGATGCTTACATTGCATTTATCTTTGCATAGAAACTTACAGAAAAATAGATTAACTCATGATATGCTCAGTATACATATTATACACAGACATGCTATGCGAACATTCAGAAACAACTTTAAACGAAAGTGCTCACTATTTTGCTCATCATAGAGGTTATCCATTGAATAATTTATAAACGTTTGCTTTAGTAATTTATACGTTTTAATTTCAATTTTAAAATAAATTTGACAATAAAAAATTTTAGTAGAGATTTAAAATGAGCACATATGAAAATTTCATTTAATTTTTAAAATACATTTTATTATTATTTTATATTCAAAATATAATAATAAAAAAAAATGAAAATTACTACTCGTACTTTACGATGTTCAGATTATCTGTAAGATATTAAAACTGTTTTAACCACTATCATTCATTTAAAATTCTTTAAAATAAACAAATTTAAAAACATGACATTTATATGACGCATAACACGTGAATAGAACAACACATTTAAATTAACAAGTTTATTAATATCATATAAAAAATATGATGAAATCACTACTTTTTATATGCAAAGTTTCAATATATTTTTCGTCTTATTTTTAAGTAACATTCTTGATAGATTATTTCATTTGATTTTATAACTAAATACCTACTATTTTATAACAATTATATAAATTATACTGTCTCTAAAAATTTTTTAGTAAAAACAAGACATTTAAAGTAAAAATTTGACAAACTGCATTTGGAGTATGGTTTTAACTCCAAAACATTTAAGAAACGTATAGGTTCTTATTATCATTAATAGAACGCTGAGGCAAAATTATTTTATCCGACGTCGGAGTGTAAAGTGTACTTTAGCGAACGAAATATTACATTTCCCTTAATGTTAAACATTTTTAATACTCACTTCTTCGGAAAATATATTTATTTTTCTGTTCATAAAGTACATTACATTAACTCTTATTTTCAAAAAGTATAGAATCTTAATGGAGCTAGCCCGTATTTAAACTTGACAAAATATACTTCTTTTCGAGTATTTTAAAAGCTACATGGATACATTTATCTATTTGTGTTGGTTCATTATAGTAGGAGATATCGAAAGTAAAAACTTGGCTAATGGTACACAATTGTAGAAGCAAATTTTAATGGATCGGCTTGAAACTTTTAAAAAGTCTTCACAAAACCATTTTCTTTAAAATAAGTACACCGGAATTTAAAGGAAGTTAGATGTACGTAAAAATTTAACTTTTTAGTACAAATTATAAGTGAATATACAATTTTTCAATAATTTTAATAAAGTTTATTACTATGTAATGATACAAAATGAATTATTTTCACTTTTTAAAAATTATACTCCGATTAATTGGAGAAGAAACATACAATCAAAGTATCCTAAAAGTTACAAGTAAATTTGATAAAAACTGATTATATACTACAAGGTATGGCACCACCACGATAAACGCGCAAAAAAATGAGTCTTGCCAAGCTCAAATTGCCGTCGATCATACGCCCTTTAAGTAATAAAAGTTCTCAATACGAAACACACTTTTAACCCCAAACAATCACAGTTTTAATTGCCGTTCATTATTTTACTCTTAACCCAGGCCCACCCCCTTACAAAAAAAACTGTAACACCTGACGCCTCCAAAGCACCAACCGTCAAATTTATCCTTCCTTGAAATTTATCCTTCCTTCACCCACGCGTAATTTTCACCTCCGCCAACAGCAAGCCACAAACCTACCACCAGATCTCTCTTCTAACCCCTTCTTCTCGAACACCACCACCGCCACTCACAAGGTAAACTCACGATTTCCGCACCCGCTAGTGGTAAAGGGCGCCAAGGTCATAACGCGCGCGACACTCGTCTGCCGCCACTACCGCTCCCGACGACGCGCGACGCTCGACTGACGCGGGGATGCGTCGCGACGCCTTTCCTCACCCCCCTTCGACACTGGGCTCGCTTTGTTAGCTTCCCTCGGCACTGCGCCGATGGCACTGCCGCGCCGCGCGAGATTCGAGCCTCGAAGTATTGTGTGCTTGGTATACCGAGGTACGATGGGTCTGGCTGGATTGATTTGATGGTGTTTCAAAATTTATAGAGAATGACTTTTAATTTTTTGTTTTTTGGAGGGAAGATGTGTGATGTTTCTTTTGTACCGTGAACCGGGATGATTTTGCCCAGTTAGGGCGACTTTGAATCGAGCATAAAGAAAGCACGCTGACAACTGACTTGGCACTCAGCTTTCTCAAAGAGGTATAAGTTATTATGTCGTATAGTATATTATATGCACAGGTCAATATCGGATGATGGATTTGGCCAAATACGTAATATATTATAAAGCAAATTTGCTTGAGATGTTCATACTTATTACCAATGCATTAGGTTTAAATTACGTTTTTGCACACAGTTTGGTTAGATTATATCAACTTGTATTTGTGTACACTCGCACGCATGCACTGACAAACACGCATACATACATGCATAAAGCGTAATTTTTCTAAAGGTATCATTTCGTTCCTTAAGTCATATAACCTGGTCATATAACATGTTTTTTCTCTTAAGATACAATTAATCTTATGACTTAAAAATATGCACGATTATAGTTGTATATAGGCTATATAAAACTAATATTCAGTAAATATTTCATTGAATTTTATCCTTCAGTTTTCGAGTTATAGCAGATATAAAAGAATTATAAATACCCAGTATAGCAAATGAGAAACGGTATATTTTGCATCGTTCTCGGTCTCAAATTGGAGGATTTTATGAATACTTTATTATGAAAAAAATTTGCCCCCATAAAAAGTTTTTTCAAAAAATCTAATTTTTAAAATTTTTTAATTTCGAGAAATGGTTGAAATATCAAAATTAGTCGACCATATTCGCTGAAATTTTTAAGCATCTCCTAGGTATGGATAAAAAACATGCATGTTAAGTTTGGTCAGGTTTTACTGCAGAATATTCGAGCACCGATGTACGACATACACATGCATGCACGCACTCACGTACACACAACGCGCACTCATGAACATACACACACACACACACACACACACACGAACAAACGCATACACACACACATACACACACGAACAAACGCATACGCACACACACACACACACACACAAATAAACACATATACACGCACACATGCACACATACACACATATACATATCCCGCACACACACGCATACACAGATACATACACGCACGTACGCATACACGCAAGTAAGCACGCACGCATGTACGCATGAACATACACACGCTCGCACACACGCGCACACACACGCACACCGAACGAACTCAAACGTGGCAATTTAAGTCATATGAAATACATCAAAATACATGTATATACATAGCAACGGATGCCATTTTTGGTTACGCTTACGCACATATACGCACACACATGCACACGCACGCATGTGTGTACATAAACACATACACACACATCACAGTTATTTATTTCAATTCAGTAACCTCATAAAAATCAAAACTCATCATAATCATCATATTACTTCTCTTGCAGAAATGCAAAATAACTGTTTTGTATAATTAATAAAAAAATTAGTGTTTATGAAATATAAACTAAAGTTAACCTAGATTCAACAAGAAACTCTTTCGCGATTGTTTTATAACTAAAGAATGGAGGACAAGACCAAGTTTATCACGAAATGAGAAAAATTAGTAGAATACGAAACTTGTCAGAGATAACTGCATACAAATAAACACTCTTGCGCTTCTTATTATTTATTGTATAAGCTTCAAAATACTACAATAAAATAGTATAATCCCATTAAATTTCTGTGGGGAAGAGTAGTACACGTTGGATATAGTAAAATTCAGAAGGTCCTCAATTCGGTATTTAATATAAACTAGCTACATAACTCTATCGCTAACGCTCGCTCGTATCAGTTAAAATTAAAATAGCTGAATAATGATAGAATTTTTGTATACAATATTATTATTGGGATATTATTAATATAAATATTGTCTATTAACAATAAATTATATAATAATATTCAATACAGTACGCCAAGCGTGTCTATGGCTAATGATATTAAACTTGGAAGCATTTTTTAATATAAATAGATAATGATAAGCTATAATATATTTTCAATCAATACGTGAAATCATTGGCTCGGGTGCTTAGTTGCACGTCTGTGGAAATTTAAGAGTGAATCTAAGAGTTATTTAGTTTAATTTTATTATTTTTTGTTTCAAAATAAAATGACTGTTTATTAAGATGATTCATAAATGTTGATGTATGAATTTATATATTAGTTTTATAGTTTAACATTTAGTTGACCATCAAATGAACTATCTATGATTATACATATATATATATATATATCATAATTTTAAGTTGCAAAATTTTTAAACATTTTATAAATGCCGATACTGTAATACCAATTTTAACTTAATTATTACATTTTAAAATTTTAATTTAAGAGTAGTTGTTAACAAAAATTAAAACAAACATAAATATAATAAATTAATAAAATAAAATATAAAAATAATAATTTTTTAATTATATAAAATATGTGTTTATGGGCTATGATAGTGATTGTCATATTTTTAAACTCTTGTTTAAAGAGCGCTTTATTGTAGAATCATAATAGAGAAGAAAAAATGTGTAATTTATATTTCCAAAAGACCACATCACTAGTCTCTGTAATAGCGACTAAGGCTGGAGATTAGGCATTAAAATTAAAGAATATTAAATAAAGAAAAAAGATAATATTTCTGTAATTGAATCTTAAAGCAATCTAAGGCATTCTAAAAAAGAATATTTCACTGCATATTTATTAACTTTTGATTTAATTTGTTTATCTTTCTTATATAAATTGGAAGCAAAAGATATCGACGATTTATGACATACGTAGATTTGCATTTCATCAGCATTATTGCGCTCAATTTGCTAAAAATCAATATCTTTATTATAAGGGAGTCGCATTGTTTATCATGAAAAATATTCAAAACGGTATTTTGGTTACAAATAATTACCGAATTTTATAAAATTTGAACCAGTCAATGCTTATGTAACTTTTACGTGCATACTATGTGAATCTTTTTCTAAAATCTTATACACAGATTCCAGTAAAAAATTTCAATTCTTGAAAAAAAATCGACTTATTTTCAAAAGATTCCGTAATTATTTAGATTCGGAAAACACGCTTTACAAGTACCTTTCACTTCCCAATAAGTATATACGTTCTAGCAAATATATATAAATTTGACGTATAATCCTGCAAAAAGACCAATAATTAAATTATTAATTATTAAATTCGTTACTGAAAAAATATGAAATATTTGATTATCATCAATTTGTAATTTATAATATTTTTAAATAGACATGTTTGAATCAATTTGCTGTAGTTTAAGGGGGCCAGCCTGAGTTAAACTCGAAAAAAACATTTTCTTTATGAGCCAATAAAACTATTTTCTATAAAAGCAATCAATCATAAAAATTTGTTACTATAAATACTTGACACGAGATATTACCGTTGTCAATACCATATTTATTGGAGAAACTTCGCGACGTGCACGTTTTTTGGTAACACAGTTATACAAATAAAAAATTCGAACGGTAATCTTTCTCCTTTCGGTATATACTAAAACTGTTATCGTTTACTTTTTCGCTAAATTTTTTTTATCATTACCTTTAAGAGAACAAACATATATTAAAAAAAAATTCTTTGTGAATTTATAAAAAATTAGCTTGTTTTTTAAGAAAAATGTTAAAAAAAATTTTTAACGAAAAAGTAATCCGTCAAAGTTTTAGTACATGACATAAGACGTCAAATTACCGACGGAAAATTAATTTTTCTTTGTTTTTGTCACCTTGAAATGTGCATGCAACAAAGTTTTCACGATAAATATGCTAATGATAATGCTAATATCTCGTGTTACATAAGAGCAAGATTTTGAGGTTTTGTAGTAGTAAAATTACAGATATTATTAAGTATTTATAGTACAAAAAAATAAAAATATTTACTTCTAATAGTCAAATTTGCGAGTTACATGATAAAATATTTTTAATTGGTGATTATATATGTTACCTAAGAAAAAGTTTTTTGTAAATTTTCATAAATTTTTAGGCAGTATACCCATAGTTATGTATGATAACAAGCAATTTTCTATGCAAATTGATGTTTTTTCAAAACTGTCCTTGCGCATGGGAATTTGCGCATTTGAAGCATTACACATTTGAAAGAAATTATGTAATATCTAACACCTGTACCACACAGAAGTGTGAACTCCAAATTTTTAAAAATACAATTATTAAGAGAAATAAAATTACGTTTGATTTTCATTCTAAAAATAACCTAAAACAAACACATTCTTAACTGTATTCATGGGCAAAACTTTCTTAATATTTTTTTTAATCGAAGTTCATGGCTGTGTTGCAAATATGTTGAATACAATATCCTTAAAGTTTCAGATTGATTCATTGTAATCCTATGCGCATAAGACTTACTGAACATTGCAAAGCAATAAATGATGAAAACCGAACTTTTGTAAAAATAAGAAATAATTTTATGATGATTTTAAAACATATTTTCTATCGCAGAATATCGATCTAATTTCTTTTAAATAATTTTTATGTTTTCTAACGAAAATGCAATGTATTAAGTTAAGAGTACGGAACAAGGAATACTCACAAGGAAGACAATTAGGGATACAAGTATTCATTTTTCGATAAATCTCCAAATCACGCTCTTATACTTTTATTTTTGCAAGTTCAAGCGTCTTTTTCCTAATTTTATTTATATTTCTGGAATTTCTAGAACACATTTACTCGTTTGATAAATCGTGAAATAAAAATCGATTCATTACAATCGACTAAATAACTTTTTGGCATTCCAAGTAAATTATTAACCTCTTAAAAGGCTTTTTTGGAGGCATATCTCATCGACGGAAGAAATAAGTCTTGATTTATAAGGCTAGTCTTAGACAGTAGTACAAATGTTGAACGTTGACAAACACGACTCTCGTCGGCGCCATTGCAATCACTTGCGGATTTTCGATGGACAATAAAAGAACTCGTCACGCTATTGTAAGTATTTTAATCGTTTATTTTGAAATACCTATAGAACGCAAAAATGATTTATTAAACGTGATATAGTTAAGACTTTTATTTCAAAGCTCAGTAAATATTTGCTAAAGTGAAACTCTACTGGTGTTTTTAAAATTTTTATTTAATATTAATGTTTTACAACAAAATTTTGTTAAAAGTTTATTAAAGCTTTTTGTAGATCATGCATATATTAATTAGAATATATCGATTTTAAAACGAATTTTATTGGTAAATTACTATAAAAGTACCCTCAAATTATCAGTCAGTAAAATAAATTCTGAGATGTATGAAAAGGTTCTATAAAATTTTTATTTACTTTTTTACACTTCATTTAAACTGTATACATAATTTGAAAACGATCACAATCAATAACAGCTAAAATGAAAACAATAAAGAAAATTGTTGTGCTTTTGTTCGATAATTCTTTGCAGTTAATCATATTATTATTACATAACCAATTAATTAAACACAAAAACTAAAAATTTTGGGGCGACTTCAAAAAGTTGTGATTTAAATTTGTATATATTATGAAGAAGATTATTTCATACTTTTTAGTGCAAACTTAAATATATTCTTTCTTTTTGTTCGAAGTCAGTTTTATTTTTTTAAAGTTATTATTTAACAGTATATAAATGAATATTTTAATGATATTCAAAATTGAAAATCCTGTTGGACGTACTCAGCCATCGAGTGTTGGAGCATGATCAGGCTGAATTTGTTTTCTCACACTTTAGCACTAATGCTCGATGCGTTGGGTGCAAAAATAACTTAACCCGGGTTAAGTTTTGGGGGAAAAAAGACGTTTAAAGTTTATAAATTGTTGTATTGTAATATATAAATAGAATCAGTCAAATTTCCTTGTTTAGTTTGTTAGTTCAATTATTAGAGCGTATAGTTACTTATTTATAAATATAGTGCATCAAACAAGTTTTTTAGAACGTATACAGTAGAAGATATCGAAATATCTTACCTATACGGAGCGGAGACCGTCCAATAGCCTCTTCTGCTGCGTTATACATATACCGTCAGAAATTCGAACTAAGCGCGATGTTTACTTCCGCTGCTACGATTCAAGACAAAAGTTTCACTTTTCAATTTCTAACGGAAAATATCCGAGAATGGTTTGAAAATATTCTTTAAAGTATCGAAAATGACAGTTCGAGTGACGAAATAACAGATCAAAAGGATATATAACTTCAAGTTAAAATTTAAATAAAAATATAACTTGTTCCAAACAAAGGAAACTTTGTTTTGACTTTGCCTGTCATCATTGACTCGCCGTTTAGGTAATTTTTTTATTTGTATTATTGACTCTACACTGTTTTTATTCATATTGTAAATTTAATTGTATTTGCTAAGTAAATTGTTATACTAACTTCGGATATTATTTCACAATATAATAAATAAACCTCTTTACAGTTTTTTTCTGAAGAGAGTGGCATAGCCACCGAAACGTTAATATGACTTTTATTTCACATAACTCTAACCTCGGGACGATCAACAAAATCTACTCCGAGGAATAACGTCATATTAGAGCTTCGTCTCTAATTACATAAAATAAAAATATACTTATAAATTTGAAAATATATGTATAATAGTTTATTTGATGCATAAATTCATATATGCAAAAAACACCCTTTCAATGCAAAAACAACTTACCTTGGATAAGCTTTCTTACAATTATTTAAATAATTTATATTGATAAATAAACGTTTTAACAAGTGTAACGGGTTATGACACCCTCTGGGGGAGGAGGGGGGTTCGTTTCTTAGATTGTTTTTATAGATCTGCTAGCACTTTAAAATTTTCATTACAAGATAAAGAAGAATGTTAAAATAAATAGATATACGTCAATGAAACCGTGTAACTATTCAAGAAATGATGTACGAGTGTAAAAATAACATCTTTTTTCGAATTCTCAAGCAGTATTACTTTAATTTGTTTAACTTATAATTATTCAACTTATTATCAATTTTATTCCAAAACTCGTCTCATTAAGGACTCTAAATATTTTCTTTGACTGTTTGTACATTCGTTTTTTATTTTTGTCGAAACAATTTATTTCTAATTTGTGTAAATCGAAACTTTGCAATTCGAAATACTCAGCAAATCTATATAAAACAGTCTAATAAACAGACCCCTCCCAATAAAGGGTCGTAGAATACGAATACGTACGTTCCATCAAAAACAACTTAACCCGGGTTAAGTTGTTTTTGCACCCAACGCTTCACTTATAAAATACACATGCTTTTATATTACACTTTCTCACTATTAATTAAGAGCATGCAATGCTATAGAGTTTTGTTATAGAGTTTCAACTCTATATTTGATTACGTCACTACGTAGCCGTACTGACGAGTGCAGTAGGCAGCCCTGGGACGTAACGCATAGTCATATATGTAAACGTATTGTCATATATGTCCACCGGTGGGCTAAACTATCTTTCCGAATATGCCGATAATGACCGTCGAAAGGTGCATAGTTTGTGGTGTAAGCTGCTTATGCCATAGACTATGCAACTTATACCATAAACTATGCATATTTTTACGGTCATTAACTGACAAGTTCGGAAAAATAGTTTGGCCCTCGGGTGTATATTGTATACAATTTAGATTATTAGATTATTTAATTTTCTCTATTATATTAATTGACTTCCATTGTTCACATTGAGAAGATGACTTAATTTTTTTTAAACATTCTCATTTTATTTTAATAAAAATAGATCATAAGGGAAGCCATTATCACCGAGCGAGCGTAAACGAGCGAGGTAAACGAGCTAGTTTTCTAAAAACCAAAATTGTATGTGTTTGTAACGACGCGTTTTTAATACATTTCAAATTCATGATAAAACATTGTGGGTTTAAGACAGACGTCGAAAGTACGTCAGGTATATTTATTAAATGCAGTGAGAACTATTTGAAACAGTGAAAATCGTGTCCTAAACTAGTAACTAGACTGAGCTGTAATCAAAAGTGCAATTATAAATGTTGCACGAGCGATTTATTCAGAAAACTACGAAAACGACCCCAGTTTAGGGCTCTACCGTAATTCGAGTCTCGAATAAAACCAAAAATTACATAAGAATGTTCAACAGAACATCAAAAACTACGGAGCACACAATCTAGACCTCGCCATATGTTTCAAAAATCAAAACGAACCTCCAAGACCACGTCATCAGCAAAAAAACTATTTAGACACCACCTTCGACAAGTATAGTCCATCAGGATATTATAAACAATGGAGTGTACAATCAAGACTTTGTAATCAGTCACAATAACCACCTAGACACTGCCTCGAATAAGTATGATCTTCAGAATTGTTAATGAAACTGTTTCAAATAGTTTTCACTACATTTAATAAATACACCTGACCTACCGCATATTCTTCGAATGTCCGTTCTTTGAACTTATTATTAACGAATTCTGTTGATTCGTTACCCATTCTGGCAAAACTCTAGAAGGTACAGACAAGTTTCCACGTGTAAATAAGTACTATCTATGATTATATGCAACCACATCTCTTAGCAGAAATTAACAATCCTCGTAAACTTGGAAAAAAAATATTTAAAAAACAAAGTATCTGTTCGATAGTTTTGATAACAAAAGAAGCTAACGTAAACATTTTAATTATCAATTGCTAAAACTACATAAAAAACCTACTTCAATGTTTCTATAATGTGTACTAGAACATAAATACAGTAATACATTGTTTAAATTAATACAGTAAAATAATATAATATTTTTGACATAAATAAATACAGTTGAAAAAATATTTTATTCAAACAGTGGTGAAATGTATACTAAATGTAATTGCTGTATCAACCAAATATGAACGATTACGTTGATAGAAGCAAATAATTATATTTTAAAACAAGACTTATCTAAGGCACCATTGCAGTCTCTTTAGTGGAGTGCAGTGTACTGTCTTATGTACTTTTTTATAATAACCCTTCGACCGTCACATACTTATGCACATACCACTGATTTATTTCACCTCAAAAGCAGGCAATTAACTGTGAAATCGTGAAGAGCCAGAGCTGAAAATAAAATTATACTGGTGAAGCGGAGTTGGATTAGTTTGACCAATAAGATGAGTTCAGCATTGTCTCGCACCGCTCAGCGCTCGGCACTCTCATTATCCCGGCAACACGCGGATCAGCATTGCCAACTTAATTTACTTTCGTGACATATATCACGTCATTCAAAAGCACCACAGTTGTTCTCTCAAAAGTGGCGCCCCCGTCGTATTAAACAGGAGGTGCGCTACCGAGTGCGCTACACCTGACAACGTAGCAGCGTATACCCACCCTGTTTTCCGTGTATATTTTATTCGCAAAATGGCGACGTTAGAGATCCGCAGAGAAGTGACCTAGCGCGAACGATGCTCCGCTGCTAGACGCGTTCCTCAGTCCATTTATGACTTAGAACAAAAAACCAAAAGATTTGAGTTCTAAATATGAGTAATTTTAGAAGTAGGTCGAAAAATTAAAAAAACAAAATTTTTATAAAATTACACTTGTTGAACAAAAAATACGCTTTTCAGTGTACAAATTTCGTGAAAAATTATTTATTCAATAAAAGGGATTCGATTAATCGAAAAACTTGTACGTACTTTCAAAGAGAATCTTGTTTTGAACGGTCAATTCAAATTTTAAATCGATCCATTAAAAACTCTTTGAGTACTCTATCAACACAGTCGGAAAAAGCAGTTTTAAGAAAAACGCGTTTAAAGCTTTTGATTTATGATACATTTTCATATGCGTGCTGCAGTACGATCATCAGCTATAAATTCATAAATAAATTATTGTCGGTATACATACAACTAACTGCGTATTGATTTTAGATCCTTAAGGCTTAATTTGAGGCAAAAAACAAATTTTCGATTTTTAAACAATCATAGAGTGACATTACCCGTTAAGAAAAGTAATCAAATATACAATGAAAATAATCTTTAGAAAAACTCTTTTATTAAATATACTAAAATTTTTAAAAGGTTTTTTTGTCGGTTTTCCGTGTCTGTTTTAAACCCACAATGTTTTATCATGAATTTGAAATATATTGTAAACACATAGTTACAAACATATACAATTTAGGTTATTAGAACACTAGCTCGTTTACCTCGCTCGCATTCTTATTTAAAAAATGAAAATGTTTACAAAAAATGAAGTTAACTTCTCAATGTGAACGAACAATGGAAGCCAATTAATATAATAGAGAATATTAAATAATCTAATAATCTAAATTGTATGACTATGCGTTTCGTCCCAGGGCTGCCTACTGGACTCGTCAGTAAGGCTACGTAGACGTCAAGATTTAAAATGAAATAATAAACTATTTTGCCATGCTAATCTATCCAGCGACGCAAGTCCTAATAATACGACGGTATAGCATTTCTCGTTTAACAATTCAAGCAATTCTTCGTATACATTATTATTGTTGATATGGTAACTAATTTGTAACTGGTGGTCTTCCGCAATACGCCAACCGGTTTAGTAAATAAATTAAATTCGGTTTCATACTCAAAACAAAGATTTGAACATAACTGAAAAAAAGTAAAAAGAACTTTAATAGTCTCTTACAACCCTTTAGATCGCAACATCTGTAAGTCTTATTGTAATGATATTTATTGTAAATATTAATAGACAGTATAAATTAATTACAGTACATGTTCTTTTTTATAGCAGCCCCATCTTCAAATCATTACACACAAATCATCGCAACGATTTGTTTACGTATCGAGAATTTAATGTATGCTTTCCCAGTTCTTCGGCGAAAAATCCACATCTCCTATTTGCATTCTCAATTACGCTATCGAATACGTTAATTTAAAATCATTGTTCATAGGCTTACGGACGTCAGAGAAAACCGGAGCATTTCACTTTTCGCGGAGGGCTGTATGCTCGTGTATTTATCCGATTCTCCCGTTCTTTGAAAATTTGGAAAATATAGATAAAATACTTGAACACCTCATCTCGCTTTTTTTAAAAAGATGATTGCTAACGGTCGAAAAATCGATGCGAACTTGCGCTGAAGCCGCTGTCCGCGAGCGAGTAGTCGAGTAGTGGGGGAAGAGGAGAAACGATATCTATAGATATAGTAGCGCGCCTGGCGCGCGCTGCTAATCTTTTCACTCGTTTATCTCGGTTATGAATTAAGCTATCTGGATGTTTTTTTTTCATATTCCGGGGTAATTTTGTCTGGAGAATCCATTTTTGTCATCCGATTTTACAAAAAATTACTGTAACAGCTAGAAATTATCAACTTTTCTCAATAGTTGTTAACTTTTCACAGTTACGATGGTTTGTTATACGGGAAAATTTGTTTTCTATCATGATTTTACATTTCCGAAGTTATTCATGTTCTTCCGAAAGTATTTTCCCCGCCGACTGGAATTATAATGCATGTTTAAAGTGCAATACGCCCATAAACCCAGCCAGTAATAAGCAAATGGTCACCATTTTACAATGCAGTTCAAAAGGTTACTTTTTCGAACTTGAAGTATGATAAAATAATATCCAGAGCTACGTTTCACTTTATGGCAGGTATATACGAATGCAATGAACGTGTGATATATTCTTAGTTTCTCATTTATATGATTATTTTTATCATCAAGGCAGCATGTGGAAAGAAAAACCAATATCGTTCAGATGAAATCATTTATTTAAGTTAGATATATGTACAATATTTACAATCTTACAGACTAACAACTACATGATATTATAATGTAATAAATGGTTATGAGTATCATACAATACGTTTTAATATGCTCTTAAACTGGTATATTTACATGATAAAGATTACATGGTTATGTTATTCTCCTACGTTTTGGATCAGTAATACCCTCTTCCCCGTCAAAATTATCAATTGGTAACAAAATATCGTTATTCTCTTCCTCGTCAGATAAGGATTCGTCATAAAAATCGACAGAACGTATCGATTCGAAGTTTTGGCAAGTTTCTTCGTTGCATTGAACGCAAAGGTCTGTGCATTGCAAACCAACTTTTCTGCAGCCACACGTATTTTGTGTGCATTCTTTTTTGCACGAACATGACATTTGTTCCAGCAACTTTTTGGGGATTGGTGGATCTGAACTTCCTATCGGAATCAAATGATTATTCTTCACTTGCCATCCCCAACCAGTTGCTTTCACATTCGTATTTCCCAACCAAAGTTGCAACTGATAATAAACACGGAACGCATGTTGTTTTGCTGCTCCCTCTGTTGGTGGAATACTCTCTAGTCTAAATTTATTTTTCAGTTTAGCTTTGCTAAAATGTAAAAATCGTAGATCATTCAGAGTAAAAGAAGAAGATTTATTCATCAATTGATTCTCTGTTTTGTTACTGTACATTCTTTTAATCAGATCGAATGCACTGCTGGCTATTTCATCGCAACTTGCATTTTGATTGTAGAAAACAGATGCTAATTTCAATAAATTTTCTTCAGGAATTTTATCCATCAATTTATTGTTACCTTGTCTAAAAAAACAGGATGTTGTATCACATCCGTTGAATGCATGTAGAAATGCAACTATTTTCTGTAAATTTTGTAATTTGAAACTATTTGTACAATAAAATTCATGAGGATTGGAACCTTTACTCTCTTTTCTGAAATAAACAGAGTATTAGGTTCGAGTTGAGATAAAATAACCAGCAGATCAATACTTTCGGAAGAACATGAATAACTTCGGAAATGTAAAATCATGACAGAAAACAAATTTTCCCGTATAACAAACCATCGTAACTGTGAAAAGTTAACAACTATTGAGAAAAGTTGATAATTTCTAGCTGTTACAGTAATTTTTTGTAAAATCGGATGACAAAAATGGATTCTCCAGACAAAATTACCCCGGAATATGGAAAAAAACATCCAGATAGCTTAATTCATAACCGAGATAAACAAGTGAAAAGATTAGCAGCGCGCGCCAGGCGCGCTACTATATCTATAGATATCGTTTCCCCTCTTCCCCCACTACTCGACTACTCGCTCGCGGACAGCGGCTTCAGCGCAAGTTCGCATCGATTTTTCGACCGTTAGCAATCATCTTTTTAAAAAAAAGCGTGATGAGGTGTTCAAGTATTTTATCTATATTTTCCAAATTTTCAACGAACGGGAGAATCGGATAAATACACGAGCATACAGCCCTCCACAAAGAAAAGGGTTAAAAATTTCAAATCGTTATAACTCCGAAACTATTCGTCGGACATAGTCCAGGTTTTGCACTATCAAAGAACATGTTAATACCCACTTAAATCCAGAAGAACAGCGCTACATATTAAAAATTAACAAAGTTATGGATTTTTAAAAATCGTCATTTTTTATAGTTTTTTTGGATTTCCTGGGAATCTATGTATCCGATCGGGATGTTAAAGATCGCATTTTATTCGTATATATATATATATATATATATATATATATATAGTTATATATACCTATATATAATTTTATATACTTAAAATTTTATTATAATACAGATTATGCCAATAAATTACATAATTTTATTCAGAAAATTTGGAGATTTACAAATGTAATTACCAACCCGAACTAACAGTTGCACATATTCTTATGTCCGGAAAGTTAATAACTGGTACACGTTCTTCATTGATTAGTAAAATAGTCGAAAGTCTTGCCATGATTTCTTTTGAAATACTGTAATTTCACTGGGTCTCATTGGATCAGAAATTTCCTACGTCGAGTGTACATGTATGAACTTTGATTTTGTATAAAATAAAATTTGACTTCGCCGTATAGTGTATTACGATTTTTTAATACTACGTGTACAGTGTCGAATTAGTTTTCGTCTGCTTTATAATTCATATGTATATGTTGTACCAGCTCTTACTATAACGCACGCATATACTTTTATAAAATTGAGATCGAATGCTAATTCTTCTAGTTTTTGTTCATCTAAATCGTGTAACGTATTCGTTTTTCCAGTAACCCACAGATATACATGTTTATACATAACATTTCATATAGGAGTAAATATAACCAAATACTTATAACTATATCTAGCATCTAATTTTTTTACTGACTATATTTTACTTTGTTTTGAAAATATTTCTAACAAGATATATCTAATCGCTGATGACATGGGGTTATTGTTGAACTTGTAGCATTAAACTCTAAAAAGGTCAAGTCTCCCACCGAGTTAGAGCTGCGGTCGCATGATGACGACGATTGCGGGCCCGCTGGCTCACCCTGACCAATCGCCGATATTTGGGTTCCTAGTACCTGCATCGTAAGATATTTCTTTGTGCCTGCTATAACGGCTTGGCTACCTTCAACCAGGGACTTTGCCGGTGACCCGTTGCCCGCCGTCACCACGTGGAGGTGCCCTGGAAACAAGCCCAAGAAATTGGCGGTTTTCGACGTCCCGTATTATAACATATTATATAAATTATGAATCTTAACCTCTGATTGACCTGGAAAAAGACTGTCGATGTAATCCAAAGACAACTCTTCAGTAAAAATGATCATTAATTAAATGAGATTTCCTACAATGATACGTTAATAATATGCATGGAGGATGCCCATAAATACAAGTCCCATAAAGAAATCGTCTCCGTTGAGGACACGCATGAAACTTATACTAAAGTCCAAAAAATATAAAAATGTAAAATTAATATTTTTAACTACAAATATTCAACCCATAAAAACTTTCTCAGCAAAACAAAAATCCATTAACCCAACCCACAAACTTCCAAACTTTAACCTACAAACCCCAAAACCCCTAATCCCAAACCCCGAACCCCAAATCCATAAACCTATACCCATCAACTCCAAACTCCCTAACCCCAAACTTGCAAACCCACAAACCCGGTTTGAGGTTTATGGTTCTAACGTTATATGATTTTGGCACTTTGTGGGTTTATAGCATGGTGTTTGTGGCTTCGAGATTTGTGGCTTTAGGAAATTCAGGTTTATGTGTATGGGTTTTATGGATTTCCGGTTTGAGGGTTTGAGATTTGTAGGTTTGGTGTTTAGGGGTTTTAAGGTTATAGGTTAATATCAGGCTAGCGATCAAAAGAAGGATTTGACCTCCAAATGTCCTTCAAATGATCTCTAAGGGTCACTTTAACGAAAAGGTCAAAGCGTATCTACACGTAGAATTTTTCGTTCTTTCAGAATCCGGAGTCAAAAAAATCATATCGATCGATTTAAGGGGTTTGACCTTCATTTGACCTTGAAGCAGACGTGCTGGGGTCATATGGACATTGGTATCGTGATCAGCGACCCCAAAAACATAAAGAACAATTGAGATCAGAAATGGTCCGCCCCGATTTCATATTGTAGTCCTGTGTAATTATATATAAGGTGACTACCGGTACAGCTTATGATCATGTATTTCAGATACTATTATATACTATTATACTCTTACAACAAGACTGTTGGGTTAGTGGTTAAGGTAATGCCTTGCAACCTAGAGCCACCTTTTGCCATTAATTTAATATTCGAGGAAAAACGACATATATAATTATATGTAAGTACTTGTATATAATTACATATAATTATATATGTCATTCTTACTCGGGTGATAAATGTATTTAGACTCGCGAAATTGCAGCCGCTGGCAATGGCATCGCGATAATAACGTCGAGCGGACCACGAGTGAATCGGTGGTCAGTGATCGAGATTGTGATTGAGATTAAGGACAGACCAAAAAAATTATGACGGAGGAGTACACCAGTACGCTGATTAATGGAGGCGAGTGTTCGACGGTCAAGGTGGTCAGCGCGATAGAGACAGATAAGTATGCTGGGAAAGTTGGGGATATTGTGGTGAACGCGGGAAATCAGGAGATCGTGATCAAGGTTTACAAGAGGCGATGGCTGATGCTGAGCTTGTACATAATATTTGCGGCGCTCGTGGGTGGACAGTGGATTGAGTATTCGATCATTGCGAATATCATTTCAAGGTAATTTATTAGAAAAATTAAAAAAAATTTTGATAGTACTCAAGAGCTTTAAAGAACGACCTCAGAAGTTACAATTGATAAACAATATAACAATTTTTACTTATACAATATGAGGAAACTAAGTTTATTGTTGTTTGAAAAAATGATGGGTGCTCGATACCTTTAAGCGAAGAAGATATTATTGTTGAATTACAAACTTAGGAGAGGATGGGGTATTGCCGGTCACGTAAGCAAACGTGCTTGTTATTTCCACTTTCAAATTGATTCTTTTAACTTTAAATAATTATTATGTTAGTTCAAACCATTGACTATGAATATTTATTATTGATTTAATATAAAAATGTAAGATATCGAAGCTATAAGTCGAAATAAAAAAAGCATTTTCACCGAATTTACTCCACATCAAAGGGTAATACCGGTCAGCCTTGGTACAATTCCGATCACTATTAGAAATTTACTTTTGTAGGTGAAAAATTTATAATTAAATCAATTATATGAACTTTCATATGATCCGTCGCATTATTATTCGCACTTACATAGTGAAACATATAATAACATAACCACTGTTCAATCAAAAACACTTAAGCAAAGTTACCCTACCTGAGAGCGCAGCGAAACGTTTTCTTAGCCTCACTTTCGGGAGCGTTATATAAATAACATTGTGACCGGGATTACCCCCATTCTGCTTAGTAATTTAAATTGAAATGACAAAAAAGTAATAGGTTTATACTCTTTTTTCTTCACTACTTCGTATTCTTAGATTGTTCAAATTAATAAAGATGTAAAAAATAACTGCATAAAGCAACAAATAATATGCATAAAAGCTTATTTTATAGACCAGATTTCTTATAAGAAACGTAGGCCTACACTTTGATTGTGTATAATTCCTTAATAAATCTGAATAGAAGATTGTTTAGACATTAGATTAATTGCATTTTATGTTGCGTTTAATATACTATTCGAATTATTACCTAAAAATGTTTAGATTATTGAAAATAAGGTTGACCGGAATTAACCAGTGACCGGCATTACCCCGTTCTCCCCTAATAGTCACTTTTAAATAGTCACTTTTAAAACATAACCTTATGGGAATGAGCTGTTTGTCGCCTTTTAGTATGTTATATCCTACTTAATAAGTATATAACTATATTTCAATGTTATTTTATAAACAAAAAATATCATATTTTAAAAACTTTTATTCTCAAACTATGGTGTGAACGAGGCTGTAAGTCAGCGTTCGTGTATCTAAGTTAGGGTGCGCGAGTCAAATGTAAGCGGATGCGCACATGTTTAGGATCCATATCGACTCTCTATTTTGACCGTGAAATGTAGCTTCTAAGTGCAGTATTTTCCGAGCGGAAAATGCAGCTTCCAAAATAATATTTCAGATTAAATTAAATAGCGTCTAAATAATAATCGAAAAATACATATAATATTGTTATATTGTTGAGAAAATTGAGTACGATTATATTTTATATTAATTTTATATTACTACATAAATAATTATTCTATCTCTCTTATTTTCTTCTAACTTTATACGAATATCAGTAGCAATTATCACACGGAGAGTAAAAAATATTGTCCGATACACGTGTTAAAATTAATTATCACACGAGTGAAACTTGCAAGAATCATTTTTATCACTAGTATTGAAAAGTACTATAAGTTCATCGTTACAAATAAGTTCATATGTTTAAATAGTTAAAATCCCATATTATTTTATATTACATTACACACACACACACACACACACACACACACACACACACACACACACACAAACACACACACACACACACACACACACACACACACACACACACACACACAAACACACACACACATACACACACGCAAACACACACACGCACACACATACACACACACGCACACGCATACACACACACACACACACATACACACACACACGCACACACGCATACACGCACGCATGTACTCACGCACACATATACGACGAAATCTAAAAGAAATGCACTGTTCAGAGAAAAATTCTAGTATCTGCGAAAATCTATGAAACATATTCAAACTTATAACGATTCGATTTTTCCTTTTCTTTTAAACAGGTATTACAATGTCTCGGCATTTTGGGTCGATAGCACGTCGATGATTTTTATGCTCTTTTATGCAATCTTCGTTTTCCCAGCGACCTACTTGACGGAACGAATCGGTCTGCGATGGACAATAATTTTAGCAAGCGCGCTGTGCTCTGTGGGTTCGTGGATCAAGGTATTATCGGTCGCACCTGGCCGATTTTTCGTCACGATGTTGGGACAGGCTGTCATTGCACTTGCTGTGGTATTTAAATCAAATTATATAATTAAACCAAACGTTATAAAATTGTAGTAATGCAGTTTGTTAACACACCTAAAGGATACTTAAACATTGGCCTAAATGACATTGATGACCATTACTTAAATATTTTGGCCTACTTTGCGAAACTGTTACTGTTATATTTCGTTACATTAAGCCTAGTAATTCAGACCTTCTTTATATTTCCGTTATTCTACGTTATTATGACCTTTCTTGGAATTCTTTGATATATTATCGTTATTTATACGAGTTTTAACGATATTCAAGTTATTTTATATTATCTCACGTTATTTTATGCTATTTTGCGGTATTTTATGTTATTTATACGTTAGTTTCCATTTCGTTTTGGTTATTTTAAAAGGGGTCTTGCTTTAATATTTGTCCATTGTTATATATATATATACATATTAACGTAAAATTGAAAAGTGATTAAAAATAAACAATTATTCACAAATTTATTTTCACAATAATAGTCTGATTTAAGAATACTTTTATTAACTTTAAATCAGTTGCAACTTGCGACAGCAATCTAATAATATTTCGAACTAATTATTTGTTGTTAGAACCTTAATATATATATATATATATATATATATATATATATATATATATATATATATATATATATATATATATATATATATATATATATATATATATATATATATATATATATATATATATATATATATATATATATATATATATATATATATATATATATATATATATATATATATATATATATATATATATATATATATATATATATATATATATATATATATATATATATATATATATATATATATATATATATATATATATATATATATATATATATATATATATATATATATATATATATATATATATATATATATATATTAAGGTTCTAACATATATATATATATAAGGTTCTAACAACAAATAATTAGTTCGAAATATTATTAGATTGCTGTCGCAAGTTGCAACTGATTTAAAGTTAATAAAAGTATTCTTAAATCAGACTATTATTGTGAAAATAAATTTGTGAATAATTGTTTATTTTTAATCACTTTTCAATTTTACGTTAATTTATATCTTTTGGATTATAATACCTAGGAAAACAAGATTGTTATTCCCGACATCCTTCAGTAATTGCTGTTTATCCATAAATTGCGTAATTGTTTGTTATTCGTATGTTATCCTTATTATTTTGTGATATGTTACGTTCTAAGCATTTATGTAAAGTATCGATAACGTATATTGTTGAATATATAGGTATTAGTTATTGTATTATATTATCTCCCTAAAACTTACGTTTTACAAACGTATAATCTAGCCAAGTATGACTTCCTCTTCCTTGTTAATTCATAAATCACATCTACAGAAGATTAAGAAAAGTAAATTATTAATAATAAAATATATGTATAAAATATTATTTATCATATTTTTATTTATGTTTCATAAGCTGCCGGAGTGATAATCAATAAAAAATTATGCTAAAGAAAACTGTGAAATGAACTAACAAATGGTCAAGTAAAGAAATTAATTATGGCGTTCTCAGAAAAGTATACATGATCATCTCAAACACGTAATTATTTTTAACATTTTATAATTATCCAGTTATTTATACTATAAATTTCATATTGCAGTGTGAAATATTGTAATTTCCGATTTACCATCATTTTGTGTTTATTTTAAAATTGTGTACATTGTCATCAATTATAGAAAATCATTGTAAACATACGAGCCCGTCGAATAATAGTTAATGGTGTAAAACAATAAACTTTCCAAAGCTTGTCTAGTAAAATATAAGTGAAATGTAAAAGATAAATGTAAAATGTAAGTAAATAATAGGTAATTAAAATAAAGTATGCAAAGTGCCTTATTATTTTCTTAGTTTCACTGTAAAAATTTTTTAGATTAAAATGTAGTAATATGTAAACTTATAATTATCCACCAATGAACTATCGGTTAACTGTCCCGTATGTTTATAATTATATTCTAAAATTGATGACATATTTTTAAATAAACACAAAATGATGGTAAATCGTAAATTAAAATATTACACACTGCAATATGAAATATATAGTATAGTAGTATAAATGTCTGAATAATTATAAAATGTTAAAAATAATTACACGTTATATTTTATTATTACTAATTACTTTTCTTAATCTTCTGTAGATGTAATTTATGAATTAACAAGGAAGTAGACTCATACTTGCCTAGATTATAAGTTTGTAAAACGTAAGTTTCAGGGAGATTTCACAACTTTTTTAAGGACTGAATCAAGTGATATTTGAAAATAAATATTACATATTTTTCAAAGAATTATTACAGTTGTTTGCAAATAATTCTATTATCTTTTTGACAACGTATACCAATTTTTATTCAAAAATGTGTCCGAACTAATATATAACAAATTAAGGGGATTCATTAGACTTTATACTTAGTGACCGCATATCACGAACTCGAATTCTTTATTTTGTTGAAATAAAGGGCAAAAAAGTTAAAATTAAAAAAATCATTTTAATCAGACTGAACTTTCTCTTCTAGAACCGCTTTATGTTATAGAAACCAAGGGCTGGTTTTAAGAAAAATTTTAAGGAAAATCGACAAAAAGTTAAGTTTTGGTAATAGTAAGCGTAAAGTACGTAGTTTTGTTTGTGTTTAGAAGGCGTAAAGTAGCACTTTACCGCATACTTTGCATAAAACCGAAAATAGTGCATGCACACTTAAAGCGATCGGAAGCTTGCATCGAAGCCAGTTTCATCAGCCCTCGTGAGTGGTGATCAAAGCTATTTCAAATGCAAGATTTTCAACCTTATGCCCAGTGTGCGCATATGCAATTGATACCTTTTTTTTTTTTTAAATGGTATTTTGAACTAGAAAGTTCATCGCCTCATCTACGCAAGCTTTCCACGTTTCCCTATTTTGTCCCAACCCCATCCATTTCGCGCCCTCCCGCCCAATTTCAGTTACGTCTGCTTTTACGTTATCCGCCCATTCTTGCCACGTGCCCTGCCCATCTTAGTCTCCGTGATTTTATTATTCTGTTAATATTTGGTGACGCGTACAAATGATGTAGCTCGTCATTGTGCAGTTTCCTCCACTTCCCAGTTTCCTCATCTTTCTTTGGTCCGTCTATTTTCCGCAGAACCTTATTTTCAAATACCCTAAAACGATTTTCTTCCGCTTTAGTGAGCGCCCAGGTTTCGCACCCGTACAAGATTACCGGCATTACTATAGTCCTATATATCCTTATTTTGACATTTTTCGACAGTAGCTTTGACTTAAGTAATCTATTCACAGCGTAGAAGCAGGCATTACCCGAATTAAGTCTCTTATTAATCTCGGCTTTAATTTTGTTTCGATCATTTATAGTTGTACCTAAATATCTGAATTCGCTAACCTTTTCAAAAGTGAAATTTCCGACTCTGAGATCCCCCTCTGCTTCGCGAATGCCCAGTTTCTCCATGATCATATATTTCGTTTTCGATTCGCTCACTTCTAACCCCGTGTCTTTAGCCGCATTTATAAGGATTTCCGCGTTTCTCGCCACCGTTTCACCATTATCTCCCAATATATCCAGGTCATCCGCATAGCCTAAAATCTGCGTTGTTCCGTTGAGTGTTGCGCCTAGCTCGCTAGCCTGCATTTTTCTAACAACATACTCTAGCGTCAACTTAAAGAGTATCGTTGAAAGCCCGTCACCTTGCTTCAAACCGTCGCGTATGATGAACGATTCGGATACATTACCGCCTACTCGGACCATTCCAGTGCTTCTGTTCAGACATATTTGAATTAATTATACGAGTTTTTTTGGTACGCCAAGGAGCACTAGGATTTCATACATTTTGCTTCGTTTGACAGAGTCGTACACTTTTTTAAAGTCTACAAATAGCTGGTGTATAGTTTCGCAATATTCCCACTTTTTCTCTAATAATTGTCTTATGGTAAACATTTGATCGCTCGTCGACCTGTTGCGCCGAAATCCACACTGATAATCTCCTATTGTATCTTCCGCGAATGGTGTGAGTCTGGCCTGTATTACGTTTGACAGAACTTTGTAGCAGGTAACTAAAAGTGAGATTCCCCGGTAGTTATTGCAGTCTGTTTTATCTCCCTTTTTAAAGATCGGTATGATGATGGATTCTTTCCAATTTTCTGGTATTGTTTCATTTCTCCAAATAGCACATACAAGATCAAAAATTTTAGATGTAAGCGCGGTGCCCCCATATTTAAGTAGTTCAGCTGGTATAGAATCGTTTCCTGCGGCCTTATTGTTTTTTAGCTTTTTGATCGCGGCCTCTACTTCTTTGTAGGTCGTTTCATCCATATGAAGTTCAGCAGTGTGGATTTCGTGTCCCATTTCTTCGGAGTTTTCATGCACGTTTAATAATTTATCGAAATAGTCTTTCCATAATTTCAATAGTTCATTTTTGCTTGTCACGAGGTTCTCGTCCATATTTTTCATTAACTGCGATCTACTCTGAAAACCCTTCCTAATAGCGTTTATTCCTTTGCACATCTCGCGCGGGTTATTTTCCCTACTATTAGTTTCTATTTTTCTAATTTCATTTTTCTGATACTCGCGCTTCTTGTTTCTGTAAATCACACCCACTTTCTTTCTTATTTCATGGTATTCTTCTACGGCCCTACCGCTTTCATTGTGTACGCTATCTAATTTAGCCTTCTTGTGCCTTTCAAACCAGAGTTTGCACTCTTCGTCAAACCATGGTTTGCTCTTCGGCCTTTTTTTCTTACCCAATACTTTGTCTGCGGCCCCTTTTATAGTGTTTTCGATAGCCCCCCATAACCTGTTCGGATCGTCATCTACTCCTGTCTGTGCATCCGTTTCCTCGAGTACCTGAAATCGGTTGCTAACTTCTACTTGGTACTTGATTCGCTCTACCCCGCTTCGTAGTTTTCCAATATCAAAGGTTTCTACTTTGTTCACTCGCTTACTATTTTGACCAGCTACTAATCCGGTTCTTAATTTGGCCACTACTAGATAATGATCCGAGTCGCAATCCGTCCCCCTATAAGTCCTTACGTCGAGTACATTGGTGTGGTGCCTCTTATCAATAAGAAAATGATCGATTTGATTGTGCGTGGCCCCGTTCGGCGATGTCCACATTGCCTTGTGTATATCCTTGTGCTTGAAGCACGTGGTCTTGACTATAATATCTTTTGCGGCCGCGAAATTTATGACCCTAATACCGTTATCGTTGCTGGTTTCGTGCAGACTTTCTTTGCCTATAGTTGGCCTAAACATTTCCTCTCTCCCTATTTTAGCATTGAAATCCCCCACTACTATTTTGGTGTCGTAAGACGCGAATTGGTTTATTAATTGGTCTAAAGTTTCATAATAAAGATCTTTAACTTCTTCCTCTTTGTCCTCCGTAGGACAGTGGACGTTAATAACCACGTAATTATACCACGCTCCTTCGATGATGATATACGAGAGTCGGTCATTCACGAAATTGAAACTTTTAACGGAATGTATGATGTTTTTGTTAACAAGAAATCCGGTGCCTAGGGAATGCCCGCTCGCGCCCCCATATAAAAAGGTGAAGTTATCGGATCCTAGCATCGCGTTATCTTTCCATCGGGTTTCTTGTATTGCTACCAAATCTAAATTGTACCTGTTAGTTTCATTTATGATTTCCCGGAACGCGCCCGCTCTGTGTAGACTACGTACATTCCAGGTTCCCACCCTTAAGTTCCTTTTGGTTTTGGTTTGGTTTTGTTTTCTTTGAGCCATGATAGTAAGTTAAACCCGCGCGTTTTGGATCCTGTTCCGATCGCAGGTGAGTCCATTCGTCTAGGGGTGATAACCCTCATACCTCCCTAGAACTAAGTATGAGAGCTTTCCGACTTTGGCGAGGACATAGTCAACTCGTCGTCAGACACACTCGGTTTCATTCTCATATCCTAACGCCCCCCTGCAAGGCAGCGCGCCTTCGCTGGCTTCGTTGCCGTATAAGACCAGGAGGCGAATCATTCTACACATCCCCTCTCAGGGCAGTTGTCATCGCTCCCGCATCCTCCACGACAGCAGGATTTTTGCCCCATTTTTTGTTTGAAATGTTTGGTAAAAGAGATAGATTACAGAGTAAGGTAGAAGAAGAAAGTAAGATAGGAGATTTTGTATAGTGTTTGTAGTTGTTGTGGTGCTTGCGTAGTGTTTCTAGATGAATGCGTTCGCCAGTGCGGGCTCATCACACCCACGCCTGGGCCTATCGGCTGTCCGCGACTGCTTATTCAGTTTATTCGCAAATAACCTCTTTCTCAGAGGTCGTTCCTCTATCCGCAACCTGAGGACGCGCTGTGTAGTGGTGTTAGGCACCCACTTATCCGCTCTGGACGACTACGCCCAGGACCCGCTTAGGGTAACGGCGTTGCAGCAGATGCAATTGCTACCTTACGCACGAAAAACAAAAATGATGTTAAATGTGTGTTTTATTCCTACTATTATCGAAATAAATGTTCGAACCTCGGGTACAGTAACTTATATGTTGAAAAGTTCTACTTTTTCGCCCTTAGTACGAAAAGTACTATTTTATTTTAATAAAAGTAGTTTGTTTTATCTCGTATACGTAACATTTTTCGCAATCAGCTCTATTCGAAGTTGTTTTTAACATTATCACTGGGGCCTGCGGCGGCTCAGTCAGTAGAGTGTCGGATTCCCACGCCAGTGACATGGTTCGAATCCTAGTCTCTGCCGATTGATACAATCACCTCTGTAAAAATTACATGTGCTTTGATTACAAACACACCACAGACCCCCGTCGTCGATTAGCACCACATGGAAGCACAAACATGGCGACGTTAAAAAAAAAAAAAACATTATCACTCGTGCAGTAGGTAAAACAGACTAAAAAGAGAAGACAAAGAAAATAATCATGACAAGTTTATTATATTTTATAATACTTCTGAGCTATATTAAAAAAACATATTTGTAACTATTTTCGACTTACTAAATTCGAATAACACTAACAAATATCCCGGTCCCTTTGAATTTGTGTTAACGAGGGTTTACTGCATTAATTTCTTAACTCTTTCTTAAAAAACACGACAACATGATACCTATTCTCGTGCACCTCATTGTTCATATTACATATTACGTCAGCTGATCCTTATACGCATTTAACCTTATTATGATGAGGTAGATAATGTACTTATATCTTGTATGATCTGCTAATCCTCATTCAAAATTCATACATGTTTCGAATTATTTAATTAACATTTCCTCACGTAACCTTATTATAATGCCTGTTGACATATATGTATATATATTTGTTATTTATCGATATAAATAAACCATACTTTTATACATCCTCAACTAATCGATCAGGTGACGGTCGTGACGATGCCAGGTCGCGTGGCAGCCAAGTGGTTTGCCTCGAACGAGCTGTCGACGGCCACATCCCTCGGCATCTTTGGGCCCCTGTTCGGCATCTCGGTCTCGTTCCTCCTGCCGCCCGTCATCGTCAAGAATCACGAGAACCTGGCGGACATCGGCACCGATCTGTCATTAATGTTCATGTGCGTCGCCGTGGCCGCGACCGTGAACCTCGTCCTCGTAGGACTGTGTAAGCTGCCTCTCATTTAGGATATTATTTCATATGTGATTTTCAGCTGTTATCAAGTTCTGTATTGAGCGAAATTTTAAAACGATAATTAAGGTAAGTGTGCCAGTGACTGGACACGTCCCAGTACCTGGACAGCAGCTCGAATATCACGTAATATCGGGTATTACAGTACGTTTAATGAAAATAATTATATGTAATCATAATCTGGTACTTTCCAGCTACATATGTTTAAATTTTTATAAAACTCTGTGTTTGATTTGTATCCTAAAAAAATAGTTTTGTAATGGAATTATAGCATGCACAGCAGCACGACATCTTCTTAAGCAATGGCTAGGATATGCCGTTTTGATATTAGAAGTTATTTAATACTTTATTATTATTTTCGACGCCCAACTTTTTTTCCAGCTTATTTAATCGCATAATAAATCGAAGTAAAATGCTAATATATGCAAAAATATCGTTTTTCTTGCAAAAAACAAGTGTCCAGTCTCTAGTACACAGAAAAGCTAGAGTGCCGAGCACCTGGACACGTATATGAATTTCAATATTATAAACATATTTTGATACGGAACACGCCTTTCTCTGCGTAATTAAGTTTTCAAAAGTGATTACCATTAGTTCTACTATTTACTTTGTCAATATTTTGATTTAATTTTTAACAATGTTAGTGTTTATATTTCATGTCGTGAATTTTACATTTTTAAGTTATGGCGTACATATCAGCCGACACATCGTAGGTTAGGTGAGTAGAATATTTTTCAAGTGATAATCAGTCTTAAATTCTTCAACTAAGTACTTATACACTCGAAAAATATAACAATAGTACTGTTATTGTTCATTCAAACTTGATTTTCTCAAGAAATATATATAATTTTAATGGAAATAAGCCAAAATAAACGTGTCCATGTACTAGGACAGCAATGTCCAGTTATTAGGACAAATGTTCTTTGCTTGTCCAGCTACTAGTACACTAGTCTACATTACATTATTATTAATATTTCTTGTAATACAGTGTACATTAGAAGTTTATGAGGTTAATTTGATAGACAATAATATTGTCTTTCAGTAGGATACAAAATCATCTAGTATAGTGCTAAATTTAGCGTTATATATTAACGCATATATTCCGTTTGCCCTTAAGTGTCCAGTTACTGGTACTTTTACCTTAGTATCTCTAACTGTAATTTCGAATCAGTGCTCAAATGTGGGTCAATAGCATATTAAAGGCGATGAATCTATATATAGGATAAATAGATTATCTTGTAAAATGAGAACATTCCAAATTATTTTATAAAATAACTGAATAATTATCATTTTTTCTCGATATTCACAAAATTAAAACTTTCGTCAATTTTGTGAATGTGTGCATTTATAAATAAAACATCGAAACATCGTAAAAATGCTTGAAAGGTCTTTAAATTATTACAAATTTTGATTTCCATATAATATTACTATTATTATTATCGTTATCGTTATCGTTATCGTTATCGTTATCCTTATCCTTATCATTATCATTATCATTATCCTTATCATTATCATTATCCGTATCCGTATCCGTATCCGTATCCGTATCCGTATCCGTATCCGTATCCGTATCCTTATCCTTATCCTTATCATTATCATTATCCTTATAATTATCCTTATCCTTATCCTTATCCTTATCCTTATCCTTATCCTTATCCTTATCCTTATCCTTATCATTATCCTTATCCTTCTCATTATCCTTATCTTTATATTTATATTTATCCTTATCCTTATCCTTATCCTTATCCTTATTGTTATTGTTATTAATATATTCAAAAATACTTTTATAATTATAATAAAAAGAGTTATTTATTGTACAATGATATACTAAGCAGAACAGTAATAAAACCGTTTTTAGGTATTAAAGATTTTTTTTACATATAAACAAATATCAATCAAAATATTTTCAAAGAAGAAAATATAAATAATATGAAAATATCTATAAATTAGTTTATAAAAATTTCTAACTGTAGTAAAGACAACTCTTAATTTCTAAATTAAAATATATATTTTACTTGTTTAAAATAATAAATTTCACTTGTCAACGTACACTGCAATAGTGTTCCAGGATGAACCAAAACTACCACCCAACAAGACGCGCGCCCTGCAGAAGAGCAATCGAGACGAGGACAAGGATAAGTTCACGAAGTCCATGAAGCGACTATTTACAAATCAGAGCTTCCTGATCCTCTGCAACTCATATGGCATAAACATAGGCATTTTCAATGCCATAAGTACCATGCTCAATCAATTCTTCCTGATGCACTTCGAAGTAAGTGAGAATCGTATTAAACGAATGAACTACTTTCAACGAAGCGAATACACAACATTGCTAGTAATATCAGTGTAAAAATGCTACTTGTCAACCGTACAATTTTTTGAGGTTACGGTCAAGAATATTGTGAAATACTAATCTGATAAATAGAGTCTGTTGGTACTTGAATAGTTCATATACTATATCATGTACAGTGGACTCTCTCTCTAACTCAAATCTCAAGGGGAACGACTCTGATTTCATAAGAGTTTCAAGTAAAGAAGGTTACATGATATAGAGGTAATGAAATAAACTTTAAAGTTATAAAGGTTTCTGTATTCACGTATCATTTATTCAAAAACATTATTTATTTCAAAAACTTAGTTATTTTTCTTTGTTTTTTTGTATTTTATTATTTGCAAATCAATCGCATTTTTTTCAGTAATTAAATCCGCGACAACCGAGGGACCGACAATCCCCGTTTACATCGAAACTCCAACGTCCCTAACAAGAAACTTCCCTGGCTCTAACTAACTGACCCGATTATTAACACAGCATCAATTAACTTCTCTCGTCGTCAGACATTCCATGTAAATTTGGACCTTCTGCGTAACATTTCTCGTCAATGTTCAAATTATACTAAGAAGTTTCAAGTGTATTAGTAGAATGATAGTAACATTATGTTAAAAATTAACTTCTTCCTATTACTTTACTGCATTCAGCATTAATAATATTTCACTAGTGCAACTATTTTTTGTAAATTATATACGACTTAAATAAGATTAAAGAATATAACTTTTTGACATTGAACCACGTATTTCAATAAATGTAATTTGTAATTTGAGCGCACCTATTTTAACAGCTCGGGA
Organism: Gastracanthus pulcherrimus; assembly: GCA_949152435.1. Classification (NCBI taxonomy): domain Eukaryota; kingdom Metazoa; phylum Arthropoda; class Insecta; order Hymenoptera; family Pteromalidae; genus Gastracanthus; species Gastracanthus pulcherrimus. The sequence continues at coordinate 16,883,388 of OX424572.1, forward strand.
CCAAAATCTTTCGTATATTTGAACTTCGTTAGTTTTCAGTTATTTTTGTATTAAATTAGTGTATGTGCGAGAAACAATATGAACAGGCTAAATTAGTCTAAGCACAAGCAAAAATGTGTAAAATAACATATGTAAAACATTTAAAAATGGAGTTTTTGGAAAAACGACTTCTCGCTAGTTGAAATAGGTGACGGAAAAGCAGACAAAAAAGTTAAAATAAGTGAGGTATCACTGTAATTGAGAAATAATGTTTCTTTAATTTTTTACAGTAGATATTATAAATTGTAAAACTTTTGTTTTTTTTTTATTTTTGATGAATTTTTAAAAATAGAATGGCGAAGAAGATGCTGGTAGAATTGGATTTCTAATAATATTTGCTGGGATGATTGGCTCTATATTCTTTGGCATTATACTCGACAAAATGCACAAATTCAAGCAAGTATAAAAAGAATGCATTAACTCTTAGAGGATTATGAGAGTAAACTATGTTTTCTCAATTTCCCTTTTATCAAAATATCTTTTTTATCATTTTTTAAAATTTAACTTGTAGTGATTAACCTTCTTTTAACCTTCTTCTTTTAAACATCTCTTTCGTATAAACGATTCTCCACTAACGTAATAGAAACATCGGTGTAGTTACGTATGCCGTCGATCGGCTAATCATCACATCGCTCAACACACATGTAGATACACTACACAACCGAAAGTTGCATATATGATAGATTCTACAGAACTTTTGACCATCGTAAGTCAACCTCTAATAATGATATTACTTCGTTTCCTGATGCAGCTCATTGGTCATCTGAGGCTTAACACAATGATTCTTCTGATCTTTCAACTTTTACGCAAGTAAGATAATACTTTTTCCAGAATCTTCAAAAAACGTCTTAAAGAGGCCTAATAGAGGCGTAAGGTTTATTCTTGTAACTTATTAAAATCGATTTAGAGAAAAATAGTTTCTCTTGATCGACACCAAAATTTTACAGTATATTCTTTAAACAAAAACAACAATTTAAGCCCATTGAAAGATGTGCCATGCTTCATTGAACAGCAATACCAATTTTAACTTTTAAGAACAATTTCAGCCAATATTGAAAAATATGCCATGCTTCATTGAACAGCAACAAAAATTTTAACTTTTGAAAATTTGCAATAAATTTTTGGGTAAAAATGAAGATTGGGGGAAAAAGTATTATCTTACTTGTGCAAAAGCTGAAAGATCAGAGGGGTATAACGAACCCAATAGTTTAAACCCCAGATAACCATTGTACTGCATCAGGTATCGAAGTAACAGCATTGTTAGAGGTTGACTTATGATGGTCACAAATTCTGTAGAATCTCTCATATACACATTAATACTCTCCCCACAAGTCTCACATGTATCTGTAGTAGTAGAAAATCTCAATCAACACTATTCTTTTCTCATAAAGTTATAGTCGCGTTAAAAATTACATAACTTTAAAGCTGGAAATATAATTTTTCTTATGATTTTTTGAAAAGCAAACTTTCAGCAACTTTTCTAATAAAATACACCCAATTTAATGAATTATTAATCAAATAAAATGCGAAAAATAGTTGTAAACATTGTGGGATTTAATTTTAACTTTATCGTTTTTACTCGGGTGTTAACTGTTTATGAACTCTAGCAAAAAACTCATGGTCATTCACTTTACTAGTAATTTTGAGCGGATTAAATGTTATATAAAAATATTTTTACTTCTAGAGCGATTACGGTGATTGTATACTTCTTAACTCTCTGCGGCCAGATATTGTTCGCAATTGCAATGCTTATGGAATTTAAATGGATGGTATACGCAGCTTCGACATTCCTTGGGTAAATATACATTGCATAATAATAATTCGCATGATAAAAAAACTAATGTCAACTAGATTAGTTTTAACAGAACATTATTTATTTAATGCGACGTTTCGGGTTATCGTTCATCGAGCACACCTTTCATCTTCAAGCACAAACTACATCCTTAAGGGTTACATTTCTTATTTGGATATTTAATTAGATTATTATTTATAAAGAAGTTCAGGCACGATGTTTAAAAAATTCTTTACAAGTAATTATCTAGTTAAATATATAAATAAGAAATTTTACACTTAAGGATATAGTATGTGGTTGAAGAAGGGTGTAATTTGTATTCAATGAACAAATATCTCAAACAGCAAAAATCACGCAAAGGATTATCAAAACTACTCTGTGGCTAATTTTCTGAAAATGCAAGTTCTATCCAGACATAAAAATAAACATAACAGAATAATATCAATCAACAATCGTAGCTTCTTCATGACGGGCTACATGGTGCTGGGCTACGAGATGGCCATCGAGTATACGTACCCAGAGTCCGAGACCAATTCCTCCGGCATCCTCAACGTTACCAACAACATCTACGGCATCGTGCTTGTGCTGATCATGGAAGAGGTGCTAAAGCACTACGGCGAAGTGCCCGTGCACGTGATATTCTGCGTGGCTCTGCTCGCTGGACTCATAATGACGGTGATGACCAAGGACGAACACAGGCGGCAGGACATGCTCAAAGCCACCACTTCCTATGTGTCCGTGCCTCAAATGGAGGCGAACAACAAGAGCAAGGATAGCAGCGTTTGAGAGAGGAGGTGTGGATTGAATTTTTAGGGATCCGTATTATTGACGGAATAATAGATAGTACTAGATAGGTACTTTACTTATTTTTAGTACAATGTAGTAAAAACTAGATAGTATCATATAAAGTACTTGTGTAACTACATTATAACACTAAGTGTTATAAATAATACTATATAGTATTTTATCGATTGAGTACAATATAGTGCTAGATTATACTGTATGTATTATTAGTATTATATAGTAAACAATATATAGTACTATATAACGTACTTGTTTAGTTCATCGAGTACTAAATAGTACGGATACTATATAGTATGAAGCATTATAGATAGTAGAATAATCGATTGGTACAAGTCGCGATCGAGTGGCTCTAAACAATAGCTGAAGTAATAATAGCCGGAGTCTGTATATATATTTTTGATTGACGATTTAGGAGAATAACCGAAAAACTTTGATTAAGAAATTGGAAAAATTTTGAGGTATAAATGGCTACCTTAGAAACATCATGTAAATAAATTGTATCATTGTTGTAATACATTAAATCGATCGCTTATTTCTCCTGTTGTAGAATTTTTTAACCATTTAAAATAGAAAACAAAAACTTTTTTACCCTAGTTACATAGCGATCTTATGCCATCGTTCTGTTTAAGCTTATAATAGCTATAATTGCTTATATTAATAAGCTTATAATTGTAATAATGTTTATATTAGTAAGAAATAATTTGTCGAAATATCATAAATTATCTGATGAAAATTGAACGAAGAATCAGTTGTAAAGTTATATATGCAAATATATTAGTATTAAAGCACTAAATCTTTGTATTCGTTGCATGCATTCATATACGAATTCATTATAAGATATATAAATTATATTATAAATACTAAAAAATTTATATTAGAATCTGAAATATAATTTCATAGGTAATGCTTAATATTAGTGCTTATAATGCATATTATAAAACATTCAATATGACGACGATCACAAAAGATGTAAATATTGTTAATGTCAAATATTATTAGTGGATAACCACGTACAAGACAGGACATACTACTATATGAAAGAAATCACCTGATAAAATGTGAAAAATTATTAGCTCTTTTAAACTTTGATACCATTTAATTGATTTGTGTAGTAAATGCAAGTATTTTATTGTCATATTTTTATAATTTATAAATAAATATATTTGTTTAAATGTGTAAATTGTAAAACGTAATAAATAATTATGTTGTCAAATATAGGTTCATAGAGGAAGCTTTGTGATGGTAAAAAAAGTTATGCTAAAATTATTACAGAACCATGTTTAGGAAGGTAAAATGGTCGTCGTTGTTAAAACATGTGCTTTTGGATAACGTGTATTCGTAAACCAAGAAAACGAGTGGTAAAGACCAGAAAAAAGTTTGGACAGAAGTTTTAAGAAGCCAGAGGACCAATAAACAGTTGGAAAGAATAGGATAGAGAATCTGCGAAAGAATAAGAATAAAAGATAAAAGAGTTACGCTGCGGCAAAAAATACTGCAGGAAAGTGATGTTAGAAAAGAGAGACAGAGAGAGAAGAAGGATACAGCTTGATAAGGAAAGGTTAGGTCTCAGTATGGCATACCGAAGAGCAAAGCAAGGAATACTAAAACTACTTGATGACTTAAAAAAGGAGTTAAAACGGAGAAAAATAGAAAGAAAGGAGTTTGAACAAGTGTGGTTTGCGATAGACAAAAGTGTCAAGGAATTGGAATCTGAAATTTGTAAAGTCAGAAAAGAGATGGAGAGGATAAAAGAAAGTGAGGAGACAGTGATGAGTAAATACAGTAGAGAGAAAATAGAGCATATTTTGGAAAACCAAAAAATAGAACACATAGTAATAAATGAAGATAAAAAAAATACGGTAGAAAAAGGAAGAATAGATCAGATAGAAATAAGGCTAAAGGAAAATGAAAAACGGATAGAAGAATTTGAAAGAAGAAAATAACATAAATAGATGAAATAACATAATAGTCTCTGGGCTAAAGGACTTAAAAGAAGAAGTTAAAGGAAAAAAGCATAATATGTGTGGAGTGGGAAAGTTGTCCAGAAAAGAAGAAATAATGCAAAAAAAAGAAGTTAGGAACAGATATTTTTATAAATGTCGATCTGACAAGGAACGAAAGGTACATGCAAAGTAAAGTAAGACTTTGGGCACAAATTGCAAAGAAAAATAAATTTAAACTGATAAAAGAAGGCTACGGAAAATTACTGGTAGGGAAAAGGTAATTCATTTATGAGGAAGAAATTAAATATATTGACTAAGTAATAGAGGAGAAATAAAAAGAAACAGAGAGGGATTACAGTAAAAACAAAACAAATATACTGCAGAATGAGACAGTCAAGTACGGATCAGATGAAACAGCTGGTAGGATATGACGACTGAACGTGCTGATGGATCGGAGGAGTGGAACGGGAGAACAGGAGAGATGCAGGAACAGTCAAACACACCTACACAACGGAGCATAGACAAAGACAGAACAACTAGCAAGATACGAGGAGACAAAGAGTATTGACACTACGCAAACACTCATAACACGGACACACAAACACAATACACAAAAACACAGATGATGGAGAAAAAAAGAAGTTTAACAAAGTGAATGAAATATAATTTTTGGTATATATCATATTATATGTAAAAAAGTAGATGTAATTATAACTAGCACCCCCTTATTCCCGTTATCGCCACCTAAGACTCACCTCTAAGACTCTAGCTTTAGCACTCACTTCCTATTCCAATCTTGACCAACCGTCACCTATCATCTACAATTACCACCATAACTTCTGCCCTTACCCTCTAACGCTCACTTCCAACAAATCGAGTCTTAGTATCTACTCATGGAAGAAGCGACTTATAACATAGTAAAAGGGAAGACAGTGATAGTGGAGCTGAGACTGATCCCGTCGAGGTTGCTCGTGTGATTCTCGTCACTGTTCTGCCTTCTCTTAATGAAAACGTACTTAGTATAATGCAACCTGCTTCCCTTACGATGAGGGGTAGGACCAAATTTGTCAATATCTTCGTGAGCGTCCCTCCTACCAACTTTTTGCGATAACGTAGTTGCACCTTAATGCAAGTGTTGCTAACGAGAAGATTGATATTGACGGTTTCTCTATACTGTATTTGAATAGTGGCGGTATGATTTGGTATGTACAGAACTTGCTTAAGAAAAAATTTATAGCGCGATCAAACACAAAACAACTAGGTACACCTAAGATCTCGGAGTATCTAATATGCAGCATACAACAGGGACACTCGAAGCATATGGCTGTTGCGGTAGTCTATAGACCTCCACATATACCAGTTGTTAAGAGAGCGAACTGGGTTGAACAAATAATATCTTACTCGAATGATTTTAGACGTATAATAATAATGTGAGACTTCAATGCGAATCTTTTGTTAGATTCAGCTGATGCAAAATTTGTAAGAAACTCACCTGGTACCATTCAAGAAATCCTTCTGAGTTTTCTATCTAAAGTCCTCGGGAAGATCGTACACACGCAGCTCACTGAATTTTTAGTTTTCAAGAAAATCCTAGACCCTTTTCAAACGAGCGTCAAAAAGTTTCACAACACTTAGACCGCATTAGTCAAATTTACCGCGGACATACGAAGTGGTTTCGATGACATTGAGTATATAGAAAATGATAAAAGGAAAAGAATTAAGAAACTAGTAATCATCCTCTATTTATTTGACTTTAGTAAGACCTTCAATACCATCTCGGCAACAAGATTTCTTCAGAAACTGATCAGAATGGTTGTCCAGAAGTGTTGTACTGTGGATCAAATCCTACATTACAGGTCGTCAACAAAAAGTTGTCACAAAATCACTAGGTTCGTCGGATTTGCTCATAACCAATATAGGCGTTCTACAGGTTTCCGTTATGGAGTCTTTACAATATTTATAATAATGACATTGCAAAAACTCTTGACCTTGATCATATCGAGCATCTCCTTTACGCGGATGACTTACAAATTTATGTACAAATGGAATTGTCTGATTACATGAAGGTATTAGTTAGACCGTGTCGCGAAGTGCGGTGTCTGCTGGTCTTTGCCTCAATGCAAATATAACCAAAGCCATTATTTTCGGCTCAGCCTTTAACATCAACTTACTTGAAAATCTATAACTGCCAGTCATGAAGGGGGAGAGAGCGCATTTGTTCCCTTAGTTGACACGGTTGCAAACCTTGGTGTTGGACTAGCGTGGACTTGAAACTAATATGGAAACCTCATGTAAAGTATATAACCGAGCGTGTTAATCGTTCACTGTATGTACTGAAATTTTTCCGAACATGCACTACCGAGTCATTCTGCAAACAGTATGTAGGCGCATTAATTATTCCTTATCTTAACTATTGCTCCGTAGATTATCTCGTTGTGTCCAAGGAGTTGCAGTCTAAACTCTATCGTCTGTAAAATTAATGTGTAAGATACATATATAGCATGAGGAGAGACGAACCCTAAAAAACAATTTATTTTTCTTTTTTAAACCTTAAAGTGGATTCTGGTTGATTTTGACATACAAAGTAACCATGAATTTTTTCAGATTTTTCAAAAATTATTTAGACGTTTCTAAACCGGATTTTAAAGGTCAAGTTCCTTTTTTAGAGTATACTAATTTTTTTTTAATATCTAAAAAATATGTTAATATCTTCATATAGTAATCGAAAGATAAGCTCAGATACTTTACCATATTAAAAATATGTTTTAAAATTAGATTTTAACACATTATTATAGCAGACTTAGCATGACTATGATACTTCAAAGACCAAATTTTAAAGTAAACAATTTTGTTGGTTGGACCAAATTAAAGGATATATTCTCCTCTTTATAAAAAACAGTATCTGATTAAAAAAATAATAATAAAATATTTTCTATTTGTGTATTCTACGTTAATTATAACGAAGAATATTCACATTTACAACAAAATCATCGCTTATTTTTTGTATAAAAATGGTTAATGTTAATGAAATTTCCATGAAATATTTCTTTATTTTATGCAGAACAATACGTAAGAAAATGAATACATTTTTGTTCTGGTATTTTACACCAAATATAAGATGAAATTTCAAATTTCTAACTAAATCATAGCTTTCTTATATAAACGCTGTTATAGTTAATGAAACTTTCAGGAAATGTTCTCCACTTAATAAAGAACATCACCTGATATGGAAAGAAAATGTATTTAATATTATATTCGCCTTAGTATTCCACATTCTTAGTCAGTACATAGTACAAATTAAGCGACTCTACAATTGATATTCACTTTAAGATAATGAGTTTCTTGACTTTCCAATCTATAATAATATATCTCTTCATTCTCCCAGCCACATTAGCATCAATAAAAACTATACGTAGATACCCTTTCAAACCACAGCCTTTCTCGTATCATTATACACAAATCATTGCAACAATTTGTTTCCGTAGCGACAACGCAATACTCGGTTTCCTACTTCTTCCGCGGAAAATCAACACCTCCCACTTGCATACTCAATTATGCTATCGAATGCATTAATTTTATATCACCGTTTATACGCTCAGACATAATAACCCCGCGTCGAACGTATCTTTGTAGAACACATGAGCAAAAAACCGGAACAATTAATTTTTTTTTATTTATTTACGCGCAATAGGTAAGATTCTCCGACGCGACGTTACGATATAACGCTTTATAGGTTCGTCGAACGAGATAAACGCACTCGCGATCGCACAAGCTCTCTCGATAAGGAAAATCCCTCGTCAAAGCCATTTATTCGCGCGCCTGATACCAGCGTCAATAAACGCGTTTGTCGTCGCCTATTTTCGGCCGTAGACCGGCGGAATTGCAACCGCTATGGCAATGTCGTAGCGATAACAGCGTTGAGCACATCGCGAGTGAAAAGGTGATGAGATTGTGATCGAGATCGTGATTACGGGGGGTGGCCGAAAAAGTCATGACTGAGGAGGACACCAGTGCGCTGACCAACGGAGGCGGCAGCCCGACGGTCAAGGTGGTCAGCGCGATAGAGAAAGAAAAGAGTGCTGAGAAAGTTGGAGAGAGTGTGGAGATCGCGAAAAATCTGGAGATCGCGATCAAGGTTTACAAGAAGCGATGGCTGATGCTGAGCTTGTATATATTTTTCGCAGCACTCGTGGCTGGACAGTGGATCGAGTACTCGATTATTGCAAATATCATATCGAGGTAATACATGTTAGAAACATGTTTTAAAATACTGGGAATCAAAATACATTAGTTTATAAAATGTCTGTATGGATGTGTGTGTGTGTGTGTGAGTGTGTGCATGTGCGTGGCTATGTATATGCGTGTGTGTGAGTGTGTGTGTGTGTGTGTGTGAGTGTGTGTGTATGGGTGTGTGTGTATGTATGGGTGTATGTGTATGCGTGTGTGGTTGTGTGTATGCAGCGAAGTCAAATGTGGCAACTTCTGTCATATGAAATACATCAAAATATATGTATTTCCGTAGCAACGGATGCCATTTTTGAATACGCCTGTGTGAAGGGAGGGGGGTGTGAGAGTGTATGTGCGGCAAGTCAAATGTAGCAATTTCTGACACATAAAATACATCAAAATACATGAATTTTTATTTAGTTTAAACTATTATATCTCGAAAATCTATGATGACAAATCGTTCAAAAAAATGAAACTCTTAGTGGACGACTCATAATGCCCATTGCCCCATTCCCTTTGCATGAAAAAGGCCCTATTCATACACTTATTTTTAAAAAATACGATGTGTAACACAGGTGGAAAGGGCTTTTTCAGACTTGGGTGATGATCCGAGCACTCGTGTTCGTTTCGGGTGCCTTCGGTGTCCGAAACTTTTCCCTTGTGCTCAATCATCATCCTCACATAGAAAATGTCAATTTTTCCCCCTAGTTGCACAATGTGCTATTAATAAATTACCTACAGAGAAAAAATAGTAAAACATTATCTTTTTGAGGTGTTATTTAGAAAGAGGTATAGCAATTTAAAATTAATTTATTAGAACAAATAATTTCATATTGGAGCAATTAATTTAGTTTGAGTAATCTAAGTGCTAATGATTGGCAGCGGTTTTTTTAATTGTGACATTTTAAGAGCGGAGGGTACCAAAATTTAAAAAAAATGATTTTTTCTGGTTATTTTTTTATTCTTCAAAACAGTTAATTAACCACTTTGTGACGCCAGAAAACCGTCACTATTATAAAATGTTGAGTTACTTATATTTACAGACTAACAGTAACTGAGATTACTCTATCCAAAATCTGAGTAGATGACGTTGTTGTACTCAAGAGCTTTCAAAAACGAAAATAAAAGTTATAAACTGTAAGTGTTATAACTGAAAAATGTATTCTTCTCTTAACGTAAAGACGCTTATGGTTCTTACACAAAACACTGCCAATTTCAAGAAGTGATAGTATCTCAATTCTGAAAACGACGTTATCAAGATAACGATCAAATTCTTAAAATAAGTAACGAGAATTTAAAATTATTCAACTCTTTATTAATTTATTTAGTTTCATTTAAATTTTTTAATGTATGAAAATTAAATTTGATGTTATGATTTTTTAACTGTATTATTTTTATAATTAGTAAATAAAAAGTTAATGTAATGAGATTAAAAATCTTTTTTAAACTTCAAACATAAATGTGAAGATTTCTTTAGTGGCTCATGTCTTACAAACAAAAAATTCATAAGAAAATAAAAATTATAAATGTATAGAGAGTTAAAAACTCTTCTCCCAAAAAATAAATTAAAATAAAATGTAAAATATGATAGAATTATAATTTTTTAAAGAGTTTATACGAAATAAATAATGAAGAATTCAGTGTTCCAGTTCCTTAAAGTCATAAATATGAATTAGAACATTCCTAAAGTGCGCACCAAACTACTGAATAATTAGAATAATCGAGTTATACCTCTACTATCATTGTGTAAATAGTTTTTTAGATAAAAGGTGTACTGCTGTCGATATAGATTAGAGTACTTTACATAAAATTAGATTCAATGCTATAATAGGGAACTTGCATGAAAAAATCTATTAGGTCAGTCAGATAAATTACAGAAAAATAATCGATACATATTTTTTCCTTTTATAATTAAATGATTATCAACAAAGATACAGCAGTTTGAAATGTTGCGTGACGTTACAATTCCCCATGTGTATAGATATACTACGATGGGCAGTTGTAACGTCACGTGACATATCAAACTGTTGTATCTTTGTTGATAAACATTTAATTAAAAAAAGGGAAAAAAACGTTTCGATTATTTTTCGATTATCTATCTGGCGGACCTAATAAATCTTTTCGTGCAAGTTCCCGATTGTAAAATGATCAGAAATCTTCTGCATTATATCGTTATTTATATTCATCACAACGTAGAGTGTACATGTGGGATAGTCATATAATACGTATGTCGTTATATTTAAAATAATAAATCTAATTTTTAGTAGACCTTAAATTAAATATTCCTTTTAAAAGTAACAAATAAAGCTATAGAAATTAGTGATTTACCTATGTAATACTAATCTGTAATTTTCAAAAATAAGTAATTATTATTATTAATTTACCTTTAGGTTAAAAATTTATATATTTTTCTATTTTTAAATTTTGTGCGAAGATTTTGTGTGTACTTAAGGTGCTTCTACATGACAACGGAGCGGATACATTGCGGAGACGAAACGGAACGGAAGAATGCAATTGTCAACATCGCTAACCTCGAATTTGTGCATAGAAGTAAATAAATAATATGCAGAACTGTTGAATCATGGTTTTTATTACCTTGCAATGTTTGTAAAAATACTAAAAGTCGTATATTGTTTATAATTTTACTATATTTTGTAGCTAAGAATAAAATATGCGCACAGATCTAATATTAAATGTATTGAAAAAAGATTTTTCAACGCAGTATGCGTGAAGTCGCACTTTACGCATTTCATAAATTCTTAAAGTTGCAATTTTATACCTACTGTATCAAAAAATAATGTTCGACACTTTTGGGTACGTTGGTTTTTAGTGCATGTGACTTTTCTCACTCGCTCAACAGTGTCGAAAAGTGCTATTTGCTTTCTCCTATAGGATAAGCTTTTTAATATATGTTTTGCAATTCGGCTAATAATAGCTAATGTCTAGTAAACTAATTATATTTCATAAAATTACATTAAATTCTTCAAATTATAGTTAATTCGACTATGTATCGTATAGTTACATTCAGATTTAAAGTTATTTTTTATAGATTTAAATAGGTCCGCACGCATGCATGCCCATGCACGCACACATACACGCACGCACGCACCCACACACACACACACACACACGCACACACATACACACACTTTTGGAACTCCAACGCACAGCGGAAGGGAAGGCTACGGAACTCCGGCAAGCGGTGCAAGAAGTGCTAGATGGGGGTACCAAAATAAGGACCCTACAAGACGTAGTGGCCTTTGAAATAAAGGATCTCGACGTACTAACTAGCAAGGAGGACATTCTAGAGGCGCTACGCAGGGAGTTCCAAAGTAGCGACGCGTCCACATTGGACGAGATTGTAGTAAAATCATTGCGTAAGGCATACGGTGACACGCAGACCGCGGTCACCCAAATGCCAGCAAAAATGGCTCAACAGATGATAGCTAAGCGCAAAATCAAGATAGGCTGGGTAGTCTGCCGAATACGGCAGATGGAAAGGAATATACGTCCACTTAGATGTTATAAGTGTCTAGGATTTGGACATATCGCCAAAAGTTGCAAGGTAGCACAGGACCGAAGTAACCTCTGCTACAAATGTGGAAATATAGACCATAAAGCAAGAGAGTGTAAGAATCAACCAAATTGCGTACTCTGCTGTGAAAGGAGCGCAGGAGGAAAAACTGATCATGCAGCCGGTAGCTACACATGTCCTATCTACAGAGCTGCATTAGAAGAGTTAAAAGAAAAAAAAAAAAGATAATGAAGATAGTGCAGTTAAACCTAAATCACTGCGAGACAGCACAGGACCTACTTAACCAGTACGTTCGAGAGACGAAGGTTGATGTGGCCATCATATGTGAACAATACAGAGATCTGGACCAGCCATCATGGGACACGGACGACACTGGCAAAGCAGCGATCTGGACATGTGGCGACGTAGCTTTCCAGGAAAAAATGATGACTCGTGAGGAAGGATTTGTACGGGCGAAGGTAGCAGGTATATACGTATACAGCTGCTATGCCCCGCCTAATGCGCCAATTGAACAGTTCGAAAGACTGTTAGATCGACTCGTACAGGATATGGCGGGAAGAAAGCCAGTAATAATAGCAGGCGATTTTAACGCATGGGCCGTAGAGTGGGGCAGCCAAAGGACTAATCAAAGAGGACGGGTGCTGCTGGAAACATTCGCACTCCTAGATTTGGTACTAGTTAATCAGGGTTGTACCAACACTTTTAGAAGAGGGGACACAGGATCTATAGTAGATCTGACATATGTTAGCAGCTGTTTAATTGACTCAGTCGACACGTGGATCGTGAGTGAACACTACACCAATAGTGATCACCAGGCCATAATTATGGAGATAGGAAGATCAAAGCAGGGTTCCAGCGCGAGTACAAGGACCAATAGAATCGGTTGGAAAGTGAAAGACTATGATAAGGAGATGTTTCTGTTGGCACTGGAGGAAATACAACTGTTTGGGACAGCGGACAGCAAAGCTAAACAGGTGATGAAAAATATCACCCGAGCCTGCGACGCAGCTATGCCAAGAAGAGTGCCCAACCAAAGACGACCACCAGTATACTGGTGGAATAGTGAGGCGGATAGCGCTCGTAGCGAGTGCCATCGGACTAGGAGACAGGAGCAGCGGGCAAGAAAGAAATACTATAAAACTGGAAGAGGCCAGGAATTAGTAGATGCCTACCACCAGGAAATGAAGGACGCTAAGCGAAAGCTTAAGAAGACAATCCGTACCAATAAGCGACGGTGCCTGAAGGAATTACAGGACGAGGTTAATAAAGACCCCTGGGGTAGACCTTATAAAATAGTAATGAAGAAGATCAAAGGAAGCTACGCACCCCCTCCCAAGTGCCCACAATTATTAGATCGAGTAGTGACTAAACTGTTCCCCACACAACGGGACGAACCGTGTGTTATAGAATCAGAGGCAAACGAAGAAGCTATTCCTCCAGTCACAATGGAGGAACTGCTAAGCGCTTGCAAGAGGGTTGGAAACAACAAGGCTCCAGGCCTGGATGGCATTCCCAATATAGCATTGAAACATGCTATATTCGCCCAACCAGAGATCTTCATAGACTTGTACAACACATGTCTAAAAGAGGGAATATTTCCCGCCGACTGGAAGAGACAACGACTTGTGCTACTACCAAAGGGAAAGAAGCCACCTGAGGACGCTTCATCATACAGACCGCTCTGCATGCTGGACACCTCAGGCAAGATTCTGGAACGCATAATTTGCGTCAGAATGGATCAGGCAATAGAAGAAAAAGGGGGACTTGCGGAACACCAATACGGCTTTCGGAGGAAACGATCAACTCTAGACGCAGTGAACATAGTGATTGACACTGCGCGCGCAGCGATAGAGGGAAAGAGATGGAAAGGAGGAGCAAAGGAGTATTGCGCTGTCGTCACTCTGGACGTCAAAAATGCATTCAACTCGGCCAAATGGACCAAAATACACGAGGCATTTCGTAAACAAGAAGTGCCTTTATATATAAGAAGGATGATGTCCGACTACTTGAAGGACAGAATCTTATTATATGACACTGACAATGGCACCAAGACCTATGAAGTAACAGGAGGAGTACCCCAGGGATCAGTGCTTGGTTCACCGACTTGGAACAGCTTGTACGATGGGGTACTAAGGCTACAGTTACCCAAAGGGGCGACAGTGATAGGATTCGCTGATGACATAGCACTAGTCGTGGTAGCGAAAAGCATAGAAGATATAACAGAGATAGCTGACGAGGCTATTCGTATAATACGCGAATGGCTGACAGAGACAGGACTGGAATTGGCCAGTCATAAAACCGAAGTTCTTCTTATTTCTAGTAGGAAGAAAATGGAGAAAATAACGCTAATAGTGGATGGACACAAGATTGTTTCTCAACCAACCATTAAGTACCTGGGCATTACCATTGATGCAAGACTTACATTTAAGCAGCATCTTGAAACAGTGAGTGATAAAGCAGCAAAAGTTGGCGCTGCTTTATCTCGATTGATGCCAAATGTAGGAGGGCCAACGCAAGGTAGAAGGTTGCTCTTAGTCAGTGTAATCACATCGATTATGTTGTACGGGGCTCCTATATGGGCAGATGCCATGTTAGTGAAAACGTACGCAAACAAGCTGTCGACTGTATACAGACGAAGTGCACTTAGGGTCGCGTCTGCTTATCGTACGGTATCAGATGAGGCTGCCTGTATTATAGCAGGCATGCCGCCTATTGACCTCCTAGCAATGGAGAGAAAGAATGTCTTCGAGACAAAGCGACAACAAAATGACAACACTCAGAAGGACATCTGGGATTCCGCGAAGAAGCAGACACTGACTGAGTGGCAAAAAAGATGGGACTCCAGTGGCAAGGGGCGATGGACACATCGCCTCATACCAAGGATAGAGGGCTGGACCGAAAGAAGACATGGGGAAGTAAATTACTACCTCACACAGTTTTTGACCGGGCACGGATGCTTCCGGGCGTACCTGCACCGATTCAAATTAGAAGACCGTCCAAACTGCCCAGTGTGTATGGACGCTGACGAGGATGCGGAGCATGTCTTCTGTGACTGCTCACGATACCAACAGGAAAGAGAAGAACTTGAGAGCTATCTCCAGACCAGAGTAACACCTGAGTCGATTATGGAGGCTATGCTGACTTCGGAGGATGGATGGTGCACAGTAAACAACTATGCAGCAGATATACTTAAGAAGGTCAGAAAAGACGAAGAAGGAAGAAGAAAAAGACGAGAGATGCTGAATGAAGCTGGCGACCGGACGATGCGGTAAGAAGTAGAAGGCACACAACACGGAAGACTACTAATGACGGTAATGGGAGAACCAGTGATGCCGACCACATTCACAGAAGAGGGCAGGAGCCCAATGACCCCCGCGAAGCATTGCTTGGCGGTAGTACCGCGGGGAGGTCAACTCAGAAGAAAGGGCACGGTTCACTTTACTAAGGGTCAAAAAGTGAACGGAGGGGATCCGGTTGCGGTGGGGCGTAAAAACCCTGGCGTATACTGGAAGGTTTAGTGAGTGCGAGTCTCACACACGGTGGTACTTCACTATATCATGTCATGGTCCATAATGGATTTGCCTTAAACCTCTCTCTCTATAAGAAAAAAAAAAAAAAAAAAACATACACACACAGAGAGACATCCATACAGACATTTTCTAAAAATAGTGTATTTTGATTCCCAGTATCTTAAAACATGTTTCTAACATGTTTTTAGCAAACCATTTTTACCATAACAAAGCTTACTCTATGAGGAAACAAAAAATTATTACAATACAAGAATTTTTTCGTACTCATAAATATTGCTAGGTAGTCACGACTCAACACCTCAACATATTCGTCCATTATTTATTAACTTTTTTGCATCTTCGAAGTTAGTAAAGATGACAGCGATTGCCCTACCGCTCCGTTCCGTCTCCGTAACGTATCCGTACCGTCGTCATGTAGAAGCACCTTTATAGACATAATGTCACAACCAATATTTTGTTTACAACATAAATATATACATATAATGAGGTAAAAAACAAGAAATAGTAAACATATGTTATAGGTAAGTAAGAAAGTTGTTTACCAGTCTGGTTCGAATACAGCAAACTTATTAGTTTTATAGATTTGCTCATAGGCTAAATATTGTCTCTGATCAAAACTTATTTTATATTATTTAATTTAATAATCAAAAATATTTTATTTATTATGAATAATTGAGGGTTGGCGCGATAAAACGATATAACTCGAAAAATTGCGTTTTGAGAAAAAAACGTAGAAAACTATGTTAGAAGAGATTTATACTGCTACAACTTTATAAATATTTAAAGAACTCTATGATACACTACTTTGATACGCGATAATTAAGAAAACTTAAAAACCAGGCTGAATAATAAAATATAAAAATGTTATCATAAAATAACATATATCAATTTACAATTTTCATCTAATTTTTGAAATATACAAAACCCAACCCAATGCTATACTTATGGGAAAAATGCGTTGCAAAAACAAGTTGCACAAACATGGATTATATTACTATTTAAAGGTACGTAATTACATACAAAATGATAGTACTATAATGTTGCACATTATTTTTCACTATATTTTATGATGAAGTGTTTAAAGTTTCGCGGACTTGCTTAAAGACCTAACATAATCAAAATAGTTAAATGAATACTTTTTATTTATTTTTATTTCCAAAAAAAGAACTATGAAACATAATCTTATAATGATTTGATTTTTTTCCTTTTTTCTTCAACAGGTATTACAATGTCTCGCCTTTTGCGGTCGATTGCACGTCGATGATTTTCATGCTCTTCTATGGAATCTTCATTTTCCCGGTGACTTACTTAACAGAACGAATCGGCCTGCGATGGACGATAATTTTAGGAAGCGCACTATGCTGCGCGGGCGCGTGGATCAAAATACTGTCGGTCGCGCCTGACCGATTTTTCGTCACTCTATTTGGACAGGCTATCGTCGCACTTTCTGTGGTATTTTGATCAAACGATATCATTAATTTATGATGGGCCTATTGTAGTAATCTATGTGTATTTTAAGACATTAAAACAACAGTTTATTAACACCTCTAAAGGAAACTGCAATATTGCTATATATTTATATTTAAAATGCATATTATGCAATTATACAGTGAATCTCATAACTTTAAGACTACCCTTAATTTACTTTTAAATATTATGAATGATTGTAACAAATTTTCAAAATTAGATACAAAATTTACATTGATTTAAATGGGTCAACTTCAAACTCTGGTCTTATACATTATAGATATGAGACATTGGTGACATTTTTAAAGGTAATGTAAAAAAAATATTTTTTCGACATTTAAAAAAAAATGAAATATTTGTCTGTTTATTTATTTATTATTTTATTAATTTAAACGCTTTAACTTCCGTTTGAAATTAAATTTATATAAGTAATTTTTTCCTAGGTTGCAAAGCATTGACAAAATTAGTCAAACTTTGTTCAACATTCAGGATAGTTCGCTTTAGATCGGTAAAGTTCTGACCATCCTCAAGTTACCGAGCTTTTATTAATTACATTCGAAATTCCGTATGTAAGACTTGTTGTATCAACATGAAAATAATATTTATTCTTACTTCTTTTATACGTTGCAAAATGCTAGGATTTGCTAGACAAATCACGATATGCTACTATTGATTGGTATAAATAGATTAGATACCAAACACTTAGAGATTATAGTTTTTTTAAACTTCTGTGTATCTAAATACAAATTAATTAGATAACTTTTGTAACATGTAATGCGATGACAACAAATTAATTAAGGGATGTCAAAGGTTATATATATATATATATATATATATATATATATATAGAATAAAATCATCTTTTAGCAGAAATAATTAAATATAAACTTTATACTTAAATAAATAAATTTGAAAAATATGTTAGTATAATTTCTATAATTTTGTAATAGGATTACTAAAAAAGTGAATGACTTAAAGACTTATAGGAGGATTAGAATTTTATAAACTTCTGCTTTAATTATAGGTTACGTTAAAAAAATGCAGTGCTCTTATAAACAGATCAATGCAGGTTTTAGATTAATTAAAGGTATTAAAATCTTTTTAGTTATTTCTCGTTTTTAAAATATTTTTAAGTTTCCGTTTCCGTAAACTTTTCAGATTAGATTTAAATCACCTTTATCGAACCTTCTTTTTGCACGTTTGATTATACTGCTGATAATATTTTAATCACGTGTGTTAAATTTCTGACTTTTTACTGTACACTTGAAATACCTTGATAAGGATATTGACTAGATAATTTTGCGAGACGACTAAAAAATCAATATTGTAAAAATTTGAATGAACATAAGATTTTATTTTAAATATTAATAATGAATTGATTGATCGCTACGATCCAAATTCGCCTCTGATAGACAATTCAATCTCCCGGAATGAATAGGTATCCTGTCTTGATTACAGCACTTACCCACCGACGATACGCAAAAAATTTTCTTAACAGATTTTATTGTCAAAATCATTAACTTCTTTAAAAAAAATGTAATATCATTATTTTTTCTCTATGATGATATATAGATAATTCTATATATAAGGTACATTTTGCTATCTCCTAAAATTTCTTACACTATAATTTATTTTTGTTTTGGTTTATGAAAATTTATGAAGGTATGTCTATTTGACGAGGTTTAGAATTGTCACAACTGGGTGAGGAAAGGGGCTCTCCCCTGTTCTTCCGCGCACCGATCCGCTACCCCGCTCACCACCTCGCGCAACCTTCAAACTTTAGTTTTTGTTTACCATCTACCGACCGGGGTAATGAGGGACCACTATTGGAGTGATTTGTACTTCATGTGAACTAAAGATAACGTTCCCGTCGCAATTCTTTTCATGTACTTAGAATGTTACTAATCTATGTTAGTTTTTATGCAATATTTTGATATCCAACCAGAATAAATATATTTTTAATATATCAACTATGGTAAATGCTCAAAGCTTAGGTGGGTCATATTAGGTGGGTCACGCTTACCTTAGATAGGTATTAAACAATGAACGTAAAATACTCCACGTTACCAGATTTTCGCATATAAGAGTAAAATGTGAACAATACAATTTCAAATTGTTGATCAGCTGATAGTTTTCCTAGGGTATAAAATAATAAATATAAACTCGGGTCTAAAAGTGATCTGCTACTGGAGATTGATAATTGTTATTTGATAACATACCATCCAATTCACTAAATCGCGATTATTCTCATACATTCTCAATTGATTCATCAGGTGATGATGTTGCCGCTGCCAGGTCGCGTGGCGGCCAAGTGGTTCGCCTCGGACGAGCTGTCGACGGCCACGTCCCTCGGCGTCTTCGGACCCCAGCTCGGCGTCTCTATCTCGTTCCTCCTGCCGCCCGTCATCGTCAAGAATCACGAGAACCTGGCGGACATAGGCGCCGATCTGTCATTCATGTTCTGGTGCGTCGCCATAGCCGCGACCGTGAACCTCGTCCTCGTAGGACTGTGTAAGCTGTCTGTCATGTCTCTCATTTAGGATATTATTTTGTATGACTTTTAACTGGTCTTGATTAGCTCTGTGCTGAACAAAATTTTGAAGCGATAATTATTATCTTACAGAGTGTAAGGTGTGGTGATGGAATTGAAATTAGTGGTACTATATTTACTTACTAATATATTTAATACTATCGTAGTTACTTTTTACAAATTATTTTATACAATAAGTATGAAAAATTTTCATTTTTTCTAGATATTAAAGAAAATATAAACTCCGTTAATTTTGAGAGGGTGTGGATTTTTAAATGAAACATAGAAACATCGTAAAAGTGATTGGTAGGTCTATTATAAATTAGTACAAATTTTGATTTTGGACTACTAGATTAACTAAATTGTAATATCTTCAAGTCCTAAAACCTCTGAAGTCGAAATTTTGAGGATATAATATTCTTGAATAATACAGTAAACTTACGTCGTGTGAAATTTAAAAAAACCGCTGCCAATTCATTGGCATTTAGCTTCCTCAAAACTTATTAATTGTTCAAATATGAAATTATTTGATCTATTGATCTTTATATATATAGATTTAAATTTTAAAATGTAAACATGCAAAAGTATAACATAAATTATGAATAAACATTTTAAATGTATAAAAAAGTAAACAGTTTTTGCATATCAAGTTACATTTTTGCCATTAACAATAATAAATTTTGTAACACATAATTGTTGATTAAATATTATTAATTTTATAGAACAGTTTTTCCAGAAATTTTAGAAATATTGATTTGAAGTAAATAAATCAATCATTTCTAAATATTTAAAAACGGATGTTTGATAAAAGGATATTTAATTATTCCGTATTTTGACGTTGATACTATTTAAAATCACGAATAAAAAAAATACTATTAATAATATAATTTTAAAATTTGTCTACGCATTACAAAAGTTATTCTTCTTCTCACAAACAAATAAACATAAATTAAAATCATTTTAAATTATTATTTTATATTTAATTTTGATGGTTGTTGTGAAGCATGGATAAGGTAATTTCAATAATATGAAAATCTCATTAAAATAGTTTCTAAAAGTTTCTGACTGTAGTAAAAAAGACCTTAATTCCTAAATCAGAGCACATTCAATTGTCCGAAAGAGAAAAAGTCACTTGTCAACGTACACTGCGATAGTGTTCCAGGACGAACCAAAACTACCGCCCAACAAGACGCGCGCCCTCCAGAAGAGCAATCGAGACGAGAACGAGGAGAAGTTCACGAAGCCCTTGAAGCGACTGTTCACGAATCGGAGCTTCCTGATTCTATGCAACTCGTATGGCATTAACATAGGCATTCTCAATGCCCTGGGTACCATGCTCAATCAGTTGTTCCTGATGCACTTCCAAGTAAGTGAAAATCGTACGATTACCTTGTAAAATCAATATAGAAATACTATTTGTCAACCTAACAATTTTTTAGGGTAAAAAATAGTGTGTGACAATAAATGTCTACAAAAGAACTAATTTTGAATGAATTTTTTAAAGATAAATATTTATAAACCTCTCAGAACTTTTAGCCTATTATATTATACATAGTACGTTGAAAAATGTAAAAAATATTTTGTTAAAAAATAATACATAAACAAAATACAACAAAAAAATTTTGTTGTTAATAAATAATATATATATATATATATATATATATATATATATATATATATATATATATATATATATATATATATATATATATATATATATATATATATATATATATATATATATATATATATATATATATATATATATATATATATATATATATATATATATATATATATATATATATATATTTATATATACGGCTAAAAAAGCAAGCTAATTTTGAATTAATTCTTTGAAGATACGTATATATTTATACTCTTTAAAACTTTTTGCCGATTTTTAAGGTATATTAAAATAAGAAAAAAAATTTTGTTGTTAAAAAATAATGTATATATATACATATATACATATACATTATTTTTTTCTTATTTTAATATACCTTAAAAGTGGGCAAAAAGTTTTAAAGAGTATAAATATATACGTGCGAAATTGTTTTGATTTCAAGTGTAGATCGATAGTAAAATTGCGATCAAAAATGAACTTTTCTCGATTACTTTACCGCATTTAACATAAATATTTTACAAATGTGACTATATTTTGTAAATTAACGTCTTGAAAAAGATTACAGTTTATAATTTAATTTTTGAACCATTGTGTAATTCTGCTTGCAGTTTGACTAATTGAAAAGTAATGTTACTCTGATTTTTTACAGTATGGATATTATAAAATGTGAAATTTACTTTTGTTTTATTTATTGTTGATGTTTTTTTTTAAATAGCATGGCGAAGAAGATGCTGGTCGAATTGGGTTGCTGATAACTCTTACTGGAATGTTTGGATCTATATCTTTTGGCATTATACTCGACAAAACGCATAAATTTAAGTTAGTATGCAAATAATTCATTAAGCCTTAGAGTATTATGAGAGTAAATTACATTTTTCCAATTTCGTTCTTCTTAAAATATCTTTTTAATCTATTTCTTTTGGATGTAAAGTGTTAAGGAACTCTAGCAAAAAACCCATGGTTTTTCAAAGATTGACTTTGTTTCAATTATACATTATACTAGTAACTTTGAGCTGAGTCGATGTTATATCAAAATTCATATTTTTACTTACAGGGAGACTACGGTAATTGTATACTTCTTAACTCTCTGCGGCCAGATATTGTTCTCAGTCGCCATGTTTATGGAAATTAAATGGATGGTATACGCTGCTTCAATATTCCTTGGGTAAATATACACTGCAATTCAAACTCCTACCCCCATGGTATCAGCCATAAATTAAACGGTAAAAATGATCTGAGTCGACTATCGGTGAAATGGACATCCTCACGCATAGACTTTTATAATATTAATTTCTAATTATGAAATTATTTAGCTATATATATATATATATATATATATATATATATATATATATATATATATATATATATATATAAGAAATGCAAATTTAAAGATAGAAACAGATCTTAAAGAAGCGTGTATTCGATAAACAATTATCTCTGAATGACTAAAAATTAAGCAAAGTATTATCAGAACTAGTCCACCATTAATCCCCCCTATCATGCAAATCATATCCATCCATCAAAACCAAAGCACTAGAATACTATCAATCACTTTCCGTAGCTTCTTCATGTCGGGCTATCTGGCGCTCGGCTACGAGATGGCCGCCGAGTATACGTACCCCGAGTCCGAGACGCACTCCGCCGGCATCCTCAACATCACCAATAACGTGTACGGCATCGTGCTCGTGCTGATTCTGGAGGAGGTGCTCGAGCACTACGGCGACGTGCCCGTGCACGTGATCTTCTGCGTGGCTCTGCTCGCTGGCCTCATCATGACGGTGATGACCAAGGACGAGCAGAGGCGGCAGGACGCGCACAAAGCCACCACTGCCTACGTGACCGTGCCACAAATGGAGGCTAACAACGAGAGCAAGGATAGCAGCGTTTGAGAGAGGAGATGTGGATTGAATTTTTGGGGATCTGCTTTATCGACGGAGTAATAGATAGTGCTAGATGGGTACTTTACTTATTTTTAGTACTATATAGTAAAAACTAGATAGTGTTATATAAAGTACTTGTGTAAATACTTTATATAACACTAAGTATTCTAGCTAATACTATATAGTACTGTATAGAGTTATTAATACTATATAGTACTATCTAGAGATATATAGTGCTGACTATAGTATTTAATTCTAGGTAGTACTAACTAGGGTTCCTATAACTACGTAGTAGTATATAGAGTACTTAATACTTGATAGTATTATTCAGAGTACTTACATATATACTCTGTACATGAACGTGTCGCAGATAGATGCGAAAAACTAGAGGAAGAAGGCAGCGTTTGAAATAGGAGGTGCGAATTGAATTTTTTAGGGATCGGTTGTATCGATGAAGTTCACTATATATAACACTAGATGGATACTTTGTATAAGACACTCTAGATAATACTAGATTGTACTATCTAAATATTTGTACTCTATGTAGATACTCTATGTAGTATTATGATGTGAAACCTCCAAACACTAGTCGGATATACTATATAGTCTGGAGGAATACTGTATGTAGTACTAGATCGATTAGTTGTAATATGAAGGACTCTTACAAGGATAGTATCAAGTGCTTGGATGTTAGATCCCGCTAAAACTAGGTGACATGTTTTCTTGCACCTCAAAATGATGACTTTGCATGGTAAGAGCATCGAACGCTGCCTCAATTATGAGATAATGTTGTAAATGTTAGTATTTCCTATATACACAATGTTAAAAAATCATACATATATATACATATATATATATATATATATATATATATATATATATATATATATATATATATATATATATATATATATATATATATATATATATATACTCGCGATGCTAATGTTTCCATCTGTATCTTATAATTAGTAAGACGGTAGACGTTTCTACCGAGTAAAGTCTTCATTTCAAGGTTCAAGAAAATATATCCTTAAGTTTCACCAAGATCCGTGACCCAAACACCTGATACTCTCCTTGTATCTAGTACTAAATAGTGTAAATAATATATGGTATAAAGTACTCTGAACCGTACTACATAGCACTGGATATATCTCTATATATTAAGAAATATTCAATATAATGCAAGATAGATATACATACTTTATACAGTATGTAGCATTCTATCTAGTACTAAACGTAACTAGATAAAAACTACACAGGATAACGTAATCTACCTATTACTAGATAATATAGATCTATATATTATGGAGCACTCTCAACTGTAATATACAGCACTGTATAAATCTCTATATATAAAGTTCTTCAAATCAGTCATGGACAAAATTTATCTTTCTTACAAATACAAGATTCTGAATAATCCTAGATGCCAACTGAAAGTATCTTTTTAAAAAAATCATAAATCTATGAACAATTTTTACACAAATTTATTAGCACCATTAGTTTACAAAGGTTATTAGAAAGAGATACTGTATCTAGATAAAAATATATTTTAAGTTATCTAGATACTTTGGCAAAAGATACCCTGGTAGTAAATTATCCAGTTTTATCGAGGCCCTCGATTATTTCCCATGGCAAACTAGACAGATCTACATAGTTCTCGGTTATTTTCCACGAGGGTACCTAAGTATCTTATTACTTTCTGTATCATTTTAACATAAATGGTATTGGCCATGTTTTTATGAAAAGACTTTTTGTATCTATATACGTAACCAAAAACTTACATGTATGTATTTTAGAAATTGCCCATGATTCCTTACTACTATAATAAGACATAGATACTATATTCAGTTAGAAGTACTGTATTACTGGATATACATTTTTTACCTAGTATGTAGTACCCTAAATAGTACTAAATGGATATGTTATATAGTATGGATTACTTTATCCAGTACTAGATACTTTAGATACTGTATTGTACAAATTACTCGAGATAGTTAATTGAACTTGAATGTTGGGAAAAGTTTTAGAAAAGGGTGAAAAATTTAAATATAACAGTCAGAAACTAGCCATCGATTGTTACAAATTGCGACCAAGCGCTTCATTTGCTGTTACTGTAGAGCAATGTGCACATGTGCCAATGTTCTGAACGTATAACAACGGTTGAGAATAAGCTGGTAACAATAGCTGAAGGTTAAGATTGGTTAAAACAATAATGAATAATCTGACTGCATAGTATTCTTTGGAATAAAGAGTACAAGAATAACGAAAAAATTTTAATTTAGAGATTGAAAAACTTTCGAGATATAAATGGCTGCCGTAGAGCAATCATGTAAATAAATTGTATAATTTTTGTAATACATTAAATCGATCGCTTATTTATTCTGTAGAAGAACTTTTATGAGACATTTAGAGTAAAAAAAATCTTTGGTTACCCTAGCGACAATTCAACGACATTGTGTCACCTTTTTGTATAAACTTATAATTGTATTATTCTTTATATGTAAGAATAAACTTGTCGAGATATCATAAATTATCTGTTGAAAATTGGACGAAGAATCAGATGTAAAGTTACATGTAAATATTTTACGATTTTAACACTAAATATTTTTTACATGTATTCATATACGAATTCATTATAAAAAATATATATAATAATAAATTTATGTTAGAATCTCGTATATGATTTCGTATGTGATGCTTAACCCTTTGCGGCACACACTTTTTCTATAAAAATGACAATTTTTATTTGTTTATTTATTTATACAACAAAATTGAAATAATTAATATTGATTCAAATGCAATGTTAAACGCTTCATTGACTCCTACTTAAATTGGATTTAAAAAAAAACGGGCCAAAATACATTATTTAGTCTTCAAAAAACTCAAAATTCCAAGTGCATCCCGGTGGTCACTATAATAGCCACCGTCCCGCAAAGGGTTAAAAGAAGGCCGCACGCGTGGAAGTAGGCACTAAACGAAATTCGTGGTGTCGAACTTTATTCGTTCCAATGGTAAAATTAAAAATTGAACATATCAAGTTTGAAAGCGCGAATTTTGCTTCGTATCCTCTTAATAATGGTACGTGCTTTATTACGAAACATCTCATATCTGTGATTCATTGATTTTGTGTCTTTTGCATAAATAACAATCACAAGAGATATACAGGTTATCGATGTAAAATATTAATAATTAATAATCACATACAAGACGGTACGATATACTTCATATATAAGACATTATTTGATAAAATCTGAATAATAAATAGTTCTTTCGAATCTTGATGTTATTCAATTGAATTGTATAGTAAATGAAAGCATTTTATTGTCATATTTTTATAATTTATTAATAAACATATTTGTTAAATTAAGTGTACAATTTATAAAATAACATGCATAAATAAATCATGTTGCCAAAATGCATACTAATTAAGACGTCGGTTTCGGTATAACTATATTGTTGTATTCGTAATGAAATCAAAAATTAATTAACCCTTTATGAAATACATTTGGACATTAATAGTCGATTTTTCTGAAATTTTTAGAGTATTAAAATTCAAAATTGTAGATGTGACCTATTTCCGTTCAAAATATTGGGCTAAAAATATTCAAACACCGCATAATTAATAAGGTAATTTCGTTGCCCAACCGAGAAACTTTTTATTGAAAATGTACACTAGTAGAAAATCGCACTACAATGTGATATAGATCGGATGCAATCGATCCGTCGCAGTGGAGAATCGCTCGGCAATTAACAAGCAAAGTGCAGAGATCAAATCGACCATTCGCAAAAGAAACTTTTAAACAGTTGCACCCACGAAAGCTTGCTTTACTTTAGATATAAAAATGAGATATGGATATAGATATTATAGTTTTATAATACAGTATCAGTACTTCGGGAAAATTAAACATACATTTTTCTTTATTTATACTACATTTATTAAACGCCACAATGAAAACGTCACACAATATCGTATGAGTAATAGCTACTCTAATAATACACTAGTAATACTAGTATATATTCTATAAAAATCTGCAACAGTTTCTAAATATATTTTACTCAATGCACGCTTGAAATAGACTCTTTTTTATTTCTGTATATCGGATGAAAAATTAAGTTATTCGAGGGTGAAAATGGCCATATATAATTTTGTTATAGTGAAAAAGTATGTAAATTCTGAAGCACAAAGCTCAAAATACAGTGCATGGAACACACTGCAGAGATTTAATTGTATCTCCGATATTGTATATGTTAATTGCATGTATTTAATTTTGAATTAAAATTTTCATTGTGTTATGCATAACATAAAATATACAATTTCTTATCCGACCCGTATGCTTAAAAACTACCCAATCATGCCTTTGTTGAGAAAAAGGTGTGTAAGAGAAAGGGCATTTTCAAGCTCGGGTGATATGTTCAACACTCATTTTCATCTCGGCGCCCTCATCTACAATTATATTCAACAATATACTATTGAATTTTATATAATATTCTCTTCGTACACAAAAGATAGTTTCTTATTTTGTATTTTATTTTGCCTGGAACCATCGTATACGAACAAAATGTGTACAAAATTCAAATAGAAAAACAACAATTACGATAATATGACCAAAAATTAATAATTAAATACAGGTCCCAATTCATATAATACCGCCAAATTCATGATTATAGCTTTGTCCTAATTTTGAAGCTTGCAAAGATGTAAGAAAGCTAATTATTCCATTTTCAAATAGTTCGTAGTAGATAAAGCGAATCCGAGGAAGCAATGAGAAGAGAGAATCAAAATATTGTCAAATATAACCACGCAACTTATTCTCGTGTTATGCTTCATCATATTCATGCAACTTATTAAACTATCACTATCGTGAAAATGATCATAAAGCACCGACATACGAAAGTATTGACTTGTATAAATTGTTGCATATCGTATATATCCTATAACTAAGATTTATGAAATCCTTTATCTTTCCTATCTTTTCTTTTGGCTTTGCAACAAGCAATGAACTTAATTGACTCAAATGAATTGAACCTCATAAAAAAGACCACAATCATTATAAAGATGAGTCTTTTAAATGAATCTTTGGGATTTCGTAACAATGCAGCACCAATGATAGCCCACAACAAATCCATCTCGATTGTAACTTAATCCAGTGTGCAGTAAGTCTTGCAATAACAAGGCTCACAAAAAAGCATGAAGAAGGTATTGAGAGAAAGCAGGTGGGAAATAAATTCGCTGATAGTTATATCTTTTTTACTTGTCACATAGCATATTTCCGAATGCAGGTAAGTGTTGAGCTCGCTCCGTATAAAACTTCGTACGTAATCAAAGCCGCCGTGTATATCATATTTGCCGTAAAGGAGGTCGAACAACTATGAACCGATTGCACGACATTACATTCCTTATAAGTAACAATAGTTTCAAATATTAATATAATAGTCTAATAAAATTTCAACATAAGATGATTTTTAAAGTTTTAAACTGGATATTGATATATTAACTTAATTTAACTGAAAAATATGACCATTTATAATAAAAATACTCAAAAACACTTTTAATGATGGTTTCAAGCATACCATCCACATTCATCATCTATTGGTGGCTTACTTATACATAGTATCAGTACTTTGAGAAAATAAAACAAAAAAGTTATCTCTTTTTATATGTAATGGTACATATATAGTACATTTAATAGTCATAGTGATAAAACGCCACACAATTTCTTACATATATGTTGTTAATAATTCACTCTGTATAAAATTCTACAACTGGTTGAAAATATATTTTAATTGCTAAATATTTCTTGATTAACCCCATGGATTAGGAAAATAATTAATAATTTTATTTGCACCATATGGAGGAAAGAAACAATGCCCAAAGAATGGAGATACCTAATCGTAGTCCCAATACACAAAAAAGGAGACGGAACAAACTGTAATAACTATAGAGGATTTCTCATCTGTACATGCTACAAAATTCTCTCTAATGTACTGCTAGATAGACTCACACCTCTTACGCAGCTCCTCGAAAAGAAATGGGAATACGAGAAAAATGTATTCCAAATATTCATTCATTAAGAAAGCGTATGACTCAATAATAACAGTCGTGGCATAGTCAGGTCAGGTAGGAGCCTATCGCAGTCATTTGACATCCACAACGGGCTAAAGCAGGGAGATGATCTATCAAACCTCCTATTTAACTTAGTTTTAGAATACGTAGCCAGGGCGATACAAGAAAGTAAAGAGGGAAGTATAATAAATAGGTCCCTAACACATTTGCTAGGATAAGCACATAACATAGACATTATAGGAAAAAACAGAGAAACCGTAATAATAAATGTAGAAATACTAATAAATACAGCTAAAGGAATAGGCCTATACGTATATGAAGAGAAATCCCAGTGCATAGTCACTAGACGACTTAAAATACCTTGGCACGATAATAGCCCTCAAAAATGAAACTCGTAAAAAAATCAAGCAGAGGCGGCATTCAGGAAATACATGCCTATATTTAATTACAAACTACATTTAGAGTATTTGAGAATGGAGTCCTTAGAAAGATATTTGGAGGTAAAATAGATGCGATTACTAGAGAATGGACAATTTTACATAACCAAGAAATACACGAGCTGTACGGGAAGCCAAACATTACCAGAATGATTAAATCTCGAAGACTAGGGTTGGCTGGGCATGTAGCTAGGATGGGCAACGAAAGAGTAGCACTTAGAGTGCTCATAGGGAAGCCGACAGGAGCAAGAACTCCAGGTATACCGAGACGAAGGTGGGATGACAATAATAAAATGGACCTTCAAGAAATAGGATGTTATGAGGAGAATTGGATGCAATTCGCAAACAATAGAGAAATATGGCGTGACTGTGTAATCAAGGCTATGGACTACACAGCTACGGATAGCTAGTCCCAACAAGTAGTTATGATAGCTGTGATGATGATGCAAACACGTTTACACTCGACATAAAGATTATGTGATAGCTGTTACCCTGCAGGCGCCCTTGCTGCTTACCATTACTATTTGGCCTTTCTAAAAATAATAATAATCCCTTGACTGTCAAGCAGAAAAAAGCGTTTGTGCACCAAGAGTACTTGATATTTAGTCCAACATGTTGAATAACTATGTTGAATTTTAAAATTCTAGCTTCAAATCATATTCAGTGACACCAAAAATACAAAAGTATCTATTGATATTTCAATCGGTACATCGAAGTAATGTTTTATTGGTGCTAATGCATTACCATTTGCGGATAATTTCGTCATGAAGAACTTTTAGCTACTTTAATTTGCAGATTTTTAGGTCATTGACAGTCAAGGGACCAACATGCACTGATAAACACAAAAGATCATGCAGTAATCGTTTCTTATTTCCTACTGTCTCAACCCGCAACCATTGCTTGAGAATAAAATATATAAATAATTCGAATAAAAAAATAATAATTGCGTTGATATGACCGAAAATTAATACATAAAACATAGTTCATACAATGAAACGCCGCTCAATTCACTATTATTTGGAATTGGTCTTAATGTTAAATCATTTAGATTCTTGAGAAAGCTAAATATCCCACGTTCGTATAGTTTGTAGTAATTAGAGCGAATCCGAGGAAGCAAGGGGTAATCATTGGGAAATAGAAACGCGAAATATTGTCGAAGATATATATCCTCTGAAATCTTGAACTCGATGCTTTTGTTGTTCATTCCTCTTTTAATGAAATGACAATCATCTGAACCACTTTCTTTCGTATCATATTTCATTGTATTCAAGTAACTTACTTAAACTCTCAGTATCGTGAATTTGATCATAAAGCACTGACGTGCGAAAATATTGTCGGGTATAATTTGTTGCATATACACTGTAACCAAGACTCATGAGATTATTTGCCTTTTCTATCTTATCTTTGGTTTTGCAATAAGCATTGAACTTAAATGACTCTGCAAATAAGAATAAAACGTCATAAAAAAGATCACAATCAATATAAAGATAATTCTTTTAAGTGATTCTATTGAATTTTTAACATTGCAGCTCCAACAACAGCTCTCAACAAATCCATCACAATTTTAAAGAACTTTAACTTCAGCCAATGTGCAGTAAGACTCATGAAAAATAGCGTGAAGAAAGTATGGAGAGAAAACAGGTGTGGGGTGAATTCGATGATGGTTATGACTTTTTTACTTGTAATATAGGATATTCCCGATTGCAGATGAGTGTTGAGCTTGTTCTGCCAAAAATTTCTCGACTAATGAAAGGCACCGTCTTTTATATTACGATCATAAAAAACCTCCAACACAGCAATGTTAATCGGATAGCCTGATAAAGTGAGAATCTTATCGAAAATTAGGTCCTTGCAGGCTGAGCTTGGATCTTTGAAAAATATATGAAGAAAGTTTATGTAAGAATTAAATATAGCATTGTAGTAAACCAAATTCAGCTATCAGAAAACTTTCATCAGTATATGCGTTGACCAAAAGTTCATTACTATCTATTTTGTGATTCACAAAGTATTCCAATTCAAAAAGGTATAGAATATTAAGTTTTCGTTTAGAAGGTTGGCTATCAAATTATAAAATACTTTAATTACTAATAAAAAGGGTATCCTTAGTTTCATCAGAAAAACAATCATCAAAAATTATTCTCTGAAAAACTTTGAAAACAAACTGTAAACAATATATAATTTGTATGAAATATAAATATTTAATTAATACTCACCGAAGAGGTTGATAATATTGCAACATGGTTTTTATTGGTCCATATTAAATTAATTTCATATAAAAAGTTAATTATAAGTACTGATTTTATTATGGTATTGTTTCTCATCTTGGTTTATGATAGAAGTAATTAAAAGTTTGAATGATTATTCTTATCTTATTTTTGCAAAATTAATAGTTATAGGTTCAAACATTACAAAGTGGAAGATGACACGTACTTCCCAAATAGAGCAACTAAAGAATGTGTCAAGTGTTTACTAGGAAATGTTTGAAAACTTTTTACTTTTAAAATGTAAAATAGAGTGTATTGATTTTACAAAAAATAATTACTATTGATTATATTTGTACAAATCCATAAATTATTTACTTTTTTAAGACCGGCTTTTCAAGTTTTCAAGGTGATATCAATGACCTATACTAAGAATAATTCGTTTAAATTTGCTACGAAGACTAACGCATTTCAGCGTTTGCAGAGTATGGTGTTTAAGCATTTGCTACTAAGAGTATCGCAGTTCGAAGGCTTGCTACAAAAACTATCGCAATTCAAAAGTTTACGACGAAGACTAACGTCTTTCAGAGTTTTCGGACGCAAACTATCGCAGTTTAGAGTATTTTTTGTACAAAAACTACAAATTTAAATCTTTTTACGGAGACGATCAATTTGTATAGAACGTAAATATATCTTTTATTTTGAAGGTGAAGAAT
The DNA here is from genome assembly GCA_949152435.1 of Gastracanthus pulcherrimus. Classification (NCBI taxonomy): domain Eukaryota; kingdom Metazoa; phylum Arthropoda; class Insecta; order Hymenoptera; family Pteromalidae; genus Gastracanthus; species Gastracanthus pulcherrimus. Next base: position 16,916,186 of record OX424572.1, read on the forward strand.
GCTCTTTTTCTCTTTTACGTTCTATTTTCTATTATGTACATCTAGTTGAGGTTTCGAAATTTTTCTCTTTATTCACGGAATAATATTTTCATAACAATGTATAAAAAGTATTAAAGTATAAATAAAAAAATTAGATATGTTGTGTACAACATAATATTCATTATAGAATTCGTCAATCAAAAAGCTCTACATTATCATAATTTTTGTTAGAAAGCTCTGAATCTCAATAGGTTATGTTCAACAATTTTTACTTTTCTATTAACAAATTGCACATTTTAGTTGCGAAAACGAGAGTATTTATTTGTTTATAAATATTATCGACTAATACAATGAAGAAAATGTGTATCCGATTTAGTGGAAATTTTTCTTTAAGCCACAGGGAAGATGCTCGTATTTGCTTTATTTAATAATCCAAATAGTTAAAAAAAAAATGGTTTGAAGTTACGCAAGTAACAGGTCCGTGTGGTGTCAAGTGGTTAGAGCATCAGCACATCAGTCTCTCGAGGTCGTCAGTTCGATTCCCCGCATCAACCAAAATTTTTTTAAATTTATAATTATTCTATATTTCTGTTTCAGATAATCATATAACAACTACTGTAAATAAACCTAGTTTAAAAAATAATTAATACCGTTGAGTACACGAGAAGGGAATTGAATCATTTTTTCTTTGCGGGCGTAGATTTCTAGGCCGAATCGTATAAAAAATGGTATATAAACCGGAGCCTGGATCAAGAGAAGTTTTCCTGTCCAATTCCTACCTGACCTACGGAAATCTGGTATGAATCGGGTCTGGTTTACATAAGATTTGCTCACGGGTACTAGTTAGATTTTGACGCATATCCTCCACTTTTTCTTGCTTACTGAACAGAAGGATGATTTATAATTTAATTGTGTAAAAGGACAGGAATGAATGAGGGATGGCTAGGTGGATAAATTAATGGGCAATATTTTCGCGGAAAAGACTAACTTGCCTCGGCATAAAAACTCGCACGAAAGAGAGAGATAAGCCGGGGCAAGCGCAAGCTTGATTTATTAAATGAAACTACAAGGAAATTATACAATAAAAGAGACTCTAATAGACAAAAGAGAGAGAAAGAGAAGATAGAGAGAGAGAGAGAGAGAGAGAGGAGAGAGAGAGAGCGAGAGAGAGAGAGAAACAGAGAGAGAGCAACGCAGAATACGCCGCAAGGTAGGGAACATGGGGTGGTATGGGTAGCAGGTTAATATGGTTATCTTTAATATTAGGTATAAAGAATACGCACTGAATAACTGCAATTTTTTTAATAATGAATAAAAGAATAATAAACATAATTATAACAAAAAAAAAGTGATTTGACAAGTTAAATCAAATTTTAAAAATATGGATTGTTATAGGTCTAACAAAGTCAATTTTGAACGAACTTTGATCGACTAAAAAGATAGTTTTTCAAATATTTGGGCAACTTCTAATGGTTTCATTCAACTAATTGACTCTTTCTCTTTAATTTGCATACTTGTTTTATTTTACTTTCCATTTATAATTAAATTAATATAACGATTTAAAAAATATAGCTTGTGGGGCGGTATGGGCAAAATGACGGGGACGCTATGGGCATGTAAGGCGAAGTAACAAGAGCAGACGGTAGGTTCTTGCGATGTAGGTGTACAGCAATAAACTTTTTTTAGTATAAGTTAGATGTTGCAATGAAAAGTTATTTAATGCTCCTAATAAATAAGAAAACTACCTATGTGAAAAGACTCATAAATTTAAGTGTTCTGATAAATATCAAATATGTATGTTAAAAAAGCATTTTTAAATTTTATATTTTAAATAAATGTTGCAAAAGTATTTTCTATGCGTTTAATTAACCTTTCTATGAAATAAAATTAAAAATAAATTATCATCGTTAACCATTTTTAATAATAATAGTATTTACCAACGTACCCTCGTGCAAAAACCATATTACCCCACGCGTGGGGCGGTGTGGGTATTTTGAGGTACCTTTGTATTATGTATTTTTACAAAAAAATAGATTATTTTTTCTGACAAGACCTAAGCGCATTTTGTTCTTGGGTTAATGCTGAACAAAATGAGCTAATATAGAACTGCCAATGCATCATAAATAAAAAAAATATCTAGCTGAAAAATTTTATGCTCATACCACCCCACGTTCCCCTACCTTAAGTCGCACGCAGAGAGCTCTCTTACCTAGGTAGGCTAGGAAGCCGCAGATGAACGGGCAACACGACGCAAGGTCTTGGCCGCACGCCTGAGGAAAACACCTCGATCGCAGGGCACCTCAACGTCTCGAGGGGACAACACCTGGACCACGGGCAGTCCTAAGAGGCCCTGCCGCGTAGATGCTCACCGATGAGGGTCGGCACGTCCAGGGACTTCGTACGTGGCCTACCTCCCTGAACAACACGAATTACAGTCATACAAATTCGCACACTCACACACAGCTCTGCTCAACGAAACAATATTCGCACTTAACCTACGTGAGACGACCGTTCTGAAAAGAACGTACGTGTCGTCTCGGATAACGCAACGCAACGAAGAAAAAACCTCTGGCTGATATGCTTCTTGAAAGGCGCGAGAAGTCGACCGGTCTCTACAGGAGAGATTTCAAAAATGTGCTACCCGCGCACGAGGCCAGCGAAAGTGCGCGTGGACTTTTTCCCTGGCGGCGCGCACATCCGCTCGGCCGATAGTGCTGCGGCGGACGGCGAGTTACGGCGCGCAATTCAAATTTCCCCCAAAGACTTAAATAACCTGAACACTTACTAAAATTACGAGATTTAGATACGGAATCTTTTGTTTTACGTAAGAATCATAACCTCAAAATAAAAAAGCGCGGATCTCCGAATATCAGACAGGATTCAGGCAGGGAATTCGTGAGTCTCGTTCAATACGAGGAAAAAACGGGGAACTCGGGTCTGATTCGGGGCTGACATCCGTTGGTCCGAGAATCGGGTCGGGATCGGGGCCAATCGCGGGGACGCTCTCTGAAATTCGTGCACAGGTACTTTGAGAAAATGGACTAAAAGTTTTCTCTTTGTATACATAATGGTACATATACAGTACATTTAATAGTCATAGTGAGAAAATGCCACACAATTACTTACACATATATTGTTAATAATTCACCGTATAAAATTCTACAGCTGATTAAAATATATTTTAATTGCTAAATATTTCTTGATTAACCCCCTGCATTAAGAAAATAATTCATAATTTTATTTGCCCCATATGGAGGAAAGAAACAATGTCCAAAGAATGAAGAGACCTACTCATAGTCCCAATACACAAAAAAAGAGATGAAACAAACTGTAATAACAATAGAGAAAGCGTATGACTCAATAATAAGATGTAAAATGTTTCACGTCTTAGTACGGCTAAGGATACTAAAACAGTTGGTTGGTTTAATGAGAATGCGGCTAGATAACAGTCGCGTCATAGTCAAGTCAGGTAAGAACCTATCGCAGCCATTTGACATTCACAACGGGCTAAAGCAGGGAGATGCTCTATCAACCCTCCTATTTAACTTAGTTTTAACATACGTGGCCAGGACGGTACAAGAAAGTAAAGAGGGAATTATAATGAATGGATCCCTAACACAATTGCTAAGATACGCAGATGACATAGACATTATATAGGAAAAAACAGAGAAACCGTAACAATAAATGTAGAAATACTAATAAATACAGCTAAAGAAATAGGCCTATTAGTAAGTGAAGAGAAAACCCAGTACATGGTCACTAGTAGAGCAGGGCCCTAGATTGCTGATACCGACTTAAAAGTCTCTGGCAAAACTTGCAAAAAAGTAGACGACTTTAAATATCTTGGGACAATAATAGACCACACAAATGAAACTGACAAAAAAATCAAAAAGAGGCTGCATTCGGGAAATACATGCCTATATTCGGTAAAGAATTTTTTTTTTAAGTGGCACTTGGAATTTGAAAGTTCATTGCCTCATCTACGCAAGGCTTCCACGTATCCATATCTCGTGCTAATCCCATCAATGAAGCACCCACCCCCGCGCGATTTCTATTAGATCAACTTTCACGTTGTCTTCCGATCTGCGTCTAGCCCTACGTAGAAGCAGGCATTAACCGAATTGAGTCTTCTGTTTATCTCGGCTTTAGTCTCGTTTCTATCATTTATAGTTGCGCCTAGATACCTGAATTGGCTAACCTTTTCAAAAGTAAAATGTCCAACTCTGAGATCCCTCTCTCTTCGCAGATGCCTAGTCTATCCATAACCATATATTTTGTTTTCCATTCACCCACTTCTAGCCCTGTCTCCTCTGCCGCTTTTATGAGTATTTCCGCGTTTCTTGACACCGTTTCCCTATCATCTCCCACTATATCTAAATCGTCTGCCAAGCCTAGTATCTGCGTTGATCCATTAAGTTTTGCGAATAGTTCGTTAACCTGTATTTTTCTAACGACATACTCTAACGTTAAGTGAAAGAGCACCATGGAGAGCCCATCACCCTGTTTTAAACCGTCGCGTATCGTGAAGGATTCGGATACATTACCGCCATACATTCGATTAAAACAATCGTACGCTTTTTTAAAATCTACAAATAGCTGATGTATATACAAATACCTACTTTTTCTCTAATAGCTGTCTTATAGTAAATATTTGATCGCTCGTCGATCTGTTACACCGAAATCCACACTGATAATCTGCTATTATATCTTCTGCGGATGGAGTCTGTCTTATTCCCCTTTTTAAAAACATTTTGATCATAGAGTATAATGATAGATTCTTTCCGGCATTATTTCATATTTCCAGATGGTACATACTAGTTTATAAATTTTGAAAGTAAGCGCGGTGCCCACGTATTTAAGTAATTCAGCTGGTATAGAGTCATTTCTATTCTAGTTTCTATATCGCGGCCTTCACTTTCTTGTAGGTTGGTTCCTCCATGTGGAGATCAGTAGTGTGAATTTCATCTCCTATTTCTTCGCAGTTTTCATGTACATTTAGTAACTTATCAAAGTAGCTTCTCCACAGCGACAACAGTTCGTTTTCGCTTGTTACAGGGTTCCCGTCCTCATCTTTAATCAGCAACTGCGCTCTACTCTGAAAACCTTCTCTAATGGCGATTATTCCTTTGTACACATTGGAGATCAGTAGTGTGAATTTCATCTCCTATTTCTTCGCAGTTTTCATGTACATTTAGTAACTTATCAAAGTAGCTTCTCCACAGCGACAACAGTTCGTTTTCGCTTGTTACAGGGTTCCCGTCCTCATCTTTAATCAGCAACTGCGCTCTACTCTGAAAACCTTCTCTAATGGCGATTATTCCTTTGTACACGGAAAGAAAAGATCCGCCACGTTGGCTAGCCTCTCCGGCTATTTTAGCAGGAGTACCAGAGCGCGGAGGATTGAAGAAGGTGGTATAGAAAATGGTACTAGCGATGCGCATTCCTCGCAAAGTTTTAATGAATCTCAAGGGGTATTTGTATGATTTTTGAATCGTCAAAGCGATTGATTAGATATTAGATCATATAAATTTGACAAATTTTAATAATGCAAAAGACCTAGAGCATAATATTCTAACCTATAAAGTAGTGATTTTAATTAAATTTGAATTAATGAAAATTAATTTTATTTCTTAAATCAATGTATATATCGCAACTTTAGAATCATTAAAATAATGTATTAATACATTTGAAGACTTTAGGATTCTCCGAACTTATTATTGAACCAACAGTCTATAACAGTATATAAAAATATTATTAAATACCTATGTTTAATACAAATTTTAAAAAACACGATTTAAATACATTAAGAATAAATTTTTAAAAGACTATATATTACCTTTTAGCAAGTAAAATTAGCGAATTTAAGAGAATGTAAATAAAGCGTAAAAAAAATTATCATTGAACAATTTTATTTTCATACAACATAGTTAAACATTACAAATTATATGTAAAGTATACTTTTCGTTAACCATTTGTGATATAATAATTTATTTTTATTATAACTCTTTATGAAATAAAAATAATATTAAAACCTTGAAAAAACAGTTTATTATCTTCCCACTGAAATCCTAATAAAATATCCGTATCCTCCACAAATAAAAGAAATAGAAAACAGATACAGTGTAGCAAGCGAAGAATAAGATAAGAGATACGCACAGTACTTGTTGTCGTGGTGTCTGCGTAGTGTTTGCGAAGTGTTTCTAGACGCAGTCAAGAAACCGCGATGCCGCGAACCGCGACAGACACGAAATCGCGAGGCCGCCGACCGCGAGTCACTAATGTGCAGCCGGAAAGAATTTAAGTACGTTTGTTTCATTAATAAATATTAAGCGGCAGGCCAAAAATGAAACTGACGCCCTCGCGTAGCGTGTGGGCAGAAATTCAAGCCTCAATAGCCATAATTAGGTATAATAATATAACATTCTCCTATAATATATCAAATTTCCAGCCCGCGCAAACGCCGATTACCTTCTCAGCATAATATCAAATTTACGTAACTTACCTACAATCTACGATATCATATTTTTATTTTTTACTTAAAATTCTAATCCGATCTTTTTCTACGATAATCTTTGGTACTATTCTTACGATTTAATTTAATTTAAAATCTACTATATTTTCCTAATATAATCTAGGATACCTTATCTACGTTTTAAATGTGATACATATCCCTAAGTCCTATCCTACTTATAATGCACAGGCATACGAGTGTTTCTTTAAACAAAAAGAAACAGCTACGCTATTTAGTTTTAATTTACTGTCTACCCTACCGATAACTTATAATTAAGTAATGTGAAACACACGCAACTCCGCGTTTATTTTACTTTATTTTTCCGAAAAACTGACAACGGCTTTTCAATCACTAAATTAGATATATATATAGAAAAATCATAATGCCAGTACTTCTATACGGATACGAAACATGGACTTTAACCAAACGGGAAGAAAATATATTTAGAGTATTTGAGAACAGAGTCCTTATTAAAGATATTTGGAGGCAAAATGGATGAGATTACTAGAGAACGGAGAATATAACGTAAGCAGGAAATACACGAGCTATTCGGGAAGCCAAACATTACCAGAGTGATTAAATCTCGAAGACTAGAGTTGGCTGGGCATGTAGCTAGAATGGGTAACGAACGAGTAGCACTTAGAGTGCTCGCAGGGAAGCCGATAGGAGCAAGAACTCCAGGTATACCGAGATGAAGGTGAGAAAACAATATTAAAATAGACTTACAAGAAATAGCATGTTATGAGGAGGATTGGATGCAACTCGCAAACAATAGAGAAAGATGGCGCGACTGATGATGGAAGCACATTTATAGCCGTCTAAAGACTATGTGATGACTGTGGCCCTGCAGACACCGTTACTGCTTACCATTACTACTTGTCCTTTATAATAATAATAATAATATTAACCCCCGACTGTCAAGCAGAAAAAAGCGTTTGTGCATCAAGAGAACTCTTGAAGGATGAAACTTGATATTTAGTCCACCATGTTGAATAAACTATATTGAATTTTAAAATTCCGGCTTCAAATTCATATTTTGTGACACCAAAAATACAAAAGTATCTATTGATATTTTAGTCGGTGCATCGGAATAATGTTTTATTGGTGCAAATGCATTACAATATGCGAATATTTCCGTCATGCAGAACTTTCTACTATTTATTTTTTTTCAGATTTTTAGATCATTGACTGTAAAGGGGCTAACATGCACCGATAAGCACAAACGATCAAGAAGTAATCATTTCCTATTTCCTAATTTCTTTTCCCGAAACCATTGCTTGTGAATAAAATGTATAAATAATTCGAATAAAAAAATAATAATTGCGTTGATATGTCCGAAAATTAATACATAAAACATAGTTCCCAATTCATACAATGAAACACCGCTCACTTCACTATTATTTGGAATTGTTCTAAATTTTAAATCATTTAGATTCTTGATAAAGGTTATTATCCCATGTTCGTGTAGTCTGTAGTAATTAAAGCGAATCCGAGGCAGCAAGGGGTAATCATTTGGAAATAGAAAAACGTAATATTGTCGAAGATATATATCCTCTGAAATCTTGAAATCGCTGCTTTTGTTGTTCATGCTCATTTTAATGATATTACAATCACCTGCACAACTTTTTCTAGTATCATATTTCATCATATTTAAGCAACTTATTAAACTCTCAGTATTGTGAATTTTATCATAAAGCACTGACGTGCGAAAATATTGTCGGGTATAATTTGTTGTATATACACTGTAACCAAGACTCATGAGATCATTTGCTTTTTCAATCTTATCATGTGGTTTTGCAATAAGCATTGAACTTAAATGACTCTGCAAATAAAAATTGAACGTCATAAAAAAAATTACAATCCATATAAATATAATTCTTTTAAGTGATTTTTTTGGATTTCGTAACATTGCAGCTCCAACAACAGCTCTCAATAAATCCATCACAATTTTAAAGAACTTTAACTTTAGCCAATGTGCAGCAAGACTCGTAATAGCAAGACTTATGAAAAATAGTGCGAAGAAGGTATTGAGAGAACACAGATGTGAAATAAATTCGCTGACAGTCACGACTTTTTTACTTGTCACATAGCATATTCCCGATAGCAGATGAGTGTTGAGCTCGCTTCTCCAAAAGTTTCGTTGATAATCAAAGGTGCCGTGCATATCATATTTGCCGTTAAGGACGTCGAGCAATGATGAACCAATTGCACGACCTTCAATATCAACTGCGAAATCATTCGGGACTACTATTACCTTAACAGTGGGTCTCAAAGGCAGCCAAATTTCTTTTATTATATCTCCATTTAGTCGAGGAAGTTTATAAGGGCCCTTTATCTTATGATCATAAAATAAATTCTCCACCCCGATGTTAATCGGATAGCCTGATAAAGTGCGAGTCTTGTCAAAAATTAGGTCCTCGCAGACCGATGCTGTATCTTGGAAAATTATATGAAAAAGGTTTTTGTAACAATCAAATGTTGTTTCTTTCGAATTGACAAAACATAACAAAAAAGTTTTAAATTTACCTTGCAACTTAAACGGCCTTCTAAACAGCGTCAATGAATGTCCATTTTCTAGTATGTAGCTTCCAGCTTTAATCCAACATACTGGAGCTTCATTATTATACGGGTTAAATGTATATAATTGAATATTTGAATGGGAATCTAAGCATATGTATACACATGACAGGATATTGAGTCCCCAAATTATTTTTAAATAATTATAAGCTTCGTAACAGCTGTTGGATACGTTGATTCTTTGAACGAAAAAGAATCCATAAACATTCCACCAGATTGAATATTTTAGTTTATACAAAGCAGTTCTGAAGGAGGATAAACTGACTTCATATATCAAAAACCTTTTAGCAGGATGTGCATTCATTAAAACTTCATTACTAACTATTTTGTGATTCTTAAAGTATTCGAATTCAAGAAGGTTTACTATATTAAGATTTCGTTTATACGGTTGACTTTCAAATCATAAAGTACTTTGATTACTAATAACAATAGTTTCCTTTGATTCACCAGTAAAACACTTATCCAAAATTATTTCCTGGGAAAGTATGAAAACCATATTTAAGTTATATGTAATGTTAATCCAATGTAAGTAATATAAATACGTTTAATTAATACTCACCAAAGAATTTACCAAAACATGAATTGGGTTATGCAATATTGCAACATGTTGTTTATTAGCCAATGATAAATTAATGGCACATAAAATGTTGGTTATAAACACTATTTTTAAAATGGTATTGTTTTTCATTTTGGTAAATAATAGATGTAATCTTAAATTTACAAACTTTCGCAGTGGCACGTGGCAAGCGTACACTACAAAGAGAGAAACTAAAGAATATATCAAATGTTTGTTTGTAAAATGTATGAAAACATTTTACATTTTAGAATTATGTATTGATTATACTGAGAATTCTTGCCGAAGCTTAGAAAATAATGATACTAAAATTACACGTTCCTTCAAGGGTGGCTAAGCTAATTTTGTTCAGGTAATATGACTTCAATCGATAGTTAAAAAATATTACATTCGGTAAATATGCTTTTTGACCATATAATTTCTTGAATTTTTTAATTTATCTAATTCAAAGAGATTCATAGCATTAAGGTTCCGTTTATTCTCATTCATGAATTATGAAACATCTTAATTATCACATATTTATATTATTTATCAGAAAAATATTAAGGGAGCAAAACACCTTTAAATCTATATATATATATATATATATATATATATATATATATATATATATATATATATGCCACATTCCACGTCAACCCGTGGACAACAAAATTTTATTGGATGGAACTTTGTATACTGTTTAGATATGGTTCTAAAAGAATACATAAAAGTTTTCAGATCCCAAAACTCATTATGTTTAGAGTTATATGTGAGCATCTTCTAAATTACCTTTATCTCATTTTTTATCCAAGAAATAGAACTTTGATGCTTTTTAGATCCAATAGGATGCATTATTTTTAAAAAAAAGGGCAAATATATTTTTTGTTGCAAATTACTTGTAGAATATGGCTGAATTTGTTCACCTCAATTCCGACGTTTCTTATTGGTTGATATCAAACGTACCTATTTGTTTGTAGAAGTTTGGTTCTCTCAATTTTTATTTTTTGTATCTTTTTAGATTCTTTGTTATTCAATAATTCATAAAAATTTATTGCGTAGAAGACACTATTGCTAACATTAATGAGTTCGACCCATCTTTTGGTATGGCTCATGTCTAAGGTCTCTTTTCAAGGATAGTTTTAAGACCCAAAAAATAAAAATTGAAATTGAGGTACATGTTATATCAACTAATCAGAAACGTTGGAAGTGAGGTTTGACAAAATAAGGGCATATTCTACATTTAATTTGTAACAAAAAATGTTGCTACACTATTTTGAAAAAAATGCATGCTATTCGAGCTAAAAATCATCAAAGTATTACTTTTTGTCAAAAAACCAGGTCATTTTTAAGAGGTCCATACTGTACACATAATGAATCTTGGGGTCTGAAAATGTTTATGTATTCTTTTAGAACAATATCTAACCAGTATACAAAGTTTCAGTAAAAAAAATCTTTTTTATAACACGTGAATAAAAAAGACCATTTTCGGCGCCTATAAAGGGCTGCAAAATAGAGTTTTCCGAGCGTCAAATAAAGGGTACCGAAAAGACTTATTTTCGCTACCTTTTTTTGGTGAAAATGGGTATTTTCGGTACCCTTGATTTATTTTTGCTCCATTTCCCTAATAAAGCTTTTAGAAAATTTGGAAACTGTTGACAAATTTTAGAAAATTCTAGAAAATTTTGGAAAATACTGGTAAATTTTGGAAAATATTGGTAAATTTTGGAAAATACTGGTAAATTTTGGAAAATACTGATAAATTTTGGAAAATACTGGTAAATTTTAATATTTTTATATATATACATGCATACATATACATATATATAATGTGTCATAGACTGAAGTGGACGACTCGAAAAACTCTATTCTCAATCCACTTTGTAGACGACAAAAAATGGCCTTCTTTATGGACTTGTTATAAAAAATACGGTACGCAACTTGGGGCAAAAGGGTATTTCCAGACTCGGATGATGATTTTGAGCACTCGTTTACGTCTCGGACGCATTCGGCGATACTATTTCGTCCACGAGTTGGTATGGAATGTCGGATATATATGAGAGATTCTACGTAACTTTTAACATTCAAAAGTCAACCTCTAATAATGCAGGACATTCGTCATCTAGGACTTGAATTATTTGTTTGGCCCTGCCTCTCTGATCTTTTAACTTATACTCAAGTAAGATCATACTTTTTTCCAAAATCTTAAAAAATCGTTATAAAAAGGACCTAATAGTGGCGCAAAGTCTACTCTAACGAATTATTAAAATCGATTTAGATAAAAATAGTTCGTTTGATCATCATCAAAATTTTACAGTATATTCTTTAGCTACAATTCAAACTCATATTGAATTAAGTGCCATACTCCATTGAACAGCAGTAAAATTTATAACTTTTCAAATTAACCAAAACAATTTTACCCAGTATTTCCTTGCATATTTACAAAGTTATTAAGTTTATTTCTAACCGACCGAGCGTGGCACATCAGTCTATGATGGCTTAAATTGTCGATTTTGATATGAGGAATATGTTATAAAATTTTTATAACGATTGAATGATTTTTATGGAATTACTTTTTTTCTACGTTGGTGCGAGTATGTGCATATGTGTGAGTGCGTGTAAGTCAGTATGAGTGAGTGTGTGTGTATGTGTGTGATTGTGTGTGTGTGTGAGAGTGTATGTGGGTATGTGTATGTGTGATGCTGTGTGTATGTGTGGGTATGTGTGTGTGGATGTGAGGGTGTGTGTGATGCATGTGTATGTATGCTGTGTGCGTATGTGTGTGTGATTGTGTGTCCGCATGATTGTGTGTATGTGTGACTGTGTATGTCCGTGTGACTGTGTGTATGTGTGATTGTGTATGTCCGTGTGACTGTGTGTGTAATTTTTTAAGTAATTACTGTAATAATTGCGAAATCTATAACTTGAATTGTATTTGGGAGTCACCGCTCTCTCCGCGAAAAGAACCCCGAAAGACCTAGTAGGTCTAATGCATACATGTATAAAATTACGTCTGCAAAGTTCTCTTGATGTTTAAACTCGGATAAGGAATAGAGGAGATTGGAGTACCCGAGTCACCTAAGCTTTAATGTAAATAAATAATTAGATATTGTTTAAAGTAATACTATAAAAATATACTCTCCCAAAATAAAAACAACAACAATATCTGTTATTTGAGATTTTTTATAGATGACGATCATTAGTCCCGCCCACAATACTTTCTGTGTAACTTTTTTGTCCATGCGATAACTTGGGTGATTTCAAAGGTTTTTTTTATGAGGATTACAAATTTTTAGTTACCAGGCCTGAAAATCAGGCGATAAATTGTTATTAACAATTTAATTGTTTAAAAATTTGTAATACAGCTAACCAGTATAGGTACTGTCTTTTTTAAAGCGTCAAAATGTTCTATCATTTAACGTAAACAAATACTATTTTGAAATTTCTCAATATGTTGCGCTGAAGCCGAGGTATCGATAAATTAGTACAAAAGTATTACAAAATACCTCGTATTTACGATACACGCTCATTGTTTCGTTTATAACTTTTGTTTCTGTTCGACTTTTGAAACAAAAGAATTTAATTTTAAAGAGTGAACTTTAAGCTTCAATATTGAACAAGACTATTCAGGATATGTTTAATAATATTGAATTTTTTATTAACAAATTGCACATTTTAGTTGCATTAACGAGAGATTTTATTTCTTTATAAGCATTCATCGACTAATACAATGAAGAAAATATATATCTTATTTAGAGGAAATTGTACCTTAAGCCCCAAGTAAGATGCTCGTTTTTGGTTTATTTAATAACTCCAAATAGTTCAAAAGAAAATGGCGATTGAAGCGTCACGTACAGCGCGGAGGTTGGCCAAACGCGAGTACCAAGAGAGCGCAACCTGCGTATGGGCTCCTACCTGATTATTTTTTAATACGGTAAGAATTTTGTGCATTAGATTTTTAAAAATGTTCATTGATGCCAAATAAATGTTGTAATTAATCACTTATATCTAAAAATGCATTATACTATTTCGTTTTAGATATAAGTATTTAATTACAATATTTATTTTACTACAATTTTTATGATATCTTGATAATCGAAGAATATATAGGTAAAAGTTTAAAAATGGTGTCGCATCACTCCGGTCGGCATCTTCTGATGTTTTAATGGTGGTACATCAATCAAAGGACCATTAATTATCCATATCTTTCACAAATTGAGTTTATTTTTAACACATAAAGTAATACAGGTTTAAGTGGTTATTTGCCGTTTCAACAATGGCCGATTAAAAAATACATTTTGTATTGTTCCATATTCTGCAACCGTTGTAAAATGTATTTTAATTGCTAAATATTTGTTTAGTTATGAAGCGCCGATAAACTGAAACAATAAAAAATTAATGGATTCTTATATTCTTAATTTTTTCCCACAACCATCGCTTATGAAGAAAATGTATACATAATTCGAATAAAGAAACAACGATTACGATGATATGACCAAAAATGAAATTCATTAGTATGTGTCCTTGGTCTTAAATTAAGATCATTCAGATTCTTAAGAAAGGTTGACTTCCACAAACCGCGATCTTTATTAAAAAGACTACATCTTTTTTATAAACAAGAGCCGCGACGCACGACGTTTTCTTAAAAAACTCATCGACTTTCTCTGCGAAACGCGAAAAGCACAGGATCGCGCACGGACATGCAGTCCAATACATCATCGGCGTCCTTAATCAAAAATATTAAGACAAAAGAGGTGGAAACGCAAGACAAACCAACGGACTTTTCATAAAAATACGCGCAGACCATGCCATAAGTCGTCGTCTCGAAGAAGCAATGGCTTTCCGCCGCAGACTTCTATGGACACCTAGGAATAAAAAATCGCCGATCCTCGGTTAAAAGGTCCCGAAGCACCAACGAGGGAATCAGTAATTTATTTCATACACACTGTAACTAAGAGTCATGAGATCTTCTACATTTTCTATCTTTTCTTGTGGTTTTGCAACAAGCATTGGACTGAAATGACTCTGCAAATAAGAATTGAACGTCATAAAAAAGTTCACACTCAATATAAAGATAATTCTCTTGAGTGGATCTTTTGTATTTCGTAACTTTGCAGCTCCAACACCAGCTCTCAACAAATCCATCACAATTTTAAAGAACTTTAACTTCAGCCAACGTGCAGTAAGACTCGCAATAGCAAGACTCATGAAAAATAGTGTGAAGAAAGTATGGAGAGAAAATAGGTGTGGGATGAATTCGATGATGGTTATGACTTCTTTACTTGTAACATATAGCATATTCCCACGTACGACTTTTTTTTCGAGTTACATATAGTACTTTATGCCTATCTTAACTGTGGCCATTTTTTGATTTGGAAAGCGGAACTAATGAACTGTTAGAAGACAATCGAAAATCAGGGTTATTGGTAGAACTTGATGAAATAAAGGAATTTTGACTATTTTCTAGTGAAGTCATTTTTTTCCCTAGGGAAAAAAATTACTTTTTTTCCACTAATCATTTTTGCGGGCAAAAAGTATAATTTTGGTCTCGCTTTTCAGGGAAAAAAGTGGCCATTTTCGTTCAGATGGGTATAAAATTATTTTTTACTTTTTAGAGGGTTACTGTTTGAAGTGGGTTCTATTTCATTTTTAATTATTAATTAAATTTTCAAACCAGTTGGTCGCAAGCAAAAAGCACACTGTGAGCTTATTTCCATAAGAATGACTTTATCAATTGAAATTTTTTTATAGTGAACTTGTAATGATACTGGTTTCATATAATCTATAGGTATGACATAAATGATCAGATTGCAGAAATCGAACATGGATCACATAAAATAACGCAAACAAATGAACAATGCACCCATAATAGACAAAATTATTTTCTATTTCATTGTGAAACATTTGCGAGACACAAAAACGCATGATTTTCGAAAATCACCCAAACACATCATCAACGAGAAAACGTCATTTACGCATCGATTTTTTCCTACACTTGCACGGCAGGTTAAATCGATTTTTATAAATTGTATCGTGAACTCGCAAACGTACGACCGCTACCGAGCGCGTGTATCGAGGAGCTCGTCAAAGAGAAAAATACGTGGCGCAACGTTTCCCCTCCCTCGTCGTCGAGCCAATCTAATTTCCCCCAGAGGGAAATTGCGTTTTCCACTTACACACGTGCACGCGAGCGCACGACAGGGAAACGCTCGAAACTCTTCGCTCGATCGTTACCATGTTTCAATACTCGTTTTATATAGGTACATTTAATTGCCTTTGGAATTTCGTGAGCAGTTGATTAAGAATGTACTTTTACAGTACATTTGGCACGGTCGTATATGAGAGTTTTGGCGTAAATATGTTGGTCATTTTTTGTGTAATATATTTGAACATCATTGAAAAATATTATTTAAAATGAGCATTGGGTTAAAAAGCATTTTTTTCTAACAACAGATTTGAATAGATCGTGGTATATTTTCTTTGCAAACTTTTGAAATTTTATCTATATCTTCAAAATTGAAAGAAATATGACGCTCCCAAGTTTTTAGGGACGTCATGATCATACGGCGGCATTTTTTATGTCGTTATGAACATGACGTCATAAAGAAACTTTAGAACGCTATAACTTTCTGAAATGAAGATTAATTTAAAAAATTCATAATATATTATACATCGGTTTACGATTGCTACTAAATAAATGCATGGCAACAGAAATTTTTATTTTATAACCCAATTGTCGCAATAATAGCTTTGCCGAAAAAGAAACATAACGCAAAAGTTAAGATAGAACATTTTCAACAGTTTGACCTACAAAATTAATTCACGTTGTTTTACATTGGTTAAATATTTTTCAGTATCATAACTATGAAATTATTGTAAATTTTACAATTCTTCAAAATGGCATCTAGAACGATCAATCGGTTCAAAAATAAAAATACATTATGTTCAAAATCTTATGGGTTTATGTTCTATATTTTAGACATGACCTATTCATTCATAGACATTTTTTGCCTAATCAAGTTCTTTCAGAAGGAAAAAGTTATGTTCAATAGATGTAATGAGCATATTGCACGACAGTGAATTAATTATTTCCATTCCCACTTGCAATGGGTGGAGTTTCTATATATGTAAAAGAGCACAATCTTTTTTAATTTTAATCGAAAGATGCCTATACAATGTGCTGAAAGCAAAGTTATTAAAGCCTGATAAAATATAAAAATATATCTGTTAATAACTTTATTTTAAACTTGGGTAAACGTTCTAAAACATAGTACAATTCAAATTGATTTAAGGGTTGTAAAGCTAGCCACGCAATTTCAAAAGCAATTTTCATTGGATTGCCTTGAAACTTTCAGGATATATTCCAAGTCTGTTTTTTCTTTAAACAATAGAAAAAAATTGATAAAAAGCTAAAAGAATTAATTTAGTTCTCGGAATTATCATAAAAGATATTGATAATTATTAAGAAAAATTTAAAAGTTGTATATGTAAAATTAAACATTTAAACATTTTTTCAATTTGCTTCTCATTTATAGAAGAAACATGTTCTGAACATATCCTGACAGTTTCAACACAATCCAATAAAAATTTCTTTCAAATTCGCGTGGTCAAGTGAATTTTAGAAAGCATTATTTTTCTCTTCACGTAGGTGTCATTACCCTACATATGAAAATAAATTAGTTTTGTAGGCCGTAATGTAAGGTGTTGTAATGGATTATATGAGAGGATTCAGAGAGAAAGAAAATAGAGCGACAAACCTTTGAAGTAAAGTGAAGAAGTGGGAGAAATGTGATGAGAGAGGAATTATTGCCGAAACTAGTACTGGATCGCTAAACACCACAGTGTGAAGACTAGCTACGTTTTCTCGCTCGCGGCGCGAGCCGTTGGCTCGCTCGCAATCCTCTACACTGCAGTTACGTACATCAGCGCAGAAGCTGAATATTTTCCTTGCCTCATGAAACCTCATGAATCCGAGGGACGGATTCATTTCAACGCAGATCTGCTGCCTACATCACCCTAAATTCTGGGTATTCGTATCAAGATTATGAACTATTATTCATCGTCGAAGAAAAGAAGAAAGAAGAATTGTATGCGTAGTATGTGTGAGTTAGCGTTCTTCTATTTATTTGTAAAATACATGTATATATATGGTCTATTTTATAATCGTAATCCACGACCCATTTGAGATATTAATTAATACAGCGATTTCTTTTCTTTAATATAAACAAGTATAATTTATTTATTTTCCTAGTCTTCAGAATTAATTATACCTTATAGTGTGGATGTATTATTTCTCTAAAATCATTTTTACAGATATATTTATATGTCATTTTTATGTTTTAACAGTGGTTTGTTGTCTTAATATATCGTATACAATAGTTAGTATTCATTGTAAAGTTGGTATTAACTGTTTGAATATGCTGAAAATTTGTCTGAATAGAATGATCAGGAATAGCTGATGATATGCAATATGCAAGGACACGTAGAAGATATTTACGTTTTATTTTTTACAAATTGTTTTTCCATGTTTCTTTGAATAAAATATAAGTGAGTATTTCTCCTGCATCATCCTAAAGCAATAACAAAGCCGATATGTTTATTCCAGCCGACAACTTAAATACTCTATTCAATTATTAATCTATATATTATCTGCAAAAAAGTATTAAAAATTACCAAATTAATGAAGATCCCTAAAAACACACGACCAATAGTAACTAATGACTTTATTATCGAAACATATTTCCCATATAAATTTATTGTTACAAAACACTTATACAAACACAAGCATCAAAATTCAAATATACATTTACAGATATCAATGAACGATTACTAGCTATAAATACTATTGATTTCTACCATGAACAGCTTTAATACATTACTATGACGATTTCCACAATTAGTAAATAATTTTAAAATCATCTCTAGAAACTATTTTTTGTAAATAATTAAATAAAGAAAAATAACTTATAGTCGATCAAATCAATTTCCCCTTCCTCCAAACTATTCATAAATGTTTACGTAATGCATAGGAGATATATCGAAGCATCGATGCAGGGCTGCTGAAACTACAAAAGGATGCAAATCAATCGTAGTCAGCTGAGATTGAAATCTCTCTTCGATACGAGCGACGCTCGCGTTTTACGATATAGAAAACGCGGAACGAGCTGACTCGATGGCAGCGAGTTAATTAAGAATTCGCAAGAGAAGTTCATTAAATTTATTTTTCATGCATGGATTAATGTAAGTTTAAAGACGTATAATTCAAGAAACAAAGTGAGTAAAACTATTCTTTGTACAAGAAAAGATAATACTATTATCTTAATGTATTATTCATTTCAGCACTGTGACGTTATAAGAATCCATTTTGTGGATTTAATTGAGGGGATAATTCGATTTGCAGTGACTTATTTTGAAAATCTTTTATATTTCAAACTACATGAAGAACATGGAAAAATTTGATTTATAAATTTTGATTTCTTCAATTGTCCATCTTGAATTTTATGAATCTAACATCAGATAAATAATTAGTGACCTCAAAGAAAAAATTACCGGAATCAGCTTATTTGGATATATTTCGTCCTAATAGTTGATAATCAATCTATACTTGCATTTTTATCAAAAACTTTGATATTTTATAATAATATTCATTCATAAACAAAACAAACCGAACAACGCATCCTTTCCACAAGTAGTAAATATATATTATTATATAAAAAGTTAAATTAATAAGATATAAATTATTTTCTTTGAAGTCTTAAATAAACAGAAATTGTTATTTTTCAAAATTTGGAAGAAATTCGGAAATTGACATTTTTTTATTACATAATAGAAGTATGTAATAGACACAAATCGAACAATTTCGCTAAAAATTTGAAGCAATTTCTACTCATAGCGAATATTTGAAGCAATTTCTACTCATAGCGCCACACCGTAATTTCAATTAATCTACGTAAAGTCTCTTTTAAACTTCTAGCGTTGGAAGGAAGACACTGTTTGCGGTGAAATAAAAAAGAAGTTAATTGCCTGCCTCAAAATTCGTAATGGCGATAGCATAATAACAAAGCAATGCGTATAGGGAAAAGCAATACGTATATTGCAATTGATTTATCCATAAAAATACAAAAAATATATATATTTTTTGGTAATTCTTTCGATGGATTCTTGTGTAAGGACTAACGATCTACCTGCACGTTAGTTATTCAAATTTAACTAATTTAAGACTAGGAGAACTTTTAATCATTTTTAAAGGATCTTAGTTTTACTTTAATAAACTGTTCGAATATATATTTACGACTACTCTAAGGATAACTAAATATAACAACAACATTTTTCTTGCTTTTTTAAAACTCTCGGTCTTACAGGGTTAAAGGTATAAGCTTATCAAAATTGAAAATATTTCAGACTACTTTGTAACATCTGTACCATCAAAATTTTAAGATTTTCTTAAATATTTTTAAGCTTATTGTTGAATTGTTACTTCAATAAACTAATGATCAAATATTATCTTATCAATAGTAAAATTTGACATATACTAAAATGTCCCTAAAGTTATTACGGAAAGTTGAGAATCGTATATTCAAACTTGCTACATTAAATAAATATTGACTACATTAAGATCTTATAATAAACTAAATCTGAATAATGCTTTCTGGAAATAATTGAAGTGCGAATTATTAGATGTACATAAGATATCATCAAGAGTACAATTCAATCAAACAATTAAACACCAATTCATGCGAACTAACGTAGAGTTAAATATTGTCAATGTCTTAACTGTTACGTATCATTTAATTCGCAATAAAAATAGAAATTTAAAAAGTTGAATTTTAAATATGAAAAGTTGCTTGTATAAGAAACATTAACGAGTGCATTCGTATACTTTTTGATAAAAATAAAGAAAGTGATTTAGCACGAGCGCCGCACTAAGCTTTGTAATCGATCTTGAAAACGCTTCTGTCGCACTTGAAACGACCCCCAGATGATTTGACCGAGTTTGCGCTGCACTCAAACACCTGAGACCACTTCGGTTGCTTGATTATTCCAGCGCAATTCATTCAAAGGAACCTTTCTGCGGTTCGTTCATTTTACCACTACTTTAATTGATCAACGCTTTCATTTTATGTACCTTTTTTTATAAGGGCAAGCTTTGCACTTACTTTGTTTTTTATTTAATTTATCTCTTTGAATAAATAAGAATCGTAGAATGATTTAGAACAATATAGATTGTTCCGGAATTATCCCAATCCGTCTTATCATATACAATACTTTTATTTAACTTAAATAGCCATTACTTTTTTCAAATTAATTAATAGATATATATAAGCGTTCTATAGCAAATTTTAGTTTAATAAAAATGAAGACTTCTCAAATAAAAGAAAACTGTTTCTTTCTATACAAAGTAACAAAATAGATCATCAATTCTAATGTTAAATATCCGTTAATCCCAAAATATTCATGAATCTATAAAAATCAAGAAAACACGATAAATAAATTCTCGACATTACAGACATAAGCAGGGAAATTCTCCCTAATGAATTCTCAATAAAAAAAATACTGTACCTATTAGTTCGAAATTCAACCTCTCCCAATACCTTCATACCCCTAGAATAAAAACGTACAACGCTCCTAAAATCCCAAAAACCCCTTTCTCTATCATTTCGCAGCCTTCTTAAAAAAATAACAATCCACGCCGAGCAAATCCCGACTCACAAAGAAAACGAGGGCTGAAAAGAAAAGAATAAGAGCAACGATCGCGACACTGAAAAGTCGAGCTCGCAAACGCAAGCTCGGCGCTCATCATACGGGAAGTCGTACAAAGTAGGTCTTGCTCCGACATGGCCTTGGCTATGGCTTAGCGCCGCGCTCGCACTCTTTCTCTCTTTCTTTCTCTTACTCTCGCAGTCGTCTCTCTCTCTCTCTTTTTCTCTCTCTCTCTCTCTCTCTCTCTCTCTCTCTCTCTCTCTCTCTCTGTTTCCTTCATCCGCTTACGCGAGCGACGAGCTCCAACGCGCGACGCCCTGACATTGCGACGCTTTTTTTCTTGATGCACGTGCACACCGGTGTTGGGATCAAACGGGGCTTTTCGCTTGCACGGAGTTTAAAAACGTAGCGAGGACTTGATTTAATTCATTCATTTGTTTCTGTATTAAAGTGATTAGAGCGATTCGGATACATACTCTGGAATCTGACTGAATGGCGCATTTTGGAAGACGAGTTAGTGTGAGAAATGTATGCACTGCAAAATGACTTTTTCATAAAAATTCATTGGATGAAAAAGGAATATTATACTATGGGCCGTTTCATCAATTAATAGTACAAATTTATTTAAAAATCTGTATTGGATTTCCGAAGAAAAATTAAAGAAAAGTATAAGGAAAAAGTGATTTGCTTAGTTTTTAGTATATGTCAAAATGAGTTGAATGATAGACGAAAAACATTTTTTCGTTCATCGTATTACATAGAATTGTGCACACCGTAAAGTTTCTACAATAAATATGGTATTGTTAATAGTGATTAATCGTGATGTGTAATATCAAGATTTTGAGGTTTTACAATACTAAAATTATAGCTATGACCAAGTATTTACACTCAAAAAATTTTCAGAATGTTAGCATTCGGATGTCGATGATTTCCAAGGCAAGGGAGTATGGCCGTTAATTATCTTCCGCCCATATATTTTCTGTCCTCTCTGCCTAATTTAATAAAAATGATTTTGACAATAATTTTTGCTTCCTCAAAGAGGAAGCTTCGTGATAGTAAAAAAAAAGTTTTTCTAAAAACATGTTAGAAACATGCGTGCATGACTGCGTGCGTGTATGTGTATATATGTATGCATTCATATCTCGAGAATTCAACGGTAAAACTTAATGTTCCAAGGATAATCTTGTTTGCTTTTTTTAAAGGAAGGGGCATAATAATAAGTTTTCATGTTTTTCAGATTAGTTTTTATTATTTAGCGGTTTTTTGATTTTTTGGTTTT
The DNA here is from genome assembly GCA_949152435.1 of Gastracanthus pulcherrimus. Classification (NCBI taxonomy): domain Eukaryota; kingdom Metazoa; phylum Arthropoda; class Insecta; order Hymenoptera; family Pteromalidae; genus Gastracanthus; species Gastracanthus pulcherrimus. The sequence goes on from OX424572.1 coordinate 16,938,785, forward strand.
AGTTTGTCGTGTTTTGTCGTACTTTAGAAATAATATCATCAACCCAATGAAAATGCATTTTAAAGATCATAAAATTTCCTATCTTTTACCATCCGAAATTTTGGATAAGGTGTTGCTTCTTTTTTGTTATGCACAGAAACGTCATCTTTTGTTTGAACGGTTATTTCTCTGAAATATATGATGGAAAATTTTTGACAAAAATTGTGCTGATTAGGATAATGGAGAAGATTATTTCGTAAATGTTTTGAGTCATTTTATTTTTCTATATATGAGAAACAAATAATTTTGTAAGAAAATTGATTTTTTATGGCATACGATAACTTGAGTAAAACGGCATTATTCCTTCTAAAATTTTTCAAAAGGCAGCTGGTTACTATCTATCGGCCAAGTTATTTGCTCAGATCATGAGGATTTTTATTTTCCGAGATATTTGAGGTTATATTTCTTCTCAAAAAACGTTTGATTGCTTATTTCCGGAGTATTGCACAGTAACTTTTTACCAATGAGAGCTTATTTCTTTCGACTTTTAAAGAAGATTTTAAATAAAAAAGAATTTTCAACATTCATTGAATCGTTTTTGTTTTATAATGATTTTACATTTTGTATCGTATTTTCTTTTTCAAAATAATTTTAATTGTAGATTTCTTGCATATGACGCGATAATGTTTGACCAACCAAAGCTTATTTTTACATCTTTTTATGTAGATTTAAAATCAAGAAGATTTTTTAAGATTTATCGATTCCTTTTTAATTTATGACGTTTTTTCATTTTTATGATATTCAAAAATAATTGATTTTTAAAAACAAAATTAATCATTTTTTTCTTGAGTATTATTCGGTATTTTTTGCCATTGAAAGAAAACTCTTTTTTATTTTTTGATAAAGTTTGAAATAAAAAGAAAATTAAGAATCATCGATTTGTTTTTGTTTTATACTACTTTTTCAGTTTCATGATATTGTTGTAATTAATGAATAAATCTGTTGTTCATAAAATCAAACAAAGTTACAAAAATATGAAAAATTTTTATTTGTAAAAGTAGCGTACATTATATTCTTATATAAATTTTAATCAACAATTATACTGTTACAAAGTTTATTATTGACAATTGAAAAAGATGTAGCTTGATATGCACAAACTTTTTAATTTTTTACAAAATTTAAATATTTTTGCATAATCTATGCGTACTTTTGCACAGATTCAAAAAATGTTTTGTGTTACAAAACATTACTTAATTGATATTTTTTTTATGTTTTCTTTCCTAATTTAATTTGTAAGAAATAATATTTAATTGTGTTAAAATTGTAATTCACAAATTACAAAATTTAAATATACATATATCTTGACATATTAAAAAGCAATAGACTTGTAATTTTTTTCACCACAGTATTAAATAGAATAAATAATTTGTTATTGGAATAATTCATAAAGTTTGAGAAAGCTACGTGTCAAGGAATTGGCAGGGTTTTTTTTTTATTTTTGAAGCTACTACACTTACATGTATGATAGAATAATTTGAATATAGGAATTATTCATTCGTTATCATATTCATATAGTCCTACCGGATTATAAGGGCGATGTTGCGGCGATGTCGTAGACGATGATCTCAAATGGCCCGATCACTATCGTCTGCTAAAATGATTTACAATCAAAATACCAAAATTATTTTAATTCTTTATATAATTATGATGTCGGTATACCTCAACATTATAAAAATGCAGCTTAAAAGAATCATCGTCTTCAAAAGGTGACAGTTCGAATGATGACAAAAAATTTCTTCATATTTCGGCAAATAATGTTTAAATGAATTTTTTTCTACCTTTTAGGTATATGAACAGCATAATTTTATAAATAATAAAAAGTTTTGGTTTTTGGATATTAGTTTAGTGTAGTTGCCGCTTAAATGTAGTTGTCCTATTCAAATTGTGATACATACAGATGTATCGCATTGTTACGCTGCAATATATGCTTACTCCTACGCTACGTACAATGGCACAACGCCGAGTGCTCCTATATCGATGGGTGGGGCATTCTCAAACTTATCCGACGCCGCTTCACCCGTTCAATTTCATCTTCTACTTTATCTTTTCGCGATTTTGCGATTAAAACATTGGGAACATACATATTGTGAATGTCGGAGCCAAATTGGTTTTCTGCAATTTTTAAATCGGCTTTTTGCAACTATGTAAAATACCCACAAAAGCTGCGTTATACATAGACGAACATTTTTGAAAATCTATATATTCTCATGCAGGAACCTCGAAAGCGTTGAAATATTTCGAACTCTCAGATTCCATAATATTCATCGTTTCAAAGCTCTACGAAAGGAAGGCTTCTCAAAAAGAAAGCAACCCGTATATTAAGTTCATGTAATATGGACTAAGTACGATGTATAATGTACCAGAACTGCCACGATAAACTATTATTGATTGCATATAGATCGGAGCCTTTTACACTGGCTATATTAGTAACAGGCATTTACCAGAAGCAATTGCGAGTGCACCGCCGCATATGTCGTTAACAAGTCGATACTTAGAGTATGCCATCTAGCGGATACAGATAGTATTTATTATGTACACTTAGACGTATGTACTATTGTACATTATCTAAGAAAATAACGAAACATTTGATAATAATGTAAAAATTGAGTTGTGAGTGTTGAGAAGTGAATGCCGAGAAATGCATAAATTGATAATAATACAAGTATATTATTATAACACATTACCAATTACACGGGAGGAATGTTGGAAGCGGAGTTATCACAAATGGTACTCCTGCTATACAAAACGCGAGTACATTCGATTCATAGCAATTTGGTACAAATGCACACCATCTGCAAGCGAACCGCGCGCCTTATTTGGAAGAATCGTTCTCCTAAACGCGGTGCTTCTACGTTTGGGAGAAAATCTCGCCCAAAATGGGAGAACAGTTCGCTCACGTAGAGCAGTTGTGTCGAATTATAGTGGTGCTTCCATGTACGTCGTCGGATAGCATTTAACCTAACTTTTTTTCACACGTAACTCTACAAACAATCGTTATTACATCGCTATCGATGTCCACTATCACAAGATCAACTCCGACCCTGACTCCAACTATCCATCTCCGACTCTCCTCGGCAACTCTCAATATCCAACTCATACGTATACACCAAAATATCTGTATTCCCAAAATAATTAATAATTAAAACAAATTAAGGGGGTTCTCCACATAATTTTTTACCAAAAAATTGAAAAGTTTTTTATTGATATTTTTAATGTTTATGATTTTTAGAACAATCTGAGACCTACGAGATGTAAAAATTAGTTTTAACAGGGTTATAATCAATTATTTCAAACAATTTACATTAGATAGTATACCAAATTAAAATTTTAGCGCATTTTTCTTAAGACTTAAATAAAAGAAATACTCAAAACTTTTTGAGACCTTATATAATTATGATGGAACAAGTTACTAAGATAATTAAACGTTTCTGGATATAATAGAATGATTCTTTAAATATCACTAGCATACCCTCATTAAAATAATAATAAATTAGCTTTTAAAAATGCAAGCTATATTTAAGAATTCTGATGTTCATAAACTTGTAAGTGACTTGTTAAAACTAATTAGATTTTAGAGATGTTTTAATAATAATAAATACTTATATCGATGTTATAAATATTGTTTAAATAATAAAAATAAAAAATTTGTAAAAGAAAGTTGATTTTAAAAAATTAATTTAATTTAGTTTAATACAAAAGAAAATAACAAAAATAAAAAATAAAAAACGAATTGAGAAGACGAGCAGATTGTAGGAGTGATAAACCTACACTGGATCGGTCACTAGATCCAATGCGTAGTCTCAATTAGAAATGTGACACAAGTCATGGAGTGCGGGTAGTAAGCATGATTAACCTATAACAGATTTGCCACCTATTCCAATGCGGCGCATAAAGATGTCCCCATTCGGATGTCCGGGAGGGGACAATCGGGGAAGAAACATGCAAAAGAACTATAAGGGAGTTGAGGGTGGACACGTGGAACGTGCATAGATTAGCTCAGGATTGGGAATTAGAGGTGCTAACGAGGGAAGCAGACAGGTATAAATTAGACATAGTAGCTCTGGAGAAGGTCAGATGACCAGGAAGCCCGAAGGAGTAGTTTGAGAAGAAATGCGAGGAATGGAATAAAAAACGGCATAAAGCAAGAATGCTTAGTCTTAACAAAGCGAATGAGATCACCTCCGCGCATTATCGTAATATAAGGGAACAAGGTAAACTAATTTTTCGGAATAAAAAATGAAAGTGGAAAAATAATAAAGTCTCTGCAATACAAAAAAACAGTAATAGAAACAATATTCGGGAAATATATACAGGTATAAACTTAATAAGGAAAGGATCCCAAAGTAAAACTAACTTCCTAAGAGACGAACATGGGAACCTTATAACGGACACAGATGGGTTATTAAATAGATGGAAAAACTATTTCGATGAGCTTCTAAATGTTCACGAACAACAAATCGCGTTAGACTATAACGAAATACACACTGCGAAACCACACATTCAGCAGCCTAACCTACATGAGGCCTACAAGGCAATCAATAAGCTAAAAAATAATAGAGCTTCAGAATTAGTAGTAAAAAAACTGTTCATAATTTTATTTGCGTCATATGGAGGAAAGAAACATTGCTCAAAGAATGGAGAGACTTAATCATAGTCCCAATACACAAAAATGGAGATAAAACGAACTATAATAATTATAGAGGCATTTCTCTTATCTGTACATGCTACAAAATTATCGCTAATGTACTACTAGATAGACTCTCGCCGCTTTCGAAGGAAATTCTCGGGGACTACCAGTGTGGATTTCAGCGAAACAGGCCAACAAGTGACCAGATGTTCACAGTTAGGCAGCTTCTCGAAAAGAAATGGGAATACGGGAAACGGTACACCAATTATTCATGATTTTAAGAAACCATATTACTCAATAGTAAGACATAAAATGTTCCACGTCTTAGTTGTGCTAGGGGTACCAAAACAGTTAATCAATTTAATTAGAATGTGCCTAGAAACAGTCGGGGCATAGTCCGGTCAGGTAGAAGCCTATCGCAGCCGTTTGACATTCACAACGGACTAAAACAGGAAGATGCACTAGCAACCCTCTTATTTAACTTAGTTTCATAATACGTGGCCAAAGCGGTACAAGAAAGCAAAGTGAGATTGTAATAAATGTAATATATGGCTCCCTAACACAATTGTTAGCATATGCAGATGACATAGATATTATAGAAAATCACAGAGAAAGTGAAATAAAAAGACGTATAAGTACTAATAAAAACAGATAAAGAAATAGGCCTAGAAATAAGTGAAGAGAATATCCAGTACATAGTCACTAGCAGATCAGGGCCAGAGATTGCTGATACCAACTTCAAAGTCTCTGGCAAAACTATCAAAAAAGTAGACGACTTTAAATACCTTGGCACGATAATAGACCCCAGAAATGAATCTCGTAAAAAAATCAAGAAGAGGCTGCATTCGGTAAATGAATGCCTCTATTCGGTAAATAACTTACTAAAATCACGACTACTATTGCGAAAGACTAAATTGGAAATATATAGAAAAATCATAATGCCAGTACTTATATACAGATGCGAAACGTGGGCGTTAATCAATCGGAAAGAAACTGGATTTACAGTGTTTGAGAATAGAGTCCTTAGAAATATATTTGGGGGCAAAATAAATAAGATTACTAGAGAATGGAGAATTTTACATAACCAAGAAATACACGAGCTATACGGGAATCTAAAGATTACCAGAGTGATTAAATCTCGAAGACTAGGGTCGGCTGGGCATGTTGCTAAAGTGGAAAATGAAAGAGCAGAACTTGAAGTGCTTGCAGGGAAACCGCAGGCGCAAGACCCCCAGGTAGACCGAAAGTTGTGATTCTCTAGGGAATGATAGTAAAAACGGACGCCATCTTGAACTAAATGCATGGCAGTATATCTATAGAAGATTTAATTCCTGTCTGTTTCTATCTTATGCTTTTCTTATGGGTTTGCAAGCCGGCCAATCAGAAGCTGGGACATGGTTTCCTATCACTCCCTGGAGGATCACTAACTCAGACGAAGGTGGGAGGACAATATTAAAATGAACCTACTAGAATGTCATAAGGAGGATTCGATGCAACTCGCAAACAATAGAGAAAGATGGCGTGACTGTGTGAACAAGACTATGGACCACACAGCTTTGGATAGTTAGTCCCAACAAGTTTTTTAAAGAGAAATCATTTTTTAAATATATTCTGAAAGTAATCCGCTAAAGCAATTATGCTAAATCAATTAGCAACAACATTTCAATCAATCCATACTTAAATCAAACACTTTTAAGAATTGGCAGCATCACGTTCACGTTTCGTGTACTAATCTCAAGATTAGGAAATAAACATAGAATGTCGATGATTTAAAATTATAAAGGAATAAAGATTTTTTTGCTCAAACACAGTTAGTTAAAGTCAGTACTTCATCTGAAGTAATAAACATTTTAATTGATTACTATATCATTCTTTAATATCGAATTGGTAATATAATCAGAGAATTTCTATTATAGATTAAATAAATTTATTTAATTTCAAGCTCTGTAAAAAGGTTATACTCGAATAATCGCATTTGAAACAAGAAAATCAGAAAGAACAGAGGAAATGTTAAGAAAGATTCATTTTCAATTGGGTATTTTATTTTTAAATAATTACTCATAAAACGAAAAATTCGACACTGTATCGGTTACTTTCCAAAGATATAAAATCCCGAAATGATCTAAGCATTTATAATGTTTTGTCCGATATCACTTACAACTTCGACATTCTCGTTATTTCCAACATTCCAACCCCAGCTTTCATCACAGATACATCAATCTCGACACTGAGACTTCTTGTTTCGCGGAAGCACGGCAAAAGAATCCACTGTCGTCAACTCGGCGCATAATAAATACGCATTTGCCCCTGTAACGAACTCCCCCTCGTGCGCCGCTGCACGAAGGGCGCCATGAATTTTAAAGTATGCCAGAGCTCCGTTCCGCCGGGGGCGTATAGGAAATAAGAATTCACGAGGAAGTTCTATCTCGTCTCTAAATTGCAAATAAGCCGCTTGAGCATCGACGACTAAGGATTAGACGAAGTCGTCGTCGACGTCGACGTCGTCGAGGAAAAGGACTCTCTCGTGCTGTTCGAAAAATCGATATAGAGTCTCTACGTCTCTTTCTCCCCCCTTCTGCTGGTGAAGGAAGACGTCGTTCCGAGACGATTTTCCCTTCGAAGCTTATACCTTCTTCTGTTCCTCCGCTACTTTTCACCCAATCACTACCAGACTTGTGTACACATTGATTTTAATTATCGAAGTGGAATGGGTGTGTATATATATATATATATACGCGAGGCTGCGCGATATCGGATAGACGGGGGCGCTCTCTGGCTCATTAAATAACGCTTTACATAATGAGGCTGTGCATAATGCCGCTCTGATTGATAGAACTAAGCTTTGACCTGTTACAGTTTGCGAGGAAAAATAAGAAACTGGTGTTAAGCGTCTTCTGTTTGATGTTAAGGAGGTTCGAGCGGCATGATCTGATGAAAAGTATCCCTTTCTGTAAATATGCGGATAATTAGTGCATAAACTATGATCATAGTATGTTGTACTATAACAAATTTATAAAATAAATAAAAAGTTTTAATTTATCATTAATAAAAAATAACGTTATCTTTGTACAATTTATATTGAAATAATGACAAAAATTTGATGATTTCTTTATATCTATAATTATATTCCAATCAAATCTTAGGAAAAATTATTTTGTAAAAATGTATACTTGTAGTCAAAAACGAAAATAAATGTTTAAGAGAAATAATTAACTTTATTAACAATATAAAGAATCACAATTTAAAGTCACTCTAATTTAAAGAAAATGCATTTATATATATAAACGAGCGAACAAATCACAAGATAACACTTTTAAAAAAGTTTGTTTTTGAAACGAGCTTAAGGGGAACGCCACCTTGAACGGGCTAAAATGATAGGTATACATTTTCAGCTAGTTTTAACTCAACTCACCCTTACAGTGCGTAATTAACTATTGTATTTATTTCATAATATTTTTAAAAAGTGGCACATACAGTTTTTATATGAAATAGTTTTAAAAATGTGTTCATATACCTTCTTCAAGGTAACATACAAAAGTTGGTATATTTTATTATTTAAAATTTATTAGTTTCATTTTTTTGTTTAATCGTTAATAATGTAACTTTCAAATGTTATTTAGTAGTTACACAATAAATTGTCTTGCAGTACTGTTCTAAAGAATACCAACTTTTATTTTAAAGAACATAAACAACTTATCATGAAATTTCAATTAAGCCCTTCTTTTTGGAATAATAATAATTGCAATACAGTCAATCAGAAAGTTGCAGCCAAAATATAGCTATGGGTGTCCATACTGCAAAACAACCTTCCCATATAAAAATAAAATATCCACTAAATGTTGTTAAAAATAGAACTTAAAGAGTTCATTGTGCAATTTTTGTCCTATTCCTATAGACAGCGAATCCTAGTTCAACAAACACCTTAAGATATAGATAGTCTCGTGGGATTAACCTGAAGGCGGGACTCAGACAAGATATCGGTTTGGACTCGAACTTCCTTTTTCATGCTGAGAAAGTCCAGCGGGTTGCGTATCTTTGTATTGCACTTCAATTATGAGTACATTCACTTTCAAAAATATTTTTAAATAAGATCACCTATTTATGTGAACATTGTGAAACAAAATAATTAACAGAATAGTAATTCAATAATCATTGCTTCATATTTGATTACTCGGCATCAATTCTATGTATTTTTCGAGATGCGTAATTTGCTTTTAGCAGACTTTTAAACAGATATCAAACGAGTAATAATAGTAACGTATATTTTAACATAACTTAGTTTGATCATGCTTATTAGAATAAATAGTTTGTTTATTTGAGAGGTCAACACTGTAATAATGCCGTAAATAAACATAAATGTTCAAGGCCCCATTGGAATTTTACTTTTCAAGCATTCAACAATTTCTTTAAACCAAATATGATACTTTATGAAATTAGGGTGATTATCTCATTAAGGGAGCTCATAGTATTCTAAATTAGAAAAATCAATTATAATATCGACGTTCACTTACCACGATTTTTCGGAGGCAACTTACGATGAATTTGAAAGATCTCGTATAAATATGAACCGTTTTATTAAGACTAATTTACCTTATTCTTGACAAGTATTAATTAAAAAATTCCAACGTTGATAATCTTAAAATATAAAAATGTTGTGTAACAATGTGTAACAATGTAAGTTTAAATTTAACGTTAATACGATTATAAATTTATAATGAAAATTTTTATAATTAAAGGGATTACTATCGGTTTCGAATTAGAATTCAGAAAAATCTGAAATTTTGTATATTAGTACATATTGACCTCAAATTTAGTCATATAAATTTTTAGAAAGCTACACCAACTCAGAAAAAAGATATTAAAAATTTTATATTTATGTGTTTTACGTTTTTAACACATAGCAGTGTGGGAACTTACGTTTCCGACAGTTGCAATCATGAAATTCATTAAAACTGCTGTTCTGATTACTACGAAACTTAGAGAAATATACATTTAATATCCCATAAATATAATGCAAAAATCCAAATGTTGATTCACCAATTTGGAGAGCTAATATATGCAAACGAATAAAATCTTTCACGCCCACTTAACCATTTACACACACGATTTGGCCTACCACGGAAGTCAAAAACGACCAAACACGCATTTGACTCACGGAGTACCGATAGTACTTCCTTAAAATAGCCCGCACTCCATCGATTATATCCTGCGCATCCAGTGATAATGATTCAGCGATCAAAGAAGCCCCACTGGCGCCCCGAAAATCGAGCGGAAAAGCATCGTGCTCGAGAAGCAAGTCCGGCCGCACCGTCATCGAACGAGACCATCTCACTGGCAGTCTCCGAGGCTTAAAGCTCTCGCTTTGATAGGCTATAGGCCTTGATTCGACATCTCGACATGTTCAACCGGAGTCAATCGGCAGAGCAAGAATCATACGCGGCCCGAGCGAAAAGAGCCAACGATCTCGCCCGCCGTCACTATATAATTGAAGACAAGTCTGCGCTAGTGCGATCCGTATTTATTAATAGTATATTACGCATCTAGGGAGGTAAAGAATTGGGGAGAAAATACACATTTCTCTCCAGGCGCCCAGGAGAAAAAGTTGTACTTTCGGTGCAGGTGTGGGGAAAATTCTAAATTTCTTGCTTCCCCATAGAGGAAGCTTTGTGATCGTAAAGAGAAAAGTTTTGCTAAAAACATGTTAGAAACATGTTTTGAGATACTGCAAATCAAAGTACACTATTTTTAGAAAATTTCTGTATGGATGTGTGTGTGCATGCGTGCGTGTGTGTGTGCGTGCGTGCATGCGTGTGTGTGAGTGAGTGTGTGTGTGAGTTTGTATGTGTTTGTGTGTGTGTGAGTTTGTGTGTGTGTGTGTGTGAGTGTCCGGGTGTGTATGTGTGTGTGTGTGTGAGTTTGTGTGTGTGTGTGTGTGTGTGAGCGTCCGGGTGTGTATGTGTGTGTGAGTGAGTGTATGTATGTGTGGGTGTGAGTGTGTGTGTGCGTGTGTGAGTATGTGTATGGATGTGGAACAACATTGCAGTTTTTTGATTGGTAAATTCTTAGTTTCTCGGATTTATTGATACCATAGAAATAATATCATCGATTGGGTGCTAATGTATTTGAAAGAGCATAAATTGACCTATCTTTTCTCACCCGAAATTTTTAATAAGCTATTTCCCTTGTTTTGTTATTCACGAAAACGTCCTTTTTTCAAATGGTTATATTTGTAAAATATAAGAATGAAAATTTTTGAAAAGAATTGAAATGATTAGGAATATAGATAAGAAAAATCTGTCAATTTTTTGAGGCTTTATCTTTTTCTTTTGAAGAAAAAAAATCTTTTTGTAAAAAAATTTGATTTTTATTAAGTTGCGAATACTGGAGTGTAACGGCAGAATTTAAACTGAATCTTTCCAGAACGGTAACTCTTTACTATCTCATGAACGAGTTCTTTGCCCACATTACATACACATTTATATTTGAGGTTATGTATTTTTTAAAATTTCCTTTTGATCGCTTATAACTCGAGAATGGTACGGTCATTTGTTACCAATCAATGCTCAGCTTTCGTTTTTTTAATGAAGATTCGAAATTCAAAAAAGTTTTAAAATTTATCGACTTATTTTTTTATAACAATTTTTCGATTTTTTATTTTTGAGTTTTAGTTTCTGGACTCTTGGTATATTAGAAATATTATGATAAATTTATTGTAAATGCATTAAACAGAACATAAAATTACCTATCTTTTACAACCGCAAATTTTAGATAGACTTTTTCCCTTCTTTTGTTATACACGAAAAAAGTCATATTTAGTTTAAACGGTTATATCTCGGAAATCTATGATGGTTAATCGTTCACAAAATTTTAGATAATTAGGAATTTAATGAATCTACGTACGAACATCAGATTACAGTTAATTTAAATATTTGAATAATTTTAATAAATTACGTACAAAGACAACATTTCTGTGGCAAGGATTATTACCTATCGTTCAGTAATTTTAGTAAAAAATTAACCTTTGCCAAACCATCATTAATAAAACACCACACCCTTTTTGAGGTATTGAGAAGAGATATAGCAATTTAAAATTAAGTTATTAGAACAAAGAATTTCATATTGGAATTTCAATTGATTTAATTTGAGGACACTAAGTGCCAATGAATTAACAGCGGTTTTTTTCTTTGTAATTGTGCTGAAAATTCGTGGTCATGAAAATTGAATTCTCTCATGCTCGAATTGATTTATGCGATATAGAATTAGATTCATAATAGCGTTTTGATTGATTGTTAAAAGAGCGATTACTGATAATAAAGTTATTTAGTGCTCGTACGTAATTTTAAGATCGCTTTGATTATTATTTATTAATAAATAAAATACATCTACGACATTGCTTTTATTACATCCGTCTTGTGTTTATTTAGTCTCCTAATAAACCGAAATAATATTTCTCCCCTGCATATCAATATAATATTTTACAGCACATTTAAATCAATTAAGCTAAAATGAAATTTAACAGAATTTCGCCGAATCATAAGTGTTCAGAAACGTGGGGGAGAGATGTAAGGCCCAACGATTGGCCGCAAGGAAGTGGTGAATATGTATATATACAGGTCAAGGACGAATGTAAGGGCGGAGCAAAACAAGAGAAACCAAAAGAAAGCAGACGAGTGTAGAAGTATTCGGGGCCTCACTAGCTGAGAAGAATTTCAGTGTCGAGCCAGTCTCGCCTCAAGGCTGAGTAGAGTAGACAGTAGAAGTACATTTTGTCAATTTGGAACTGATAATTATGAATAATTAGAGATTACCCTCAGCGCTTTTAAATGAAAAATATTTATAACAAAAAAAGTGAATTATTAATAACTATTATAATAAAAAGTGACATTGTCTAATTTCTCGTTTAAGTTTCTACAATTATATTTATATTCAACAAGAAGCCCGAACAACAATCAAAAGGTAGGTAAAAATTTTAATTTACTATCTATATTTGTTTATTAACTTGGAACTACATTCAGTTCTTTACATCGTGCTAATCAGAGACTAATTTATTACGGTTTCGTCTAGTGCATCTTAATATTCTTAGCGATCTTCTTGATCTGACTACTTCGCATTGATAAGATGAAAATAAATTAAAGTAATATATAAAAAAATATGTTGTACTCTTTAAGGGGACAGGCTTAAGTTAATCCCAAAAAATAGACGGTATTTTTACGAGTCCAGAAAACTTTTTATGTTTAAAAGCAATCATTGTGAAAATTTTTAAACTGTCAAAACATAATAGTATCTTAAATTTTACCGTTGTAATACCTCAAAATCTTGATCCTACACGTTACAATAAATCATTATTTTCAATACCATATTTATTAAAGGAATTTCATTAAGGAATTCAACGAAGCTTTTTCTCAACGGTTATTCGACTCCTGTTGATATCGCTTACAAAAAGAACGAAGTATTTTTTCGTTAAATCTTTTTTTATTATTTTTTTCGGAGATCCAATAGATTCTTTGAATAAATTTTTTTAATATTTTTTAAAAAATTGATAGTATCTACAACAAAGAACAATAAAAAAATTAACGACAGAGTGCTCCGCTCATTTTGTAATACATGTCAAAAAGAGTCGAATAACAGTGGGAAAAAAATTTGCGTTCATCATGTCACCTAGAACCGTGTGAGGAACAAAGTTCCTTTAATAAATATGGTATTGAAAATAGTGATTTATTGTGACGTGTATATATTATTAAGTATTGATAGCATAAATATTTTCAGAATGATTGCGTTTTGAACAAAAAGTTTACTGGACTCATAAAAAAGATCTTTTTTCGGTTTAACCCAGGCCTGCCCCCTTAAATATAATAAATAGAAGATTATTGTTAAGTACTCCCATTTTAACTGAATCCTTTTTTCTACATGCATAGCAAGAATTCTCAAATTAAAGAATACGATGAAATTTGTAAAAAATTTCTTATATAAGCAATGCTTCCATTCTATGCCATATAGGAAGGATAATGTTAAATTCTGCAGCAGCGTACTCAAAAACTCAACGCGCTCTTCTCCTAAAATAAAGGAAGAATCCATTAAAACAACCGTTGATTCTACCTAAAAAAAGTCTAGCTAAAAGAATGTACAGTTTTCTCCATTGTCAGTTATAACAGTTTTCAAAAAAGGCTAAAACTTTTATAGCGCTCTCTTCGCGGTCCGCGCTTTAAAAAAATCGAGATTCGTCTTTAAAAAAATTATTTCTCCTTTTTTCGATAGATTCCGCGCTATTCTAGCGTGTCGTAACCGGCAGATCTGACATTTTATTTATTTCCTCGTATCGAGCGATTCGCATCGCGTCGCCTTGTCCTCCCAACAACTCTTGCCGGACTTCCTAGCGCGCGGGTATATAGAGAGCGCGTAGGCGCCGGGGATTCCCCTTGACCTTTTCCCGCTCTCGCGCTCGTGTGCATACGTGTAAAAGAGAAAATTTTTCGCTCTTTCACCTGTGTATATGCGCGTCGTTAATTCGTAGAAGATGATTTGCTGAGGTTACCAGGACTGATGCAACATTCAACTCGACGAATCTCGTTTGATGTTTACGAGCTGTCCGTGAATTTTTAATGAATGGTTAGACAAGGTATTTTATTTGGTTGTATTCTTCGCATCATGTTCTATTGATTTTATAGTGATTTTCTATTATCGATTTTATCGATTTCTGGATTTTATTTTATTATTACTATAAAGAATATTGTACTATTAAGTTACAAATTACAGTATAAATGATGATTAATATAAAAAATTAATATTATATTAATTTTAGACGAATTAATTTTTTATAATCTATGAATAAAATAAGTTTACAAAAACTTGAACCCCGCTTTATATCAAATATTTCATAAAAGTAGCTCAAAAGATTTATTTGCTCATCAAATCCTTCCTATACTCTAGTCATTTAATTAAAATTCATTTTTTTTAATAAACTCTTCTCTTGCACTAAAATTAACTTGCTCGTTCAAATACAAGCTGAACTAAAATAAAGACGATTCATTTAAATTTCAAAAATTAGAATAAATAATATTATATAGCTTGGAATTTTAAAAGTAGAAAACTTATATTTTATGAAGTTGCAAATAAATGATTGGCTAAGTAATCGAAATACTTAATTAGAATTCTATATATTTGAAACAAAACATTAACATTAAAAAAAGCTGCCAATTCATTGGCAATTAGCTTCCTCAAACTAAATTAATTATTCCAATATGAAATTCTTTGTTCTAATAAATTAATTTTAAATTGCTATATCTCTTTCTAAATAATAGCTCAAAAAGGGTGTACTTTTCTTGATGGATTATAATTGATGATTTGACAAAAGATAATTTTTGACTAAAATTACAGAACGGTAGATAATAATAATCCTTATCACGGCATATTTTTTTCTGTACCTAATTTATAAAAATTATTTAAATATTTAAATTAAATGTAATTAGATGTTAGTACGTAGATTTACTGAATTCCTAATCATCTAAAATTTTGTGAACTATTTTTCATCATAGATTTCCGAGATATAACCGTTTAAACTAAAAATGATTTTCTTCGTCTATAACAAAAGTAAGGAAAGAGCATTTACAAAATTTGTGTTTGTAAAAGATAGATAATTTTATGCTCATTTTAATGCGTTTACACTAAATTGATCATAGTATTTCTAACTCGAAGTTGCTCCAAAAAACTCGAAAAACTAAAACTCAAAAATTCAAAAATAGAAAAATTGTTATAAATCAAAAACTAGTCAATGAATCTTTAAATTTCTTTTTAATTTCGAATCTTAATTTATAAACGAAAAAATGAGCCCTGTTTGGTAAAAAAATGATCATGCCATTCTCGAGATATACTCAAACAAAAAAAATTTAAAAACAAATAACCTCAAATATCTCGAAATATAAAGGTCGTTGTGATCTGAGCTTAGAAGTCGTTCAAGGGATACTAAAGAGTTATTATTTTGGAAAGATCCAGATCATATGCTGCCGATTTACTTCATAATTCGCTACTGAATAAAAATCGATTTTTTATACAAAAATATTTTTCTCTCTTCAAAAGAAAAAGATACAGCCTAACAATTTTTACAAAATATTCTTATCTATATTTCTAATCATCTTAATTTTTTTCAAAAATTTTCGTTGATATATAGTTTACAGATCTAACCGTTTGAGAAAAAATAACGATTTCGTGAATAACAAAACAAATGAAATAGATTATTAAAAATTTCGGGTGGGAAAAGATAGGTAATATTATGCTCTTTAAAATGTATTATTACTCATTTGATTGTATTATTTCTGAGGTATAAGAAACCTGAATAACTAAAACTCAAAAATCGAACAACCGCTAAAAAACTAAAACACATAAAAAATCAACAACAAAAATTTGAGCCGCGGTTCTTAAAGAAAAACAAAAAAATAATCCCCGAAACATTCATTTTCACCATGTATATTCAGAGTAAAGTTGATCCACATCCGTACGCACCCACAGACGCACACACACGCACGCACGCACACACGCACACACAAACGCACGCACGCACACACACAAACATTTTCTACAAACATTTTCTACAAATAGTGTATTTTGATTCCCAGTATGTCAAAAAATGATTCTAACATGTTATTCGTAAAGTTCTTTATTACCATCACAAAGCTTCCTCTATAAGGAAGCATATTTATACGATTGTGCAGAGATTCGACAGTTTAAATTTTTTAGTTTTTTTATTGAGTATTAATTTATTAATCATGAGAAGTTCTTTTAATGTGATGCTAAACCCACTCTCCACCGACAATTACGAGGAGTAACGATTTTTATTTCATTTTCAATTTTTAGTAAATATCTCTCTGAAAATCAAAAACAACTACTTTTCAGAGAGATATTTTGTCAAAATTGAAAATTAAACAAAAAAAGTGGTTCCCCGTTTTTGCTGGTAACAGGAGGGTTTAGCATTACCTTAACGGTATTATAGCGATTACTCAAGTTATCTAAAATACTCATTATCTAAGAATATGATAAAAATAAAATTATGAAATTAATAATTTTGAATTGTAAACTTTGTATTTCAAAAGGTGACTTAAGATGTAAAGTAAATGATGTAACTATCACTTACTTCATTATGATTATTAAATTTTTAGCAGACAATATTGGAATAAAAACTGATTCATTTATTATTTAATCGGATCGTAATTTCTGAATTTAGTTTTGAATGCACATTTTCTGTCACTGACATGTGAAAAAATGTATTACATACTTTTTCAGGTACATAAATGCATCAAATTAACTACAAATAATTATTAGTTATAACCAGCAGTCATATTATTTCGAAGAAAAAGCACAAATTTTTTTTTTCACCAATAGATTAACATATAAAAAAAAATGAAAAAAAAAACGAACATCGCACTGACACTTTATCCTCCTTGAAGGTCAAAAATCTGCTTAACACATCAAATAAAAAAACCCAAGCGCGTTACACTTTTTTTGCAACCGGTAAATACATTTTTCAAATTTTTCGAAACCAGTTCCTCTCGCTGCAACCAGTTTGCCATCACCAGTGACAAGCTCGTGGCAAGTCCGCCATAAGACGAAAGTCACCGTCGTCGTCCTCGCCGCCGGGACTAAACGGCGCGCGCGGAGTCCCAGTGCGAGGCGACTTGATGCAATGCTCTTGCCGCCGCGGCTTGGCTGGTTACAAACAAACGGCAAGAATGCACGACGGTCGGTATAGCGTAATAATACGAGATGTTTAGTCGATCGGTCGCGGAGAGGCGAGCAGCCGAGCTGTTCCGAGCTGAAAAGTTGCGTTAAAAAATAGTGCGCGAGAAAGGAAAAGAAAGAACGTTTGATGGGATCGCGATGAAATGGACGGTAAAGCGATTGGGGAGTTCGGATTTTTTAGTTGACCGGGTGTTTTTGGAATGTTAGTAGAGCTTTATGGGGACTTTTTGTAGTGACACTAAATGTTTTGTATTAAGGAGAATGTGAAACATGTGGAAGTGATTGCGTACATTTTTAGGTGATTGTATTAAAATATTTTATTTGAATTGTTATATAATTGTTATATAATAGTAATAAAAGATATTACTATTTTCAATACTATATTTGCTGGAAAAACTTTGCAGCGTGCACTAGGTGAAACGATCAAAAATAATTTTGTTTCCGACGGTAATAGGGAAGAATACAAAATTTAGTTTTTGATCGGCACTTGTGCAAATGGTAAAGGACCTAAGCCGACGTGTATTGCCTTTTGAGTTTTAATAAAATAACTCCATTTGTGAAAGTTATAGTTTATTAAAAGTCCTTTGAGTGACGTCGCACCGTTAAAACATCAAAAGGTGCCGCACATCGTTTTTAAAGAATTACCTATATCTTTTTCAATTTTAAAGATATTGGAAAAATTCCAAAAGTTTACAAAGCAACTATACCATGATCTACAAGAATATATTGTTAACTAAAAATCGGTGTTCTTCCCTATTTGTATCCTTATAACATGTACTGTAACTTTTATGGTTTACTTTTACGTTAAAAATTATTTTATCATTATTTTTCAGAGAGCATACCAATATTTTAAAAATCACTAAGAAAATTTTTTAAAAAATTTATTTGTAATTTGAAAAATAATGATAACAAAATTTGGCATAGTGCGTTTTTTACACATAAGAATTGTACACGTAATTATTGTGCACAAATTAGCATTGGTCAAATATATCTATATATAACTTGACCAATGCTAAATTGTGTACAATAATTACGTGTATAATTCTTATGTGTAAGAAACGCGTTATGCCCAAAATTTTTAACGAAAAATTAAAACGTAAAAGTTTTAAAATATGCTACAAGGAGTTAAATTACCGTCGGAAATTTTCTTTTTGTAATATTGGTAATGATAATATGTTGTGTCACGTGGGAGCAAGATTCTGAGATTTTACAATGATAAATTTACAGAAATTATCAAGTATTTATAACAAAAGAAAATTCAGAATGGTTGCTTTTAAAGAAGAACTTTTTATCCGCTCGTGTGATAAAAAATATTTTTTCGAGTTTAACCCAGGCTGGCCCCCAAAGTATTGAGATAAATTATCGTAGCTTACAGTTTCCTTAAAGATCGTAAAAAAAACGAAATTCGAATTAAATAAATGAATGTTAATATTAATTTATGATTTCAGGGTCTTAAAATAATTAGTTCGAATAAAACTTTACGCATATTTTATATATTTTAGTAAGCCAAGCTAAAAAATTAATTTCTATTTGATAAAATAGCTATTTTAGAAAAAAAAACGGATATATTCTTCAAATTAATTAACGTTTCTTTTTCTTGAAAATAGCTTGAATATATAGTTTAAATAGACAAATCAAAAGAAATGCACGCGCTTTTTGAAAACTTATGTCTATCTTGTATATATCTTCAATACAAACTGCTGAGAAAATCATTATTAATTTGATAAAAATAGCTAGTATTGGAAAATCATCAAATTCACGTTTATCTTTTAAAAATAGCTTAAGAATAGTTTTAAAAGACATAAATCGAAAGGAAATCACGTGAACTTTAAGAATGTATGTCTATTTTTTATATATCTTCAATAAAAACTGCCCAAAAATATTCAGATTTTAATTAATCAACTCTATTTTATAAACAATATAATTAAATTTCTTTTTAAGTATTTCGTAAATAGATATAATTATATTCGATTTCTGTTTTGGGAAAAGTTTTTACAATTTCTGCCATTCATTTCATATCCGTTTGAATATAAGCAGTGCCTGGCATTTACGCGTTTTTTAGTGAATCGCTAAGTATCGAAACTACTGCTCTGTTTGCGTATCAAAATGCAACGCTGCACGTTTTTGGAGTACGCAACTCAGTTTCTTAATCGACATAAATGATATTACGACGTATTGTTGTATTTCTGTAGGTAAACAATGTAGTAAGCAGCGAGTTTCGGCACTTCGCGCTTCACTGAGGCCCGCGGGTAAATGGCACGGCCGTGATTATATTCAAAGGTTTATAAAATGTCAAAAATTACTCTTTTAAAAATGGACTGAAAAAGCGTAAAAACATATTTTAAAAGGATAATAAAATTAAATATAATTAAGTTTTAAACCATATTTATATCTATTATTAAATTCATGATTTAATAAAATGCATGTAAATAAATAAAATTCAATGATTACGAAAAAATCTTTGTCTTTTAAAATCTTTTGTAAGGTGCGATTACGGTAAAATGACTAATATTTTTATCATTAAGACTTATTCAGAAAAATCGATTTTATTTTAATTAAAATTACCTGTTTTTAGAATGATACTTGCATAAGACATGCTGAGATAAAGCTTTGAAAAAAAGCGAATCATTCTCTTGTTTGGCAATCAAAAGAAACTGGTAATTTGGTTTAATAAATTTTTGTCTACTTCCTCAAAACAAAATAACTTTCAATTGACTTGCGAGAATGCTTAATAAATTGCGTTTTCTGATAATGACTGACAAATAAAATGAGATCAGAAGAAAAAATCACTGGTAACTGAGTTAGCAGAATGCTTTCTTAAAGAGAAGTTCATTGACAATTTTTTATTGAAAATGATGACAACACAACAATCGTCATTCATCGTAAGCGCTTCTAGTTCAGCGTTAAATTATACGCCTATTTTATGTCGAATATTTTTATCCCAAAGTGTTACATTATTCAAAACACGCTTTAAATTATTTGTTTAATATACGGATAGTATAAAAAAAGTACATACAACAATTTTGAAAATCTAAGACGTCTTTCATAAATCTACGGTATCAAATTTTTAAAAGATTTGTTCAATAACGTGAATAGAAGATTCAAAATCAAGCATATAAGTACGTTTTAGAAAAAAATGCTTCAAAATTATTGTAAGATATAATTATATATAATTTAATTCAAATACTACATCAACAATACAAATGCAATAAAGAGTTTTTAATTTGCAAAATATACCACTTTTTAAATGATGTTTATTCAAAATCATATTTAATTTTGCATAAATAAGCTTTAAAGTAATTGATGAATTACAACAACATTTTTTACATCCGATTTTTAAAACGTTTTTCAAAATCTATTTTATTATAAATACTCAATATTATTAGATTTTTTTACTCTAAAGTAAAATAATTTCTACGTTAAAAGATACCTGCACAAAATTAGCACGAATACATACGTATAATATACAGACAGACATTTTCTAAAATGTCTAATTTAGGAACCTCGAAAACACCGATATTCATCAAAATCAGTATTTGAAAGTCAACACTATGTAAAGTTTAAAAAATTAGTTTCAAGAAAAATACCTTTAAAGATTCAATTACATATGCTATGTAATTGGTTGACTTTACAAAGTATAACTTTTATAAAACATCGAATTTTGTCATATGACAGTCTTAAAAAGTTAAACATTTCTTACAATTTGAAAGATTAAGTATAAATAATAAAAAATTTGTTGATATTATGGTTGAAAAACATCAGAATCCTACCCTTTAAAATATTTCAAATATATCTTTAAATTTAATCTTTAAATCTTTCTTTCTTCACTTTAAATCTTTCATTTATTTGTGCTTTATCGAAGATTGTGGTCTTTGTGTGTGTGAATATAGAAATAGTACATTGTACAACTAGGGGGGAAATTGGCCTGTTCTATGCGAGGATGAATCATCATCCGAGTCTGAAAAATTCTTTCCCCCCTGTTACACACAGTATTTTTTGTAATTGCTACATGAAGTGGCACTTTTTATGCATGTAAGGCGGATAGGGAATTGATGAAAAAATAATACATTGTGTGTAATTTAAAAAATAGTCAAAAATCTCCAAAATTATCTAAAATTTCAAAAGTTTAATAAGTAATATATATATTTCATATTTTATCAAGTGAATAGTTATGTGATTTATCACCAAAATAGATAAAATATGTGGAGCGCTAGTGTCATGCGTGTAGCTAATATTCATATAAGGACTGTGGGTGCGTTCGGTAAGCAGCTTCAGTAGCAGTTCAATAAATTTTAGAAAAAAATTTATTGACCCGTGTTGGCGACAGTGCTACTTGAACGGAATTGACGTTGTGTTCTGCATCAGCTGTTTACTGGCGTGTCAGTATTAGACATTAAATAATCACAGTGCGTGTCAGTATTAGACATTAAAGACACTCATTCACATATATTTAGTTATTGTTCGCGTAATTATTATTGTGCAATTGCTATTGTAGATTTAATTAGAATTTAATTTTGAGATATTAATTAGAAAGAGATAAAGTAATTTAAAATTAATTTATTAGATCAATGAATTTCATATTGGAACAATTTATAAATATTGAGGAAGCTAAGTGCCAATGAATTGGTAGCAGTTTCTTAACTTGTAATTCCGAGATATACTTAACAAGTCCAAACATGAGTTTCATTTTTAAAAAGTTTAAAAACTTTTGCACGATATTGTATAAGCTCACGGCTTCGGTTACTACGAATTTTTAGTTGTAATAAAATTCAACTTTATAATTTATTACTTTTATGGTAACGTAAGTAGTATATAATTATTTTGTATGAGGTATCTATATGTAGTAATAAATTCATTTTAATTATTAAAAGTACTACAAGTATATAAAGTACTGTAAAATTGATATTATCACTCCGTGAATATTAAGAGGATAAACCAGTTTTGAAGCCTAAAAAAATATATATATATATCTGCTAATAACTTGTTTTAAACGTAAGTACATATTGTGCAACTTTTCATATTGGAAAATGGTGTAATAAGGGTTAATTATGTAGAATTAATTATTGTGCATGTCTTTTTACTAAAATTCATTTATCGCACATGTTTGAGAGCAGTTTTTATTCGCTAGGTTCAAAACTTTATTTTAAATACATTTCTGAGCGAGTCAGAATTGATACGAAGTGAAAAATTGTACATTGTGTACTAAAGGCCAGAAGTGGACCTTTTTTGACCGAATACTGCAAACACACGAGGTCAAAAAGGTCCTCTCTCTCGTGGTGAACACTATATTTTTTGTAACACATGTATTGATTTTCACAAAGCAAATTTAGGCCAGTTCTATTCTCATTTCTATTGGCGGGACGAGCGGGCGTAAAGTAAAAAGGGCAGCAGACGTAAGTACTCACTAAAAAGTTACACCTAACGGTAAAACCATTTTTCCGAATGAGCCCTTAAATAATAACTTTTTCGTAGGCGTAAGAAACAAAATCGCATCTGGAGTCATCTTTTTGTTGACTTTTTGGTGATTTGGTATTCTTAAGCCTATAAAAAAAATTGTTATTTAGGGGCACGTTCGGAAAAGTGGTTTTACCGTTGTGCATACATAAAACTAAATTTTTTAATTTTTTAATTCTGCACCTCTAATAGGGAACTTGCATGAATTTTATATTCAATTTTATTCAATAATATACTTAAAACTAATAAACTTCCCAAGACACTATTTTTTTAATGCCTTAATTATTTATTTATTTAGAGTAACATTTTAGATCGCTATTTGAATCGATGTCATGTGATATCATCAACACGAGCGTCGAACATCGCAAAGATAGCGCCACTATGTCGACTGTAGGTACTAAACAGTAGGGCTGAGAAGCCTAGCTGCAGTCCGTTTAGTACCTTGAATCGCTAATGTGGCACTAGATTTGATTGCAGTGTTCGATGTTCGATGTGTTGATGATGTCACGTGACATCCATTCAAAAAGCGAACTAAAATTTTATTGTTCTCAATGCGTTATAAATAAATAAATAAATAAATAAATACGGCATAAAAAATCACAATTCCTACTTACATTTAAAAAAGCTACTAACAAACGTGTTTTTAGGCTTTTAAAGGGAAAATAAATAGTAATTAAATTGACGGATGAAATGAACCATCTATAAACTTGATATGCTTGACAGTTTAGAAAAGTGCACTAAATTTACATAATACGAATTAGTTTGAGAATATAATTAAAAAAAATTACAAGTTAAAAATTGTTTACATTATATGGTTACATTTACACTTATTAAATTAAACAATCATTTTAAAATTTAGAAATGTTATTTATATAAGAGAAAGTAGGATGCGATATGGGTGGCATATTCAAAGTAAAAAACAGCATAAATAACTTGCAATTTTTAGTAAAGAAAAAAGTAATTGGCTGTTTGATGAAGGCGCGAAAAAGAGAGCTATTTCAATTTCAAGTATATGTATGAATACTTACTTATATTCAAAGAAAACTAATAAATTATGTTTTGAATTATTTAGTTGTATAAGATAAAGTGATTGAAAGTGGGTACAAATTCTTTTCTTCAATACCTGCATGAAAAAGGCCCTTTTCCATGCCTGCAAAGCGAATGCAAATTGGACATTCCGAGCGTTTTTGCCTGAGCGGGAGGTAATGTTGATTACATCCCGCTCCTGAATTTCTTATTGGACGATCCATATTGCCCATTTCCCCATTCCCTTTGCATGCATCAAAAAAGCCCTATTAACACACTTATTAAAAAAAATACGGTATGTAACCAGGGTGCTACTCTACTACTAACTAGTTGCACAATGTACTATTAAATCCTCTCTAAAATTTATAAACAATATTTTTCTCAAAACTTTCATACGACTTAAGTTTACTAGTGTACTATTCAAAAATATATTCTAAAATTTTAAAGGCCTAAGCTTTTAAGGTTCAAAGATACTATAATTATGGTATATAATTCAGTGGTTAATCAAGAGGTTCCGAATCACTGTTTTTACTCATTTTTATACTTTCTAACCAATTAAGCGATATTTCAATATTTCAGTTAAAAATGCATACATTCTCAAATACGACAAAATTTTCGTTTTTCTGAATATAACGAATGATGAATTTTCGTAGTATTTTTGTATAATTCTTATTTTAAAAGATAATATATTTATCCCAGTTCTGTTGCCTTCTTTAAGGATATCGTTATTTAAAAAATCACTGCCGGTTAGCGATCTTATGCAACTTAATAAATTCAATTCAGACTAAAAGATGCACGCAGCGCGTAGAATCTTCATATGAAAATTCGGATAATAGTGGTATTAATCAACAAGCTCAGGAAAGTCAGGTTGCTTATTTATTCCTTTGTAACCAAAATTAAACCGAACACATCACTAAAAGCAATTTTACACAATTACAGACTTGAATTTAATGTGGTCATGATACCATTTTTCCAAGTGGTTTTTGACTTTTCATGGGCTAACAAAGAAATTTGAATGGTTTCACGTCTCATAGTCGAGCCGATTCCAAGCAATGAATACTTATTTTTACATTTTTCGAGTATGTCCATTTTAATGGACATGGGGTCTGAAAGGGTTAACATCACCATAAAGACTTTTCTTTAAGCTCCACTAATTTACGATACTTTAATCACAAACATAAAATCGATAATTTTGCATTGACTACGTCGTCGTTCAAAATGTTTGCCTTACAAACACGACATCTCAAGAATACCATTCACAATCAAGTAAACAATCAAAAAATAATAGAAAGTAAAAATACCGTTCATAAATCAACCACTCCACACAATGATTCATCGCCTGAGCACGCCAATAGGACAAATATTAATAATCTCCTTAAAGGTAACTTATATTCACGCTTCGTCCACCACGAGCATCGGCTCAAGATTAACACCTTCTATACCTCCTCGCCTGCATGTATAAAACATAAGATACCGAAGAAGAGAAGAAGAAAAACGCGAATTCATACACACACGCTGCTGCAGTCGATCTTGAAGAACGCCGTCGTCTAAAATTATAAATCCTCGACCAGCGCGGCTAATGCACGTGACCGCGGAAAATCGCGCGTGAAAGAAAAAAGAATAAAGAGAGGGAGAGAGAGAGGGAAACGATGACCCAAAGAAGACGCGGCGATTGTTAATTCGCCAAGTGAAAAACAGGTTTTCCTCCCTCCCGCGCGCGCGCCACGAAAATTATATTAATGAAACGACGGCGCGGAGGCTAATTGGCGCGATAGCATGACGCAATCTCGATTCGCCTCGTCTCTTCTCGGGTCCGCCGCGTGCGCGGATCAATCATTATCAGAGAGATGCGCGCGCGCGGGAGTCCATTCCGCTTCTTTGTTGTAACGTCTGTCGAGCGTCTGATGATAAAAAAAAAAAAGTAACTCGAGTATACGCAGTTTGGCGAGGAGTGGCAGTTGGTATCGCAATGACAAAGTTCACGTTTCGACGATATTTTATATTGATTCAGGGTTTTAAATATTAAGATAATTTGCTCGGCGGAGACGGGCAACACATAATTCGTAGGATTCGTTGAGTAACAAAATTTGAGAAAACAATAAATTTCATGACTTAACAATTTGCAAGAAATGGTTTTAGATGAAACTTATAGGTATTTGTATAAAATTTTATTGATTATTAATTTGTAGTTTTGCTTCCTCAAACAGGAAAATATAGTTAAAAAAGATTTTTTGCTAAAAACATGTTAGAAACATGTTTTGAGACATAAGGAATCAAAATACACTATTTTTAAAAAATGTACGTATGGATATATGTGTAAGTGTGTGTGTGTGTGTGTGTGTGTGTGTATGTATATGTGTGCATGAGTGTGTGTGCGTGCGTGCATGCGTGCGAACGTGCGTGTGTGTATTATGTGTGTGTATTATGTGTGTGTATGTGTGTGTGTATGTGTGTGTATTATGTGTGTGTATGTGTGTATTATGTGTGTGTATGTGTATGTGTGTGTAGGTGTGTTTGTGTATATGTGTGTGTAGGTGTGTGTGTGCGTATGTGTGTGTAGGTGTGTGTGTGTGTGTGTGTATGTGGAGTACCATTACTCTGAGTATACACGATGAAAATTAATTTATAAAGGCTAATTTTTTGGAAATCATTAAAGACAGCGCCTCAAAAAAAAAATTTTTTACGATGTGTTTTTTAGCGGTTTTTTATGTTTGATTTTTAGTCTTTAGGGTTTTTTGATACCTTAGAAATAATATAATTGATTGAGTGATAATACATTTAAAAGAGCATAAAATTATATATCTTTTCCGACCCGAAATTTTGAATAATCTGTTTCCCTCATTGTGTTATACACGAAATTATCATTTTTTTCAAACGATTATATCTGTGAAATATAAGATGGAAAACTTTTGAGGCCCTATGTTTTTCTTTTAAAAAGAAAAAAATCTTTTTGTGAAAAAAATCGATTTTTTTACCTACAACAACTGGAGTAAAACGGCAGCATTTGAATTGAAACTTTCCAAAAAGTTAGCTTTTTACTATCTCTTGGTTAAGTTATTTGCCTAGATTATAACGACCTTTATATTCCGAGAAATTTGAGGTTATATATTTTATAAAACTTTTTTCGATCGCTTGTTTTTCGAGAATGGCACAGCCATTTCTGTCCAAAGAGAGCTCATTTTTTCGTTTTTTAATGAAGATCCGACATTAAAAAAGAATTTAAACATTCATCGACTCGTTTTTTATGACAACTTTTGGAGTTTTAGTTTTTTGGTATGTTAGAAATATTATGATCGATTTAGTGTAAATCGATTAAGAAGAGAATAAAATTACCTATATTTTACAACCGCAAATTTTTCATAGGCTCTTTCCTTCTTTCCCTTCTTTTGTTATACATGAAAAAAGTCATATTTAGTTTAAACGATTATATCTAAGAAATCTATGATGGCAAATCGTTCACAAAATTTTAGGTGTTTAGGATATCAGTGATTCTACGTACTATCATCTAATTACATTTAGTAAAAAATTATGTTTTGTTAAACAATCAATGATAAAAAAGCACATCTTTCTTGAGCTATTAATTAGAAAGAGATATAGGAATTTAAAATTAATTTATTAGAACAAAGAATTTCTTATTATAATAATTAATTTAGTTTGAGGAAGCTAAGTACCAATGAATTGGCAGAGGTTTCTTCAAACGTCATAGGCAAGGTTTACAGCAATAGAAGTGTTCCAATCGCAGTAATCACGATTTGAGTATTTGCCCAAATACAGATATTTTAAAACTAAGGGGACTCTTAAAACAAAATGTTTCGAATTGAGTTAAATCTCTTTTTTGGAAAGAGTAATAATATTTTATTGTACTCAGTTTTATTAGACAGTTCAGTTAACATTATTACTTTTACTATCCGTGTATATGTAAGTAACGTGTGAATTGAGATCTGAGATTTTTGTAATTCTAATAAGGGTGTTTAAATACAACTTTACCGACTGGGCCTGTTATATATGTAAACAGTTATATATGTAATTAAATCTTCGCCTTCAAGATGACGCCGACACCGATAGTAAATTCCTACTATCACTACACATATGTTGTGCTATTTCATTGAAATATAATTCGTTTGTTTATAAGAACATGAGAATTGCAATTAATCTACAGACTGCAATAATGTATTGAACACTTGTAATTTTATTGATTTTTTTTTATATTTTTGATTGTGTTGAACTTTGCAAACCAACTTTTCTATACGCTTCATGCTGTTTTTAGGTTTATTGTTAATAAATTTCTTCGTAATTTTATGAAAAATCATATATTTTCTCTAAAGTATAATATAACTAAATGCAAAAGTATTTTTATTCAGTGAACTCTCTTTAAAACAACTTTTAATTGCTTTAATTTATTTTATTGACGTTTTCATCCAGGTTTTCTCATATACGTAAGGTGTGCGAGGACTGAATGAATTAAAAAAATAATACAAATAGAACTATTTTGTTTAAATAAAAAAGTCTATAGGTAAATAAAAAGAACTAAAAAAGTAACATATTTTTCTGTAAAAATACAATTGTTGTTAAATTATATAAACTATTTCGGTGAATATCGATAGACAGATATTCATAAAATAAATATAATATACAAATATTATAAAAGGTATCGCTTTTTTGACAGTATGAATATATAATATAATAATTCTGATTTTAAGAAATATTAATTGTATTTTAATAATTGCATTATAACAATCCTGTATTTAAAATAATTGAAGAGAAATAAAGAAAAATATCGTATTCTTTTAAATGTTTTACGTTATTTTGGGAAGTGACAAGAAAGAGATAGTAGAGGCAATGAGGGATTAAAACTTATATATAAAATCATTTTATACCACTCTAACCTCAAAATCACAACTTTGATATGATTTTTCGGTGCTCGTGGTATAAAATACGGTTCGAAACTAGAGCGTAAGTAAATTATTTACCTATATGACTTTTCACTCTTGCTTCGCTCGAGCGAAAAACGTCACATGAGGCAAATAATCTACTTCCGCCCCCGTGTCGAAATGTACTATTTACTCAGATAAGTCGAATAATTCTCTCAAAATCTAACATGTAAAATATGTAGTTTCTAAAATCGTGTTTGTAGGTTTATGTAACGATAACACAATATTTATTTTACAATATCCACAAGCAATACGTTTAGAAATCTACCAATATCCGTTTTATTTATAAACGTTTGTATACTATAGTATAAATATATAGAAAACTATAATTTTTTAATGAACAATTATGCATCATTGTTAAAATTTTGTGCTCTTTTTTGTCTTATCATAAATGAATTTGAAGTCGCTGATGTTAATTCTGAACTAAAAATTAAGAAATTATATATTTGTGATCGGTTATTTTAAACTTTGATGAGTAAAAGGCCAATAAGACCGATTTTTAGACTAAGAGAGATACATTCTTTGAATTGGATATTCTTATACATGACATTAAATCATTTACAAAACACACGTTTAACCTTTTTTTGGCAGATGAAATCCAAAGGTATAGGACCTTAAAGTTTGCATTTCATAGATAATTGTTCTTTTATATATTTTTTACTTTTTTCGTGATTTCAAACTGGTAAAATTTATTTCAAACTGTAGTTTTTCAGCAACATCTGGCAATAAATAAGATAAATATATATTTTTACTTTGTGTACAATTTACTTTATCTTATTTCTTGAAAGACTTCGCTGAGAAAATGACTAGAACTTTTTTCTTCAGTACGAAATATACTATAACAGTCTGAAATCGCAAAAGATTTAATAATAAGATGAAAAATCATATGTAAATGCAAAGTTCAAAGTCCTATAACTTTCCTTTATTCCATCCAAAAAAAGGTTCTAAAGGTGTGTTTAAAAACTGTTCAAATTCAGGTACAAGAATATTCAACTCAAGAAGTACATCAGACCGAGAATTGCCCGGATTGTTCCTCCTCCTTTATCTACAGATAATCTTTATCAATCCGTCTAATACAATAATGTACGACGATATACTAAAAAAAATCAATTTCATTAAATTGTTCGATAAACAAATTTAATGCACAGAAAAATTAGTTATTTTACTCAAAATTTATTACTAGCAAAATGTTATTGATTTATATGTGCTAATAATAATTATTATTATTTCATTGACGCACGTGAAAAAAATTAGGGAAATTAATCGGATTTAATATTTTACAAGTGAATATTTACATCTGTTATAACAACTGATTCGATGATTCATATATCTATTGCTTTGAAAGAAAATGAATAATTAAAGTAAATAATAAAATATGTAAGAAAAGTATTGGGGGCAAGTCTGGATTAAACCCTAAGGAAAAAACATTTTTTATGACTCAAGAAAGTTTTGTATGTTTAATAGCAATAATTCTGAAAATTTTTATGCTATAAATACTTAGTTATACCTTAAAGTCTACCATTGTGAAACAGCAAAATCTTCATCCTACCCCAGGTAGAAATGTTACCATGGCACCCGTATAAGCTATAAGAGTCTGTATAGGCAGACTAGATAGTACTAGACTATACAAAACTCGATAAATCTATACAGAAGAACTTTTAATGTAATTAATATTAAAACAGGCTGGTTTTCATTCTTATTGGTAAGAATTACAATCTTTCTTGTACCAGTTACATTTAAGAGAAGTCCGAAAAAGCATTTTTAACCTAAAACGTGAGAATTTGTCAATAACTTTATTCGCTTAAGAAAAACAATCAATGATTACATAATATGTCATCATGACTGATTAATTTATTTCTTAAAGACTAAGTTACCATGCAATTCACTTTATATTTTTTATAATTAATAATAATTAATAATAATAACAATAATAACAATAATAATAATAATAATAATAATCTATAATAATAATAATAATAATCTTGCTTATACAAGCCATACAAGTTTCAAATCTAAGTCTGTATTGAGAATATAATGGAATGATATATAAGGAAACTGATTTGATATAAATAAAATAAATGGTATGCACTGAAACTTAATGTAGTTATTTAGATATAGAGATTATTAAATA
Source organism: Gastracanthus pulcherrimus (assembly GCA_949152435.1). Taxonomy (NCBI): domain Eukaryota; kingdom Metazoa; phylum Arthropoda; class Insecta; order Hymenoptera; family Pteromalidae; genus Gastracanthus; species Gastracanthus pulcherrimus. The sequence goes on from OX424572.1 coordinate 16,969,722, forward strand.
CTTTTAATTGTCAAACAGTTTAACATATACTTGTATCATGTCATTTATTTCGTGAATCAACATTGCATCTTAAACAAAACTTGATAACCTCACTTTTTGAAGGTTATTTACATTGACTTAAATTGATAAAAGGCCAACAAAAACAACTAAATTCTTATAAATCGAAACATTATTCAATATATTATACTGTAGTTTCTTAAAAAATAACTTTTAAGTGGTTGTTTCTAAAAAAATTTCCCTTATCTAGTATTATCCGTGGAAAAAGATGCAGAAAACTAGAAAGAACAACTGTTACACGCCGTTATAAAAATTATATAGTTTGCTTACTATATCTACATAGCACGAAACTATTCTACACAGATCTGTAAAGGGAGCGAGATAAATTTCTATCAAAGACGTTACAATAAATCACTATTTTCAATTCCATATTTATTAAAGGAACTTTGTTCCTCAGTCCTCACACAATTCTAGGTAATATGTTAAACCAAATTTTGTTTTCTTTTCTATTCGATTCCTTTTGACATGTATTACAAATTAAGCAAAACACTTTTTTGTTAAAATTTGTTTTATTATACTTACACAAAGGTAGAAACCACATAAATTTTAAAAGAAAATCATTTTACTACTATCACAATGAATCTCCATGATAATTAACAGATGTTCTGATGTTCTATAATTAAATCTATGTATGCTTAACACACATCTTTTATCCATATCATGAACAAATAATATTTTCGGCTTAAACTCAAATTCTTATGATCCATTTTAAAAATATCTCATTTACATCCGTTGCTAAATCACGCTTACAATCCTACACATAATCGTTCACGTGCGCTGGGCGCCACGATTACCTTATACATAATACACGAGCGTCGTGTTACGCAGCGCGATTTAAAGAAAAAAATGATAACAAAGAAAAAGCCAAAAGCACAAACGAAAGATCAATATTTGAACAATTTTAATTTTGGACAGCGATCGACGTACTGTCTCTTAGAATTAGTGCCAGCTCATCGCCGCGATCGGCGCAGCTCGTGTTTACCCTCGTGCTTACGTCTTTGTCGCCGGGGAGATTATAATGCACGCGCGGATATTTCTAAGGGCCCATTTATAGTGGGGACGAAGAGTTACAACTAGTTGCAAGTCGGCATTATGTATTAGTACAATTTAGTGAAAAAATGTCGTGTTCTGCATCTAAACATACAGAATATTTATTTTTAGCGCGACTATTATCATATTAACTATCAACAAATGTAGTATTCCACTGTAGAAGTTTAGTGGAGTTACAACGAGTTGTGACTAGTTGTAACACTTCGCGCCCACTATAAATGAACCCTAATGTAAAAGGATCGCCAACTGCTCAAACGATCCGTCGTGCGCGAGATCTGAATAAGAGCGAAATCGTTGATTAAACGATTCATCGAGGAGCGCGAGAGCAAAAAAAGGGGGAGAAATCGCGTGGGTAATGTGACGCGCACGTGACACGACTCGTCTTCTTATCCGTTTCTTTGATGCATATATATATATATATATATTTATATATATGCGTGTGTAGTAGAATAACGAATAATTCGATACGCGCGATAGAAAAACAAACAGATGCGCGCGCTCACGGTTGACTGGGCTGTGGACACTGGTTAATATTTGCGAGAATCCGCGCGCTACTTTCGGACGAGGAGAGAAATTACAAATGAAGATGATGAGGTAGAAATTTGGCAACGCCGAGAAAACGTAGCTTAATATGATCAGCGAGTCGGAAATTTAACTGTGTGTGAGATTTTATTGAGGGTAAAGAGACGCAGATTTACTCTCAATTGATTTTATGACGTAAACAATTATAAAAATGATGGATAATTATGAAGTCACTATTACTCAAATTAACATATTATTCCTGATCTTTATCTGACATAATTTTATTGTGTGCGTGTGCGTCTGCGTGTGCTTGTGCATCTGCGCGTGCATGTGCGTTTGCGCGTGCGTTTGCGCGTGCGTTTGCGCGTGCGTGTGCGTGTGCGTGTGCGTGTGCGTGTTCGTGTGCGCGTGCGTGGGCGTGTGCGTGTGCGTGTGCGTCAGACATGCGTGTGCGTGTGCGTGTACGTGTTCATGTGCGTGTGCGTCTGAGTGTGAGTGTGAATGTATATATGTTACTCGTCATCGGTGCTCGAATATTCGTCGGTAAATATTTTAATTTGATGGCCATTTTTCAAAATTTAAAAATTTGAAAAATTAGGTTTTCTTGAACACTTTATAATGAAGAAATTTTTTTCTACACTGTGAGTGCGAAGTGCGATTAGGCACACGCAAGCGTGCACAAAATTGAGCATTGCACCCACTGTATGAAAAAATAGTGTACGCAATTAGAGCACGCAGGTGAGCTCACACGAGTGCTTTAATCACACTCGCTTCTCACGGGCGAGAAGCTGTTGCGGAATTGCCTACTGCGCGCACGCGTCGCGTAATGTACTATTTTCAAATGACGTACACAAAGTGACTACTTTGCGCACTGCTTTGCATGCGCAAAGTAATTACTTTAATGTTTTTTAGTTGTTCGTACCATGAACTGTATTGATTATTAATCATAAAAATAACATTAATAATCAGGGTTGGTTATTAAAATTAATTTTGTAAGCGATGTAAAACTGGTGAAGTACATAACTCAATTCATATTTCCTTTAAAAAAATGTTTATTATAATATATTTGCCAAACTTGTAGCATATAAGTGTTCTTTAATATCAGTGACGTCATTTGATAAGTTTAAAGAATAGTACCGCAGTAACGTAGTGATGTTGTGCACAAATCTTTTATCAAATTACCCTTGACATTGTCTTTGTCAAATTTGAAAATAATAATGAAAATATCAAAAGCTTACAAAGAAAGTATCCCGTAATATATCAGAATATATATTGTTAAGTAAAGATGAGTAGCCAACCAAATTCTAATACTATATTAGAAATTTATTAAAATTGCTTTTCATGAGTTTAATGGTATAAAAATTGCGTGAAAATACTGATGAAATTAAAGCTCGTATTACAACATTCTCTAATTTCAGTTCAAATGACAACGACATAATATACTTCAAATGTTGAATCTTATCTTTAATAATCGCATTGTTAAGAATACGGAGAAAAATATTAATTTGGCTGGAAATATAATACATTTTTTGTAATAAATTTAGTTATTTCGATCTTTCTATTTGCTTTAATTTGTAGAAGAGTTAAGAAGATGAGCTACTACATTGAATTAATACGGCTGTGTCTCTAAATGTATTCAATTTTTTAAGAGTATAATACCTTAGACTCTATTATATATTATTTATTTTCAAAAATATCAATTACAATTTTTATAATTTACATAGAACCATATAGTTATATATAATCATACATGTTTATATAATAAATATAATTAATTATATTATGTAAAGCATATGGATATATATTTAAGTAAATTATATATTTAATAAATTATACATGGATTTTAACGATTTATCACCAGATATAACTATATCTGCTCACATATTGAATTTATAATATAATTATATATGAATATATACATGGTTTTATATAACTGCATACGAAATTTATGTAACTATACATAAATCATTTTCCCCGGCTCAACCTTTGAAATTCTAATTCTCCCTTATACTGTCGCATCCGACAACAGCGTTCTTCGCAATCGTCGCATCTCTATAACTCTTCGAGGATTGTCAAACAACGTCCCAAAGCCTCCCGGAGGCGTTTAGCACTGGTACACAGCAGACAATCGAAGGGAATCGAATAGGTCTCCAACCCCACCCACGGCAAATCCAAGCTATATAGAAGAACGGAAGTCATTTCCCGCGAGGGACCAACAGTGGCTCGCGCGTCTTTATTGACCGTTTAGCAATTTATCGGGGATACAGAGCTCGACCCCGCGAGGATTTAAAGATCCGTGAAAGACAGCCCAGCGGAGGATGAGATTTTACGCGCGCTCGTTTTATACGGCAGATCTTTATTTTCTCCGATTGTCGCGTTCGGTGTTGTTACTTTCATTGTTTGCCCGGAGGTGTATTGAATCTTTGATTGTGAAATATATGCACGAGCGAAATGGAAAAAGAGAGTTAAACGATTAACGTGCAGTCGTAACGGCGTTTTCATGAAAATTCATTTTATTACGATTTCTTTATTGTAAAGTGTTTTCCTTTAAATAAAAGTGATTGCGATCATTATATATATATATATATATATATATATATATATAGTCTGACGTAATTTACGTGAGGTATTATACATTATTACGGATAATTCTATGTATGTAAAATTCTTGTCTAAAAATTCAGAACAGACTCTACTGGGTCGCACAGGGGACCTTAATGACTGAAAGTCTTTTTGCGTGTTTATTTTCATAGATACTTTCGTATAAAAATTTGGTGAACCCCCTGCGCAGGATTTCGGAAAAAATTTGTTGGGATGACTCATATGTGTATGTGTCTATATATATACTAGGGGGGTTCCCTACTGTTCGCTCCGCTCGCCAACTTCTATTTTTTACTTTTAATAAGATAAATAGAGAGAAAAAATTAGAACATTTAACTGTAAAGCGAAATTTTTGTATAAATTTTAATTTTTTTAATATATTGTTAACATATAAAAAGGGTACTTTTGCCGATTTATAATAAATAAAATAAAATAAATTATTGATGTTAACAAAATGTATTTATGAGTTATCAACGATCGAAGAAGCTTGGCAGGGCTGAATACTCACAAACACGGTAACAACTATATAAAATAGGAAGATATATATATATATATATATATATATATATATATATATATATATATATATATATATATATATATATATATAAGAATAAGTACCTATTAATTCGTTATTAGTATTTTAAAAGTATCTCGAATTAATTGGTGTACAGTAGGATACTATCAACTATTGTAAATATATTAAAGAATATAAATAAATGATGTACATATATACTTATACTTTTATGATCTTTTATCATAAAAATTAATGTTATATTTACAAAAATGAAGTTTTCAAATTAAAAGTAACATACAATTCCGCATTATTCATTTTTAAGAAATGAAGTATGTTAATATTACATTGGATAAAGAGTAATAATAACATTACATAATGTAATACTAAAATGTGGAATAACATTACTTTCTGTCAAGTTTTACTAGATAGATAGGGAACTATATTTACAATTGAGACTATGATTTATAAATACTCAATATGACAACGTAAATCTATTCAAGGATAAAATACGCAAATATGGAAGACATAAAATAATGGCATACATAAGAAGTGAAGTTAATAGGCCTTTCTTTTCATTTTGAGATTATATCCGCATTATCTCCTAGTGCGTCTAAGTTTAATTACCATTCATTTAAAAAATTCTCTTTTAATTATTCAGTTGAATAAATTTATTTATTAAGACATCATTAAACAATTTCGACAGTTGCGAATTTTATTTCTTATATATCAAGAAATTAAAAAAGTTACATACAGTTGAATAAAAAGTATACAAAAGAAGTGATATTCTACGTCATAGCACTTACATTTATTGCGAATTATACCGATAAAGATTCGTAAAGATAATTTTTCTTAGAAAGATTCAATATTTAAAGCCTCAAAGTACAATTAAAAAAATCATTAAATAATTTTTCATTTTAACAAATCGATAAATGGATCAAAAAAACTGAAATGATGCAACGCCGCAGAAACATTTGTCAACCAATAATCAGCAATAAATCCGAATTACGATAAAGGATCGAATCAGGGCCCCCCCAACAATACACGTGTTATACATCGAAAGATCTTCCAAAACATCTCTCGCTCGTACGATGACAATGGCAAATCTTCCGACGCGGTAATCTACCAACAGCTCGTTTGTATCAATCGCTTCGTAAAAAAACACAATTAAATCAAAACTCTGAGTCTAAAATTTCCTGTATACAATAATAATTGAGTGTGAGGGTCCATCGCGCACTTTCGAAAGTGTTGACAATTCGGCTTCGCATTCAGCTCATCGAAGAGATGAGTCATTCTTGCAATGCATCAGTTTCGTAACTTTAAGCAATTATTTACTATCTCGGATGAAAAATACAAAGCTTCCTCTATGAGGAAGTAAAGAGTATCAAACTATTGTAATAATTACAGACTCTTAAAGAACAAAACTATGACAACTCGAAATTCTATTTTTTTGTAAAACCCAAATGTTGTTATAAACCGATTATCGAAGTGTATGAAGGGATGTATTTTAGTATTAGCTGTTTTGTATACAAAATGCAAGTAAACAATATTTTGAGATCTCATACTTGTTCTAAGGATGCGATATGTTACATAAGTTTATTTAGTAACGCAATGTCATTATAACTGTCTCATTGTACTGCATGTCTTTCCCTCATTGTGTCCATCTATACATCTCATGTCTTCTATTGCTGCAGAAAAATATTGTATTTGAATTGTAGGTATGGAGTAAATTTCATAATATTAAAAGTTGTTCAATTTTCATCAAAAAAATTGTATGCATATTTCGAATTCAGTAAATATTAATCTTATTTGACGAAAAATGTTAAGATAATATGGGGCTATAAATCTATAAGTTATTTTATGTAGCTGAAATTTTATCGGATCCAAGCTTGTAGTTTTCGATCTATACAGTGAAAACAAATTATAAAAATTATATATCTTTATTATTTTGGAAACTGCTATACCAAATCGGCTATAAAATAATTGGCTTCTATCTACACATCTAATAAATGATATCATTACTTTTAAAGAGAAACATACAAAAATAGTTAACTCATCGTTGTCAAAAAAATGTTACTTGTGTTTCTTCCGTAAAAACTTAATTGAATCATATCTTATAGTTTTCCATTTATAGAGGTTTTGAAATTTTCTAAACCATACAGTATAACAAATAAACATCGTCACACACAGGCGTAACCAAAAGTGGCATCCGTTGCTATGGAAATACACGTATTTTGAGGTATTTCATATGGCAGAAATTGCCACATTTGAGTTCGCTGGACTCACACACATAAACACACATATAAACACACACACTCACACACATACACAACACACATGCACGCATACACATTTAGTTACAGCATCACTAAGTCCGACAATATGTTTCTACGTTACACAGAAAAGTAGAATCTTCTGTTTTCGGGTGTTCGAGCCGAATATAACTTTATACTCTTATTTAAAATCCTAAACAAACGTTACCAATTGCTTTGGTACTATTTCTTTTCAAAACTATAACAATTATGATTTTGCATGATTATTTTTATTCATATATTGGTAGCTTGTAAACAAAAAATAAGTCGTATTTTATTCTTTTTTGAACTAATTAAAAATTAAATGTTGAAACTTCACGTGCCGTCACGAAAATATATATGATCTTGCATCATTGACATATATCTGCATAGGTATCAAAAATACGTAAAAACGACTTGTCAATAACTTTTTGACCTATCACTTAATTAAAATACGACCTACACACACACACACACACACACACACACATATTTTTGGAAAGCCTATTTCTTCTGATCTCAAAAATCTCGAATACTTTCAAATTCATAAAAATCTCTTATCTGCTAATTTTCATCGTTGCAAAGCTATCTCTCTCCGAAGGCAATACGCGACATAGTTCATTGAATATTTTTGGCAACGAGTTAAGACATTTTTGGATCGGTTACGAGCTTGACTACATACCGAGGCAGTCTGCGTCTCACTGCCATCTATACACGCACAACACACGCTTATAGAAATATCTACGATATATTATATCTGCCACACGACCCAGGCTCGTTAAACTAGCCGTGTGGATCAGCTGACGTTGGCAAAAGTGCCGGCTCAGCAGTCCCGACTTGACATTGACTGTAGGTTCCAAGTCGATTTCATTATTATAACGCGGCGGATCGGCCGCGGTCTAGTCTCGATCGCGTGTCCACGCGAGGTATATTACACATACGCGCTCGTCGCGATCGGCGTGGCGAGCTTTTAATTGCGCCTAATGACATAAACTCGCGCGTACGAGATCGTGTCGTTCGATGGGTCGGCGCCTCTCCTTTTTTTTTTCTTCCTTTGCTTGTGAGATCGACCGCGCCATCTGCGCCTTGCGAATTTCGACGCGAGGTCCGAAGAGGTTGAGTTGGGTCGAACTGTAGCCGACTCGATTAGTCGGCCGGGTGGTCGAAAACTTGAGTGTAAAAGTGACAACAAGTGGGCGATTGAATTGTTTTGCATGACGTTTGGGAATTCCATCGTGCGAGGGAGTCTTTCAATTTGTGACGTTCGGTAGGTTTTTGCGTAAGTTGGAATAGAGACGTTTGAGCGTGTGATATTTGAATGTGTGAATCATCGTGTTGACGAATTTGATCGTCTGTTCAGCATTCGATCTAATTATACAACTTAATATTTTACACATTTTCGAACTTTAATGAATTCTTAATAAAATAACTTATGTTTAAGATATTTTGTTTAGATAGAATATCGAAAAATAATTGGTCCGTATTTTTCTCTTTTTTCAATCAAATGATTATTATTAAAGATACAGCAGGTTGAAATGTCGCATGACGTCACAAACCCCCCTCGTAGTATATCTATGTAGTGGGAGTTTGTTACTTCACGCGACATTTCAACCTGCTGTTTCTCTGTTAATAATCATTTAATTGAAAAAAGAAAAAATACGTATCGATAAGTTTTCGATGTTCTATCTGACAGACCTAATGGATTTTTTCATGCAAGTTCTCTATTGTAAACATACTTAAATTTTTATTTGTATTTGGATTAAGGGTGTATACTTTTCGTATCAACAAATTAATTAAAATGACCTGTAAATATAATGACTTGTTTTGATAAATGCAAACTGTATTACGGCGGTGATTCATTTGTTTATATGCATACCATTAGTAACTAGATACATTGTAATCAACAGGATAATTTGAGCATTGAGATGTTTATACATCGAAAAAGTAATACGTCACCAATATTTCGGAGAAGCTAGCAGTTAAACTTATTTCGGTGATAACTTGTTTACCTAAATTATTATCAAATATTCTACTAATTTTGTATTATTAAGTTTTAATTGTTACTTATTGATCATGAATTGTGAACAAAAAGTATCAATGTTTAAGATGATTTATTACAGCACGTATACTTAAAAAGTTAGTCATTAAATTAAAATTTTAAATGTTATATATAATGTTAAAACAATAGACTTTTCTCCGCCACCGATTATTTATCAAGCTGAACTTGTTTATATTATGATTAATATATTATCTTAATTTTTTGTGCGAGAGATGATAAAAGTACGTACTGAATAATTTCACTAGAATAAGGAAATATAGTTATGATTTATGTGTTTACTAGTGTGACCCTTTGTGTGAAATAAAAGTTTAATTCTTAAATGTAATAAAAATAAAAAAATTTCATAAATTATTTGCGGACACGTCACATTTTTTTACGTTATAATTTTTAGTAATATGTAGACAATCTTTTCTCTTATCAAATGATTATAATAATTTCATACGTACATTTATTTAATTAATGTTAATATACTAGTACAAACGCCATTAAAGTTAATATTATCTGAATGGCTGAATATCATTAATTTTCATTCCTCTTACTCAATATAAAAAATTAAAATATAATTGAATTCAATTATTTATTATCGGCTTATCAAAGCTACCAACTAAATTAATTAAATAAATAATGACAAATGAATGAAAGTACTTTTTATAAACATACACAATAACCGGCATTAAAAAATTCTCAAAAATCTTTGCTGTGAATGGCCTGAAAATCAGAATTAAATATAGGTAATCGATCTATATTTACACAATGTAGAGCAGATTATTTATTATTAACTTATTGAAATCAATAACCTAATTAATTAATTAATTAAAGTATTTTTAAATTAACAAATTAATTAAAATACTTTTTTTGCAATGAAAATAATTGTTAATAAGTTGTAGAAAATAATGACCGTGAATAATCTGAAAATAGAAGTTGAATATAATAATCTCTTCATTAAAACAATGTAAAATAAATTATTAATTAATAACTTAATAAAATCAGGAAATAAATTAAATAAATAACGAAGATAAACCAACAAGAGTAATTTTTAAAAGTTAAAAATAACCGTCAATGATAAGTTCTAAAAAATCAGGGCCGTTAAAAAGCTGACAATCAGAATGGAGTATTATTATTATTAATAGATCCTCATTTACACAATATAATAAAATAGACTGTCAATTACCGACTTTCTAAAATCAACAACTACATTAATCAAATAGCCAGTGTCAAACTAATTAAAATAATTTTCAAACAATGCAAATAATCGTCAATGATAGGTTCTATAAAATCATGGCCGCGAGTGACCTGAAAATCGAAATTACCGAATCAATTTGCACAATCAAAGAAAATCCCGATCTTAACTGACGCGGTCGCGCGAAAATCAAGCCTGACAGGCGTTCCACTTCCAGCCGAGAACGAATCCTGAATACGCGATGTTTCCTACATGCGCTGCCTTAGGTAGCTCGCAAATCTAATTATACACGCACGCGCAGGTGAGGGGAGATACATACTTTTCCTCGTGCGCGAAGCTTCCAATACACTCTTGATGTAGCCAGGTTTCTTTTTTCAACGAAATTTCCTGCTAACGCCGTATAAGGCGGAGCGCGGTACTCGTCTGCGGGTGATAACAAACTCGTTGTATGTTGTTGATAGCTAATTTATGTAGCACGTAAATTAATGATTTTTTTTATATTGCGAATTTTGTATGCGGTACTTATTTTGTGTAATCTGTATGCAATTATTTATTGCTGAATAATAATTTATTGGTATTTACGAGCTGTCACTCTAGTGATGATGTGCTGTATAAGTTTTAGCCTCTATCACTTTGTACGAGTTCTTTGAAAAATGAGAACTTTAGTAAAAGAAATAAAATTAAAAGGGTATTTAAAAGAAAAGATAATGAAGCAGAAACTGATCAGATAAAAAAGGTAATAACGAATTTGTGTGTTCGACCAGAAATATTTGTTGGCCTCGTTAGTAAAGAGTTGATATCTTCTCCTTCGATACATGCATACGAACATTTAAAATATTTATATAAGACAGAAAATATGGTCGAGGATACGTGTACAGACAAGAAATAACATTTTTTGCACGTAAAATAAGTGTAAAGGGTATTCCTCTAGCTCTAAAGATAACAGCTTACAAATTCTGATATATTAGCCAAATATAATTGTACTAATACAATATTTTGAATATCCATATGCACACAAATGGGCGATATTATGGTCAAATTTGTTAATACATTTTTTTATTAGTTTCTGCTCATTACTTTGTCTGATTTTCCCTTTTAATTTACTTCTTTATGTGTAACATTTTTTTCAAAGAAACTCATATTAACATTCTTCAAACCGAGAATTAGAGTAGATTATTCGTAAAAGTATTTATTGTAAATAGCATACACAATGTTTAAGGTAGCAGGCCTGGGTAAAACCCTAAAACATATTTTCTTTTATTAGTCCAGAAAACTTTAAATGTTTAAAAGCAATTTAAAGTCAATTCCTTAAGTCAAGCAATATCACTAGGAAAAAAAACTTAGTGATTCCCAGAAACAAAAAAAGGCTAGCAATAAAAATAGTTACACAAAAGCAATAATAACAACTTTCAATAAATTACCAAATGATCTAAAAACACTAGAACTAGATAAAAAGTCACAAAAAATAAACTAAAAATCTGGATAAAACATATCTGAATTATCTGAAGTGCAATTATGTTAAATATATGTATATACAAACACTATTTTTGTTATTAGATAAGTCAACTACTTTTTACAACGATACTAATTTAGTTTACAATTTATAGTATACTAGTTTAGTTTTTAAATTAGTTTTAAGTAAGTAAGTTAAGTTTTAAGTATTTTCTGTTACTATAGTTTTATGTGCCGGACCTGCGCACAGGTAACTAGTTTACCTCTGTAGGGATTTACATCATTTTGTCAAACTCTATGTATGTAAATCTTCTTCTGGTTAATAAATTTGAAATTTGAAATTTGAAATCATTCTAAAAAGATGTAGGGTATCAATACTTAATAATATCTTAAATTTTACCGCAGTATCACCGTAAAATCTTGATCCCAAACGTCACAATTAATCACTATTTTCAATACCAAATTTATTAAAAGAACTTTGTTCCTCATACAATTCTATGATGACACGATGAACGGAAAAAATTTTTTCAAAGATTATTCGACTCATTTTGACATATATTACAAAAAGAGCGGAGCACTTTCTCGTTAAATTTTTTTTATTATTCTATTTCGTAATCCAATCAATTTTCTAAAAAATATTAGAAAATTCTTTTCAAAAAATCGATTAGATCTTCATAAAAAAATAATAAAAAAAATGTTGACAAAAAGTGCTCTGCTCTTTTTGTAATACATGTCAAGAGGAGTCAAATAACCGTCGAGAAACGACGAAGAACTTTTATTCATCATGTCACCTATAGTCGTGTGAGGAACAAAGTTCCTTTAATAAATATGGTATTGACAATAATGATTTATTGTGACGTATAGGATCATGATTTTGAATGATTCAGAATAATTTCTTTAAAACATCAAAAGTTTTCTGGACTCGTAAAAAGAAAGTATTTTTTTGGGTTTAACCCAGACCTGCCCCCTTAACTAGCTCAGATAACAGATCCAAGTATATATGAACTTCGATAAAAAGTATGAAAATTAATTTCCTTACAAAATGCAATACAAATTCTTTAAACTTATATATTATTATTTTTGTATTTTTAAAGTAATGTTTAGTATAATGTTTAATAAATAAATTTACTAAATACTTTTTTTCCGTTAACCGCAAGGTTTGAAGTAATAGGTACCTGATGCTAAATATTATATAATTTTTCAAAATTAGAATCATAAGTTTATTCTTACACGTGTGACGTATGAAGTACTTTGCAATTTTTATGAAACTAAACAAACTCATACGCCTGCAGAACCATGAAATGATTGATTTTATAAGTCATAAAGCCTGTTAAGTGAAACTTCTGGATGTCTTTCCGCTGACGTAGAACTATGATGAAATTTTTGCAATATAATTTTTATGTTATTTTCTTCATGACTGTCGCTGTTTTCATGTTGATAAATGTCGAAGATTTATGAATTATTACTTAAAAAAATAATGTGTAGTAGCAATTAATATTAGTTTATCGAATTTTCATCAATGGTGATGATCAAATAAAGGATTATTTTTCTTAGTAGAAATCTTTTAATTAGGATGTCAAAGAACAGTTTAATTAAAAAAAGAATTTCTAAATGAACAAATGCACTTTTATTGAGACAAAAGTATATTTTAAAGTTATTAATTAATAATAAATATGAAAACATTCATTTATATCATATTAAGTAACAATGTTCTCTTGTCAATAATCATCATTACGTAGTTATTGATCTTTATCTATGGCATCACACAGATTCTAATAAATCAATGAATACGTTGTAACATCGTATACTACCGCATTGTTATCGCGACGTATCTACTATTCTCATCGCATTAATAATTATATTGATTCATTGAAATAATTCTGTCGTTCAAAAACCTCAAAATATACATATTATAATTATTTATTATATATTTAATTACCGATTAATAATTTCATTAAAAATAAACACTATTAAAGCAAGATGTTTCAATTCTTTGAGAATCCTGCGAAATTTTTCTTTCATTTTTCATTGCAAATTAAATTTTACATTTTTAATCAAAAATATATACAAATAAAAACTATTTACATAAATAGGTAAATAGTTAAAGTATTGTCATATAAGTACTCTGAAGAAATAAACAGATAAAAATCAATTCTGTAAACAATGTTTATGAATTTACTAAAAGCCTCAATGAACATGACGCTTCGCTTGAATCACGATTTATTTCTTGTCTAATGTTTTAGTGGGTTCAAGTGAATTGAACTCAATGAGTTATCAATAACACTTATTTAAAACTTTTCTTTTATCCTTAGGCTAGTAGAAAGTTATCTAGTTTCGTCTAGCTTCTACGTTAATATTCATAGATACGGCGTTATAAGCCAAAACTAGATAATAGTCTAGATATTTTTCTACCTTAGTTTATACAAACAATAAATCGATTAATTTATAAGTATCTTGAAATATAAAAAAAATAATTTTAAATCATAAAAAATATATTAATTTTAAATTAAAAAAAAAGTTTTAAAATAATTTAACATTATCCAAGAATATCGGGTACCTCTATCGTATATATCTCGATAATACAATAAATTTAGAGTTCTACCTTAGGTTGGAAGATATACAACATTTTCTTTATGAACTCAATAATTTTATGGTGTTTTCAATATCAAAAAATAAAATTTCTACCAAACTTCAAACTGTTTATACGATACATTTAAAGTTATGAATAAAAACGATAAAGAATATCAAGAACAACAGAAGTTAACTTGATTTTTAATTTATGTGTATTTATTATTTTTTATAAATCATGAAACATTATAGAATTAAAACAAATTATCTAAATATCCATATTATTAAACATATCTATAAGGAATTCTTTGCGTAAATATAAAGAGTAATTAAAACTTGAGCTAACTATCTTCGCAATACAATAATAAATATATCTTAAAAGTATAAGCAGGTTGTGTAAAGGATTCAAACACACTGAACATTGTAAAGTTCAAAAATATAAACTTTAAAAATACTCAACGATCATTAAAAGTAAGTGTATAAACAAAATTTCGTTATATTTTTTAACATAATATAAACACTGAATACAAAAAATAAAATAAAAATCTAAAAAAAAAATTTCCCGTAAGAAAATGCTTTTAAGTATGTACGAAATACCTAGTCTCTATAAGGTAAAAATTACGTAAAAGTATAAAATTCACTATTATTAAGTAGGTGCGCGTCATCGATCAATTTCCTGATAATGAACGCGGCCAACTGAGCTCTATGTTTACCGATATTATTTTTAAAACGCGCAAAAAAGACACGTGAATCGCGTACCTCTTGCCCTCCCTCCTTGTTGAATGATTAGAAAAAAATCGTACAATCGAATGTCGAGTCAGTTGACTGGGTACGCTCAAACAAATGACGTTCCTGAAGCGTTTCAGTGCTTTCTTGAGTTCAAACGAGTTCTCGTTTTACCACGCATTTGATTATAACGTTTTTATCTTTGTATTAGTAATTAAGATAACTGAAACAAAAAACTATAAAATTATAATATTAAATAGTATGTAAATGCTGTATAAATACAAAACAATTATACAAATTTACTATAAAAAATTAAAAGTCTAAAAATAGTCGTCTCTTTATATCAATAAATATAGGGTTGATATAGAATTGATAAGGATACACGAATATTTCAAGCTAATATAATAATTTTTAAAATATTGTATAAGAATATAATTACTTTATGACATAATAATATAAGTAAGAATTGTTATGTATTTAAATCTCCCACGTCGCAATAACATTAAAAATTACGTCATAAAGCATTTCTTTCTCTCCTCTCATAATCGTAGCAGAAACAATAAATGAACATGTATATTTTTAATAATAGTTTTTAGAATTTATGACTACGTGAGTACAATTTTACAATGGAAATATAAGATTTATCTGAGTTTTAAATCTATAGGCAATAGAGCAAATTAAAAATTAAAGAATTTTCAAAAAATATCAATTCTTGATTTAGATATAAACTATTTCCCTAGTAGACTCATTTTTCTACGTATAGGAAATATATTATTGTCTCATAAATCAAAGTAATAGTTTTCCTTCTTAAGAAATAAGTCCGGATGAATAGAAAAAGCCTGCTAACCAATAATTCTGAATCAAGCACAAAAATAAACAAAAGCTTCTTCATTAAAATATTTTTAATTGAATAATATCTATAAATTAATTTAAAATTTGTTTAGAACTGTTTGCAAAAATAATCTATACCCCAGAGTTTTTGGTAAAAATGGAATTAGATCATAGAAAATAATAAGAAAGATTTTCCTTTTTCTTCTTTTTTCAAATTAAAACGTAATCCTTTAAACAGAAGTCGTTTCATTGAATAATATCTGTAAATTAGTTTAAACTATGTCTACATTTTCTATTTAATAATTATCAAGATTCGTATACAATTACAACAAAGATCTTAAGTTCATAAAGAATATCATCCCCATATACTCTTAAAAACCTCATCACAACAATGAAAAATCGTTCAGAGATCCTGATACCTTTATTGAACCTTTTTCTTTCAATTGTTGTATCGAACGTGAGATAAACATCAGAATTACGGCTATGCATGTTATGCAGTCTGCGTCAAAAATAACGTAAAATCGATATGATTCATTAACATTGTTCGAAACACTTTTACAATTGTTTATCTGCATATTTTTTAGTTTCGGCACAGTATTTGAAATCGTCTCGGACAATGCACCTTTTTGCTACTGATACCATTTAAATATTTCATGGCTCGTATAATTCAGTTAACTATATATACTGTATCAATGCCCATGGACCCTATACAAATGAAAAGTACTTAATAAAAGTTTTTACAGATAATTATTATCGATTTCATCCTTACGATCGCCGCTCATGCTTGTTTTCAAATGAGTCTTAATCGATTTCTCGCTATTCCAAACGCACGACGCTCTCCTCATCCTCAAGCATCCTAAAAGCATTTATCCTGCAGTGAATTACATCGATTTCACACAAGAAATCTTAACTTGGACTGTACCACCTGTGCAAACTACAACCTTAGGGTTTCGCGCAGGCGCAGGCCAAGCCGGTCAGCAGGTCAGAAACCGGCGACGCGGCGTCGCGCCGATGAGCAGCTGCAGGTATAACAAATGCTGTGTGGAGCATTGCCGGGCATGTGCATGCATCCGTATATTAAGAAGGGCTGCTGTAGAAGCAACGGGGCTGCAGCTCGAGCCGCAGAGCTTTCTCAGTGTCGTGTCGGGCTTGGACGCGAACGCGCGGAAGGTCGGCCGTGACTGTTGGCTCTCAGGTGAATGTTCGACGCTCGTGTAGAATTGGCTTTCCTGGTATAGGTAAATATTGTTTGTTTTATAAAATGTACGTAGTTCGTATATACTTGGTTGCTAAACGGTTTGATTTTTAATTGTTTTATTTTGTGGATTTTACGCTTCCGTGATTCGAGAAACAATATCGTAAAATATTACAATATTAGTATCGTAGAAATGAGCTATTAAACATTTTTTTTTAAAATGATAGATTTTTTATAAAATGTTTGGGCACGATTTTCGAGGTTACAATGTAAAACGTTGACGTTGCAATACAGTTCTCTTAGTGTACAATAATGTATTTGGTAAATGAAAGAAAATTCGTACTTATTAAGTAGTTACAAATCAATTGCAGTTCGAATTGTACAAAATATTGGAGTAGAAAACAACAATAATAAGAGTAAAAACTCTTTCCTTCAAATGCATCATGGCGAGTAAAAATGATTTTATATATAATTATAAGTAAATTATATATGCCTCTATAAGTTATATATAATTATATATAAATATCATATAATCATATTATAATTTAATAAAATTTTTAACATCAATAGTCACTTGCCTTCATTTTCAAGCTTGTTTTCAACAATTCAATCTGAAACATCCAGAAAACGATTATAATATGTTACCCTTAAATCGAAGCTCCTTACGAAGACTAGCACATGTCAGGTTTCTCGAAAAATAATAGTACTTGTTTGGAATCTCCAAAAAAATTAGCAATTTTCAGAATTTTAGACAAAAACTATAACTTTCTAAAGTTTTAGTATTAATAAGAAAATCTAAAAAGTACTAGTTTTTATTAAGAGGACTTTGAAAAGAACTAACTGTTTTTGAGAAATTTGAAATGTATTTTCGAAATAATCTCAGACTGAGAAATATTTGAAAATATTAGTTTAAGCCCGAATATTAGACAATTGCTACCAATGTTATGTGTAAAATTATAAGTGGCATTTTCATGTATATTTTCGGGTGTCGCTTGGACCTCAGATTAATATTTTAACATTTTCCTCAATCAGTCTGAGGTCATACTTATAATAATCGCTCTCTGAAAGATTCAGAGTCGTTGGTCGATTGACTTCAAAAAGTGTGGCAGAATTCAAGCTGATATTAGAGCTTTGGTTAAATTAATTCAGAGAAATGCGAGCTAAGATGCCCTCTCCCAGTAATTAGTCACCTACATGATAATGAAAACACTGACCCATAAAAATAATCATCCTAATTTGCTCCATTCAAATAAACAATGTTTAGAATTTGCTCTACTCTTTTTCTTTTGTAAGAAAATTCACAATAACTTTCTTTAATTTAAAAGCTATAACATTTTATGATAACATTCTTTTAACAAAACCGAAGTTTAAATAGCTTCTTTTTAGTATTAGATTAGACAAATATTGTAGTTTAAAGATGAGAAATTAAAATTAAAATAGGGTTTTAGGTGAAAAAGGTTGTGTCTTTTAAAAATGCGACTGAAAGGGTTAAAAAGAAATTTCACAAAGTTTCATAGATAATTTCAATATGATGTATGAGCACTTGAAAATTAGACAATAGTAATTGAAAAAACCAAAGAGTTAAGCGTAACCTTAATATTAGCTTAAAGAATACTAATTATTTTATTAATTAAGTAATTATAAATTACCTATATGTTATTTGAATTTGTGGTACCTTTGAATATTGATTATTTATTACAATTTTTCAGAAAATATGGAATGGAAATATGAAAAATATGAAAAAAGTAAAATGGATTGGTTACAGTATGCAAACCACGGTATTGCCGAACTGTATACATGGGATACCCCCCCCCCCCTTCTCCATTAAATTTTTAGATTTTACATATTAGGTATATTATATATTACCTAAAAGTTTTTGAGTACCTACTTTGAGGGAAAATATTGTAGTGAGTGATTAAACATTCAAGTTCTCTATATAAAATATTATAGAACTACATACTGTATATAAACTTTATATAATTATATATTATTATATAAATTATATATAATCATATGTAATTATACAAAGTTTATATATAGTTATATATATAAAATCATTTTTACTCTGAATATTAATCCTACGCTCTCAGCCGGCAAAATCCCCGAAAACTGTCGACAAAGCTTCTTTATCTCTCCTTTATAAAATTATATATAATCATATATAATTATATAAATGTTATCTAAATTTTATATACAGTTATATATATAAAATCATTTTCACTCTGGATATCAAACCTACGCTCTCATCCGGCAAAACCCCCGAAAACTCCCGACAAAACTCCCTTATCTCATCCGCGCTCATCGGCGCGCAGCTCGTCTCAAATCAATTCTCTCCGGGCGATGTCGAAACCGCGACGATCTCACAAACCAACGACCGCTCGCGCCCGAGGAGTATATAATACAATACCGCCGGTCCAAGATGCCTGATATACAGCTCGGAGCTAACGAGCGAGAGAGATAAAGAGAGAGAGAGAGAGAGAGAGAGGAAGGAGTCGAGCGCGCGCTCGGGCGCATCGCGGGAGGGATCGAGTCACTCGCCAGCGGCTGCGGCGGCTAATTAGCAATCGGCAGGGGCAATATATACAGCTACATGCATACATACATACATGCGTGCGCGCGTACACGTTCGTGATGTACAAGCCAACTGTCTTGACACAGGGGAAGAGAGAGAGAGAGAGAGAGAGGAGTGAGAGAGGAGGCGCCCGACGATAAAAAGGAGACGAGACGCGGACGCGAGAGCTTTGCACACGCGAGTCGCGTGCCGGCCGTGCTGAGAGAAACGACCGCGGCGCTTGTTGCTTGAGAAATTTTATATATATATACACGGTGTGGGATTTTTAAGTTCTTTTTTTTTTGGGGGTTTTGTGGAAGAAGGTTGAGAAGAGTTCGCGAGTTTTTGATTTTTGTGTGTACGGAGAAGAGGAGAAGGTAAATTGGTTTGCTTTATTTGGGGCTCTAAAAATGTTGAGGTCAACGATTTTTTGTGAAAGTGTGTTAATTGTGTGAAGATATTTATGTATACGCGATCGGAGGAGAACTTGAAAGAGATTTCGATGTTTTAGTGTAGATTTTGGTTGGTTTGAGTTTGATGTTGTAATGACTTGTACGCTTCGTACGGAAAGTACTTTGTTCATTTAAGATCGGTAATAAATCGGTAATAAAATCGCGCTTTGGCTTGTACTGTTTACGGGCTTTTAAAGTTTTCTTTTTTTTTTTCAATTGCGATTCAGTATAAGAGTTTACGAGCTCGATTTTATGCAGAACGTGTGGAAAGGAGAAGAAGGAGAATAAATCGGCTTGTACAATGTAGTGATTTTATTTCGGTTCTACGAGTGTTGAGATCGACGATCTTTTGTGAAAGTGTGTTAATTTTGTGAAGATATATATATACATCCGCGATCAGAGAAGAATTTTTTGAATTTTTCGATTTTAGCTTGTACTGACTTATACGGTTTATAGCGAAAGTTAGTTTTTCACTTATATGATCGTTAATATATTAGTAATAAAATCGTAATTCGGCTTGTAACACTTACAGCGTAGACTTTTTTAAGTTTTTGTTGAGTTGAGATTCAGTGCGGCAATAATTAAGAGAGTTCGTGAACTCGATTTTTCGAGTTTGTAAATTTGTGCCAAGGAAGAAAGGAGCGAATAAAAATGTTGTTTAGTTTGTATTGCAGTGGTTTGATTTGAGTTCTACGAATATTTAAATCGTCGATTTTTGTGAAAGTGCAATAACTGATCTTCAATAATACCGTTTAAATGTATAAAATATTGTGTTGAAATGTTAAAAATTTAATTTAAATTAAATTTAGATGTTCCCATGTAACTCGACGTAAAATTCTTCTGTCAATAATAGTTTTATTTTTTTGTAATGCTGTATATTCATTGGATAGAACACTCGTTTACGCTAACCTCATTGGAGAATTTTAAAAAAATTCAAAACTGTTCTTGACAGAAGAATATGACGTTGAGTATACCATTTATTGAATTTGTTTTAAAAAAAAAATCTAATTATTATATTCTGCGATAATTGACCTTTGATAATGTCGTATTATTGCATTAAATTGTATTAAATGTTAAGAATTCTCTAGTAGTATACTTATAGATAAAAAAATGCTTTCTATAATTTTATAATATGACAACCCTTGGTAGAATATTATCTAGTTTTATCGAGGTTCCTAGCTTATTAAGCTGGAAGCCTTGATTATAAACAACGAATCTAAACACTGCTAGATACTTTGCTACCAGGGACATTATGAGTATCTGATACATTATTCATTAGGTCTAAAACTTATATATTTTTAAAAAATAGCTTTTTAAATATAATTAAACTTTTAAGCCTGATTAACAAAATACTTTAATGGCCGCCCTCTTATAAAATAATTATTTTAAATAACATTTTTTTATCTGCAAGTGTACTGCTATATCATTTTTAACGTTTGAATTATCAATAAATGCTAAATCATCATCTTTTTTAAAATAGTTTACTACTATTTTTCAATGACAAAAATCGCTTGTCGATCCAGATTAATCAGTGGCTA
Source organism: Gastracanthus pulcherrimus (assembly GCA_949152435.1). Classification (NCBI taxonomy): domain Eukaryota; kingdom Metazoa; phylum Arthropoda; class Insecta; order Hymenoptera; family Pteromalidae; genus Gastracanthus; species Gastracanthus pulcherrimus. Next base: position 16,991,309 of record OX424572.1, read on the forward strand.
AGATCGAATTCGAGGCCAATCAATATAGTTTGAAACATACTATGTATAAAATAAATAAACGAATGAATTAATAATAAATAAATAAATAAATAAACAAATAAATACATAAATAAATAAACAAATAAATAAATAAACAAATATGTAAGTTTATAAATAAATAAATAAATATTTATGACCACTGCTAACCGCCTTAGCAGAATGCTTCCTCAAAGAGAGGTCCTGATTAATTGATTTAAGAAATCTTATAATGAAAATTCGCAATTAATAAATTAATGCTATAATAAGTTCATAAGATACAAGCGTTTAAGTATTATTAGTAAAAGAATTTAACGTACGTAAAGATAAAAAAAATTTTTCAATTAAAATTTTTTTTTAAAACTAATATTATGTTATTTTACAATAATAACTTTAAAGTTATTATAATACATATCAATCGAAAGGAAATTACGCCAACTTTATGAAAATGTACATTTTTTGACAAGTTCAACGTATAGAATGACAAAAAAAAACTTTAGATTTATACAATCTTTTAAACTAAAATTTTATTATTATTTTACAAAAATAACTTTAAAGTTACTGTTAGATACATGAATCGAAAAAAAATGACGTCTACTTTACAAAATGAACATATTTTTGAAAAGCTCAACGTATAAAATGACAATAGAAATTTTGTTCGCTTTTTACAATTTTTTTAAACTAATAGTTTGTTATTATTTCACGAAAATAAGTTTAAAGTTATTATACGATATACCAATCGTAAGGAAATTATGCCAACTTAGTGAAAACGTACATATTTTTCACAAGTTCAACGTATAAAATAACAAAAAAAGATTTTTTCAATTTTTACAAATTTTTAAATTTAATATTTTTGCTAAAAAATGAGTTTAATATTATCAATTCTAATCCAAAATGTAATCAAATCTAAGTTCAAACATATGTAACATGCCTGTAAAATTTCAGCGCGTGATATGCTTCCCTCGAAAAGTTATGATGGATACAAATTTTGATTTCATACATACATACATACACATACATACATATAAACATACAGACAGACATTTTTTAAAAACCTATTGTAAAACTATTTTTATGACCTAGGAACATAGAAAAAATCGAAATTCATCGAATACCTGAAAAAATTTTTTATCATCGTTACAAAGCTTTCTCTTTGAGGAAGCAAAAATAAGACTACCAATTTTACCAATATAAATGGTAAATATATTAATTATAAATATCGTAATAATATAAAAACTTAAGTGAATATTTATTAGTATTATCTATTAATATAGTAGTAACAAGTAAAAACATGGGATATTCCGAATATACAAAAAAATAAATAAATAAAAACGATAACAATTACACATCATCATAATTGTTACTGTCTACTCGTGAGTGGTTATATTGACAATTACTATGATCAGTTATTGATTGATGGTCTCAATTTTTAATCTTGAATTTAAATATAATAATTCTACATAAATTATATATTGTCCTCGTTATCACACATTATAACATCTGTAGTATTCCCTTTCGTCTGGAGGATAGCATACATAATATTTTCCGCGTTTTACAATAATTATATTCTTGGAAAAAAATTCTTTGATTGTCAGTTTTCATTAAAATAAAAAACAAATTTTCGTTCTACACGGCTTCTATAGCTTGACTGCAATCAATACGAAATAATAATAGTATTTAAAAAGCGCGTCAATGAGTAAATTGTTCAGAGAAAAAATCACTGTTTAATCGATAATTAAATACACACGTTAAAATTCGCAATTGCCGCGAGAGCATCGGGACACGAGAACTTGGCTTTGATAAAACACAGATACAATTATTTCATAAAAACAAGTTTTGTGTTGTTTCAATTATCGATTCAATCGATTACAGACTCTCGATGCGAATGAAGAGTTATTTGCACGCGTGAATAATGTTTTCGTGCATTCGCTTCATTTGTAATTGTTATTTTATAAGACAAAATACATGTCTATAGTTACATTTAATCCAACTGATACATTATCAATGCAGACAAAATATTTAAATTTTATTATTTTATCATTCAGAGAAATTCATCTTCTGTTCCAGGAAGTATAAACTTAAATAACACAAGTGTCATTGCATAGAGGGAAAAAATTTTAAATTTTAAATAATCATAATAGAGAAGATTACAAATTCTTTTTTTAATCGCCATTCGTATATATAGATGGTAAAGAACCTAAGCCAACTTGTATTTCATTTTGCAATTTTTAATAAAGAGAACTCAATTAACCAAAGTTATAACTAATTAAAGCTTCTTTGATTGACGTCATACCGTTAAATCATCAAAAGATACCGTCCGGAATGACGTCTCACCGTTATCAAAATTTTGCCTTTAAACCTTCTTCAATTCCGAAGATATCGAATAAATTTCAAATCTCTACAAATGCTCTGCGCCACGATCAGTAATTGACCCCCGGTACGTTCTTCCCTATTCAAACATTGTAACAACCAAGAAACACATCATTTCAACAAGATAAAAACTATAGCCACTGGTGATAGTCACTTATTAGATGTACTACACGAAAAAAGCGCAAAAGTCATTACATCCACTGTCATCCTTGCGTAACGCCGCCTATGAATGCGCGAACCGCTCTCTCGCTCCGCGGGACACACGAAATACTGCCGTATCACTTACAATGTTTACACTTTCCGACAAGCCAATTAGAGAAAAACCGACAACTGTCCAGATACCGCTAATTCTACATGTTTTTTTCTTTTCTTCTCTTTCTCGTGTTCGCAGAGATCGCCAGTCTTCACGGATCACGCGATTCCCGTGTATCTTCTGTCGGAGAACTGTAGAAACAATCGGCAGAAGTGTCTCTCTCTCTCTCGCTTGATACCACAGGTACATACGAGCGAGTTTTGGAACGAGGAAACGAGATTTCGCCGGTCGATGAGAGAGTCGACGCCGAACGCTCGACGGCTGGACCGTCGATGCGCTGATTCGGACGATTGACAGCGACCGGTTGACGATAGGTACACACGCAACGGGGACAGGATAAGGATAAAGAGGTGCTCGACGTTTCTTTGAGGATAACAGTATTACGTTGGGGATTTTGATCTTCTTCTTTTGAGACGACGAAGTGAGATTGTTTCGTTGCAAGTGAGTGAAAACATTTTTTTCTTTAATGGTTTTGATTAGTGATTTTCTTATGATTTTTAATAATTTGCACTGCCGAATAATGATATTTGCTTTTTCGTATTGCTTTTTTGAAGAGACAGCATTGTTTTGATAATAGATTTTTTTGTGATTTTTTAACATAGGGAATCATGTTATTTGGCTTGTTAGATCCGAAGATACTTCTTCTAAACAATGCTCATTAGTCTGTTTGCATGTATGTGTATGTGTGTGTGAAACCACTTGGTTATAATCTAACCAGATTTTGTATGAACGTTTTATCAATATTTAGAAAACGCTTAAGCATTTCAGCGAATTTGGTTGATTAGTTTTTATTTTATAGCGATTTTTTCAAATCTTGTAAACTTTAGAATTCATTTTCTTGTTTGTGATCATCCAACTTTTGCAGATTAATGTACTTATAATATCCTTTACTTTGAAAATGAGAATGATGAGATAATTGCCATTCTTTATTTATTATACTGTGTGATTATACATTTTTTTGAAAAGTTTGTAACTCGAACACTATATGATGTAACTCAATGAAATTTTTACTAAACATTATTTCGTTTTGAAGTTTATAGTGATCATTTTTAGGTGCAGTGACACTAACCTATATTGATTTTTGCCTATTTGACCCGCATGCTTGCAAGATATTTGAGGATATATAATTTTTATAATTTTTTTCACACTGTATATCTCGAAAACTATCAGCATGAATTATTAAGTATAAGTTAACTTTTATAGATATTAAATTTAATTTGTGATTTAATTATTTTTATTGCAACTTTATATAGTAGCATCAATACATAATTTTATAAAGTTCTATTAATAATTGAATACAAAATAAAATATTATAAAAAAATTATTTTCCTCCTAAGTATATTCATACAAAATTTAAATAGTCTTTTTTAATATTTTTATCTTTTGATAACATTAATATTCTGGTTTATAATACATTATTTATTCAATAATCAAGAAAATTGATAATTAATTACTAAGTGTTTAAAAGTTGATTGCAGTTCGAATCAGACACAAACCAATTATCATTATCATTTCAATCAATACATTAGGCATCATTATTAATTTACTATGCAATGTTAACTCTAATTTAATGTAGCGATTAAAACAAGTTTCATTATGCGTAGTAAAACTAAAAATAATGATTACAAATCATTACAGTGTGTTAACCAAACTATATTTTTGTCTATTTTTCAGAAATGTATATGGAAGAGGTTATGGCCCAAAAGGCCGTCGAACAGACAGGTAAATTATAATTCTATGATTAACTAGAAACGAATATAATGTGTGTATGTATGTAAAATGACAATATCAATTATCACAGGCTTTGGCAAGTTTAACATAAAAATCATGGCGGTCTGCGCCCTCATCTACCTAAACTGTGCGATCTGCATCACGAGTGTCGGTTTCGTTGTTCCCTCGGCTGCCTGCGACTTCCAGATGACGACCATCGATAAAGGTCGCATCAACGCAGCCCCTATGTTAGGTAAAATATATCTATTTATGATGTATCGTGATATATTATAATATATACAGGAGTTATATAAAGTATGAAAAAACTACCAATCTATTGCCAATTCATTGGCAATTAATATTAACTTATACATACTTAGTTAATCGTTCTACAGTTGCTAATATTTAAAATGTAAAAAACTTAAATACATAATTATACCTATAGACTCTTATCAAAGCAGGTGTTTAATATTGTCCGACTTCTATTAATTCAAATTATAAATTCCTAAAAATAAGATACTATTTAGTATTTCATCTCATTATACCTAATTGAGCAAACAATCGTTGTTGGTTTTAAGGTAAAAATTATCTTACTTTACACTGTAATTATTGTAATTCATTGCTACTAATTACCATTTCAATGAAACGTTTGCAAATGCGTATATCTTCTTCACCAGATAGCTTAAGGCAGCACTTAAAAATTAAAAATCGATTTCACACTACTATTTGATGCTTTTACAAAACTGAAAATCAATGGAAATTTTATTTCAAAAGTTTTCTATGCGCAAAAGATTTTACGTTTTTCTTTTTGATTAATTACATTATCTTTGAACTATTCAGGATTCCCCGGTCATTTGATACTTCAATGCCACATATGTACGTCAAAATACTTCCTTGAAGTGTTTAACTGTTTTTGTAAAATCAAATACGAAAAGTAGGAAGACAAACTCTTATTTACATTGTTTATTTTACTATATATATCACGAATAAATGCTTAGAAGCAATGGCTCGTAATAAATCGTATTTACTGTAAATACACAGCAGAATTCCTAAACGATTATGTAGATGCTTTATAATTGTATGATAATTGAAAAAGTTTTTAAGATTACTAATATAAAATACAAAATAATACACTAATGTATTCAAGGAATTAGTTTTTTGCTATAAATTTACAAGTGTTAAAAAGTATCACTAATTATTATATATTAATTAAGCCAAATAAATTCTTTTATTAGTATGAGAAGTTTTGACAAATTTAAAAAATATACAAGTTTTTGATAGAGTAAAAAAGTTACAAAATTTTCAATTCAATATTTTATCTTTTGATATCACAATTAATTAACACATAGGTATGGTGTTCGGATCTTGCGCCTGGGGATACTACGCTGATCTGAAGGGGCGTCGATCTGCTCTTTTGATTTCCCTGTTCGCACAATTTTTCGTCGATGTTATTGCATCAGTTATACCAAATTATTGGACGTTCGTGTTCCTCAAGTTCCTCAGCGGTATTGGGTATGTAAATTTATTTAACATTTCTGTTAAGGGGGTACATACACCTTAAGTTTAAAATAATAATTATTATTTTTAATGCCTAAAAAATTTTTCCAATAAAAATTTACTCTCTCATTTAAAGAATTTAGCCTTTTCTTACGCATATAATGTACCATTTCACCGGAGAAAAAGGCCCAAATATCGATTACAAGTTCAGAAGTCGAACGTCTAACTTTTCATGAAAAATTCACTGATGTAGCCCAGTGGTCGTAAAGTAATAGCATCTCATTGTAAGCGGATGTCAATTTTTTAAGTTTTCTTCACTTTGTTTTGACACTGTCTACCTGTAGTACCAAAATTTTTAAGAAATACCGATTCTAAGACACTTTTCTAGTGCTATATTCAATTTTAATGCTTATAAATAATAAAAATGTAATGGTGTTCTGCGTTTAAATGAGTGATTATAGTAGTTGTACGTTTTCAATCTTCGAGATTTTGGTACAGCAGATAGCCAGTGTCAAAATAAAATAAAAAAAAATTACAATTACTGGACTATATCAGTGACTTTTTCATTAATTTCATTTTTATCACCGTCAAATACGGGGAACCACTTATTTCATTCAATTTTCAATTTTGAGAAAATATCTCTATGGTAAGTTATTGTTTTTTATTAGGGCAATAACGTTTCATAAAGATATTTACAAAAAATTGAAAATTAAATGAGAAAAGTGGTTCCTCGTATTTGCCGGTGACAGGTGGCTTTAGCATCACCTTAAAAGTTAGATGCTCGACTTCTGGTACTGTAATCGATATTTCGGCCTTTTCCTCTGGTAAAATAATATGTAGTAGGTAAAATAATAAGTATTATTTCAGACTTTAGGTGTATGTACCATAACGCGTCACCAACAATTACGAGGAACTGCTTTTTTCAATCCATTTTCAATTTTGAGTAAATATCTCTTTGGAAAGTTGCTGTCCCAATAAGAAACAACAATTTTCCGGAGAGATATTTTGTAAACATTAAAAATTAAATGATAACAGCGATTCCTAGTTTTTGCCGATTACACGAGGGTTTAGCATCACCTTAAATGAAATATTATCCTTGCTAAATTGATTGAAAATATGAAAATAAAAATATTAGTATCACAATTATATATTCTGTTATTTATTTATTACAGTTTTACCGGACAACTATCCGTAGTATTCACGTATCTCGGTGAATTCCAGCCAACGAAATACAGAAACCAAATTCTATCTTGGTTGGAGCTTTCCTGGGCAATCGGTGTTATATTTGTAGCATGTAAGTATTTGTAAAATCCTAATACATGCAGGACTTTTTATTACTTGACACTACTAATTCACTAAATTTGAAAGTATATATATTTTAACGACAACCAAAGTAGAATTGTGCAAATTGTTTTGTAATAAAAAATTCTTCCTTTTATTTTAATATATTTTATAAGTAATATAACATTTATATTTTTTATATAATATAATGATATACTCCTTTACAAATGAAGGCAATAAACGAATTTTACTCTTACCTTACCGGTTTTTCCATTTATAATTTTATTTCTGTAATAAACAAATGTAATGTAATACAACCACATACTATCCATATTCCCACCAGCAAGAATATACAACTGTAGTTGATTAGTAAGTCAAATACATACGTAACCGAACCGTTGTTCTTCTTTTCATTTCAGTATTCGCCTGGCTAGTCATACCCCTGCAATTCGAGTACAAGACTACGTCGTTCTTCTTCAGCTCGTGGAATCTGTTCGTGTTGACTAGCGCTATACCCGCCCTGATGATCGCTCTCTGGCTGCTCACCCTGCCCGAGACACCAAAGTTCCTAGCCGAGAATGGCCAGCGTGACGAGCTGCTCAAGGTGCTCACGCGCATGTTCATGGAGAATACAGGCCAAACCGCTCAACAGTTCAAAGTACGTTGTTTTTGTTTTTATTATGGCTATGACAAGTTACAAGTAGTTTTTGTTGTTCGATTCTTTTGGACTAACTGCAATTGAGATTTAATTTTTACTGAATTAAACGAAAACATTTAGTTCTTCTAAATATTCATAGATTCTACTGAATGTTGTTAACAAATTTTTCTCACTTTTCCTCCCATGAGTATACCAATGATGATAGTTCATTTTCTTTCCAAAATATTCTTTATCGAATCCTTTTTATCTTCTTGATTTTCACTAATATTCTGGAACCTACTCCTTACAGTGGAATCCAAAGCACTTTTCTTGTTCTTCTGTACAAGACCTTCTTTTTTGTCTTATAATTTGTTTTGTCTCTATCGGCTTTTTGTTTTTGATTAGGTTTTGTATGTAGAGTATGGTTGCTTATTTGTATTCTTATTCTTATTTATCTATTTCTTCTTCTTCCTTACATCTCTTATTTCTTCTTTTATTTCTTCTTCTATTTGTTTTTCTATTTGACTTCTTCTATTTGTTTTTCTATTTGACTTCTTCTATTTCTTTTTCTTCTTTTCGTGTTTTATTTATTTTTTCTTTTTTTTCTATTTCTTCTTCTTGTTTTTCTTCTATTACTTCTAAATTATTCTTCTTAGATATCATATGCTTTCATACTGTCTGCAGTATTTTAATACGTGTTTTAATGAGTCTTCTTATCCACAATCGCAGTTCTTATCATTAATAAATCGCAACTTTTTCATGAGATTCTTAAAGCTCCCGTAACAAATGACTAACTGCGAAGTGTATGCGCTTGGCTCGACCTATTGTAACAATTTCCTCTCTCCTGTACCAATGAAGTACTGATGATTTAACCATCCCTTTGATGACATCTCCTTGTCAAAGTCCAAAGGAAACGAATCCAAATGAATAATAACCATCGTACCTCACGATAATCAAACTCCAACACATCGTCACTAATCAACCAACGATCCCTCCTTTCGAACAGGAAAAACTCTCGACGTCCACCTTTCCCTCGATAAGCGGCCTGGTGAGCCAGATAGAGGTCTCGGCGGAGGAGGTGACTGCCACCCAGAAGAAGCTCTCGCTGACGCCGCGCGAGAAGCTGCGCGAGATGCTGACCAGCTCCAAGGCCCAGGCGAAGACGCTGCTGCGCAAGCCCTACGTCAAGCGTCTCTGCCTCACCAGCTCCATCATGTTCTGCATGACCTCGACCTACTACTCGCTGATGACCTGGTTCCCCGAGCTGTTCCAGCGGTTCGCCGCGTTCGAGCGCGACTTCCAAGGCGAGTACGCCAGCGTCTGCACGGTGTCCAAGAAGCTCGCCTCGGCGACCAACGAGACTGATGTGAGTGCTTTTTTAATATGCAGATTTTGGTCTTTCATTGGGTGCGGGGGTGGTGGGGGGGTTGTTTCTCGCTTGAGTTTGAGTATATTTTTCCAATATGGCGACTTGAATGCACAAAAATAAGGAATTGTGTGTAGTTGTGGTGAATAGTATAGTCATAACTAGTTTTTATCTATAATTTAATTTTAGAAGTGTATTTTTTGATCAAAATTATTTTATATTTTTTAAGAAATTGATTGGATCTATGAAAACGAATAATAAAAAAAAATTATAACGAAAAAGTGCTCCGCTCTTTTTGTAATACATGTCAAAAGAGTCGAATAACGGTCGAAAAAAAAGTTTCGGTCATCATGTCACCTAGAATATTGTGTGGAACAAAGTTCCTTTAATAAATACGTTATTTACAATAACGATTTATTGTGACGTGTAGGATCATAATTTTGAGGATTTACAGCGGTAAAATGCAAGATATTATTAAGTATTGATAGCATACAATTTTTTAGGATGACTGCTTTTAAACGTAAACAATTATTTCAAAATTGTTTAATAAAATACATTATATGTGTTAAAAAAATTTGTTTATCTATGTACGAGTTTTCTTTCACTAAATTATGAATTTTCAAAAATCACAATGAGGAATTATGAAAATCATAGATTTTAATAAATCCTTTGAATTCTATCGCATCAATTCAGTGTGCAAATGCTTAAACAACACATTAGTAATGCAGATAAAACGAGAAAGTAATAATCAATATAAGGGTTAAAAAAGTAATAATAAATATAAGGGTTAAAAAAGTAATAATAAATATAAGGGTTAAAAAAGTAATAATAAATATAAGGGTTAAAAAAGTAATAATAAATATAAGGATTAAAAAAGCAATAATAAATGTAAGGCTTAAAAGAGTAGCATTAGCATCTACGGGTTAGAAAACAATATTGAACTTGTAATTTTCACTGACCCGTAATAAAATTAAATAGTAATAGTAATAGTACAAATAGTTCACAACTAGCGAAAATTAAGTCAGAACACGAATGAGCCAACTTGTACAATCGTTTCAGTTTGCGGACGACGCGAACGACCCCTTCAACTGTTTAACAGAGATGGACGTCAGTGTATACACTAACTCGGCCTGGCTGGGTGTCGCCTGTCTGCCGTGCGCCATTCTCCTTCCGCTCACGGTCGACTATCTCGGCTACCGCATCTACCTGCGTGAGTATATATATTAATTTGTACTGTATGAGTGTTTTACACTTATTTCTTCGTGAATGTGCATGAAGCTGTCAGGGAAAAAATTGGTTAATACACCAGTGTTATAACTGAATTGAGTATTCCGTAATTCTGCTTAATTTAAAAAAAATAATAATATTGATGTTTATTTTTAAGAATAAAACGTTTTCATTTATTTTTTAACAAATTCTTCCTTGAATTTTTGTTTCATTTTCACACTCGACTCCATTAAAAATAAAATATATTTATCACGTACAGCTGAAAAAATAGCATCTATACATCTATACATCATATACATACAGAATGAATCTCACGTTCCGAAAAAACCAATAATTTTCTGTATCCGTTTTATATTTTCATTCCCTTATTGTTATTTATCTGTTGTAGTTAAAAGGCTAACATTTTCACTTAGTAGAAGACTATATTCACTTTGTTGTATCGAATATAGCTCTTGCAAAAGTTAAACTAAAGTATTTTATCAAATTAAATATACGAGGTCTGTCCCAAAAGTATCCGACCTACCTCGATTTCTTGGCGCTTTATTTATTCTTCGTCATCCGGGGGGTGGCATCCTTCAAAGTAGTCCCCATTTGATTGAACAAGATGCTCATATCGATGTTTCTACTTATTAAAGCACTCTTGAAAGTCAGACTTCGGAATCGCCTTTAGTGCATTCGTCGCATTAGTTTCAACAGTCTGTTTATTGTCGAATCGATGTCCTTTAAGCGGCATTTTCAATCGAGGAAACAGCCAAAAGTCGCAGGGAGATATATCAGGACTGTATGGAGGCTGGCGGAGCTGCGCAACACTGTGTTTCAATAAATACTGCTGCACAAGGCTTGATGCGTGCGCTGGAGCATTGTCGTGATGAAGAAGCCAGTCACCGGTTTCCCAAATTCTCGGTTAAAATTCGCCAAACAGTACTTTTTGGTATTCCAAGTTCATCTTCCAGTTCTCCCACAGTCAAACGACGATCTTGTTCAACTGTGACACGCACACGCTCGACATTATCCGACGATGTTCCCGTCGAAGGTCGACCAGAACGAGGATCACTGTCAACAGATGTGCGGCCACTTTTGAACCGCCTATACCACTCTTTTATTTGTGTTTTGCCCATACACTCATCTTTAAAGGCCTTTTGCAACATTTCAATAGTTTCCGCACAACTTTTACCGAGATTAAAGCAAAATTTTATGCAAATTCGCTGTTTGGTTCGTTCTGCCATTTTTAGCAATAAGCAAATTGCGACGAACGCAAAAAAGTCGTTGTAAACAAATACACGCTGCGCGGGAACTAAGGCGTTTCATCGGTATCTCAGGCTACTGACGAGAAGGTTAGGAGTTGCTGGTGACGTTCGTACCCTCCAGAGGTCGCCTGAGTCTCTCCGCGCGAAGATATGAACGTAGGTCGGATACTTTTGGGACAGACCTCGTATATTGCAAAATAAATTATTGTATATCTCGCATTAAACTCTTAACAGTTTCATTAATTCGAAAATCCTACCCATGATTGTGGTATAAAATATAAATCAATAAATAATGTGTAATTGCAAATTATTTAATTTCAATATTTATATAGAAAATGGAGCAGAAAAGTAGCTCAAAACACGAAATTATTCAGCACCAAACATGAAAAAAATACAACTGAGAATAGAACAAATTGGAAATTCCGTTAATCGATTTTGCGTTTGACGTTTACAAGCTCTTTTAAACTATAGACCATTTATATCGATTCAAATGAAATGGTTAAAAAAAATGTTTGACTTCGTTCATGACAATAAATCCCTATTTGAATCAATTAAGGTGGGTCTTTCGCTAGATATAGGGCATAAAACAAAAAATCGCCTGAGAGTATATAAAGGTCCTATAATAAAACTAATGATATGTACTTAATAATAGTCCAAACTACCAGAAAAAAAATTGTTCCAAAAAAATCGTGACGTCACAAGTGTAAATATTGTCAATTTAAAGAATATTTAGTTAAACCCCAATTTTTTATTTTTTCTTAACCAATTTTAATGTTCGGGATTATTTTTTTCCTTAACCATTTCTCTACAAAGTTAATGAATTAAAATTTTAAAATAATATATCTGTAATAAGAGAGCGCTAATTATTTATAAGTAAACGCGTAAAATTATATAAACAATTGGTTTTCTCTAATCACAGATATATTATTTTAAAATTCTTTCGTTAACTTGTAGACAAATGTTTAATAAAAAAAATAAGCTCCGAAATATTAAAATTGGTTAAGAAATAAAAAAAGAATTGAGGTTTTACTAAATATTTTTTAAATTGATAATATTTACACTTGTGAAGTCACGATTTTCTTGAAACATTTTTTTTATCATTAGTTATGGACTACTATTATGTACATTTCATTAGTTTTATCATAGGACCTTTATAAACTCTCTACGATTTTTGGTTTTATGCCCTATATCTATCGAAAGACCCTCCTTATACTTGACGAAATTAATCAAATCCGCGCTCCTATTTATAATACTGATCCCGGGTTATAAGCAGAAACATTTGACCCGAAAATCACGCGCGCTATTATTTATTATGAAATCCATTTCGGAAGTAACAATATTTTTATATTGTAAATTTTATTTGCCATAAACATCGAAAAATTACGTTAATGTATGTATGTGTGTATGAATGTATGATTAGGTGATGCTAAAACTCACCCGCCATCGACAATTACGCGGATTTACTTTTCTCGTTTAATTTTCAATTATAAATAAACATCTCTCTGAAATGTTGCTGTTCCAATCAATAATAACAACTCTCAAATTTTCGAGCCTAAGTCATTTTTAATCTCATAGAAGCCAAGATGCCTCAAAACATTAAAAAAAAAATTATTGCAAAAATCCTCTAATTAATGGTTGAAACGCATTTCTAAACAATTTCCCAAAGATTTTTTTTAATTATTTGAGGGGCTCGTTCTTAATTGATTAAAAATACTGTACTTCGAATTATAACATTTTGCCAAAAGAGAAATTCCAAAAACCTAAGCAACTATATAACGCTTATAAGTGTTAAGCTCTACTTTGATAAAACCTGGTTGGACCAAACATTAAAAAGGTCCTATTTTGGTGCGACCTAATTGCGTCGCCATTCTAGTGCATCAAGTTCACTTGAATATGGAAACATAACCTGAAAATTGTAAATGAAAATTAGTTGAAAATTAACAAATGTTAAGGATGTTTCATCAAAAAACCTTTATTTAATATTTCATATATACACATTATACTGACACACATTACAATATAGTTTATGCACAGCAAACTTAATATCATTAATTACAGTAAAAGCTTAATTTTTTTTTAAGATAGTGATCAACTAAAACCTCGCATATAAAGGTTACAATTGCCAAAGAGCATCCAATACACAAAGGTGTGCTCATTGCATAAATACCCGCAGTTACATCTGTTTCAATAGCTAGAAATGTTTTCGAGTAACGATTTGTACCCCAACTTTTCACATCCCATTGTTTGGGAATACCTGATTCAACTAAGTACTGAAGAATTTTCTCAATTTTTCCTGCAAATGGAGACGCTGCTTCGTAGGCAAATGCTGCACCCTCTTCCTGATACGTCAGTCCTGCTATCTTTATCTTGGGTATCTTATTGACTCCTACAAATTTCTGAACGTAATAAGCTGCTATAACATCTGGCATTGGACAAATTACATTTTTAGTTCTTATCATCTCGTTAACACATTCTGCAATGCTTAACGACATCTTGCTCTTTAAAAAAACTTTTTCTATTTCCATATCTTTGTAATGAAGATGTAAGTTAAATCTTTGTAAAGTCATTTTCGAGTTAAGAAAGTCATTTACAGTATCAAAATTCTGTTCTTGATACGTCTGGTGAATGTCAGCTAAATTTGAAAAAAATGAAGCAGAATATTTCATAGATACCATTACGATAGTAATAAAAATTATTCTTTCAGAATTATTTCGAGGTTGTGTGCTTGAAATGCCTAAGAAAATTTTAAGAATATGTAACACATTCCATTGCGTTGGTGAGAAATTCAACAGCTTGCCTAAGATAGAAAAGCTTAATACAAGTATAAAAAAGATCAAAATACTTATTAAGATGCCAAATGAAAAATATACTTTCGGTGTTTGGACTATGGGAACTACAAAGACTTTTTTACTTTCAATTATTGATCTTCCTTTTACACATTTTGTGCCATACAAATATGTACCTAATAGCATTACCGTGGATGATATGCTTATTTCATTATTTTCCAATTGAAGAAAAATACTCGTAATCAGAGCAGAAATATTATCATCTGCTACTTTCACAAACTTTAATTTGAAATTTAATTTTGTCGCTATTGTTTCTATGTACAAGTAATTAGTACCACTAACTTTAATTTCCTTATCATCTTTTTCTTCAAATGAAAACAGGGGTGGCATATTAAATGCTTGCAGAGTTAACTGATATTTTTTCGCATCATTAAGTTTATCAGGAAAAATATCATTTGTAGTTATAAGATATCCTGAGTTTATAGCCTTTGAAAAAGGATCATAATTGAAATAGACAATTTGATTATCACTGTTTATTTTTAAAATTGTAAAGTCTAAAAATTTTAAAAGCCAAGCATAATGTAATGTGGTTTTCACTTTATAATTGAACAATTCGTCGTCACTGAATGAAATTGATAAACATTTTGGTCTTGTTTCTATTGGTGAAGTTTTGACGATGTTGTCCAACAAATTTTTTATCTGTAATATTTTCGTTTCTTGTATTTTATCGTTTTGAAGGATGACATATATTGCTGATGATCTAGGATTTCCAAAAACTGGCATTTTTAATAAACTTTTTAACTCAGTGTTGTTAATTTGAATTAAATCAATTGCAATCGTTGGAATGTTACTTGTGAGACTTTGCAAAAAGGTATATTGCTGTTTTTTATTTATACCGATTTTACTACTTGTAAAAATTGTCACTTGATGAGGTTTCAAATTATAAATAAATTGATATATTATAGATTCAGAGTTTAATGTAACTGCAGCATGAAACAAATTATTTTTTAACATAATAAATAGAATTAAAATCCACAACAGCGATTTCATTATTTAAAATATTATACAAAATATTATACGATATACTATTGAAATCAGAAGATTACCTGAAATAATTTGATAAATATATAAAATTGATCCTGCAGTTTTTGTAGAATGTGATACATTCACTTCAGAAGGTGATACTGAAATAATTTTATTTAAAGTGTCTGGGTTTCGATTTACAGTATACTAAAATTATAAGTTTCACAAAAAATTTTTTTTAACGATTTTCTTGTTAAAAATTTGTTTGTTTCTGCCCTTATATGAGAAAGATCAATATAGTAAACAAAAGAATGTACAATTTTACTTTACCTTTACTGTACGTATTGGAATAAAAAACGCTTCATATTATATTTGAAAAACTATTCAAAAAACAATTTCTCAAAGAAACATAGAACTTTACTAATAAACCCAAAAAAATAGCTACAACAAGTTTGCATTTACAGCTAGAGCAAGCTAAACTTTCTGTGCAATTCGCAATATAATGATTGCAGCATAATACATGTATCGTGTTATGCGCTAAATAACGTAACATGACTACTTATTACACTTTTGTAAATCACGCTCTTTAATTCACACGTACACAGACCCAAGCCCAACGAGAGAGTGATAGACAAACAAACAAACATGCGAATTGCCACATAATTAGTGTACGGAGAACAGAGCCACAATATTTTTAACGATTTCAATTGAATCAATAAACTTTGTTGACAATTTTAAACCGTAATTTTCTAATCGATGTTATCGATGTCGATTAGTTTCTCTTCTACAAAACATGCAAAATCGATTGAAACAGCGACGAACAGTCTAAATTTTGAAAGAGAAAGACACTTCTCATTTAAATTTGTTTAAATCTTCTTTATCGCTCTTTTTAATTTTATAAAATAATTTTATAAGTTGATCTAAAACTAAATATGGCACCAAAGCAGACTAAATGCCTTTGAACGAAAAGTAAATTTTTTCCTACATTGGTAAATATGGGGAACCACTTTTTTCATTCATTTTTCAATTTTAAGAAAATATCTCTATGGAAAGTTGTTGTTTTTGATTGTAACAACAACTTTCCATAGAGGTATTTACTCAAAATGGAAAATGAAATGAGAAAAGTGGATCCTCGTATTTGTCGATGACAGGTGGCTTTAGCATCACCTTAATCCGTTTTGCACGTTTTCTAAGCGAGAAACTAATGGGCGTATTCTAGATGAGAAATCAATGATCATATTATGATTAGGAATGAATGGATTAATGATTAATCATACACTCGAATTCGGGTGCTAGGAAAAAGTGGAAAAAATAGCCATTAGTATTTTATAATAAAAAACCAACAATGGGATTATGATTTATTTCTATATTACCTAATATTTTTAATCATGACAATCAGAAAATTAAAAAATTTGTGAATTTTGGACCAGCCTAAGGAATACTAAGGATAAGAGATATTCCATTAAATCTCAAACTATAATCACAGAAACAAAGGAAAATATTAGAATAAAAAGAAATTTTGATATTAAGAGAGAAAGGATAGAATCAGTGTCACCTGTGAGTAGAGAAAGATATTGAGAAGTGTGACTAACCTACTGTCGATAACGTTACAAACATAAAAGAAAAACGTTGCAGATAATGACAATTATATTATGCAATATGATAAAAGTAATTGTGCTATCTTAAATTACGTTTTTGAATAAATTCTTTTCTAATATTTATTATGTCTTTGAATTAGCTAAATTTGTACATTGACCGAAATCTACAAATATATACCAGGATACATAGTTGAAACTCCGCAATCAAAATAAATATTATAATATAAAGATATATTGTTTGGCTTTTTTGCAGTTTTCACGGCAACGATTTCTTGTGCAGTGACGATTGCCTTCTTTTTCGTAAAAACTTCGATGCAGAACCTCATACTCTCCTGCATCTTTGAAGCCTTCACCTCCCTCAATATAAGCGTCGTCCTGTGTTTACTCGTCGAACTTTTCCCTACGAATCTTAGGTGAGTAAACAATATAAATAAATATATATAAATAAAATTTATCATTCTTTTTTTCGTAAATTACAACTAAGAAACTGAATACAAGGATACATATTGGTAACGTACAGCTATAAAATCATATAATATCTATGTCTTTTAATTTCAAATTTTCAAAATTCACCTTTTATTTCTAGTTTCTTTAAGAACCTGTATCTAACGCGATACAGGTCGCTTTTTTCATTTTTTACATTTGCTACCTTATTCTATCTATTTCTTGTTTTATAGTTGTCTTTTTAATCTTTTTAATCTTAAAATTGATTATACCTAATATCAAATGTTAAATTTTCAGTTTAGAAATGTAAAAGTAGTCATTGATACAACTTGTAATATACAGTGCGTCTCATAACTATAGAAACACCAAAAATTTTTACATTTAAATCTGTGTATTATACCTTTTCTTAAAAAACCTGTAACTTTCGAAGCAAAAAACCAAGGATAATTTAAAAAATAGCAAATAAAAGGCAATTTTATTCTCTTTAAGACGTTACCAAAATATTGTGTCTACATTAACTTATGAAAAATTCACGGGCGGTTTAAACAAAACTTGAATACTAGATAAAAAAATTAAATCGATTTAAATGGGTCTAAAAATTTAAAGTGTTTCTATAGTTATGAAACAACGATAACTTCTTTAATGTTGATGTGAAAGAAATATTCTAGTAATGTTTTAAAGAGAATATATTTTCCATTCATTGGCTTTTTGCAAAATTATCCTCGGATTTTTGCTTCCAAAGTTACAGGTTCTTTAAAAAAAGGTATAATATACACATTTTAACGTGAAAATTTGTGGTGTTTCTATAGTTATGAGACGCACTGTATTACAAATAGACAGAACCATACACTTTTAGAATCAATACACTAGTAGTACTATTCATACAATCCAAAAGAACATTTATCAATATCGTTTTTAAATATAGAAACAGATTCAGATTAAAATAATGGTCATGTTCAATCTCTTATTATACAGTCGATAATCATATCGTAGATTTAAGATGTATTACTTCTTTTGCTAATCGCATTTCAGAGGAATTATTTTTTTTTGTTTTCAATGCCAAAAAATGCTTACTATAATTTTTAATTTTAAAAGCCACCTTTAATGTAAATTCCGAAGTAAAACAAAATTTATATTACTTATAATAAAATATAAGTACAAATTCTTATCGGAAGTTCGTATAAATACCAATAAAATCGAATACCTCTTTAACTACTGAAACCATCTTTTTAATCTACATTGCTTGATATAGTTTACCAAGTTTAGTTCATCGCTGCCGTATACTTTCACGCGTATATTAATACACAGAAGGATGATTTATAAATACTACTCTCGAGATGTGTTGTTATTACACCAAGTTAATTTTGTAATCCGATGATTAAACATTCTATTTGATCTAGATATGAGCTGAATATGTAATAAAGAGGAATTATATTCTTGCGAAGATAGGATATTTCACTCTTAATTAATTTGTATTATTTTGTTTTTATATTTAATCTATTCATTAACGCATATCATATTTCTAATTAATATTGTCTAAACGAAAGACTTTAGATGGCTATTGTGTTGCGATTACGCTCATTACAAATGCAAAAGAAGTTAGTTTACCTTTGGTAAATATATTTATATCCAGAATATTATTTTTATTATTAATATAAAAAGTGGGCTAAATGCATATCATCCATTTCATAATAATTAAAGTAGTGCTTGCATAAAATGAAAAATAAGGAAATTTTATCAAAAGTGCAGAAAGATATTAGTAATAAGAGTAGTGTAAGGATTGCAACCATAAACTTCCGTGCTTCGGCTGACCTTCTATACATTATATCACTTGCAGCTACGTGATATGTTCCAGCGTAGGGCTATGTCTTTTATAACACATAAGACAAATATAAAATACTAATTTAGTTTATTTTTATTTATTGCTTAATGACTAATATCTAATATTGTTATGTTCACTTTTATATAGGAGTATTTGAGAATTATTTTATAACAATGAATATAAAAGATGCATAAAATGGAAAACAAGGTTAACTGCAATTAAAAGTTGTAGTTAAAGAAATAATTATTTAAATTTTTTATGTACTGTATAATACATAAAAATACGCAATAGATATACAATAACTTTGAAACATATGAATCGCGTATTACTGATTTCATTTATATTATTAAAGATAGGTCTTAGTAAACAAAGCACTGTTATGAAGTAGGTATTGTTAATAATTTACAATTGTTTATATGTAATTACATATTATAAAATTACATCTATAAAAAGTTTTTCTTATTTAATGGTTTAAAAGTGATGATATTATTGAATTTTGGTTAAACTTTAGAGTAAAAATAGAAACAATGTTTACAATAAAAATATCATAATAGTAACTATCAAAATAAGTGTCAAGAGGCGTGCTACTTAAAACATCAAATTTATAATGTAACATCATATGCCATGTCACATGCTTTCGATTATTGAATGATCATGGAGACAATTGCCACACAGTCAATTTCAATTCAGCCCTGACAGATTAATATATACTCATTGAGTGATTTTTTTGAAAATTTAAAATTTCTTATTATGTACTTCCTATATGGCATTATGGAACAATGTAAGTCTTAAAATTGTCTCAGATTAACTCACTCACTATACTACTGAACAATTATGTTATTTATCAAGGTAATAATAATTAACGAATATACGGATACAAAATCAATTAATAAATAATGATGTGTTGAACAGTGAACTGCATTGCAACTGGATATTAAACTAACTATTAGTTCTACAAATAATGTAATCGACAAAGATCTTAAAAAAAAATTTAAATACTTTTTCAAATAATTTTTTCAAATAGATCGATGTAATAAAATAAAATTAGGATGAAACAATAACGGAGACGATTGAATACATTATTTTATATAATTATCCGGAACCTTTTACCAATTCCAATATTAATTTAAAAAGAAAATCTTGTCTAACTTTGGTTTATCAAATCTTCACTATTAACTCTACATGATTAAGTAACATTCTCGCCAATTTATCTTTTTTCAGGGTAATGGCCACGGGGATCACGCTGTTAATCGGTCGCTTGGGCTCGCTCTTCGGCAACATGCTCTTCGGTTATCTCATTGACAATTACTGCGATGTGCTGATCATTGTTATGGCCACTCAGCTGTTCTGTAAGTATATTTACACAAACGCGCGTGTGTTACACATTATGACGCTAAAATTATATTTTGTCTGTACCTGATTGCGATTAATTATCTGATGAGCTTTTGAGCACTTGTCGCCTTATCTGAGGCATGATGATTTACGCTTAGAGAAAGATTCATAAATAAGAATTCCTATTGATGATTTCTCTACTTATAGTATTTATATTTATTAAGTGGATATGATAATAAAGCTTGAACTCTTAACGTCGCCAGATATTTTATATAAAAGATTCGTTGTTATAAAAGAAAAATGTTGAAGTTTAAAGAAATTAGTCTTAACAAATAAGCGTGTCTTAAATGTTAAGAACTATGCCTTAACTATATTAAAAGATGTGTCTTAACTGTTAAGAACTGTATCTTTATGAAAAATGACTAAAAACTTTGTCTTAACTGTTAAGAACTGTATCTTAATGATTAAAAAATGACTAAAAACTTTGTCTTAACTGTTAAGAACTATATCTTAACTGTTAAGAACTATGTCTTAACTGTTAAGAACTATGTCTTAACTGTTAAGAACTATGTCTTAACTGTTAAGAACTATATCTTAACTGTTAATAACTATGTCTTAACTGTTAAGAACTGTCTTAACTGTTAAGAACTATATCTTAACTGTTAAGAACTATGTCTTAACTGTTAAGAACTATGTCTTAACTGTTAAGAACTATGTCTTAACGGTTAAGAACTTTGTCTTAACTGTTAAGAACTTTGTCTTAACTGTTAAGAAATATGTCTTAACGGTTAAGAACTTTGTCTTAACTGTTAAGAACTTCGTCTTAACTGTTAAGAACTTCGAATTTAACTATATACAAAGCCACAGATTTTTATTATTTTTATTTTGTTGTTGCAGTTGCCGCGAGTATGTGCTGGGCCGCACCGGGCCGCGATAAAATGAGAAAGATCCAGGGTCACCCCAGCGTGGAAATTCAAAATAAAGCTTTTACAACGGCGTGATGAATTCTTCCAATAAAATACACAACAAGTACTTCAATTTTTACACATTCGACAACGCTGAAGAGAACCAAAAGGAAATTATGTGAACGTGTAATAAGTTCTGTTCAGTGAATTTTATATATTCTAAGAAGTTGATTTTGGTCAGACTTTTAACCGTCTGATTCGAAAAAAATACTATTTATCCAGCCAGAACCAATTTTATACGTGACTTTTCTGCGAGAAAACGTACATTTATATTTATATTTATATTTATATAGAAGGGGACACAATCATCGTTCAGTTAGTTAAAGATCAGCCTACAAATATTTTGTTTTATATCTCCAGTAAGCTGTAATATAAGCTTCAATAATGAAATCCTCATTGTACCTAACGACAATGAACTAGGAATTGAAGCGGTTTAATTAAATCTATAAAGCAATCAGGTAATCAATCGATATATCGCACTCTGCCAAAACATAAAAAATGAAGCGATATACAAAGATCGGCACGATAAAACTTTCTTGCGCGCGCATCTACATAGTATGTATTTACTCCGTTATCGTTCTTTTTTTACAAAGACTAAGCCGGAACCTTCATAAAAAAAATACACATAATACATAAGTATACAAATACGAGGCACCCACGAAACTTCTAGTCCATGATTGCGATCTACGAATTAATTAGTCCAAAATTCTCGTCGCGATAAGCGAGAAATGACGTGCCTCGTCATCGTAAACGTCGTCATCGTCATCATTATTATCATTGCTCAATTATTTTCGTTATCAATGACGTCCTTGTACTTTCTATAAATACTTGATAACAGACGACATTTCTCGCACTTTCTGTTAGAATAATTCAGATGATGTGTGTTCCATTGTATGTATGGTTTAGCCCTATTTGTAGTAAGTCTATTTAGCACTTTACTATCCAGGACCTTCTTTTAGCTTTTTTTATTAATTTGATGGACACCGTGTGAATAAGCGATTGAATTAATGGCAGATACTTAAAATATTAAAATTTTGGCATTTAAAATAAACTGCAAAGGAACGGTGCGAAACAGACGGGAAAAGCTGAAGATGTATTGCCATATATACAACAAAACATACATTATCTGGAATGAACCTTAAGTATACGATTTTCATGTTGTTCAGGTCGATGTGTAGTTGTAAAAGCCTCTGCATAGAAAAGTTAATTAGAACAAATATTAAGTATTAAGAATAAATGTAAGGAACAAGGTCGTCGTAGAAAATTTTACACTTCTATTTCTACTAAATGTAAATTATGGCGCTAAATCAACGAGCTTGTTTTTATATTTATTCCTCATTTAGAATATTTAGTTCTATGTCTTATGGAAAAATCCTGTAAAAATTGCTGCAAAATTTTTTGCAAAATATATATTATTTCTACATACATATCTACTGATAAGTGCCTTGTAGAAATATATGCTGATTTTTTCTATAAGGGATTCTATTTCTCTGCACAGGCCTTGAGTATATTTATAATTTTTACTTTCACCTTAATGGCCTTCGTAGATATAAAGAGCAAGGAATAAATATAAGGAACCAATAGAATATGAGCTTTTTCACTAGAATGGGCTTTTTCTTCCCTTAACTTAAAAAGTGTAAAACACACTCTTGTAAAGCTCGTCTCTTATTCAATATCTACCTCTTGTTCTTTATATTTATACTTTGTTCTTTATATTTGTTCCTATCTCTTTTTTGATGAAAGGCTTTGATGATAAAAAAAAGATCGATAATGAGTCTTTGTAGGTTAGATATTTGGGCTGGAACCGGCTGGAACCGGTTTCGGACAATCATTATTGTAGGTACGCGCGCGCGACAATTTATTACTTTGCTGCTGTTGTTGGGGATTTTGGGCCTCTAGCCACGAGGTGCACTATGATATTATTTTTTTCTTTCCCCTGTAGAATAAGTTATAAAGAGCTCTTATGAGTACTTTTTGTTTACATGCCATTCGCGAGACTTAAACTCGTCATTTATTGGTAGGTCTGCGGCGCACAATTGTTTCGCGATGATTAGCATATAAGTATGCGATAATGAAACGAATAAGTATGGCTTTTGCCGATCGAATAAAACGAAATTGTTTTTACGATCGATGAAAAGTTTTAGTTATTAATAACGAAACGAGAGTTTTTTAAATGCTTTTTAAACTTCACTTTAGTGTTAATATTGGTGCACAAGAATGAAACTTTATAAATGTACTTCACTTTAGTGTTAATATTAGTGCATAATAATGAAACTTTATAAATGTACTTATTGAAAAAAAAATGAAGTTTAAAAAGCATTAAAAGCTATTACGGTCAACATTCCATGGATAAAACCATCTATTTTATTGATTATACCTATAGGAAGTTGCAAGATTGTATATTTAATATTATATATATATTTAATACAATTGACGTAATTTAATTAATAAGTAGACTTTGAAATTATAGAATATTAGACATATAGTTTTTATCAAATTTTGTAAAGAATTGTATAGGTTAATATTGTAAATAAGATTATTTTAAAATAAGTATTTTGCGAACAAGAAATTTTAGTACGTAAAGAATCACATATAGGATATTTTATTTTATTTCAATGATGTTACTATATATTAATAATAAATACTTTCTATCTCATTTTATTGCGCAATAAACTCAGTTGTATTTTATTTATTTGAACCATTCCACCTTTTTTATTAGCATATATTTCAGCAGACCAATTTACAAATTGTATAGACGGTCATTACAATAATCAATTTAGTTACATTAATATAAATTCATGAACTTTATTTTCAAATGTTACTTTAAGAACCATAAGTATGGGATAGTGTTAGATGTAACATCTAATAAATGTATGTACTTGAAAAGTGGGACCCACAGAAGTGTTGCATGGTCACTTTATTGACTTAAAAGTGGGTCCCGCTTTGTAAGTCAATAAAGTGGCCACAGTTAAGTCGGGAATAAAGTTCTATATGAAACACGGGAATAAAGCGACTTACGACTTGCGACTTTATTCCCTTGTTGCATAATATACTATTAACTATTAACTTAACTTAATTAATATTGATTTTGAGTAACTGCTAATTTAACTTAACTAAATCACTCTATAAATAAAATGAACGATGCAAACCAGGTGTTTTATCGACAAACCTTTATTTAATATTTTATATACCAACGTTATATTGTGATTTATACACAGCAAATCCAATTACATTATACATAGCAAATTAAATTACATTAAGCAAAGTAAAAGTTCAATTTTTTGTGAGATAGCGATGAACTAAAACTTCGCATATAAATGTTATAATTGCAAAAGAATAACCAATAAACAAAGGTATGACTAAAGCATAAACACCCACAGCTGTATCTGCATCATTATTTAAAAAGCCTTTCGAATGTAGATTTGTATTCCACGTTTTAAAGATCCATAGATCGGGAATACCAGATTCAACTAAGTACTGAAAAATCTTATCAATTTTTTCTGCCAACGGAGATGCTTTTTCGTAGGCAAAAGCCACGCCCTCATTTTGAAACGACGGTCCGGCTACTTTTATCTTTGGTATATTATTGATACCTGCAGTTATCTGGACGTAATAATCTGCTATAGTAAATGAAATCGGACAAATAGCATTTTTAGTTCTTATCATCTCATTTATACATTCTGCGATACTCTTTGATGGCTTACTCTTTGAAAAAAGTTTTTGTAGTTCTGAATTTCTATAATTAACGTCTTTCTCTAATGTATACACAGTCATTTTTGAATTCAACAAGTCCTCAAAGGTATTAAAATTTTGCTCTTCGTAAATAAGGTGAACATTAGCAAACTTGGAAAAAAACATGGAAGAATATTTCATAGATAACAGTACGACAGTAATAAAAATAATTCTTTCAGCACCTTTTCGAGGTTGTGGGCTCGAAATACCTAGTAAAATTTGAAGAACATGTAACATATCCCATTGCGTTAAAAATAAATTCGACCATCTGCCCAAAATAGATAAGCAGAATACGAGTACAAAAGTACTCAAAATGCTTATGACGATATCAGAAGAAAAAAAAACCTTGGATGTTTGTACTATGGGAACTAAAAAAACCTTTTTACTTTCATAAAGTGATCTTCCTTTCACACATTGTTTGCCATACAGAAATGTATCTACAAGACATACCGTGGATGACATGCTTATTCCATTATTTTCCAATTGATAAAAAATATTTTTAATTAAAGCAGTTAAATTATCATCTGCTACTTTCACAAACTGTAATTTTAAATTTAATTTTGTTGCTATAGTTTTTATGTGAAGGTAATTCTTACCACTAATTTTCATTTCTTTGCCGTCTTTTTGTTCAACTGAAAGAAGAGGTGGCATATTATATGCTTGCAAAATTAATGGATACTTTTTCATGTCATTCACTTTGTCAGGAAATATATCATTTGTAGTTATAAGATATCCTGAATTTATAGTTTTTGAAAATGGATTGTAATTAAAATAAATAATCTCGTTGGAGTTGGTTATTTTTAATACTGTATAATCTAAAAATTTTAAAATCCAAGCGTAATGTAAAGTTTTTTTAACGTTATGGATAGACCATTCGGCGTCACTGTAAACTACTGATAAACACTTAGGTCTCGCTTCAATCGGCGATATTTTAACAATATCATCTAGCAAATGTTTGTCCTGCACTATGTTCGTTTCATATATTTCATCATTTTGAAGGATGACATAAATTGTTGAAGATCTAGGATTTTGAACAAGTGGCATTTTTAAAAAGCTATTTTCACCACTGCTATTAATTTGAATTAAATCAATTGCAATCGTTGGAACGTAACTTGTGAGACTTTGCAAAAAGGTATCTTGCTGTTTTTTATTTATACCGATTTTACTACTTGTAAAGATTGTCACATGATGAGTTTTCAAATTACAAATAAATTGATGTATTATAGATTCAGAGTTTAATGTAACTGCAGCATGAAACACATTATTTTTTAACATGATAAAAATCATTAAAATCCACAACAGCGTTTTCATTATTTAAAATATTATACAAAATATTATACAATGTACTACTGAAATCAAAAAATTAACTGAAATAATTTGATAAATATATAAAATTGATCCTGCAGTTTTTGTAGAATGTGATACATTCACTTCAGAAGGTGATACTGAAATAATTCTATTTAAAGTGACTGGGCTTCGATTTACAGTATACTAAAATTATAAGTTTCACAAAAGAAAATTGTTAACGATTTTTCTGTTAAAAATTGGTTTATTTCTTCCCTTATATGAGAAAGATCAATATAGTAAACAATTTTACTTTATTGATACTGTACGTATTGGAATAAAATCGCTTCATATTATATTTGAACAACATTTCAAAAAGCAATTTCCCAAAGAAACATTGAATTTTACTATTAAACCCAAAAAGCAGCTACAATAAGTTTACATTTACAGTTAGGGCAAGCTAAACTTTCTGTGCAATTCGCAATATAATGGCTGCAGCATAATAAATGTATTGTGTTATGCACTAAATACCGTAACATGACTACATATTGCAATTTTGTAACACACACTCTTTAATTCACACGTGCACATACCCAAGCCCAACGAGAGAGTGATAAACAAACAAACAAACATGCGAATTGCCACATAATCAGTGTACGGAGAATAGAGCCATAACATTTTTAACGATTTCAATTGAATCAATAAACTTTGTTGATAATTTTAAACCGTAATTGTCTAAACGATTTTATCGATGTCGATTAGTTTCTCTTCTACAAACCATACAAAATCAGTCGAAACAGCGATGAAAAGTCTAAATCCGTTTTGCACGTTTTCTAAGCGAGAAACTAATGACCGATTTCTAGATGAGAAATCAATGATCATATTATGATTAGGAATGAATGAATTAATGATTAATCATACACTCGAATTCGGGTCTAGGATTTTGAAAAAGTGGCATTTCTAAAAAGCTATTTTCACCACTGCTATTAATTTGAATTAAATCATATGCAATCGTTGGAATGTAACTTGTGAGACTCTGCAAAAATGTAACTTGCTATTTTCTATTTATACCGATTTTACTACTTGTAAAAATTGTCACATGATGTGGTTTCAAATTATAAATAAATTGATGTATTATAGATTTAGAGTTTAATGTAACTGCAGCAAAAATTAGAGTATTTTTTTACTTAATATAAAGTATTAAAATCCACAACAGCATTCTCATTATTTAAATTAGTATACAATATATTATTCAAATTATAAGTGTGATAGAAATAATTTGAAAAATATATAAAACTGATACTCAACCTTTTGTAGAATGCACTTCGTACAGATCAAAAAATCTGATTGAAACAATTTTAGTCAAAGTCGCTAGAATGCAATGTATAGTATTAAAATTCTAAATTTCAGAAAAAAAAATCATTATCGATTTGACTGTTTAAAATTTAATTTGTTTAAAAAATCAATATATCCAGAGAAGTCCATTATTTTACTTTACTATGACTGTATTTATTAAATTGAAAAGCGTTTCGACCTTAACCCTTTAAGCCATATATTTTTGTACGAGATTAATTTTTGTGAAAATTTGTGTAGAACACTGATTATGAATATCAAGTCAGGTATCAAAAAATTCAGAAGTCAAACCTAATATGGCAGAGAAGTAAATTTTCTTCCGATATGTTGGATCATTCCTATATTCTGTAACTTTTACATTGGATTCGTAATCAGCGACCTTGAAAATTCCTGTATAGGATTTTCAGAAAAATATTTTACATGGTTTTGGAATAATTACTGGGACTATTTGGAATATATTTCTTGAAAAAAATGATATTCTTTTATTTTTATTAAATTTTTAGCACTTTTGCAATTAACAATCAGAGGATGTACATTACATGTCCCACTAGTTAAACTTGTGAAACCATTACCATTGTTCATTAAAATGTGAATATTAAACAAAAAAATTAAATATTTTGTGGTATCAAAGAACCCAAAAAACTAAAACTGAAAAATTGAAAAACCACTAAAAAAAAGAAATTTTGAGCCGCCGCCCTTAAAAAACGCATTCTCGCTCGCACGCACGCATACACGCACACACGCACACATACACACACATTTTGTTTTCTTCACCATCACAAAGCTTTCTCTATAAGGGTACTATGAACCCTTCGACTGTACAATGACATCAATGTTCTTAAATCCTCTATCCGCGAAGGCTTCTGAATTTGTAGGAGGAACACTTAAGTATTCTGACTTCTCAACGATGAATGTATCACTAGCTCTTCCGACATAGGTATCTGATATGTAATTGATGAAACCACTAGAACTACGTGACATTAAATATTTTGCAGTATTACACTTTTTATAATCAGACCACGTAGCAGACTGATGGACAGCGTTGCTTGATTTTTCCAACTGTATTTTATAACAATCTATTATTAATTTACTCTTTTAAATCGGTATAAAAAAAAATAAGTAAATTCTTTTCAATAACTTTTCAATATTTCTGGAACAGAACTTCGAAAAATTCTTGATACATTCATTATTTGACTGAAATTTACTACTACTGCTACCCGATATATTGTTTACTGAATCATTAGTTACACTCGCACTCTCAACAAGAGCGTCCAAGTGCAAATTTGCAAGTTTTATTATTGGAGAGGTACTTGCTGCCTGGACCACTGATTTAACTTGAATTTCTTGAACATTTGTTTTCATTGGACAAATTTACTTCTATAATATGTATTGCTTTTAACTTCTTTAAAAGTCTGCACATATTGATTACACACTGTCACAATTTCACATTGCACATATGATTACACACTGTCACCATTTCACATTGCACATATTGATTACACACGGTCACCATTTCACATTGTACATATTTATTACACACTATCACCATTTCACATGGCACATATTGATTACACACCGTCATCATTTCACATTGCACATATTGATTACGCACTGAACTTTTTCCATCCTCATCGACTGGATTACAAGTTTGCATACATTGATTATCCAATGTCACCATTCATATTCATCAAGTAAATTTTCATGATGCAGTTCTTGACTAATGTTAGATTGAGGTATTTCTTTTACATTCATTTGTTCTAAATTTTAAGAATCTTTTACTTCAACATATCCTGCAATGTTTACTTTATTTTCTGTTAACTACGTCTTAGGTATACCGTCATCGTCTTCATTCATTGTTTGCCTTTTAACTTCATACCTGAATTCATCCGCAACAGCATCATCTATCTGCACTACATTACATACTGAATTTAAACTGCAAATAGAACTAATATTCTATTCTTGATTGATAATCTTCAAATGCGGCAAAACACATTTTTATATTCTTCTTTTACTACCACCGATTAAAGAAAATACATGATAATTTTCCAGGTCTTCGGGTAACTGAAAGAATATCTTCTCGGTACAGAACATCATAATGAGAAACAACATTATACTATTATATTAATTAATATTTACCACTAACATTGAAATGATTTCAACGATACCACGGACGACATATACATTATCTCCTGCACGGCCTACAGCTGCAAACCATAACCTCTGAATCGTTTGGCACTTGTAAAAACAATTTCCCTGGAGTTGTAATTGTTGTTATTTCAATATTCGTAATATTTATAACCATAGTTCGGCAAGTATTATGCCGAAAAATTTTGGCGAATTCTTTTCATATCTGGTGAATTACTCAATGAAATCAGAAAATTTCTATTCTTGTTTTGTGAAAAGAAAAGTTCTTACATGTTTTTTACAATTTGTAGTTATATGAGTTTAGTTTTATAGGTATTTTTCAAAGTAAAAAGCATCTATTTCATATCTTTCAAATCATTTTAACACATTATTACACTTACAGTTACAGTTTGTGTGCTTAAAAAATGTACAAGCATGACTTATAAAATGTCCAATATATTAGACAAATGTAGTGAACGGCCTCAATGCAAAATGTGATTAATATTTAATGATGCGACGAACTGAGAAGCGTTATAAGAAAATAAAACATACTAATGTTTTATTATTCTTCAAAGAATCATTAAATAATTATTCTTAGCTAGTATAAAATGGAAACAAGTATTATTGTACATAACTCGAGACTGTTCACTACATTTGTCCAATATATTGGATATTAAAGTTATGTTATTAATCATACCCAAACTTCCTGCAACTCAATATTTCTTCATTTGGTAACAAGTTTGGATAAAATCGATCAAAAAAATATTTTTTCCAACGCTGGAACAGAATGATACAGTTAGCGGGTTAAGAATTTCTACAAGTCAAAGAAATGTTTTTAATGTGTAAAAGTCATTGGACTTTCGTAATTTCAATTTTGATTTTCATTCTTTTTTTATCCAGATTCGGGTATTCGAAAATTATTCGACGAATACTTTTTTCGAACAATCAATTATTCAACAATTTATGCGTCAAACAAATTTTCGAGTATCCGATTATTAATAAAATTTGTGCTTCAAAAATCGTATAAGTGTAATGAGTGCAAGGTGCGAATATGTAGAATATATATGCAATTAATGTATACCTGTATGTGTGATTAAAGATACAAGACAGAAAATAGCAGAGCGCGAATCTATTTCTGAAAATGGAGAGTAGAGAGTAGAGAGATGGTAATATCCGGTTTGCATTTAAACAGGTGTACCTATTAATAAATTAGAGCGGCTGTAAAGTGCATGAATATAGTTGTGTATTTATAGATAAGTTTGCTTAATTCGTATAGTGAAGTATAGATTGTTTCTAAATTTGGAACAAATTAATAATTCTATACGTAACTACACCAAGAAAAGTATTATTGTCAAAATGATTGTTTTCGTTTAATAAATACTCCGCAGGTAATAGTTTAACTACTATTATGGTTCCTTCTAATAAGCTTTTGTCCTTATAATGATTATACAAAACAAATTAATAGATATACTTGGATGCTGTAGGCGTTTGCATTTTCTTCCTGAAGGACAAGGTTAAAATTACAGCTTTGTTGAAATAGATTAGGAGTATAAATCATAAAAGACTGCGCTCACAATGTAATGTGAAGGCCTGATAGATGATATAAAGTAAATAAATTTCAAATTGATGATTATATTAGCAATGTAAAGTTACATGTGTTTATTTGTATAACACTTAGTTTGTCATAAAGATAAACGATCATAAGGCAACTGTAAGTTTAGTAAATGTTATAAAATTATTAATTATACACTAGTGCTTACTTAAGGCAGGATTCTGGTGCTTTTGTCAAAAAATCTAAAAGATTTTTATTATAGTTTCTTTATCTTTGTAACTGTAAGAATATTTTAAGACCTGTCTGGTAACAAAACTCGATGATTTGAAAAAGTTACATACGGTCAAGTAAAATAATTCACATTCGATAGCATACAAAATTGAAACTTTAAACGCGTTTTTCTCTCGACACTTATTTATCGAACTTTAAAAAGTGGTTGGCGCAAGTGGTTTTAATGAATCTTTTTGAAACTTTTAGGATAAGTTGTTGAAGTTTGTTACAATAAAAGTTGGCATTTTTTATAACAATATTGTAAAATTATTTGTTGTATTACTGTTAAACAATATAAATAAAGTTACTGTTTTAAACAATTTATTTTATTTTATTGATATAGGTATATCAAAATATAAAAAAAATTGGCGATCCAGACTATGGGTGCTCTCCTTATAAGTTTACGTATAAATAATTTTAGTCGTTTTTAAATTTGGTTTTATTTTAGTGATTTCACAATCAACAAAAGAATTCCTTATACAATATTTTATTAATTTTAATTGTAAAGCACAAACGTAAATATGTATTAACATATATAAAAGATGATATTAGCAGTGTAATTGCTATGATGAAATTTTCACTATATTGTTACTATTTTGTGTTTACATAAAGTAAAAACTTAGATTTATCGATGAATCCTTGAAATAAATAGGTGCTTCCTCAGAAAATATATCCATTAATTTATTATCATTTACCTAAGGAAAAAATTAATTTAAATTTATAAGTTCACTCTCGCGGAATATTACTGAAGGAATGCATTTTTGTCTGCAATCGACCGATAAGAAAAATGAATTATTTTCTGAATTATTGTTTAACGAAGTGCACATATATAGCATGGAAAGATACACTGCCTTATGCGATTTAGCGAAAGGAGTCTGCCAATATTTTTGAATTGCGCGTACAACCGGTAGGTCTGTTGACTGACAAAAGAAATTATAAAAGACGGAAAGAGCTTTCAATTTAAACTTTATTTTGTATAAAAATATTGACTTATTTCAAAGTTATGAACAATCGAAAATGATAACGAAATGTGATTGAAAATTAAAGTATTTTTAACGATTTTAAATTTGGTAATTATCCATCTCCGATTATGCATAAATTTTAAATAAATTACATACTTTTATACGAAACAAAGATAAAATTAAAGTTCTTTCTGTCTATGAATTTTTATTTGTTCTTTTTTTATGATTTTCCTTAAGGGAGCATTCCACTATAAAATGGCTGGTTCTATATGTTCGATAAATATATAGCTAGATGTGTACGATGCGACTTATATATCCCCCAGTCATCTGATTCAAGCTTTAGTTATATATCTATATGAACTAATAAAACACTGCAATCCTCCCAATTATCCGAAGTATGTACAAATCCTTGATGTTTCACCCTTGATTAATAAGAGTAGGGAGAAAGCAAAAATTAAATAAATCTGTGTAAATTCAACAATAATTAGTATTATTCAATTAAAATTGGTGTTCTAGGGTTCCAAAGCTCACTAATTACTGTCCATAGCCCAAATTTAAAAATTTCAATATGCGGTTGAATTTGAATAGTCTTCATCATTTGCGAAACCTAAAAGTTAATGGTTAGAGAAATTTGCCCATATATCAACAATTCATAAAATGACAAACTAAGCCGTAATTGGCGGACTTCTCAGTTTGAAGGCAAATAAACTTATCAAGCTTTTTCCTTGTCACGGCTGCAGTTTGTCGAACAATTAATGCGTAAGACAAACACTTTCTAGAATTCGCAGCGTCAAGTGTATCTTTGGAGTGTCTAATAACGGGGTGAGAAAAGCAGAGATAAAACTTTTATGATTCAAAGTTATAAAAAGATACAAGCAGAGCTTTTTTTGCTCAGACGCCAAGAATTGAAAATCCCATTCGCATCAAGCAATAAGGTTAGTTGAAATCAGTGCTTTGTCTGAAGTGTTTACTAATCTAATAAGGTCAATTATAAGTGATAATAAAATGCTTAAATATGCAAAATTATAGTTTTCTTTTAGTAAAAGAACAAGTGTCTAATAACTAATACACACAAAAACTGTAGTACCCATTATCTGACCATCTGTATGAATCGCCATATTAGAAACATCGCACAAAATATGTCTATTTACGTAATTGAGTTATCTATGCTAATTATTACCAGTTAGTCCATTTAATGCGTACATCCATTTTACTGAAGTTTTCAATAATGTTACTGTTGATGTTTCTCATCAGTGAATTTAGATTTGGCATATTTCGAATTTTAGCGCGCATATCATCTACTAATGATGTAGCAAATATGATTATGATTGTCGAAAAGAAGCAAGATTTGATTGAAAAATACTAATGCCAAAATTAGTGGACGACATTGTATAGTGTCAATTTCGGTATCATATATTAACGAATACGTTCATTCATTACTGATTGTCCTGTTACTGGCATTTGGATTGTATAGGGTAAAAATATATTAGGTTCCTTAAAATATTTTGAAAATTTAAATTTAAGTCGAGTTTCTATATAAATCTTTAGAAAGGAAGATGCTAAGTCTATTGTTAAATCAATAATAATCCTTAGGAAAGTTTCAAAATATAATTGTAAGGAGGTGATTTAGTTGCATCCTAATGCTTTTTACTTTATAGAAGTTATTACTAACATATTCAAAATTACTAATTTAATGTATCCAATACTAATCTACTATAGTATTCAAATTACTAAAATTTTTTGAAAAATGTAGTAATTTAGGCTCGATATTATAGAATTTAGCTTATTTATCCATAAATGTAAATTAATTAAAACTGCAGCAATAAGAGGAAGACTGCATATCTTCTATATGCAGAAATCTATATGCAACTGCAGTTTCTTATCGTCTTCATATGCACTATTGCGTCAAGCTCCGTGACAGTATATATCTTTATGAATTTGACAACGTGATTAAAATAGTAAAACCAAGTGTAATTTACGAGGACGATTGAAAGTGTTAAATATACAAGTAGTCGCGATCATGCAGACGGTTAAAACATCCGATTCGTGAGCAGAGGGTCGCTGGTTCGATACTCCATAGTGACAGTTTTTGGGTAGAAATTTATTTAAAAATATTTTAGTAAATTCATTTTTGGACGGCCAAAATCAGAAAGGCTTATTGCTTATAAATCAAAAGCAAAATAAACAAAAATGTGTAGATAGGGATTTTCAAAAACTTAGATTATTTTCGAATCTGAAGAATTGTGAAATCATACCTATAAAATTAATTTATTTTATGCGGCCTTAGGCGGCGCTGAATTCAAATCCAAGATGAAAATTATTTAATATATTTGTTCAAACAATGTATTTGTTAAAACTATTGCTAAATAAAGCTATGAATTATTTCGACAATACATGAAAAGATTTTCACTTGGAATTACCACCACGGTGCTTCTATATTTTTTCTTTTAATTTTGATTTCAAATTTTAAATCTACGCCTCCGGGAATCCCAAGATCCGCTTTCTTGCTTATTTACTTCAGATTTATAGATTTATAAAAAATAAGTCGGGGGATAAAAATTGACCTCACGTAGCTGTCCGAGGGTTAATTATATATTCAAGTACTATCACCCTCTTTTTTAGTATTTTAGAAAATTTCTATAATAAATTGTAGAAAGCGTTAGAATGTGCGTATGTCACATCATTATAAGAAAAAAAGTAATTCTATCTTCGTTTTTCGACAGTTACCACTACATCAGTATTCTCCGTATAGTTGAAGATCATTTAGTTGATCAAGAATGCTTCATCCTTGATTCTAATATGATTTAAAGAACACCAGAATCTATGAAATCAAAATTTTAAAAAGTACACCAATCTTAATCGTATGGCATTACGAATAGTATCTATGGGATACTCACAAATAAAATACAGACAAGAAGAGCGGAACATGTGCCTGTTAGATCCCTATTGGAAATAGGATGATTATAAGTCTACAAGTTCCGGATTTATAAAAAAAGTCACATATACTTAATATGTATTAACATACAAGTTTATTTTTTTCTCACATTCGCACTCACACTTATACGGATTCAAATATTCATAATACCTATTTCAAAGTTTTCTTTAATATGTACAATACGCTATGTACAATACGATATGTATAAATACACTACAAAATACGTAAAATATTTCCGAAAGGTGTTTAATTTGTAATAATAACACGTCGAGCTATTTTTGACATTATTACTTGTTATTGTTAACTATATTGTGAAGGTTTATTGCACCCGTATTATCACTGTACCTCATCCTTATCTATATACTAAATAAAAAGACTATCAGAATAATGTCAAATAATTTTTGTCAAAATAGTCGATTTCAACAAACCCGCTATCGCATAATTTATTTAATCAATAAAGTGAAATAGTTTATCATAGAAACGTCGAGTGATGCAATAATATAACAAAATAAATATTAAATAATTCAATTTAT
Organism: Gastracanthus pulcherrimus; assembly: GCA_949152435.1. Lineage (NCBI taxonomy): Eukaryota > Metazoa > Arthropoda > Insecta > Hymenoptera > Pteromalidae > Gastracanthus > Gastracanthus pulcherrimus. Next base: position 17,027,687 of record OX424572.1, read on the forward strand.
TATTAAATAACACTGATAAACTTTGATTTAAACAAGCATAAAGCTACATTATTCTCCTCACGCCTCATGTTTTGGACCATGCTCGACCACCAAGTATTGATTAACCCCCTAGTTTATACAGCCGTACATCCATAGACGAATTTCAAATCCGTCATTTTGGAACCACTATATTGAAACTTTGAAATTTAGATATATTAATATTCACTTACCCTTGTATACCATATTTTATTAAAAAACCTCAAAAATTGTTAATCTTATACTGGTTCATTCTTGGGGTCCCTAAGTTACCCCCTTGGAGAATTGAGGGTTGGCTATTAAGGGGCGCGATAGCTCACCGCGACCTTTTATACTTTGATTTCATGGTTCATAACCTCCTAAAAAATTTCGATATATTTATAGATAAGAAAGCTGATTTGTTGAAATCAAGTTTTCAGAAATTCTTAGCTCTTAAAGTCTGAGATACGACTACGCATTTGGACCCATATTTGCCAAGTTTTAAAGTTAGCGATTATTCCATTCTAAAGTTATTGTGGATACCATGACATTTTTAATGCAATTATTTTTAAATTTGAACTATATAATATTCTATAATAAAGTATATATTATCTAAAACTTATTAACCCAATATCCTGCGCAAAATCCCAGTCTACATATATAAAAAAAGCTACCTCTGTGCAAATTCTCAAACCAATTGCTTTAATTTTACTGTATTTCAAATTCTCCTTTTCTGTTTTGACTTGATTTTACATCTTTTGTGCAGTAAAACCTTAAAACGTAGATTTCTTACCTGATTACGGAAAGTAAAAATAGTATTTTTTTCAAACTATCTGTTTATTACAGAGAAAATTATAAAGTATAAGAACTCGACGATGTAAGAATCGGGTTTACATTCCTTTTAGGTGAATCCTCTACCTTCGTTTTCATGAAAGAAACTTTTTACGACACTTTTTATTGTAATAATCAAATATCTATAATGGATGTAATAAAATTATGTTAATACTTTCTTTTAAAATATTTTTATAATAGAAATTAAATAAATTATATGTAACCGTCTTAAAAAATAATAAAATAAGATAAAAATATTATTTTTAAAATAATTAAATACCCAAAGAGCAATCAGTTTGCATTTTATACTTTCTTGCCTATTCTCAAGAAAGTGTAAAATGGAAATTTATTTTTATAAGATAAAAATATATTGATCTTTAGAAAATATTTATTTTTAATAATGTATATTGTCTTTGTAAGAATGTAAACTCGGCTATTAAATTTGTATGAACTGCATATACTGAAATGTCAACTATTTGGCTATTTTAATTGAAACTGCAACGTTTTGGAATCGACAATTGCGTTCAATTATTACATCTTAAAGTATTTAATCCTTGACATAGTAAAGAATATTGCAATATGTTTATTGCTTCAATTTTGTCGCTCACTCCAAAAAGTTATACATTGTATACTTCAAATAATCAATACCAAAATTGAGATTTGTACGGAATTCGTAAGTTTGATTTATCGTCTTTCACATAAAACTTGCAGAAAGTAATAAAACATAGTCGATACCAGCTATGTGCATAATGACTTAAGTCTTTTTTTTGCGCTTTGTTCTCGGCATAACAACTTGAGTCCACTTTTTTGTGGTTTGTTGAAGGCATAAAGACTCAAGTCCACTTTTTTGCGGTTTCTTCGCGGCATAACGACTTAATTTACAATATCGAAATTACACTAAGCATAACAACTTTAGCCTGATATTTTTTTGCTTTTATATGAAAAGCCTAAATTTTTTTTGTTTGTACAACTTTAGCCTGATATCTTTTTACTTTTATATAAAAAACCCTAAATTTATTTTGTTTGTAAATAGTTAATTAATTAAGTGAACACCATAAAATAACTTAATTTTATTATATACAGCATAAACGCATGAGTTCTCGTGGCAAGTGTTCGAGGCATGATATCTTAATTGCATTGTTATGCGATCTTACAAAAAAACGAAAAAGAAATTTTATATTCCAATGTATACTTTTGTTTGTATTTTATTACAGCAAACCCACCCTTTATTAAATAAGAAAATAATGATCGAAATCCATACATTCACTCCTTAGTAAGATACGGTCCTAAAGGAATTATTCACAAAAATACGACTTTTGCCGGTACAATCATTCTATTGCCCTATTGTACTAAAACTTAACTTTCATTTCGTGACTTAAGTCGATCGATACGAAGATAATCAAAACAAATTTCATAAAAAATCGACCAATGGTTTCCAAGTTATTCGCAGACAAACATAGATACATACATACATACATACAAGTATTTGTGAAAAACCTATACATTTTGATTCAGCAACATTAAAAACAGAAGTAATTTGCGTTTTTGTTGTACATTACGTTTTCGCGAGCAAACTTTTTTTTAATACATATAAAGTTATTTAAATAAATTAATTTTATTTATATTTTGAATAAGTACATCCCGTATCTGTAGATAATGCATTATATAATAGATAATCGATTTTTGGATTTAGCATTACTCTCCACTAATGATTGCGTTTGCAGACTTATTTAATTAGAAAATTGACAATAATTGCCTACACACCACTAATTTTCTTTATATATTTTTGCATGTTTTTAAAGGTTGCAAAAATAGTCGTAGCAGTTGTAAATTATGTTATATGACGCGATCGATGATCTACGACGACGGCATCATGACCCGCTCGACGGCTGAACCGACGATGCACTTATTTTTCCAAGTACAGCATTAGCTGTTCGTATTCTTTGAGACTACAATGTGAGATTATTTAATTACAAGTGAGTATCATTATTTTTAGGAAAATAATTAGAGTGTTGCACACAAAAAATATAAATTAAACTTTTAAGTTTCTTAAATAATATAACATAAAAATTAGGCATTTCTGGCTGCCCCTCCGCCCTCTAGTCGAAAAGGTACTCTACAGAGCAGTCGTGTCCGCTCAGGGCCTGAATAATATTACAGTCCATCTTCATATGCGTGATCAGGTCTCATTTTCTCAGTCGCAAGATGAGTATGCAGGTCCAATCAACCTTCTGATTTATATTCTACTCGTCCTACCCCTCTTCCATGCCACCATAAACTTTCTTCTTCAGATAACTAGCATGGCCTGGCATTTGTGGTGTGTCAATTAAAGGCTCCTGATGTATAGTGTCTCATTACAGATCCACTATGGTTCCGTTATCGTCATGATAACCACCAGAAGAGCTTCGTCGTCTGCAAAACCCACTAGCCAGGCTCCTTCCGGAAGCATTAGCCGTGGGACCCCAGTCGAGAGCTGGACCTCGCATATTCCTTCGGCTGTATCAACAACCGCACAATTGTCATCCAAGTAGATGCTTACCATCGTTGACCATTAAAGAGCTTGTTTTTGAGGGAGAGGCAGACATACTCCTAGTTCGCCATACTGAAGGCGTTCTTGACGTCATGAGATATGACGGCACAACGGCTGTCTTCAAGGCTACATGCACCGTATTGGGAGCCATGCGTAAAGAATGCTGCGTGGAGAGACCCTTTCGGAATCCAAACTGCAATGAGAAGAACCCCTCTTACTTTCGAAATGCCCTTTCCATCCGAGCTTAATAGCTTCCCAACTGTAACAATCATCCCTATGGGTGTATATAATGAGGGGGCTTCGAGCTCGCACTTATTTCCTATTAGGATTAAGGCTAGTCTTTGACGTTTTCATTTGGATGGAAAACACCCATTGTTGACCCATAGTCTCTCGATCTCACCTTCACCGTTGAGGAAACTGTTATTTTCATCTCCGCTAGGGAAAAGTGCCCGTACTGTCCTATTCAGAGCATCTTCAACTCAGGGTATTGCGCTGCTATGCCCACCTCGCAGTATTCCTACCAGATGTTCTTCCAAGATCTTCTTTTGCTCTGGAAAATTGCTTTGCGGAGGGTGTTCCTGGTTTCTTTATACGCTGCTTTTTTCGCGGTCTCTGTGGTCTATCCTGATCGCTCTCGTCTATCAGTATCACTCCTTTAGTTGGGCCTTTCTACCAGTTTTGCGAGATATCACTGCTTCACATGTTGTTGTTATAGCAGGCATGACGTCATCTACAGCGCTGTTGGGTGACCACTCTAAATTTTCATTCTAGACTAACTCCAGAGAAGAAGGAAAGCGACCCTGCCTATTTTGCGCACCGTGAGTACCACTGGAATCTTGAAACTAACGTACCGATGGTCGTAGAAAGACTCTTCTTTGAGTATCTGCCACTACAAAATACTCCTCGACTCGCGAACGTCAGGTCTACCAAGTAACCTACACTGAAAAAAAATAAAAAGCAATGTCAGCTTTGTGAATCCAAACAGTATCTACTTTTATAGGTGCGAAAGAATGTTTGGCTCCTAGTAGATTCTGCTTTCTGTGCGAGAGCAAGCAGTAATCATTCCACGTGCCCAAACACATGTTACTTGGCTCTGAAAGTAGCTGCAACTTGAGTACCTCTACTCGACTGACTACGGCAGTTATTGCTTAACTGTCGAGTTGATATAACCTGTTATTTTTTTCAGTGTAGTTGAAATCCCGGGATGGTTTGCAACTGTAAAGCCCAACGACGACATGATGTATTTGAGAAGAGCACCTATGTTGTCCTCTAGACTGCCACTCTAAGACCTTGTCGTGGCATTAAAGTCGTCAGCTAAACTCCACTCCAGACCAGTTTATAATGCTTCACTCCAGTCTCGCAATTTATAAGGTAAACACGTCATCTAGGGCGTTGGGAAAAAAATATTAGCTAAAACTGCTAGGCCATCAACCGTCACATCCTATAAATCCATCTTCTTTGACCAACAAACGAGAAGGACGAATGCTTCCCTCCAGTATAAGAATTGCCGCATTTTTGTTGTCGCTAAACCACAGTTGTCTGTCAAGGTAGCATTTCTGCTCCGATATTTTAAGCAGACCCGCTATCCTTACCCTCGCGATCTCTAGCATAAGCTTCTCGGGACTGGTTGAGATTTGTGTGGTGGAACGTGATTCGCGAAAAGTTATCCATTTGGGGCCTTATTGACGACAAGCTTTCTCCTAGCTTTTAGAAGAGGAACGCACCAAATGTTCCCCAACTTGTTATCATTCGACTTGTGTAGTAGTTTGCAAGCCAAACACTCTAACTCTGCCGTACAATTGATAGTTTTGGTCGGTAAGGCCTCTTCTAGTCAGCATTCTCTACAGTACAACACTCTAACTTACATGCACCAGCAATATGTCCATCCTAGGCAGCTATAGCACTTGGGCATGAGCACCTTCTCTTGGATTTTGTCGTGCACCCATCCAACCTTCAACTTGTTTGGTCCTAGCATCAGCGCTGCTACGCTTGTAGGAATCTCTGATAGGGCACACTGCGTTCCTCTGAGGATCGAGCGTAATGTCTTTATTATAATCTGATCAATTGATGTGCTCTCTATGGCTATTGCAAGCACTTTGCTAAACTTCCACTTGATATTGTCTTCTTCTAGACCCCTTATCTCGATCGTCGCCACTGGGATCAGTGATCGCATCGTTAGTTCTATAAGAACTGACCTTATCACAATACGTACTTCTTTCGACTTTGTACCCCTCTACAGCTCCACGAGGAGGTTGCTGTCCCTGGTCTTATGGATCTCCCCAACCTACGAACTAACCTCATGAATTGTCCACCATCTCCTTGACGTTCTTTAGCATTTCTGCGTAAGGTACAGCTGTGTTCGCTATACTCCTCATTATCCCTTTGCGGCACACCTTTTTCAGATGAACAGTTTTTGATAAAAATTGGTATACAGCGGTTTTCGGGGTCGCTAATTACGAATCTGAACTCAGATTTTGAAAATTCAAAATGGCGGATCCAAGATGGCAGCCAAAAATCCAAAGGTTATAAATTTTAGCTTTTTGTAGTATGAACCACGCTCAGTTGACTCTACAGTAACGCACGTGGACATGACGGCCATGGTCTCCATCATTGAATTTTAATTATTTTTTTTTTCTAATTTATTCTACAAAATTCTATTTTATTTCCATAATATCATTTATTTATTTAATTTATGTTTATGTATGGTAATTGTAACAATAATTTGGTTTTTCCTTTATGCAGGGTTTCACATTACAAGCACTGAAAAAAAATGTAGTTCTTCAAGGTTTAGCTTTGGTACTGCACAGACCGCAACGTCTCAAAGTCGTTAATACTAGGAGCATGTGAGCAGATTGAGAGTGCCTTTTTTCAATACATATTTGAGGTTTACTGTTTACATTAGGGGGGGATTTTTCTTGGCATTTCCTACCTTTCGGTGTTGGAAAACGATCGTCTGCTAGTTGATCAATCAAAAGTAATCTGAAGTTTATTGATTTCATACTGTGTTCCAAATTTTTTTTGTATTGTGAATAATCAACGCATATATTATAGTTAAATCTACAAAATGCCAGAATATGCGGTGCTACCATTTTTAGACTTTCTATCAACTTTGTAAATTGATACAAAGTGGTCGGATCTATCAACATACCCCATTTTTTTATGATAATCCTAAATATATCCTTAAATAAATAAGCTAAATATATGTACATGTATTTTGAAAAAGAAAACAATCCTGAAAAAAGTAAGGAATAAAAAATGCAAGTTCCTGTAAATAAAAATTACAAATCATAATAGTGTATGAATATAACGATATTTGTATGTATTTCAGAAATGTATATGGAAGAAGCTATGGCCCAAAAGGCCGTTGAACAGACTGGTAACTTATAAACTAGTATAAACTAAAAAAGTTCATCAATTGAAAGAATAATAAATTAAATTATAAAATTTAATTACTAATTTTTACAGGTTTCGGCAAGTTTAACATAAAAATAATTCTAGTATGTGCCCTAATCTGTATGAACGGTGCTTTCTGCATCACGAGTATTGGTTTCATTATTCCTACGGCTGCCTGTGATTTCCAGATGTCGACCATTGATAAAGGTCGCATCAATGCAGCTCCTATGTTAGGTAATTTTAACAGCGATATTTACAAATTAATGATTTCTTAAATAACCGAATTTCACTCAAAATAATACTTTAAGATAAAAACTTTTAATTAGAAAAATATATCGTATTTTTTAATACAAATGTCTAATAGACTTTGACATGCGTTTAAAAAGTTAAAATTTCGATATTAATATTTTGAAATCACAATTTTTTATTATTTTAATTAATTCCATTTAAATAATTCATAGGTATGGTGCTCGGCTCATGCGCCTGGGGATACTATGCAGATCTGAGAGGTCGTAGAGCTGCGCTTTTGATTGCTCTCTTCGAACAATTCGTCGTCGATATGATTGCATCAGTTACACCGAGTTATTGGACGTTTGTGTTCCTTAAGTTCCTCAGCGGTATTGGGTATGTAAATTTATGTAACTTGATCCATTGATATGATACAAAACTTAAGGAGATTCAACAATTTGAATATTATATACAATTTGTTACAAATATATACAGTAACTTTTTCTGGAAATCATTGTATATTCTCATAATTGAATTTTACAGTTTTACTGGGCAACTATCCATAGTGTTCACGTATCTTGGTGAATTCCAACCTACGAAATACAGAAACCAAACTCTTACGTGGCTAGAGTTTTCGTGGGTAATCGGTGTGATATTAATAGCACGTAAGTATTTGAAAAATCGAATGAACAAAAAAGTTCTTAATTACTACTATTTGGTCGGTACTCTGGTATCTGCTCTAGTTGTACAAAAAATTGTTTTCTGTATAATATTACGCTGCAACAGATTATAAATGCTATATAAATAACGCTGCTGAAATTATTCTTTATACATTATCCCTTTATTTTGATTGCTCTCATTACTTATGCGAACATTCCTTTAATAAAAACTCGAACCCCGGCCCCCTCAACCACGTATTAAGGAGGGTGTACTGTAACTCTTTTTGATTCCGGCGTCCGAAAAAGGAAGAAATTTTACGTAGTGTATGTACGTAGTGGTCCTGAGCTTAAGTTAAAATGTCCGCAAGAGGACATGGACACCCTTGATTAGTTGAGAAATTTTAACCGTAGGCAGATAATGAAAGAGAAAAATTTACATTACAACGCGTGGTCATAATCCTGGGTCAAAATAGTCCCAAAAGTAACATCAAGTTCACGTCATAGTTGACTAGTAAAGAAACTGTCTGACAGTAAAAATCAAAAGACAATGATTTTTCGATAGTATGCGTGGCCATTACCCCTGGGTCACTTTGACTCAGGACCACGATCCCATCATATACTAACGTGAAATTTCCTATTCTTTTGATTGTCAATGGCAATAATAGGTGTTTTCAGGTAAAAAATTAGATTTAACCTTGAAATGTCCTTGAAAATGGAGTCAAATTGATAGGCACCAATAAGTCTACTGCGAAAAATTCTATACATTATGTCGAGGCCCAATACGAAGAATAACACGGTTCACTTTTCCGGAAAAACACACTACAGCAAAAATCTGTGCACTGTGAATCGACGAGACCGAGCGAAACGGGCACTGTTAATGACCTAACCTACTTACTCCAACCAATCAGGCGTAAGCAACTGGGCCGCACTAATGCGAGTATAATTGGCACTTATGTCAAGCATCCAAAAGTTTTGTTTATATTAAATTTTGTAAATAAAACGTTCTACTTCTACTTACCAACTAATAGCAATAATAGTAATTAAATAATATTTTTGTATAACCTTAATATAACCTTTTTTTATTAAAAATTGTACAAATAAAAAAAATATGAGGATTCTAAAAAAATTACATCTCTTTATATAATGCGTAAAATATTTTTAAAGAAAATAGAGGGGCATTTTACGCTTTTATTTCTGATAAGTATGTGTTGATTTTCTAGGTACGGGCGAGTCGGACCTGGATGCGACCATTTTTTTTTAACAGTGCACACATTTCCAATTTCACACTATATATATATATATATATATATATATATATATATATATGTGTGTGTGTGTTTTACACAGTGCACGTTTTCACAGTGCCCAGACTTTTACTGTTTTTTTTAACGTTTGTAAAAAAATCATTATGTTTGGAAGTTTCAAAACTTTATCAACGTTTTTTGGTTATTTTCATCAGTATTTCATCTTATGAAAATAATACGATTTTATTAAAAACTGAAATCCATTAGTCATATGATCGATGTACAGAACATTTTTGCAATGTAATTTACATGAAGAAAAACACCCTTCATTTTTGAGACACACTGTTTTTAACACCCTTCATTTTTGAGACACACTGTTTTTAAAATATTTCAAAGTGTTTTGACTACCTAATACTTTCTAAAAAATTCTCAAAAATTAGCTAAAACTATTTAAATACACATAGAGAGTTTTCTAATAAAAATTGTGATAGAATTTGCGGTAAAATTGCCGAATTACAGTAAAATTAGAACATTCGAAGTTTCCGAAATTTTTGATTGATATTTATGAAAAATGTTACCGTTCTGGATAGTACAATTTTCCGTGGAGTAGAAATCCTTATATGAATCTTAGAGAAAACTAACAAAATATTGGAATATATAAAGCTATATAAGAAATGAATGATAAAATCTGCGTAAGATATTTCTTAAGAAAATGTGGCTTTGATTCAAATTATTTATACACATCTGTATAGACATTTATATTAAAGCTAACCTACAATTTATGTACAGTTAACTGTTATCATTAGAACCATCATGGGCTCTATGGAATTTCAGCTGAATGTTACTAACATTTGGTTATATGAACAGGGATTTTTCTCAAATCAGGCAAATTTTACCATTTAGTGTGGTGAAAATATATTGTAAAATAACAGTAAAAATAGTCTGAAAATCAGAATGTTCCAGGTCTATCGCGATTAATGGCCATTCTCAACGTGAATTACGTTTTAATTTTTATCAGAGTATTCTCGCTGCGTAGAGTGGTCCTCTGAACCAATAACCAATCTGTTTACAATTTCAGTACTAGCCTGGGTAGTCATACCACTGCAGTTCGCGTACAAGACCGCCTCGTTTTTCTTCAGCTCGTGGAATCTGTTCATAATAACGAGCACTCTACCCGCCCTCGTGGCCGGCCTCTGGCTGCTCACCCTGCCCGAGACGCCCAAGTTCCTCGCCGAGAGCGGAGAGCGCGACGAGCTGCTCAAGGTGCTCACGCGCATGTTCGTGGAGAACACCGGTCAAAGTGCCGAAGAATTTAGAGTAAGTTTCGATATCTAAGGACTTTCAAACAGTAATCCGTGAATTTCCCGCTCGATACGCAATGTACAGTCATTGGGAAGATTTGCGTAATATTGTGAAACGATGAATTATAAACAGTCTAAAATATGTTTAGCTATGTTTTACGTTTTAAAGCACAATGAAAAGTATGGGATACGTGTTATCCAACTTTTTTGACAATTGCCCATATCATTACATAATGAAATTCAGTCTACAACTAAAATACATACGCTCAGCTGATATCCCAGGAACAATGCCTGTAGTTTTATCAAATGGGAATTTGTACAGAAGATACAGCCTGTTTCATTATCATTGATAGTACATATATATATATATATATATATATATATATATATATATATATATATATATATATATATATATATATATATATATATTCTAGCATTGCCTATATAAGCAATACTAATAGCTCTATCTCAGGTTTTTATGACCCATTTAATAAATCTACCGGCATTAGGCTTTATTTTTAGGTACCAGCAACGATTCCCAAAGTTTCGTCAAAATCCATGAACCGTCCATGAAGAGACATCTGTTGGTATTTTTTGTCGTCATTTCAAGTTCATTTCAGTTTTCTTGTGTCCAGCCTACAACTAAGTTCAGGCACTTATAATTACGCACAACCATGGCTCGTAATTGCATGAGTCCGCATGCCTCTTCCTGGTATGAATATATATTATTATATTACTACGCCCATCCTTATACCCCTCCTATTTGGTTTGAGGTCAGTTACCTTTCACTCTTCATCCTGCGTTCTTAATGTCTTCCTCAGAGCTTCTTTCACTTCGGCTTCTCCTGTCAGCGAGTCAAATTCCCTCATCTCTAGTACGGTCCTTCTTTCTAAGGTCTTGATATTTGTGATGCCCTCGACAGCCTCGAGATCAGCTGCAAAGGCTTTCTTGTTAGACTCCTTTTCTATTTAAAGGAGTACTTCCCCGTTTCTCGTACGCCTCGCACAGAGTACTGAGAACAGAGTAGTCATGTATTTTTAATGAGCCATTAATGAATTAAAGATATGGACTTTCTTATTATACTGGTATTGTAATCCATTGAGTGGTGTATATTCTTCTCTGTCCGACTTTAGAGTTACCGACATACTAGTCAATTAATCAGCTTTGTCCTGAATATTGATTCGAAAGTTGATCGAAAGGAAGTGGTCCTCCATAGTAGAGGGAGGTAAGGTTATGATAAAGATATCTAAGTATCCTAAAAACCTAACCCGTATCGCACGACTTGTTTTTAATTTAAAATAAAACGTTATGAAGCTCTAATTCGATATTTTACAACTAAATAAGGATATATAAACCAAGGTTCAACTAAATGAAATTATCCAAATTGATTACAAACGTATGAGTATTCCGAGGTACCTAATTATAATCTTATTTCTTTAAAAACAGTATTTCGTTCCTCTATGTCGATCGAAGTAGATTTTGTCTTCAGCTTATTTTTAATTAAGTCAATTCTATGCTCGTGCCGCTCACCTTCCTCTAATAATATGCCCGCAATGTTCATAATGGAACCTGTGTAACGGCAACCAGTGCAGCACCGACGCGATTGATTGCTGCTGTTGAGGCGCGGAAAGTCAAATGGACTGACAGCGAGAGCCCTTAAGACTACTTTTGCACCAGCGGACCGGATTAGAGGTTGTAAGGGATAATATTTCGTGATAAAAAATTTGATTCCCGGCTTAACTATAATGCCCATTTTATTTACCTGGGAAATATAGTAAACTTGCGAAAAATAAAGTAAACTTGCAAAAAATAAAGTAAACTTGCGAGAAATAAAGTAAACTTGCGAGAAATAAAGTAAACTTGCGAGAAATAAAGTAAACTTGCGAGAAATAAAGTAAACTTGCGAGAAATAAAGTAAACTTGCGAGAAATAAAGTAAACTTGCGAGAAATAAAGTAAACTATAAAATAAAGCTCTATATGCAATACGGGAATAAAGCTGACTATTCCTTCGGGTGATTAAAACACGACCGCTGAAATAATCCTCGACTTTATTCCCGCGTTGCATAATGTACTATTAATCGAGGGTCCTAGGGCACCTGAGCTTGATACGTCAACAAACGCTGAAGCCAGGGGATAATAGTATCGCACTGGGATGGTCCTGTAACTTAATGCCTGTTATGGATCAAGGTAGAAAATATTTGACGGATACTATAGTCATAAATTTAAAAAGACTTCTATAACAATAATATCTAATATCTGAATTTAGCATCAATACGTGTGTTGTTAAATTGTTACCCGGTCGAGAAGAAGAAGAAACGATATTATTTTAATCAGTCTGAATTTATTTAACCATAAACTCAGTCATAACAATTTTTTATGTTTTTTTAAATAAGTATAAGGTAGTACATCTAATTAAAATTCCCTGCAAGTTTCACAATAAGATATGAATGTTCTTGATCCGCGTGCTTTGTTTTAAGAAAATGAAAGAATGGCCTTGCAGGATCTTCGTGTTATATTACCATGGGTGAATTTGAGTATATTCTGTGATCATGTATGACAACCTTAATCACGCAACATATAGAATTGGAACCAATAAAAAATACATGGATGAAGACCATTCACATTCTATTGCTGAGTCATTCTTCAAAATGTTGATAAGTGAACGTCGACGTTAACTTATTGATATTATTAATAAATCGAATTATGAATAACAATAACAAATAAATAAATAAAACACACTAAATAAGACAATTACCACTATACAATATCACCAAAATCAACCATTAACCAATGCTCGATCTCTCCAACAGGAAAAACTCTCGATCTCCGCTTTCCCCTCGGTAAGCAACCTGGTCAGTCGGGTGGACGTCCTGGAAGAATCGAAGAAGAGGCTCTCGCTGACGGCCCACGAGAAGCTCAGGGAATTGCTGAGCAGCTCCAAGGTTCAGATGAAGATACTGCTGCGCAGGCCCTACGCCAAGCGCATCCGAAACACCAGTTCCATCATGTTCTGCATAACCTCGAGCTACTACTCGCTGATGACCTGGTTCCCCGAGCTGTTCCAGCGGTTCGCCACCTTCGAGAACGTCTTTCCCAACGAGTCCGCGAGCATCTGCACGGTGACTAAGAGGCTCGTCGGCGCGAACAACGTGACCAGAGAGGTGAGTGTATAATTCTATAGTTTTTGTCTTCGGAATCGTAGGAGAGCAGGCGATATGTAAGATTGACCCGATTTAATCTTTTATCTACTATGTTTGTTAATTTAACACGGGAGATCTACGTATAGTAAAAGTGGCCGATGAGAGTATACCCTGATAGAGGGAGTATGATAAATTTAACTTTCCCATTACTATTATACAAAAGGTCTTCGTATCTATATTTATGATATATCTGTTTGTATGCAATATACTATGTACCATACACAATAATAGCTATAGTGGAATGTCTTAGACCGATTCTATTTCAAATCGACCAGACTGAGGGATGACATGTTTCAGATTGCATTGAAAATGAAATATGTAATTCTAGACTGAAATTAAGCTGACATGTGTTTTTTAATTTTTTGATTGGATGAAAACTGCACTCTATAACTGCATCTTAAAATGCATCTTAAAATTTGAGACTCTTGAAAGTAGGAAATTTTCCTTCTAAAACGCTATCATTCTGCCAGTTTTTGGCCTTAATCGACGTTTTATGGGTCATCTCAATCAGTTTTGGAGATTATTTCGAATTGAATAAGAACAAATTAAAAAGAAAGTAAAAAAAGCGAGAAAAATGTATTTTAAAAAATAAATAAAAAATTAATTTTTGTCTAAAAACCCATCTTTTTTCTTATGATTTTCTTTAATTGTTAATTACATCACCTATCCAACCATATATCAATTGTCTGGGAATTTTTGTTTTTTTGGGAAAAAAAAATATTTGAAATGTTTTTTTCGACAAAAGAAATTGGGAATTTTAACTGAATATAAGATTATGTACTGTTATTAAAAAAATGAATCGATTTTACAATAATTTTAGCAAGCTTTTGCCCTTAATTTTTGTATTTTTAAAAAACTGTGTGTGTTTGTGTGTCTGTACGTGTGCATGTGCATGTGCGTGTGCGTCTGTTTGTGCGTATGTATGTGCGTGTACGTGTATATGATGTGTGTGAGTGCGAGTGTGCGTATGCGCGTAACTATGTGTATACGTATATGGTACAAATTTATGTTCACCATAACTTTCGAAGACATTTGATTTTAGGTTGAAATTTTGCAGGTGTATCAGATATAATTCAACATAGAACTGATTATGTTTTGGAGCCAAATGGTCAACACTTACTGCTTAATTTTAAAAAATGTTATACGATGAAAAATTTTTAAGAAACGAAAGAAAAGTTTTGTATAATATTTGGCGTTAGATTGTTCAAAATTATGCATTGATTCGTGAAATAGACGTAATTTTCTTTTGATTTATATATCTAACAATTACTTAAAATTATTTCTGCTAATGATTTATGATTGATAATTTTGAATGTGCATAAGGAAGAAAATCATTTCACACCTCCACATACAGTGAAGAATCTAAGTACGGTCTAAAGAATCGTGGATTCATAATTATAACATAATTGTTTATTCCTCAAATTACTTTTATCAGCGTAAATATATACTAAATAAATGTGCATTTACCATTTTTTAGTTAACCAAGTGAAGAGAATAATTTCTGACACCTTTCTGAGTCTATAGGTGGCACTAAAGGGATAAAGAAATTGTTAAAATTTATTTTAAAAACTAATACTTTTATTTCAATATATTATTATATATTGTAATATCTTATAAAAATACCAATAGAATCTCAATATCTATAATATTTTTACTGTTATATTAATAAGTACAAGCAAGTAACGAAAACTGCATCGTTTTAGGTTTAATCCTCGTGTTAAAAATTATAATGTACTTGTTTCATTATGGTTCTGGAAAACAGCAACAAAGTTGCCATTATGAAATAAATCAATTTTTTTAACTAGAATGAACTGCCACTTAATCAGTAGTACCAAACTGGTAATCCAATTATTTCAGAATAATTTATAAACTTATCAATTATCAATTAAACTACAGTTTAAGTGTCAGTATTTATTAGGGAATTAATTATGAACAAAAAACTTTATACTCACTTTTCTCTGAATTAGTAAAAGAGGACTTGTTTCACTATGGTTCTGAACGGTCCATTTACCGGTCGTATATTAATTCTATAGGAATAGGTCAGAAGTACAATATTTGCATTAACATGTTAATTTTATCCTAAATACTAATTTATTACCATAACTGCTATATTACAACCAACTATAGCCAGGAAAAGATTTAAAATACCATTTTACCAAATATTTAAGTGTACGATACTGCTGAAAATTTTGTTTGAAAACAATTAAACAGCTCATTTGCAACATCGTTTCAGTTCTCTGAAGTCACGCTCGACCCCTTCGGCTGTGACACCCCGATAGACACCAGTGTGTACGTGAACTCGGCATGGATAGGCGTCGCCTGTCTACCTTGCGCGATTCTCCTGCCGCTCACAGTCGACTATTTTGGCTATCGTATCTATCTGGGTTCGTAAAATAAATTTCTATTGCAAATTTTTTATTTATTTAATTATTTATTATATGGAAGTGTACATAATTTTTAGAAAAAGAGCTGTTTCAAAATACAATGATTTTTTTTATATTATGAGTTTCAATGTACTTAAAAGAAAACACAAAACATGGCAAAAAATATTTTGAAGTAATATAATTTAATAATAAGAAGATATTTTACTTTATTATTAAATATCTAAATATTGCAATAATCTCGAACGAACCACGTTTAAACGTCGACGTTGTCATTTTCGTACTTCACGTCTGTTATAAAGAGTAATATAGTTTTAAAGAATTATGTTTTCATATTTATTTTAAATAGTATTTATTTTATCGTTCATTTCTGTAATTTAAAATATAACAAACTACACATATTTTGTAGGATAATAGTTTATTATTATTTACGTAATATCATTCGTAAAAAATATGTATTTACCCATATATGTGCATTAATAAAATAAAATAATAAAATAAAATGAATCTATAAGTATTTTATGTTTTCAGTATCTAAATTAAGATATAACAAACTATACATAATAAAGAGGATAATAAACAAAAAGGTGTATTTATCCATATATGTACACTTGACGTGGGAAATTTCTAGTCGAAAACATTTGAATTTTTTTGAAATACTGCAATTTCATTGGGCCTCATTGAAACGAACACACGTTTTCGCTAATCTCATTGGAGGAATTCAAACGCATTCGACCAAAAATTTCCCACGTTGAGTTTACATTAATAAAATAAAATAATAAAATAAAATGAATGTATAATTATTTTATGTTTTCATTCTCTTGTTTACTTATTCCTATACTTAAAAATAGTTTTGACAATTTTCTCTTAAGATAGTTATCCCCCAACTATGTGAGTCAAACAAAGCTGACTAATTATTATTTAATTACTGAATTTACCAGCTTCTAGAAATGAAAATATATGCTTTATCGGGGTTTCATCTAATTTTTCCCGGATTTTCAGATATTTTTCGAGACTTGCACAATCGCTAAAGCTGAAATAAAATCATATTCATTGATTTTTCGTTGAAATCGTCTATTCTATTGACATAAGACCCAAAACGCATGAACTTTGAATGAATACAACTCAAAACCTGTATGGTACATCGATCTAAAATTTTGCAGAGATATTGTTTGAGATAAAAATTGATTTTGTTCAAAAATTCAGAAATTTCTCGAGACTTTTGATTTTAGGGAAAAACTACCTTAACAGAAGGTTATATTTTCATAATATTATCAACAGTCATCGTTTGTCTTGTGAAAGATTTAAGGCTTAACGAGTGTCTTGATGAATCAGTAAAGAAGATCTTATTTGGTTGACGTTTTAGCGACTATTTGTCGCCTCTTCAGAACTATTTATTTAAAATATTATTAGTACACCGTTATATTTACACAATTATAATATAATATATTTACACATATATTAATTTACCTTATAATTAATATTTGGTCATATATCACATACATTATATCGTTCGTCATCTTATAACACCTAATTATAATGCCAAAATTTAAATATGAGAGTCTTTATACAACAAATTAGATGCTTTACTATTACAAATTATCATGAATTATCTTACGTTTTCTTCTATTCTTCACGTTAAAATAGGTTGTATGTACAGTTAAAAAATGTATAAGTACAACGGACAAGACATATACTTGTAATTAATTTAAAATCTTTAATTGAAAAATATCACAGTTTAAGCAAATCACAGGTACAAAAGATAAACACAACAGCAACTACCATGATTAACATGACTATTTTTTTTAGATTTCTTTATTGGATTTAATATATATAATACATTGCCATTTTTACATTATAATATGACTATGCTATGTCGGATACATAGGTGCCATCTATTGATTAAAAAATTTACTCTGGATAAATACTATAATCGATAAAGTTGTAATCTACGTGGCGCGGAATTTGAATGTTATAATGAATGAGATCAAGAAAACGTAAAATACATTACATTATAATTGTAAAAATATAACGGTGTACTAATAATATTTTAAATAAATAGTTCTGAAGAGGGCGACATATTAGTCGTCGAAACGTCAACCAAATAAGATCTATTTTACTGGCTCATCAAGATAATCATTAAACCTTCAATCTTTCACAGAAGTTTATAATATTCACTTAGTTATATCAAATGTAGCTTTTAGAAAGATGAACTTTAGTACTTTTTCGAATCAAATATATATATAGTTCAAAACAAATTATTGTATATTCTAATTAAACCATTATCAGTTCTATGGATTCGAAAATCTTATAACAAAACATAGATTTTATTGCAGTAATAAATGACAATTTTTTTAATTTCTTAGTATATATTTACTGTTTAGTTGTAAATTTTTGTTTCTATATTCTATATTAAAATCAAATTAAAAGAGATCATTTTTTTGTCTTTTTACAGTGTTCACGGCAACGATATCTTGCATAGTAACGGTCGCCTTCGTATTCGTCAATACTTCGTTGCAAAATCTGATACTCTCGTGCATTTTTGAAGCCTTCACTTCCCTCAATATAAATGTGCTATTGTGCATGCTTGTTGATCTTTTCCCAACAAATCTTAGGTGAGTATATATAAAATTATTAAATCTATATGAAAGCAGTATTCTTGCTTTGCTTTGTCCCTTCTTATATTTTATAAAAAAAACGTCATATTCAATATATATTCTTCAATCCAAGTAACTTTCTGCTTATAACTTTTCTTTTTTCGTCTACATTTTTCATTTTTACCGTGATTATTTTACGCCTCCGACTAATTTTATATGCATGTCCCCTTTATGTACAGTTAATAATCGAATAATTTCATTATTCTTTATGTATCTTCTTTCTGTTTCCATTTGACTGACAGTTCGTCAATGGTTCAATCACAAATGCTTCCGATTTCTTTTTATATTATGTTTCTGTTTATCTTTCTTCATTTCGTGTACTTGATTCTTGCAAGTGTACATCTTTTTCATTCTGTTTTGTTTTCTTAATAATTCTTTCCTTAATAGTCTCAGCTTTTCTCATTGATTTCTCTATCGTTTTTACTTGCTTATCCATTTCTCTTATTTATAAACAGACATAATGCTTAAGAGCATAGACCAGTGCAAAATCTAAAACCTTATATGTGACCGTATTTGCAATTTTTCTACAACTACTAGGTAATATATACATAAAATTATAGAAAAATGCTCCTAAAAAAATATTGTGAACTCAGCCACCCTAAAAGTATCGCTAAAACCCTTAAGAAAATGGCTGATTAAATTGAAGTTGCAACTTCCAATGAGAATGTCTATTATACTCGGTGAACCTAATGTACCTGCGTTCAAATGTTTTTTACTTTTCTGAAAGAATGTAATATTAATGTACAAAATGATATGGCTGTAAAAAATAATATGGTATAGCAATAATATCTTTTTATTAAGATTTGAATGCTTAATAAAAAAAATTTAAAAAAATGTTTTTGAAAAATCGAATTTTCCATCAAACTTAATTATTTTGCCACTGGTCCATGCCCTTAATAGATCATTGTCACTTCTAATAGTCACACTATCCTCCTTGTCTTATTAACCTTTTCGTCTTCCATTACTTTTTATATTCATTATGCCATATTAAAAATGTAACACCTAAATCTAATTTAATATATTTGCAGTTTATTACTTTTAAAAACAAGTACATTTTCAATTTTAAAGCTTCCTTTATAAGATTCTAAAAAAAATGTTATCGACAGCTCATGTAAGTGTCGATAAAATTAAGTACTCTCTTCAGTAATTACTGAAACAAACTTTGTAATCGTTGTCACTCGATATCCTACCAACAGACTTTCACGCAATTTCCATTGATTTAAAACTTGTAGATATAGCGGAAAAGAAAAAAAAACTTCGTAAATATCCGATAAGGCAACGTCCAAACATTGAATGCAGGTCAAACGCATACATATTTACAAATACATCAAAATAGCACTCGAAATGATATTGTTTGTTTCTCTATACACGTTGTCTCGTGTTTACGATTTATTTATTATTTTTTTTATTTCTCATTCGCGATAAAAGGCCACGGATTTATACGTGTATATATATATATATATATATATAACTCTTATCGATGGCCGATGGCCGTTTCGCTGTGACTCAGTTCGAGGAATTCCTTCCTCACCCTGATAAGGAAATATTTAGCTTGTTCTCATTATTCTTTCTGACCCTCCCCCTTCGGCGATTTTGCTTTCGCAAAGAGAAAGCTTTTATAATACGCAGCAAAATGGTTTATAAATAAAACTCTCAAGAGGTGTTATTATTACAATGAGTTAATGACGATGTATTCCGATGATTGTGTCGCGCGCGTGCATATTGGCGATTTCTACTAGGCGATAAAAGAATACGAAGGAGTGTATTTTTTTCGTGAAGAGTAAATCTTCCGCTTTAAATTAGCTTGGGATCAGCGGTTTTTCTAAGCAACGTCGTATGTGTTATTTTTCTATGTATATATGGTTCTTTGACGTCCATAATGTCCAATCGATATTGTATAAGCTAAAGACATTAAGAAGCTATTATTATTATTATTATTATCTTGCGATTATCGTGAATAAAAATAAGTACACATAATACACGTTGAATCGATTTATCAGCTAATTCTTGAACTGTTTTATCAATTTAATATATTTTTTTGCAATCAATTAGCAAGTCTATTTAAAATTAATTTAACTAAATTTGTTTTGAGGACCTACAGATATGGCTAATCTTTTTATCTTGTGGCTCGACTGGTTTAAGGTTATCTTTGACTATGCTTTATTAAAGATTTGTCGATATATTTACACGTTATTTTTATACCGAATGAAAATATTATCAACAATTATTAATAAGATATTAGTTTATTTTAAGATATTCTTATAATAAATTATATCAGTGGCCCAAACGCATCTCATCCATTGAATAAAAATGAAAATAGTTCTTACCTGAAATAAAGAAAGGAGTTTCTTTAAAGTATACACAAATTTATTAGTAATATGAGTACCAAGAAGATTACAAAATATTAAAGTAGCTCATTCAGCAAATCAGTAAAAAATATAGAGATTTTATTATACGACCTTATTACATATCGCTATTTTTTATATGATCAAATATAAAAAATACTTCTGTCCAAAAAGAATTATAATAATTGAAAACCTAAATTTATCAAGTAAATTATTATACTTAATTTTCTATTGGAAAAGTCATTTAATAATATTTATTTAGAATGCCTAAATTCATTGTTATTGACAACTTTGCACTATTAATTCTGTACAAATTTATCAGCAAAATACTTAATTTATTTTGACACGCTATTTCAATTCTAGAAATGTTATAACTTTAGCAAAAGAATAAGATACAAAATAAAGTGTATTATGTAGACCATCTATAAGAGTATATGGATTCCATGCGACCATAAACTATCATGACCCGGCTGACCTTTCACAGGTTGTATCACTTGCAAACACGTCATGCGTTCCAACGCAAGTTTATGCCTCTGCTAACACTTACAACATAATCTCTATAAAACAATAGCTTCAATATTGGCATGCACTGCTAAATTATTAAAATCTGTTTATTAGAAATAAAGTTAATTTATAATATTGAATCAACGCGTTATTTATAAATGGATATAGAACTAACCGCAATTGAAGTTTGAAGATACAAAAATTATTAATCTGTTATTATATAATTGTATCCTGCGCAAAAAATTTTACTATTACTTTAAACGATATTAATAAAATATTCATTACATTTAAAATTAATTTAAATATTGTACGAAGAAGTATGTACAATGAAAATAATACGACTATTGTAAAAGATATTATTTCCTTATTTGATAATTTAAAAAAAATTACGGTAATAACTATTATATGCTTTATAATACAAATAGAATCAAACCTAAAATAAAAACATAAAAATAGTAGGCAACAAAATAGAAATTGAGAAGGACTGCCACTTAAATCATTAAATTCATAATGCAGCATCACATGCGATGTCATATGCTTTCGATTACTGAATGATGTTGAAGTCGATTGTCACCCAGACAATTTCAATTCAGCCCTGACAGATTAAGGGGGCAGGCCTGGGTTAAACCCAAAAAAAAGAATTTTTTTTATGAGTCCGCAAAACTTGTTATGTTTAAAAGCAATGATTCTGAAAATTTGTATGCTATCAAAACGCAATAGGTACTGTCTTAAATTTTATCGTTGTAGAGCCTGTAAATCTTGATCCTACACGTCACAATAAATCATTATTCTCAATACCATATTTATTAAATTAACTTTAATCCTCACACGATTCGAGGTGACATGAAGAACAAAAATTTTTTTTACGGTTATTCAACTCCTATTGCGGGTTGAAAAAAAACGGAGCACTTTTACCTTAAAATATTTTTTATTATTTTTCCTCGGTAGATCCAATCGATTTTTTGAATATTTTTTTAATACTTTTTAAAAAATTGATTGGATCTATGAAAAAGAATAATAAAAAAAATTAACGAAAAAGTGCTCCGCTCTCATTGTGACTCATGTCATAAGGAGTCGAATAACCGTCGAAAGAGAAATTTCGTTCATCATGTCACCTCGAATCGTGTGAGGATCAAAGTTTCTTTAAAATTATTGCTTTTAAATATAAAATGTTTTCTGGACTCCTAAAAAAAGTATTTTTTGGGTTTAACCCAGGCCTGCTCCCTTAATACTAGCAGAGTGTAATTTTTTAAATTAAAATTTCTTCAAGTTATTTATACACCTTTTGTCGAAATGCCGAACTGTTTAATATATTAGATTAAAAATCTTAAAATTGCTTTAGATTAATTTGAATTAATTATTTAAACTTCCATTTATTACATTTGTATCGCGTGCAAAAATATAATCGCTAAAATATATACATCGATTAAAATCTACGAATTAAGAATTTCCTTTTTGAAAAGATCGCGTAATAATTTAAAAATATCTTCTTTCCGTACATCATTTCTATTGTATTTGCATTACCAATAATTAAAGTGTACTTACAAAAGGGTGTCAAAAAATGCAATAATTCGATTGGTTGAAAAGTACAGTTCAAACAGTCGATTATTGGTGACTGTACAAAATAAATAGAAAGTGTATACTCGATCAAATTTCACTTACCATAGGCTTAAATAAAAAATCAAATTTTCTACTATTTTAATCGAAATTTTCGGGAAACCTTTAAAATCTGTTTCTTCCTTGTCTAAAAGCCATAGTTTTTATTTACATGCAAAAATTTCATTTTTTAAGGAAATAAGTCAAATTTTATTAAGATAAAGTTTACTACGTAAAACATTGACCTTTTACACCAAAAACTGAAATTTTTTAAATTTTTAGAAAACTGTTGCTCCCAGTCAAAGAAAACACATATTTTAAAAATGTTTCCAGAAAGTTTTAATGGAAATGGTTGAAATAAATTTTGATTGAGTATATATTATTCTTCGAATAATATCTAAATGTTCACTGGATCAATTTCGCTTCACAACCTCTCAAATTACTGTTTTTTTTTTTCTTTTCGACATCGTTTAGTAAGTACAATTTAATACTTGTTATCACAATGGCAAGATAAATTACAATATAAAATTTAATACAAAATACACTATATAGTACAATATAAAACACAATATAAAATACAATATAAAAATTGCACAGTATTTATTAATTTTATCATTTTTAGAATTTAACAGCGTATGATGCATACTACAATGTTCTCTTCCGTCCGCAAAAAAAATGTCGATGATCAATAAAATTCTTAAAATATTAGCAACCATCCTCACATCTACAACAACATATATTTGTTAATCGTGACTATTGTTACAGTTACTTATAATGCATAATACAACTATCAATCCCATTTATCTTTAATTTTTTTCGTTTCAGGGTAATGGCCACGGGTATCACGCTGTTTATCGGCCGGCTCGGCGCCCTCTTCGGCAACATGCTCTTCGGTTATCTCATTGACGATTACTGCACGGTGCTGATCATTGTTATGGCCACTCAGCTGTTCTGTAAGTGTGCATATCTAAAGACGCGCGCGTGTTACATATTACATACACATACAGGCCGTTTGAATTACACATTTTGCTAGCACCTAATTGCGCCTAATCCCAAAGAGCTCTCGCTTGTCTTATCGGAGGCTTATGACGCTTTACGTAGGTTTGCGTGTTTGCTCAGATGTTTCACTGGTGAACGGTGTATGATTAATTTTAATTATAATGTTCAGTGTTTGACTATTGACATGTTTAATTGGCTGATAATTTCGGGCCACTTGACGCTCGAGCATTTTCTTCTTTTTCGGCGTGGATCGAGAAATCAGGACGCGTTACAAGATGTTTGCACTGCTCTAGTTATTTAGCGAGAAATTGTAACGGCTGAGGCGTAATTAAATACGTAACTTATAGTTTGTCGAATCAATACATTTATCTTATTGAAATTTCATATAAATAATCATAACTGTTTTAATAAGTTCAATTAAATTTATGAACAGAAGCATTTTTAATTTTTTTAAATATACATACGTTAAAGAATTATACTCTTTAAGAGAGACTTTTAAAAATTGTAGAATGATAATTCACTTTTCGATAATTTGTAATTCACACTGTGCGATTATAATTATTAAATCTGAACAAGGAAATATTTTTTAGAGGCCTGTTTATCGTTTTGCAAATTTGATCATATTTAAGCAAATAAAACGATAAAATTCATAACATTATTTTTTTGAAAACAAACAGGTTGAATCTGAATCTCTAATACACTTGCTTTAAAATTTTACATCACTGCATGCAATAAAAAGCCATTATAAAAAGATCATGTGAAGACATATTGCTCTTAATTATTGTCGCTGTTGAAATTCTTGACACTGATAACATATTCTAACACAAATTTAAGAAATGGACCTTGAAATGTAATAAATTGATCCAATAATCATATATATACAAACATAATTGCATTTGAAGTATTATTATTTGATTAGATATATGCAGATATCTAAAATTGCAATAATTAGGAGATCTCCAAATAATAAATAGGCTAAGTAGTTATGAATACAAAATGCATTGAAAACATTATATTATCTGTTATGACTATAATTCAATACAGCCTTATTATATGAAAATTATTAACTTTTAATTATTTTTAAGTACTAAATAATGTTCTTTATTTACTTTTATATGAGCAATTCTACAGAAAATCGGAAACAACTCGACCAAAAAATAAAATAAAATTTAAGCGCACACATACCTGACCAGGTTTTTCCGAATGCTTTTGGCATTCTAAAAACGAGAAAAAAGTAAACAATAAAAAAAAAATTTCGAAATCGACGAGAAAATCGAAATCTTTTATTTTCACGTATTTTTGACATTTTTTATCATTATCTTTATTTGCGTATAACTTTGCATGTAAATAATATCTTTTGATCGTTGACTTCTCAAATTGAAGCTCTTAACGTCTTCTTTAATTCTTTGTTGTGAAAAAAATTTGTTTGGCCAATAGAAGCCGAGTTATTAACGACTAAATAAGAGCCTTTATTAAACATAAATTGCTTAACGGTAATATGACCGTAGATCAAACTTGGAACTAGAAAGGGCATTGTTTACTATTTTTCCCGTTTTTAGAATGCCAAAAGCATTCGGAAAAACCTGGTCAGGTATGTGTGCGCTTAAATTTTATTTTATTTTTTGGTCGTGTTGTTTCCGATTTTCTGTACAATTGCTGACATAGGTAAAAGTAGGCCTGTATGAATTAAAATCCTCTACAAATAATCTTATTTTTTCAAACAATGCTGACTTTGCAAACTCAGCTCGACAAACAGACATCTCGAATTCAGCAAACTTACGACCATCGAAAAATTAGCAATTTTAATTTCTCACAGCCGATCTTTCGACTCTCTCTTTGTTGTTACAGTTGCCGCGACAATGTGCTGGGCCGCACCGGGCCGCGACAAAATGCGAAAGATCCAAGGCCATCCCAGCTTGGAAGTTCAAAATAATAAAGCTTACCCAATATCGTGATGGATTTTCCCATTGAAATGAAAAATAAAATAAGGCGACGTCTTCTTTACGCATTTCGACAACGTTGAAGAGAATCAAACATAAATTATATGAACGTGTGTGTTTAAACTTTATTCATAAGGGTATAGATGAATAAGTTGATTTTTGGTAGGAATTTTTCTCGTGTGAATCGAAAAAAGATCATTTTACCTGCCAGAAATGACTTTATGTACGTGACTTTTCTATGTGAATCGGTGAACTTATGCAGAACAGGACATAATTATCAGTTTACAAATATTTTTATGTATCTTAAGTAAGCTGTAAAATAAGCTTCAATTATGAAATCACACTTCGTATCTAACGACAACGAACTCAGAATTGAAGCTCTCTAATTAAATATGTATATAATGCAATCAATTGAATAATCGATACATGATTAACTCTAACAAACAATAATAAAAACTTTTATTATCAAATATTCTTATATCTGTAACTAATGAATGACCATGAATGTTTTATTGGTATTTGTTTTCGAGATATACATCCTTTTTTAAAAATAAAGTTTTTGTCTATAACAAAAACAAATTAAAATAGATTATCCGAAATTTCGTTTGAGAAGAAAATAGGTAATTTCATGCTTTTTCAAATACATTTGCACTGACAAGGAGAGGGCACACCCTCCGGGAAACGAAATTCGGTCAGACTTTGGGAGGTATTTTCTGGTACCCAAAAATGAAGCCTAGTATCCGTAATTCATTCTAATGGGCCCTTGATCTCTAGATATGAGGTAATTACTCGAAATATTCGTTATATTAATGAAGAAAGATACCTCTTCTTCTGACCATAATTCTACAAGTTTTTATTATGGAAAAATAGCCAAAAAGATTATAAAAAGTAGGCAAAACGAGCTTTAATTAAAGCTCTGTTATATATAAAAATATTAATCTGATCAAAAGTTATTTACAATTTAAAATGGTGACTGAAATTGCATGAATATTCATATAAATTTAACTCTTCAATTGTTGATAACTTTTGATCAGATTAATATTTTATACGTATCAGAACTTAAATTAAAGCTCTTTTTGCCTACTTTTTATTATCTTTTCGGCTATTTTTCCATAATAGAAAATTGTAGAGTTATAGTTAGAAGAATAGGTATCTTTTTTCATTAAAATAACAAATATTTCGAGTAAATTACCTCATATCTCGAGAACAAGGGCCCCCTTAGAATGAATTACGGATACCAGGCTTCATTTTTGCGTTCTAGAAAAAACCTCCCAAAGTCTGATCGAATTTCGTTTCCCAGAGAGTGTGCCCTCTCCTTGTGAGTGACTTAGATTACCTCTATCATGCTGAAAAAAACGAAAAACTAAAACTCAAAAATCGAGACATCACAGACGAAAAAATCATTGTACAATCAAAATTTTCTCTTGCCCCAATACCGCGTGGAGGCCGAAAAAAACGAGCCCTAATAATATATGCTGATCCGCATCATTACATGCGCATTCACACATGCATACGCACACACATACACAAAGAAATTTTCCAAGAGAAAGTGTATTTTGGTTTCTAAGGCCTTGAAACACATTTTTATAATATATAATATTATTATTAGCAAACCTTTCTTTTACCACTATAAAGCTTCCTCTATGAGGAAGCAAAAAGTAAAGAGATACACAAAGGTCGGTAAAATGTAACTCTCCTGCTTGCTCACTTACATGTTGTATTGATAATACTTGGTTATCTCTCTTCTTCTCGGGTTAAATCAGCTGTAACCTTCAAAAAGAAAAGAAACAAGCATAATACATCGTACACGAGGCACCAACCGAAAGTTCTAGTCCATTAAACCGAGATCAATGAATTAATTAATTAATCCAAGCAATTCTCATTGCGATAAGCAAGAGATTACGTGCCTCATCGTCGTCGTCGTCGTCGTTGTCGTTGTCGTCTACGTCGTCATTTTTATCATCGGCCTACCGATTTTTTTTTGCTCTTATCAATGGAGAACAGTCCTCGCATTTTATGTGTATACACGATAATAGGCAACTCTTTTTACACTTTCCGTTCCATAGGTATACGATTTTCAAGCTTTTCTAATCAATAAGTACTTGTACAGTCGAATCTTGATCATTTGAAATTTAGAAGTTCGGGTTTTACTTATTAATTATAGGGTAACTGCAGCCTTGAATGATCACCTACATTACCATTTTTATTTGTTTTAAATAAACTTTTAAAGCATCTAATCAACTCAAAAGCTGCATTTTTATGCTTATATGAGTACTGTTTTTATTATAATTACAGCATAAGTTTTTTAATACACTTTTAAGTATTTGGGGCATTTACTAGTTACTTGGTCATTCACTGGATAGATTACCTTATTGAATATTTTTAATTGTCGAATTTTTAATACTAAAGATATAAACATTTCTAATTTTTGAAGATTCGTTATACAACAGTCATAAATATTTATTAATGAACTAATTTCGTAATCAAGACAGTTTTCTAAATACTGATAAATTATCATCAACATTCAATAATCTGCTTTCACTTTGAATTATGGATGTAATGAAAAAATTGTCAACATTAAATGCTATAAGTATAATATATCTATAAGTATTTAAGTAAACAAGAAATGTTGAATTACCGAAATTTTCACCATAATTTTTAACTCAGAAGATGTGGGCAAAGTTATTTTGATCCGATTTCAGATTTAATACAATCCAATATATTATTAGAGTTTCAGAGTTAAAAGTGTAGTTTAAACTCCTAATTCCACTCCATATGAATTTGTTGAATTATTCTTTTACTAAATGATTATATAAATCATTCTAAAAGCCTATGATTAAAAACAGTACTTATTATAATTACAGGCTATATAACTATGGCTATATAAATATAACTATGACTAATTATATTTCCGTCTGAATCTGGATCGAAATCAAAATGTCAGCATTAATTTAGCTTATTTTCCTCACTGGGACACTTTTATTAAATTATAGATAGTTAAAATAATTGTTTAGTGCAGGACAGTCCAATAATATACATGGACCAGAATAGGTGTTTGACACCTATAGTGTTTGACTAACATTGGTAACTCTCATCATAAATTAAAATCAAGGTATATATGATTCAAATTAAGCTGCACGTGAATAAAAATTGATTTTAAATAATTTTGTCTGCACCCGTAAATGTTATTTCGGTCAAAATACAAGATGAAAGAATTTCGAGAATCTCGAATATCATCAAGAGTCTCAAATTACCCAGAATTTCGAGTGCTCGGGTTATCCACGTTCGAATAATCGAGGTTCAACTGTAGTTTACACTTTCCCCGTCAATAGTGGCAATGACAAAGAACAAGAAGAATAGCGATAATGCAGCTTTATAGGTTAGCGAGATTTGGGCTGCGACCGGCTGGAACCGGTTTCGGCCGGTTATCATAAGACCGGCGCCCGCCACGGTACGAATCACTCGTACGCGCGCTCATTAATCGCGACAATCAAACTGCCTTATATGCTGTTTGTGGATTTCAAGCCTCCACTCGTCACGAGGTGCACTTCGACGTTACATATTTTTTTTCTTTTTCTCCTCTTCTTTTTTCCGCCGCTTCTGTGGATTAGGTCGTAAAGAGCCGAGCCGTTGCCGAGCTGCGAGTTATGTCAAAGACTACACGAAACCGCGCGTTTTATTGGCACACGTCTGCTGCAGCGCGGGCCGATTGATTCGCGACGATTACGGCGCGCAGCGCGTTTGCAGAGGAATCCGCGCGGCTCTTGCCGATCACACAGAGAGAGAGAGAGAGAGGAGAGCGTTTTACGATAGACGGAAAGTTCGAGTTGTCGAGGGAGGCAGTTTTTAGTGCTTGTTGAACTTGGAGGATTGGATTTTTTGAGCGGGCTTAAGTAGAGAATTGCAGTTTGATTGAGGATGAAAAACAGATTTTATATTTCATTTTGCATTTCATGCAATTTATGTTTAATAAGTATGCTTCAAATTATGTTGAATATTAGACATATATATAAGTTATCAAACTTTATATACATATGTGACTATGTATTGTCATATAGATCATATGGTATATAATGATGTGTTATACAATATATTTACATACAATTTTTATTGTGTATGTGATCACATGTATAAATCATCCATATATTCACAACTATTGTATGCGCATGTATAGAAACATAAAATATCATTACGTGTACCAAAAGTTATTTTCGCAACTTGGAGTTATATGTGCTCAAATATTATTGCATACATTAATGTGTATAAATATGTAAATAAATACGTATTTCAAAATAAATAATTACATATAAATGTATGTCTTAACTTGTGTCCAAATTTTTCGTTTAATTACATATAAAGTGTTGTAAGATTACAATACATATAGTCAAATATAATTACAATTATGGTTCTTGTATAGTCATATATAATAGATATAGACCATTTCTACTTGTGATTATTACATAATGAGCAATTTGCGAACGAAAAATTAAAATATTTTAAGAATTATGTACAGGATATTTAATTTTATTATGCTCATGATTTTACGGCTTTTATTGCGCAATAAACGTAATCGTATTTTATTTACCTTAACTATTCCACCTTTTGAGGCAATATTTAACGTAAGAGTATTAGCATATGTTTCTGCAAACTAATATTACAAATTGTACAGAAGGTAATTGCGATAATCAATTAAGTTATCTTGAGCCATGTTAAATCTGTCTACAAGCCATCAATGAATCATTTATTGTAATTGTAACATGATTCATGAGCTTTATTATCAGGCGTTACTTCAACAATCACGAGTTTATGATAGCGTTAGCCATAACATCTGTAATAAATACTCGTCATATCTAAATATCTGCTACTGTTTTTTATCGAATGTATCCGTTTTATTATTGTGATTAATAAGTTCTTGCGTAAATCTTATTTCATAATTTTTCTTTTATAAAATATTGTTAGAATATCGCTATAACAATGCTTTAGCATACCTATGTGTAACAAAAGTAACAGTAGTAACAGTAGTAAAGTACAGTTGTAACTGTAGTTATACACTACTACACGCTCGTACACAAATGAATTGACTTACTAAGAAATGTCCCAAAGACATAAACTGAAATGAGAGTATAGAAAAGAGTGGAGAACTATATGCGTCAGCCCCGAAATTCTTTTATGTCCTTTTGGTCAAGTGTTTTAGTCGTACTAGAGCATCTAGCTAGAGCAGTCGCACGTTGCTGACGTTATTCCTCCCTTGTGCGAGTTTGAATAAACGAAAGTTATTTTATTTGAAATATACATTGTGTTTTATCATTTATTTAACACCCATTTCCAATAAATATAAAAAGAATATATTTATTATTGATAATCTTAGGGCGGTGGTAATACCTCCGCACTTATGAAACCCTTTATGAAGCGCACCTATTCCCAGTCGAAGCTTGTAGTTTATTGAATCGTGTATATGATTCAAGTTGTATAAGATAGAATGAGAGAGAGAGGGAGAGAGAGAGAGATAGATATAGAGAGAGAAAGAAAGAGAGAGTCAAGTAAGGAGGAGGCTAAACGTTCTGGGCACTACCGAAAAGAGGGGTAGCTTTCGTGAGGTAGAAGGCTTTGGACCGTCGGCCCGCCTAGGTGCGAGGACAAGGACTAGCTATAGAATATCGAGCAGCAACGTTACGTGATTAAGCAATCGCTGGAGCTGCGATAATTTTCTCTCTCTTTCGCATACGATTCCTAGCTGTCCACAATAAAAATTTATCTCTCTAAGCGCTAAGAAAGAATACCGGAAATACTGATCATCTACAGTGCAACGGGGCCCTGCTCGACTTATTTTATCCTAAGAAGACGACGAGACGAGAGGAGAAGAAGAGAATGTGAGTGTTGTGAGTGTGAGAGTTAATCGTTTATAAATTTAGTAGTATAGTTTAAGAACCCGCGACCCTTTTAATAATATATGTACGACAGATGACGCTATCGATCTAAATTTATTAAAATCACTCTGCGTTTAATTTTAAATTATGTGTTTAATTATTTCTTACCCCATTACCTGACCGTAACAAGCTTCGAACCTCCCCAGTCTTTCTCAGCCCGGACCATCTAGCCACAGGTAGGCATCAGTGGATCTGTTACGTGATAGCGTATGCCCAATCCCTCCTCAGGGCGAACATTCCCAATTTCCTGGCCACATTGAGACCATCCACTGTCAAAGCTGCGTTAATTTTCGTGTAGTGATGACGATCATCTGAAATAGGCCGTCCACCAACAGACCTATTACGAGGAGAGACGGGTTTACTACTTTGAAGAGTAAGTACCCCTGACGACCTCTGGACTTTATCTGCGGGGACCCAACCCTTCGACTGACTGGACCTATACAGCTTAAGGTGGACACTGAACCACCAGAACCACGATGAACAATAAGCACACGAGACTGAAATTGAATTTAGAGGTGCCGACGAGTTTGCCGAGGCCGGGAATCGAACCCGGGCAATATATTAATTATGCTGTAGTGACCCGAGCTCACCCACGCTCTAATAATCAACTGAGCCATAAAGAATAATCTCTTTTATATGTTTTAATCAATTTTCGTCAAACTTTTACCAAAGTATTAATGATTAATCGCATGAATGTTTAATGTGTAATTCTGTAATACAAGATTTAAGCAGAATGTATGATTAAATTAAATAAAAAAACTTCAAAAACCCTTATAATGTTATAAGAATGTGAAAACGTGGGTATAATTCATTCCTCTTAAACATTGTTTTTTTTTCAGATCACGAACTATGAAATATATACCATGTTTTGTTTTAATCTACATGACGGATTACAAGTGGTCATTAGAGATTAGCTAACTAGTCGGAGAAAGCTCCAATTATGCAAGTATGTCTTAATGAGGTAGCTAACTGGCTGCATTTTGAAATTAGTTCAATAACAAGAGATTGACTTTTTTATATTGAATGTATTGTTGATAATGCGTATAAGATACGAGGTTCACTATAATTAAAATAACTATAATTAATCACATTTGTTTTCAGCATTTTAAATATTTTGTTAAATCTTTAAAACTATTTATAATATCTCTTAATAGTGTTGTTATGAAATTTAACTAATTTTAGGAATGTTTGCTTTCTCAAGGAACGATGATCTCATCCTTGTAACGATGATTTGTTCGAAAATCAAGATTTTTATGAATTTCGATGTTATTGCGAGGTCGTTGAATCAGAATACGTAGGTTTTTTAATATTAGATTTTGGATTTAAATGGTCAAAACTTACTGCTTGTTTTAGAAAAATATTTAATTTAGAAAAATTTTGAAAAATAGAAACAAATACTTTTAAAAACATGCATAAATCCGTAAAGTAGACGTAATTTTCTTTCGTTTAGTGCATTTTACAATATCTTTAAAGATTATTTTTGTTAAAGAATTGCGATTTTAAATTCTTAAAATTTGTAAAAATTGTATAAAATTATTTTTGTCATTTTACACTTTTGATGTGTCAAAAAAATACATATGGGTGATAGTCTAAAAGTTGAACAATTCTTGTCCCTCCTACATTATAAGGCATTAGGGCATTATATGAATCTCCAAAACATTGTAGTACAACCAGACAATCGTAGGCAACAATCTGCCAAAGTTTTAGAGTATCAAGTATTTTTTATTCTGAGTAAAAAATCAAAAACTATGCAAAATGTATTGTCTGTCCCATATTCCAAACTTCAATCTCACACGAATATACCAAGAAAATTAGTAATAGGTACACTAAATTTTAACAAAGTACATCTATCGGCCTTCTATGTGTGTAAGGCGGATGGGAAGTGGGTCATTTTGAGTCATGAGCCACTCACTTACAAAATACAATTAAAAATAGATATTATATATAAATTTTGAAAATGTTTTGAAAAATTTTAAATTATTTCTCAATTTTAGTGCAGTGATATGATTTATAGACAGCACTAGGAGCGTTGTCTCATAAAAATCAAAATTCCAAAAACATTCATCAAATCTTTATCAATGGCTATCGCAACAAGGAGCCGGTTTGTAAAAAAAATGCGAAATGGCGACATTTGGTGCACGTTTTAATAAAAAAATGCAAATGTATCGACTAATTTAAGCTTTGTTTGGTATAAAATTATTAATCTAATTCATAGTTATTAATACTTAAAGGTGGTAACTGAAAATGCATACTAAATAAATGAATTCATATATTCAAATTTCCTTAGTTCCCCGTCAAATCTTGCAGACTTTTGGTTAGAAGTATAGTGATTCAATTTTATACTGAGCATCATTTTTGGTACCAGAAACTCCCTTCCTTATAAGATGTGCACTTTATTGTAAGTTAGATAATCGTTGATATATCTACGAAATTCGTATACACACATGTATACATATATTCATAAATACATGTGCACATTTTTGTAAGACCTATGTTTTGTAAGACCAAGCTGATTCAATAACCTCAAAAACATGAAAATTCATCAAATTCCGAAATTCTTATCATTACATAGCTTTAAGCTTTCTCTTTGAAATATGAAAACAGCTTTTTGTAAAAAGGAGACATTATTTACCTACCTTTTTAAAGTTAATTAAATGTAAAATTACTTATATTAAAAAAGATTCTCAATTATAATAAGAACATTTTCAAATGCTCTTATTAAATTCTTAAATTAAATGCATCTTATTTAACAAAAATTCCGAATAAAATAAAAAATCCATTTCTCTTCTTTGTAAAATAATTGCAGAAAGTCAAAACAAAACTCCAATAACAGCTCGAAACCAATAAAAAGAAACATACGTCGTGAGTCTTGCACTCGCCAAGCAGTTTGTAAATAAAAGCTCGTCGCTGCATATCTCTCTCTCTCTCTCTCTCTATCTCGCTCCCCCTCTCTTTTCCATCTCTCTCGCTCTCTCCCTCTCTCGACTTAGCGCCAAGAAATCGCCGTCTAGACTCTCTACAAGCTTTTCCGGTGTGTATACCTCGGCGCAACCACATATACAGTACGCATACTTTTCACATTTGCAATTCACGCGCACGCTGCACCGATTTAGAAAAGTGCGTGTCTGTTCTCTCTCTCTCTTTTTCTCTCGTCAATGCGTGAGCTATTCGACTGTTTGTGTGCGCACGCGTGCGTGTGTCGCTCACACCAGGTGTTTTTCTCCTTCTCACGCTGCTGGGTCGTGCCCTCGTGTAAAATTAAATCCCGCGTGCGCGAACGCACGCACGCACCAGCTGACACTCGATTTTCGCGGGCGCGCTAACGCCCGAAGAGTATATTTTCCGTCGCGCGCCGCCCCTTTTGACAACCAAATTAAAAAGAAAACGAACTCGGCTGTCTGACGACGCCGCCTCTCGAACATCAAACATCAAAGCCTTCGGAAAATTTCGACATTCGTTTTTCTGTACGTGAGTGCGGGTATGCATGTAACTGCTTAAGCGTGTGAAGGTATAATGTGTATAAGAGATATGTATGTGTGAGTGTACGTATGTGTGTGTACGTGTATGTGCGCCTGTGTGAGTGTGCGTGTGTGTCTGTGTGTGTGTAAGCGTGTGCGTGTGTATGTATGTGTGTGTGTGTGTGTATGTGTGTGTGAGTGTGTGTGTGTGTATGTGTGTTTATCCCAGTATACAGAAAAAGTCTGAGCACTGTAAAAAAACGGGCAGTATGAAAAATGAGAAAAGGGCAATGTTAGAAAACGTTTCTGTAATTTGTAGTAGCAGCGCGGTTATAGGTCGGCTGCATAAACTTATCGCAAAATGCCCCGCCACATTAAAAGTTATTTTAAATATAAATATTTTTCTAAGTACACGAGTGTGTTCGTATGCGTGTATACATACATGTGTATTTATGTATGTGTGTATGTATGCGTGTACGTGTGTGTGTATGTGTTCATGTATGCGTGTATGTACGTGTGTATGTGTTCATGTATGCGTGTATATGCGTGTGCATTTGTAGTTTTGTTTATACGCATATATTTAGGCACACGTGCATTTTCTTATACATACGCATTCACTCTCTCACACACACACACGCACGCACGCACACACACACACTAGCAGAAGTAAATACGTGTCGACGCGCAGGCATGCGTACGAGTCCGTAAAACAAAGATCTCATATACATATATACACACACTCCTCGAAAGCTCAACTTGCCAATTTTGAAGACCCCTTTTGGTTCTCCCGAGCGCGCGCGCCTCAGCTCGCACATACACATGTGAGTGTGTGCGTGTGCATGTGTATGTGTGTGTGTGTCGTATAACGACGCGTCGAGAGAGAAAAAGAGAAACGGACAACAGTCGCTGGTCGGCACTGCCGATGTTGCCCGCCTAAAGTATTATTGCATCGCGAGCTCGCCACTGGTCTCTCACCTGCGCGGTGCTGCGCACGCGTTTTCTTTTTTCCTCGCAGTCGGAGAGCAACTTAAATGTTTCGCTTTGGTTTTCTCGTTTGGTCGTAATTGTGCGCGCTCGTAGCGATTGTTATTTTCGCGAGGTTAATTTATATGCATTGTTGTTGGTGGGTGTTGACGAACTGTGTGCGCGAATGTAGAGGAAGATAAGGGGAGCGAGAGAGAGAGAGAGAGAGTTCGGATCGGATCGGATCGAAGTGCGTTACGTAATTAGTGGTGTTTGACAGTTCGATACAGGGGAAGCCCCGGGATCTTTGGCCTGAAGGAAGTGACGTCAGATTGCGGAGGGGTTTTGAGTGGTGAGTATGTGTTTTATAGTGAGATGAGTCTTCGAGATTTGGCGGATTTTTATTGAAGGTTAGCTAAGTTTACGTTTTTAGAGGTAATGTCAGTGGCAGTGAAAGTAATAAGATTTTGAAGGTCATTGATTGTTGATAGACAAGAATTTCATTACATTATTGAAATATATTTTTAATAGTTTTTTCAAAAATGTGTATTATTTTATATATTTGATTGATTAATTAATTAATTAATTAAATTTAAATAATAATAAAAATAAAAAGTAAATTTAATTTAATATGAATATCTTTGATGTTAACGATAAAATCATAAATCGTTTCAAAACGTTCGGAAATCGTACGTTAAATTGCAATTTTAAATGAAAAGGTAATGTTTAAAATGACTTTTGTTCGTATGCTAATTATTAATGCAGAAAATTTAAATTTAATTAAAAACACTAGCACTTTACATTTGCATAATGAAATTCCATAATCAAATAAGGATAAACACAATGTTCGTAAAGATCAAAGAGACATTAAATACATTTTTGAAATAAACAGAATGCAATTTTTTTTGCAATAAAAGTACCTATAGGTATACAACTATAACATCATGTTTTTTAAGGAACATAATTCACAGAAAGATTGAATAATTCATTGCGAGAAAACAAGCTGACGAATTTCATTGAATCTTGGCACGAGCTTGAGTTGACCAGTTGCCATTAATATAAAACAAATATTTGCAGTCTACTTAATACAATGAACTTTTTGTTAATAGCAGTGACAAACCAGACAGATATTGTTTTGCAATCATCAAACATTCTTGTTAGTCAATAAAACAATAGCAGTTCAAATTTAATTCTTTCTATTCTATTATAAGAAACTAACTGTTCCTATTTATAGTATTGTTAAACATTATATGTAATCGACAGTCGAGTTGTTGAGCTTTGAATTATCGATCTAGAATTATACAAAAATGCGAATTTTAGAAATTTTTGTTTCTTACAAGGCTAATTTAAATTTCAAGAGGCTAACTTCGAGTTTATTAAGGTTTGTAAACATTGATCGCGAATGGTGTAAATGAGTAGGAAACGAGAAAAAAACGAATTATCAAATTATTCGAATTATATGAATGTTCGAACTACCGACAGTCGGTATTTATTGTTCAATATATTATCGATAGCCGGTATTTATTATTCAACAAATTATGGATAGTCGGTATTTATTATTCAATAAATTATCGATAGTCGGTATTTATTATTCAATAAATTATCGATAGTCGGTATTTATTATTCAATGAATATTTCAAAACAATTCAAATAGTTCCTGAATTTTTACCATACTTTCTGGTAAAAATTCAGGAACTACTTTAAGAATTTGCTATACACTACATAAAAAGTCACGAACTTAAAGTAAATTCATTTTCGACAGGAACCAATCTAAAACACAAACAAAGTCACATAAGGCGAGTCGCTACCGATGTCCGCAATGAACGAATTCGCATCCAAATACAACGCCCGCGGTTCGCGCGCGCTAGTGGCAACAGAATTCCACAGCCACTAGGCGTATCAGAGTACAGTCAAGAGTTGAATACAGAGAGAGATCGATCGCTAACCGAGAAGAAAATCATGACACTTCGCTCGTGCCGCGGCGAAATCGAGCGCAAGCGGTTCAGATTCAAGCGGAAGTCACGCTGAGAGTCCTGTGAATAAGTGGACGAATGGAGCCATAATCGTTACTTGGATCAACCGGATGCTGACGCGAGATCGGGGATTTACGATCGGTGGCTGAATCTTCTGCTGTTCCGGGAGGTGAGTGGATTCTTTTGATTGTCATTGTGTTGGTAGATTTATTGATAGTAAAAGGGTGTATAGACAGAATTTCTGGCCGGCTTTGCTAAAAATAGTCATTTTTGCTGATATTTTTCGTTACTAGAAACCGTTACGTGTAATAAAAAAAAGTTTATAAGGGACTACACTTTTATACAATAATTTATTAAATTTTTATAGTTACAGTGCTTTAAGTCCTGCGTTAAAGAGTGAATAATTTCTAGTGAAGTAACAGGTTATTTTAAACAAATACGTTTCAGCAATAAACATTAGAGCTTTAGTGAAAAATATGTTTCTTATTCGCATAAGAATATTATTTATTAACAAAATAATATTTTAAAGAAAAATGCTCAAAAACTGCTTAAAAAAAGATTTTATTTCTATCAGGAAAGGGTTTTTTACATTTTCGAATCCATGCTTTAAATATAGTCTAGCTAAATTTAAAAAGATTATATTATGTTATCTTAAAATATACTTGCAAATTAATTAAATGGATTGATTATTTGTCTTTTATATCAAATTTTGAAATACCCACATCGAATGTGGAATTCTGACATTCTTGAATTTACTTTTTTTCAATACCATAAAACGAAATTCATAAAATCAATTTTTCGAGATTATAATGATAAATTATTATAAAAGTATCAGTCTAGCGTAACAGTCCGTATTAGTGAACCTGTCCCTATTACTGTGCCCTTTTTTCAAATAAAACGCATTAGCAACCACTTGGAAATAAATAAAAGGAATAATTTTTAAAATAAAGATAATCAGCTTGTCATAATTTTAAAAATCAGCCCTTTTATTTATTTCAATTATATACCCTGTTTTAGAAGAAGGCACACTAATAGGGACAGGCTCACTAATACGGACCGTTCCCCGATATAGTTAAAGTAAAAATAAGTAGAATTTCAATAATAATTCAGGAAATAAGCTTCCATTCTTACCATTGCTCACAATAGATCAAAGTTGTTGACACTTAAGTGTTTAGTCTGGCTAGTCCATGAATGTATCTACTGTCGTGGTATTTCAACTGCACTTAAAATTTAACAAAACTGAACTGTGCAACTTGAGAAAACTTTCATCCAGACATTATATAACATTCTGATTGAATCTATAATTGTAACAAATTATTATAAATCTTACACTATCTAATAAGGCTTGCATTGAAGAAGTAGCGAATATTATTCGCTATTTTTGTAAAACTCCAATACAATGGCCTTTTTTTTCTATAGCTGGCCAATATTTTATTATTATTTAAGGACATCATACAATTAAAACAATTAAAAATTAAACAATTTAAACAATTAGAAATTAAACAATTAAAACAATTAAAAATTAAACAATTAAAACAATTAAAAATTAAACAATTAAAACAATTACAAATTGGAGGTACTGTAAAGTTGAACTGTCATTTAAGGTTACGCTCACTACTTGTAGATAAGAGGAAAAGATGTTCAACAATTTAGTGAAAAAATATAGAACTCCCTGTTAAATAAATTAACTTTCTCCTTTACATATTTGTTACGTTACTGAATGTATTGATACCCAACTTTGCATACTTTAATCTTAATTTTTACTTATACTTGATCGTTAACCTATCTTTTTTTTCCATTCTATCATCATCTCCGTTAAAAATCTATAATCACCTAATGTTTTATAAAAATCTTCAAATCTAATTATTCGGTCCACTACCATCCCTACAGTTCAATATAAAAAGGCGCATGTCAAAAAGACAAATATATATTCAATAATTTCATCGTTCATCTTACGCTTTCTTGATATAATTCTACAAAACATAACGTCAAATCCCTGCGAAAATAATTATTAAAAACTATAGAACAGGACAGATTTTTAAAAATTTATCTTGTCCTACAATCTTTAAGGAGACAGATACACATATAAATTTTAAATTAATTGATAATATACTTTAAGGTAAAACTAAGTCACTCATCATATATTACCTGACTTTTTTCGATAAATTTGAACACTTAAGATCAAAATCGTCGATTTCTTAAAATTGTATTATGTAATATAGCTTAAATAGACTATATAACTTTGGTCAATAACTTTTATATACAAATTTCCTCACTCATCCCATAACTACAGGTATTTTGAACATAATAAAACCTTGAAAGCATCAATTTGATCACATTAACGGGACACACCACCTTTGACCCCAAAAACAAAACTTATTTGTATTAGTCAATAAAAATTCTATCTTTCAAAAGAAATAATTCTGAAAATATTTTTACTATAAATACTTAGTAATGCCTTTAATTTCATCTTAAAAAATTCAAAATCTTGGGACAGCACGTTATATAAAATCACCATATTTATTTAGCTCCTAATCCACTATCTACGGGATTCCAAGTCGACCAAATTTCTCCAGGTTTGGGGATATTACTTTTCAATACATTAGTTATAGTATAAACACAGGAAATTAATTTTTACTACGTAGACAACTTTTTACATACATATTAGTCACTTTTTAATTAATTATTTAATATTATTAATTTATTTTACCATACATATGTATGTAAAAACTTTTCTACATAGTAAAAATTAATTTCTTGTATTCATACCACAACTAATGTATTGAAAAGTAATATCCCCAAACCTGGGAAATTTTGGTCGGCGTGATCACTTGGAATCCCGAGGGCAGTGAATTAGAAGCTTAATACCTATGGTGATTTATTAATTTAATTATTATGGTAAGATAGAAGTATTATCAACCATTTATAGTAAAAAAATGTTATCTCTCTAAACCTTACCGTAGCCCCATAAATATAGAGGTTCTCATTATAGTCAATCAAAGGGACCCAACGACCTTCAAAAACCCGCAAACTCGCCGTGCAGCCACCTTAATTAACCTTGCCTATCGCGCGTCCCACAAATGACTCACCTTCTCTCTACAATACCCACCAAACGCTAGACCTAAAAAAGCGCATTTCGCGCTCGATCATTATGCACGCTTGTGTACGCCGGTCTCCGATTGCCGCGCTGCGGGCGAGAAAGCCGAGCTGTCTGGCCGCTGTCCCATCGCGCGCTTGTGTAATCACGTGCCGAAGAGGCGCGATAAGAAACGGCAGTCGCGGCGATCTAGGAAAAGTACGACGCACCGCGCCGGGTATCACGTGTGTATATACTTAGTAGCAGGAGTATTAGCGGGATTTAGATTATCGAACAGCCGAATCGGTGATATTCGAGTGCGGGTACAGGGTCGAGCAAAAGTTAGTGGGAAATTATGACGAGAAGAAAGGTAAATATAAAGAGGTTTTTTTCAACAAGGGTTAACTTTAGCATGACGTTGACATAATAAAACATCAATAGCTGATATCAAATACAGATATACATAACCAATTGATTGTGTATATCTGTATAATACATTCTATATTAATTATCTAAATTAATTGTCTAATTACAATGTCGAACAAAATTATCTAATTATTTTATTTAGATAATACGTTATTCAGTAAGGGAATTTCGGAGCCAAATGCAGATTCCTACATCGTATTTTTCGTTATTTCAACTCAAGTTTTTGATTTCATTGATGATATCGGTCATCCGGTGTTTGTAATACCTTAAGGATCACCGGATGAAAATAATCAATAAAAATTAAAAATTGAACAAGAATAATGGAAAATACGAAAATGTCGGTAGGTACGGAATATCATAGTGGTGCCGAGATTCCCTTAACTGTGTCAATCGAAATAAATGAAATATGTAGATTAACACTTATATACTTAAAAAAATAATTCTATTTAAAAAAAGAACATATTTTTTCAGATAAACGGTTCCTTTTGTTAATTAAAAAACTTTTCATTTAGATAATTTGTCATTTAGATAATAAACAATTGTAATGTATGACAGCGAGGACGAAATATATAATTTTATATAAACTTTATATTATTTTGAGTCTATGAGACCTTCAATAATTGGCCTGGATTGGACGATTTTCTGGTTTAAAAAGGATTTACAATTACATTTAAAGAAACAATTGTTAACAAAAATATCTTTGTTTTTCTTACTAATATTTTGTTTATGTTGGTTTTAGCCGTGAATTATTAATTAGGGTGAATGTAATTTTCAGAATTTTGAGTAAGAGAGATATAGAGACCGACATTATTATAAGAATAATTTTATGTACAAGTGTTATAGAAACTGTTGTGAAAAATGTGTTTTTATGGAACTGTATTGATCTTTCGGATATCTTTGAAGTATGAGTAAAGGAATAATACACATGTGATTCATGATTACATTATTTGTATTGAAAACTAATAATAGTTGATAAAACTGATTTAAATAACACAATGTGGGGATAATTAATTGATAATGATGTTGATATTAATTATGATAACAATGAGACATGTATTTAGATAACGCTAACAATC
Organism: Gastracanthus pulcherrimus; assembly: GCA_949152435.1. Classification (NCBI taxonomy): domain Eukaryota; kingdom Metazoa; phylum Arthropoda; class Insecta; order Hymenoptera; family Pteromalidae; genus Gastracanthus; species Gastracanthus pulcherrimus. The sequence goes on from OX424572.1 coordinate 17,070,392, forward strand.
TTACGCAATGATTTACCTTCATAGACAGATAATTTGAAGTGGTCATTTTGTATCACGTGCCTTTGGAATAATTTTCTGGAGCTCACCTTAATATAAGTATGAAATATGAAAAATGAAATACAACGAAATTCATCTTATTATATGTCCCAATATAATAGAAACATATTTGAATAAAAATTGCTACTTGGTGTTGGCGATAAAACTGACCAAAATTACATGATAATCGCATTACAATTTTGGATAGTATAAACATAATATTAAGATCAAGATTATGATATTAAATATTTACTTTCAAGAAGATTGAAAACTTTTAGTATTTATTATACGATTGGTTTTCTACCCGGTCGATTCTTATTATCTTTTTTCGTATTGGTGATCGCGATCTCAAATCAATCAAACGACTTAGGAAGGAAAATTTTACGATTTAATCAATTCAAATATGTTTAGTGGAAAGACTCCATATTAAAAAAAATAATTAATTCTCTTTTATTAGTTATCAGTTTTCTTATTTTTTGTGATCTTATTATTCGAACAATATTATATATACTATATATATATATTATGCAAATCCATAGAAGAGTTTGAAAAAATTTTAAATTATATAATTTTCAAAACTAAATTAAAGTTGAAAAATCTATAACTTATTTTTGAAATTAAAATATTACTTGTAAATATCAATCTTTTTTCTGCCTTCCAAAAAATCTGAGAAAAATGTTAAATTGCCATTATACTAACACATGGTTTTGTTATCACCTCCGCCCTTAAACAAGTATCAATCGTATCAATGACACTTGTTTGCGATGATGATGCGAAAACGATAAGAACATGGGCGGTATAAAATTACTTTTAAATGGAATAAAAATAGGCTGCGATATGAATAATGACACTCGACTGATGAATGTATCCAAGTGCACAGGCATAATAATAAATTCTCCGACGGCGATGACTTTATCAATCGACTACAATCATCCGACAATTGTTTTCTAAATATAATATTACTTTTTTTCAAAATCCGCGAATCACGAGCTTAATCGGATATATCGGATATACATTGCGATATCGCGTGGCGATTATGAGTGTTCAAATCGATGACTTTATCGAGCTAATTAATTTATTCCAGGCATTCTTTATTATTTGTTGTCACCTCTCTAAGGAATGCTTTTAGAAATCATTTGGCCACCTTAAGGAACTTTCGATTCTCAGTAAATATATATCGCGTTCTGGGGTTTCCGGAACTATTGGGACTTGTTCTTTGAACCTTCAACTCTAATAGCTCATGAGTTTTTTGGCAAAAAATATGTACTCGCTGCATTATAATTTCAGAAGTTCTAAACACTTCAATATTGGCCGATTTATCAACAGTGTTGGTAAAGTCGTGTAGTATAAGTGCTACAAAAAATCAAGTCTGCCTTTATGTGTTATTCAACTACATGCTGACGTAACGCACGCCTTGGTATCGATATTTTAAGGATTATTATGTCTAGGAGTTTTAAAACAGCAACTGCCGTTTATAACTACGTCGAATGCCTTGCAACGCATTTGTATGGCTACTTTACCAACCGATAAGCGTTAACGAAAGTTGTAATTATTGCATCGAAAATGTAGTCTGTGGCAAAAATTAATTCATTACCTGCTTGCACTGCTAAGAAATCTGTGTTTTGATGCTTTTTCACTTAACGTTACCTATCTTATAACTAAAGGACGCTAGTAGCGGGACACCTCAATATCCTTAGATACAGCACATATACTGTAGGAGTTATGGCACATTAGAAAAAGTTATAAAGTCGGATCTCTTATTGGTTGGCACATTACCTGCACCCTCTTTATTTGTATATCTTTGCAGCAAAAAATTAGTGCTTATAATTTACAATAATAATTATTTCTGTTTATTATTATCATTATTATTATTCTTATTACTATTATCAATATAATATGCAATATTATAAACAATACTTTTTATTATTTTTTAATAATTTTTTTCAATATAAGTATATGAGATTGAAAACATCATTATTGAAAAAATACTATTCAAAAATTTGTAATAAATGTTACACTCTTAGAATGCGTATTAATAAATAGACTATACTTTAATTACAGTGGTAATTTTATTTACGCAAATAAAATCTCAGTTCCAATAATTTTGCAGGGTGTCACAATGGAACGACCCCTTAAAGTAATCTGACTTATCTTACTAATGATTTTTTTCGTTTAGTGATAAATATCGATTACCGATACAAATTATCAAATTTAATATTAACATGATCTGACTTATTCCTATTTTAATATTCTATATTGATGATTAATTAATTAATTGTATTTGAATAGATTTTGTACAAATCTTTTTATATAATCATATATTGTTTTAAAAACTAAAATTTTGTGATAACTATAATTAAACCCAAAAATGTCAGTTCTTTCACCTTCAGCTCATACAGACGGTCATATCATTATTCACAATGAGAAAATAACATTTTCAAAAAAAAGCTTATTAATACCCTCGCTGAAGAGCACGTGGCGTAAAAAATTTGTACTCTTTGTATAGACCGCGTTGGAACACAGCCAAAAAAAATTGTGAAAACACCTTTTTAAAATATCTAAAATTAAAAACAAATTTATGTACTACTAATCCATCATTCCAACTTCTTAAAACGCTTATTTAGAGTGATATACTCTTCAAACTGACTTTATTAAAAAACGAATTAATAATTCATTCAGTAGAAAATACTTTGATCTCGTGTATTAAAACGATTTACTACTTATTGTGATAAGAGGCGCTCATTACGCCAGGATTTTAAAATCGCTTTATTCTCATTTCTCACAATTATACTCGAAATATAAATACCTACTGCTCTAGATCTTTCATTAACATAATTTGAAATTCTTAAATAAACTTTTTATTTCTTACATTAAAATTCTTATATTATAAAAAATTAATTTCAAATTCGAAAATACAAATACTTGTAAGACAACAAAAACAAAATCGTCTAACAAATTATTTTCATAATAGTCCTCGGTAAAAGTATATATAATTTAAAAAAAAATCGGTTTATTTCAATATTTTTACACTTATACGATAATGACCAAAACAAGCACACAATGCTATAAAAAGCAATATCTATTTTTCCTGTTATGTAAAAAACTGCAAATTCATGATCGTAGGCTTAAAGTTCAATGATTTACAACATCTGCACTTCTCAATTTGAGAATTTCTTCATTTTAAGTAAATCACTGCTTAATACCGTATACTTACGCAGTAATAAATAATATTTTTTCATGGCACTTCAACTGTCCTGACGTCGTTATCCCACGGGGGTCAAAAGGGAACAATATTCACTTCCATACTACCTGTCTCGCCTACTTCAGCTAGTCTAATATCGGGCAATAGTGGACCACCTACTACAGTACTATAACTTTTTTTCCCCAGGGTCCGGATACCTCTTTTCAACGTATATAGAACTGGCGTGGCAGTTTCGAACAGGCTGTTCCCTTTTAGCGAATTGGTTCCTTAAATCTCTAACTTACAGAGCACAAAATTATGAAAAACAATACTATCAAATTAATTGCAGACTGGAAATTATGGTATCTAATATGCAGTGAAATATTACTTGACTTAACTAAATAATACAATTATTCAACCAAAAGAGAAACTGTTAAATAACTAATCACAATTAATTTATTGACCTCAGAATATATATCATTATCTCTAGTCCTTAATACAGCGATTTTCATATTCCATAGTGAATTCACAAGTGTAATTGAAAATCACACTGTTAGGAATAATTATATTTATGTACATTACGAATGTTGTTTAAGAACAGTCCAATTAATCAAATTCAATCGTTCATTGTGCATTGTAGTCACGTTAACGTGCCACTTTTTATAACATACTTTCACAAAAATTGTGAATACAATCACTTATGAATTTGAAGTAAGAGAGAGATGATTTTAACTTCTTTATATAAAAAGTTCAAAATACTTCTCCGAAAAACAATCAACTTTTCTATTGTACAATTCTAAAGCTACTCAAATTTAAAATAGTTGCTTCAAAAAGCACCCAAGTTAACTATGTATTGATAAGAAACATCGCATCAAATTTACCAATATAACATTACAACCTCGCACAATCCCCTAAAATAATCTACACTTTTATCCAACCCACAAATTTATCAACCACTACAGCCCCCTTCATTTTCGTCAAACCCGTCAAATCCCAAACACCTCCGTAAATTCCCTCACATACACACACACACACACACACACACACACACACACACACACACACACACACACACTTACCCATCCTCGCTACAAAAATAAAATCCTCGCGAGTGCACTTTATGAACGACCTCGGCACCGCGCGCCTCATCTCAAAGACGCGCGCGGCGCATCTCCTCTCGAAAGCGAGGGAAAACCAACAAACAAAAGAAGAACAAACCGAACAACAAAAAGAAACGCGCTCGCGCACACGTGCGCTCGGCACAAAGGGACATAAATTAATCGCGCGATACGCGAGGTGTAAATTTTGATTAGCGCGCGATGCTTCGCTGCGACGCCGATCACGGCCGCGTCGCCGCTGTAAGGTTGCGGGGAGGTAAATGCGTTATCTCACGGTCGTCGCGCAAGCTCGTTTTTTTCTTTCTTTCTTTCTGTACTTGCGCTGGTGCGCGCTGCCCTCGTAAATCTATCGCGCTGCAAGCGAAAAGAGAGATCTGCGATGTATACTCGTGCTCTCGGCGACGGAGATCGTTCAGACTTCGAATTAAGCGTGGAATAATGAGATCTTTTCGAGGTTTCGAGGTTTTAAGGTTGTGTTGTACGATGTCGTTGAAGAGTTTGAGAAATATATTGGGAGGATATATGGGTTGGAGGTTACAGTATCAAATTTTTTTGTTTTTGACACATATTTGCAGAGAAATGTACTTATAATAGATCTTTGGCTGACAGAAATACTAACCTATATAAGGAGTGTCAACAAGGCTGTAGCTGAGGATTTTGTCGGGATTGTACATTTCAGTATGAACGACATAGAAATTCGGGCATTAAATCACTTTAATCAATGACGATACGTGTTGATACTCGAATACATTCTATAAGTCGATAAATAAACTGAATGAATACATAAAAAAGAGAGTAGCTAAGAATTAAATAAATGCATGTAACATATACATTTATATTTATATTTAATATTATCAACATTTCATAAATCACTGAAAATCATTCTTTCAAAAATTATAATCTTTCAGTGTTTAACAATGCTAGCGCAAAATCAATAGTGAAAATAAGAAATCCAATACCCAGAACATAAAAATTATAGATGCTTTGAAGAATTATTGACTATAGGCAGGTTTAAAATAGTACTGTTCATTATTTTGTTAAATCCTCTTAGGTGATTGAGTTTACACCAAATGCCTGATACCAGAATCACCTGTTAAATCATATGCTCAGTTATGACATAATGGGTGCTTTTCAAATAAAGAATTTGTACATTAAAAGAACAAAATGTTATTGATAAAATAGGTATACAAAGCGATTTTTTACTACAGATAACGTATATTTGACATTGTTTGCGTATTCCTAACAGTAACATCATAAATTTGTCATTCATCATCATATAAAGCTTACTACGTACATATATTAAATTACAATGAATATACCTTTATCATAAGCAGAAACAACCAAACTTGTTTTCTAGCATTTAATATTTTGCTTCGTTTTTGTTTTGTACGATTTTTCTATTTTAAAATAGCATTAATAGTTCCAATATTAAACTTTTTGTTTTAATGTGTTTGCTTCCTCCTAAAGGAAGCTTTGTAATAGTAAAAAAAAAGTTTTCTTAAAAACATGTTAGAAATATGTTTTGGGCTATTTGGAATCAAAATTCACTATTTTTAGAAAATGTCCGTATGGATGTGTGTGTTTGTATACATGTGTATGTTTGTGTGTATTGTGTATATGTGTGTGTATGTGTGTATATATATATATGTGTGTGTTTTTATGTATGTGTGTGTGCTTGTGTGTGGATGTGGGTATGGTTGTATGTGTGGGTGTGGGTGTGGACGTGCGTGTGTGTGTCTGTGAGCGAGTTTGTGTGTATATAGATGTGGATCAACTTTACTCTGAATATGAGCAATTCTACAGAAAATCGGAAACAACTCGATCAAAATAATAAAAAGAAATTGTTTGATCGCACACTTACCACTTTACCAGACCCGGTTTCTTCAAATGCTTTTGGCATTCTAAAAACGGGAAAAATAGTGAACAATACCCTTTCTAGTGCCAAATTTTATCTACACTCACATTACCATTAAGTAATTTATGTTTAATAAAGGCTCTTATTAAGACTTTTATAACTCGGCTCCTATTGGTCGAAAAATAAATTTCTTTCGACGTATGGCGGCGCCGCCTGAAAACGAAATGTCATTTTATCGCAACTCATTGTAGGCTTGGCGATCTTCATTATAGCCGATCTATCTGCATTGCGATACATGTTCACGGCATTTTGGCGACCCCAGCTGTGACGATACAGATGACGTCTCTGTGACCTTATTTGTTCACGCAATCCCAGGACTTGTTTACTTTGTGCACTTTGCTTCTCGAGATGCCGATCCGAGATATTGAAGAATACACGATCGTAATCATATTTACTTATTATAACGGGAAGTTCCTATCTGTCCAAATCCTCGTAACTGTTGAGCGCTATTTCTCCTCGTTCGTGGCGAGCATCCGAGATGCTTGAGTAAAAATCGTTGGTGTAAATTATGGATGCAATCTTAGTTAGATAGATCGCCATATTGATCGATTTCTGTAATTTTAGGTTTATGGACGTGCCCAGGAAAATTCGAATAACGTCGAAAGATCTTAGCTTTTCTCTCATTATTTACAGAGGAAAGTGTAATCTCAGAATGGATATGATTGGAACGAGAGCCAAACTATATGATTCAATACTATTTCATTTCTGTTTTCATATTGGAAGTTCTACTTTTATTATAATGTATTGATTTTTCAAGGCCAAGTTTTAAAAAAATAATTTTGCTGGTTCAATCTTTTAGTAAGTCTATATATTTTATTAATCTTTAAAAAATTTTTACCTCCCCTGCAGTGTATTTATAACTTATAGTTATACAAAAAATCACTACTAATTGCGTTAGCTGTTTACTTAATTCTCAGTGTACTCTAACGAATTTAATAAACTTAATAGAAGAATTAAACTTATCAAATATTCAGAAAATTGAGATTAATAATTAACAATTAATTTATAAAAAATTAAAGAATTCAGGCTTAAAAAAGCTATAACTTTTTCAATAATTTATCAATTATTTTGTTGTTCAAATTCTCACATTATGACGACATAAATATATATATTTTGAACATAATAACACCTTAAATACCCTGATTTGATCATTTCGACTCTCAAAATTTTGTGGTAGTTGAAATGTGCATATCTGGTATTAGTTTATATTAAATCTATATTAATTATTAAATTATTAAAGTATTTTTTGTTCAATTGCTTTGAAAAAGTTAATCGATTTTGTTAACTTACAAGCACATTTTACTTAAAAATTATTATTCAAATCGATATTACTTATTATTCACTCGTATTTATTATTATAAATAGGCTTTTTCTACCAAACTTATAAAACTATGTAATATCACATATCGAAATTTCTCGATTTTACTTCAGCACAATAATTTGATCCCAGTAATTTCTTCTAAAAAGACATTGAACTATATGATTATATAACTGTATAATAATGTATGTATAATGAACTATAATAAACTAAAATAAAACCAAAAGTTAATTTCTCATATCTCCACATACTCAACCGAATTTGCAAAAAGAAGTTTCGATGTATCGCTTCAAGATGCGATATGCTTGTGCAAGCGGCTCAATCGAATTCATTCAAACCACGAGCATCTATAGTTCGAATGCAAATAGTGCCAACGAAAACGAATCGGCGGGGCACCAGTAGCTTCTATTTGTACGTCGTGCCCTTCCTCTTATCGCGTCTTCCTGTTCAGGTTCGCAAGTTGTCCGATGCGCTTCGAGTTCGCGTCTAGATTGTGGTGCTTTTGTTGCGGGACCGATGAATGAAAATCACTTAATTTTTTTTGTTCCCTATGTGGACCAATATTTCTTTGTTTTTAAATTACATGTTAACTTAATAGATGTATACAAATTGTATCTTCTGAACGATTTTCTGCACAGCTTTCAATCTTACTCGAATTTTTGCAAAATTATTGTCTGTAAATTTTATTGTTATAGTACTATAGACGTATTCTTCCACAAAACCGGGTAGAATAATGTGTTCAAAAACCTACAAGGTGTAAAAACTTTGCGGAAATTGTACAGAAATTTCGGCAGGATATTTGTAGAAAATTATGCAAAATTTTTTTATATCTTACAGAAAATTTTGCGCAAATTTCTGTACATCTTCTGTACAATAAATCTACACAAAAACTGCAAGATCTAAAAGTTATGTAGAAAATGTGCTTCTGCAGATAAATCTACATAAAAACCTGCAAGTTCTAAAAGCTCCGTAGAAAATCGTGCTTCTGCAGAAAAAAAAACTTTTGAAAAACGTCTTGCAGAAACTTCGACGGAAAATCTTAGAGACTTTTACAGAAAATCTAACAAAAACTTCTACAGAAAATCTTGCAAAAACATCTACAGAAAATCTTGCAGAAATATCTACCGATCTTTTCCAAACAGTAAAATGTACTCACATATGAAATCAATACCGACTCTTTCTGCAAAAATTGCTCTATACTCTATAGTCGTAGTCTACCCTATACGCGTTCGCCTACTTGAAAAACGCATTCGCTTTTTCCTTTCACAGTACAAGCTCAAAAAGTCTTCAAAATAAGAAAGAAAGAGTAATGACACAGCAGCTGCAGGCGCCGTCAATTTGCGCTCGGCTCGCTAAAATATTGACACTCGCGCGTACGCAAACACAATCCTTTTCTCTTTCTTTCTTGTGTATCCCCGGTGGATTCGCTCGTGCGCGCACATGCTTGTCGTCCAATAACGCGCGCGCGGCAGCTGCCAATTTCATTATTAGTGCTGCCTGCTTAACGTTAGCGGATTATGACCTTGGGGCCTCGTTTGCGTTTCGATCGTGTTGAGGATTGTATTGAGGAGAGATCGACGGCGAGAGTTGCTGCTTCTGCTTCTTTCTTACTGATTCATAAATGGAGAATATCTTTTCGAACAAAGTGACATCTTACCGTTTCTTAACCTCATTGGCGGTTTCACCTCGCGTCGTATTTTTCGTTGTATGCCGAGATTTCATAAAAAATCGCACATAGCGACCTTGATAATCATTTATTATTATGTAAAGAATAGTGGGCAACGACATTTTTATACTACAAATGACTACAAATTTTTTTTTGTGGAGCAAGTTATGGAGGTTAGGTCAAATTTCCACCAATCAGAATAGCTCCGACATCCCCTTAAAACTTAAGGCATATTTGTTATAGTAAGGGGAGAGCGGCGCAACTGCTTAGTAAAAAATGGCGAACTTTAAAAAAAATCACTGGTGTGAATTTGCACCAGTATAATATATAAAGGGTTTTTAATCCTCTTCAGGGCAGAGCCGAGATATCTCGTCCAAAATATGCGTTAGTTTTTTAAACAGTCTATATTACAAATCTGAATTCTTATATCCAACAAGCATATGCAACCTCCACCATTGAAGCTAAATGATAGTTTTACTTTAGCAAATTAGAGAAGGTTACAGAATACATGATTGTAGACTTATACTCAATCAAATCCAAATGTGTGAAAATAAATAAGTGCGCAAAAGGGTTGAAAATCAATAATAACTGCTACGAGCGCCCTGGAAGGACACTTTAAAGTCAAATAAAGCAGAGTTTCGCACGTAAATCAATGGAAAGACAAATTCAAGGTATTGAAAATACCTTCGCCCAAATGCTATTCAGTAATAAATGATAAAACTATTTAACGATTTCTATGTATACTCTTCGCAATATTTCTTCTTAATTTTCTAAAATACCTCATTAGAACACTATTCAAAATTAACTCCACAAAGAACACAATCAGCGCGATGACATATCCAGTTGTCGTGATGATAATCACCCGTACGAGCCAACTAAAATCCTTATCCAATCTATCATTTTCCTTCAGTGACTGAATTTTCGAAGCTTTTAGTAATTGATTTGTAGATTTTTTAAGAGTACCTGATAAATGAATTTTTCGAAAAATTTCGTACAGTTTTCGATCGAATGGAAAACCTCTTTCAGCTGCATAAGTATATCTCTCGCACATCAAAGCCGGCTTAGCAATTTGCATTATAGAGCTGTCAATGCTGGTGATCGTATTGGAAATTATTTCATTCGCGATGCACATACACTTGATTTCATCTACTTGCATTTGTAAACAATCTAAAGTAAACTGTACAACTTTTGTTTCTTTCTTCATGGCGTTCACAGAATCATTCGCGTAGTTGAAAACTGTAATGAAAAATTTGTTATTTATGTACACATTAAACGGAGATTCAGTTATCTATTTGATTGTGTTAAAAGACATTTTGCCACTTTCTAAAATAATAATGTTTAGAAAAATCAGTCTCTCGGGTATTCTTCGTGGGTGTGTTCTTACGATATCGCAAAAAGAATTTGCAAAATATAAAATATTTTGAAGGTATAAATTAGATATAGCAGCTTCACAGGAGGTTAGATGACGGGGAGACCCGGACTTAAAATATATGAATAAATATACACTTTTATATAGCGGATTGGATAAGGCAGGGCAGCTAGGAACGGGCTTCTTAGTAAGTAATAGAGTAATGCGAACGGGAATTAATTTTGAACTTATTGATGATCGCATAGGGTTCCGAACCGTCAAAAGCCGATGGTACAAGTACGCATTTATTAATGTCCATTGCCCAACGGAGGACACTGACGATACAGTCAAAGACTCGTTTCACACAAAATTAGAGCAGGTGTTTCATAGATTTTCAACCATCCAATGACGCAGAAATATTGCGTGGAAGGGCATAGAGAAAATCTCAATATTTTAGAATAACATAATTTCTGAAACGTTATTACGTTAGTTTATGGAAGAGCAAATGTGGAGGGACCGTGCTTACAACTATATAATATAGGGAGATATATAAGTTTTGTCACTATATAATAATGCATATATATATAAGTACATTATTAATTTATTAATAAGTATAAAAAAGAATTATTTATTATATAAAGCTACATTTTGTTCTCATCGTCACATTCTTGTATGTGTGAGTAGATGTATATGTTTCCAGCAAAAGTCGAAGATAGGCGATTCGCGAAATGCCTAAGCAAATAATTAATAATTTTAGGCAATTCGGGTTTGCATAAAGTTCCAGGCATTTTAGATTTTACCTAGGCATTTCGCAAATCGACTGATTTTGTCTTTGGACGATAACATATATATATATATATATATATTGGATGGGTATGTGCACGTTCGTTGATATGCGCATGTGAGTGTACGTGGATGAGTCAATAAGTGTATTGATCAATTTTGATGTGTGTACAAGTGCTTATGTATACAACTATACAAGTGACTTAATTTGTGGCTGCGTGTGTGTATATGTGTGTGGGTATGTGTGTGGGTATGTGTGTGGTCGTGAGTGTGCATTTGGATATGTTTATTCGATATACATGTGCACGTGGATGTGTGCACGTATTTTGATAAAAATGTATATATTGATATTTCGTGTGTTAATACGCGTGTATGTATTTTTCACAATGGTCCCCTCTCCTGCATTTTTTATAAAATGAAAAAAAATGTTTTTGGCAATGCATCTTAGGAATATTTAACCGAATTAATTCACTCAAAGGAAGTCAGCTATAACTTTTGCAAACTCGGTTCTGTTTTTAAAAAACTAAAAATAAATACACGTTGAAGTAGACTCTTTACCATTATTTTGTATTACGAGGGATGAATACTGTCTTAAAGATACATCAGTAATAATTTTACAAAATGTTATACACATAATTACTTAGATGTACTTTCACAATAGAATTAATCTTAAAATAATAATTAATTTCATAAAGAATTGCAATTCTAAACCGTTTATCAAATTGTAAAGACTTGAGCGGTTGAGTAATAGTATGATCTAGAGTGAACGTTGCACAATTTGTTTTAATAGTATAATTATACATGCCCAAATTAAATTATAAAAATTTAATTGTAAAGGCTTATCTTTATATATTTATTTATTTATATATTTATTTATTTCATTAAAAAAACTGTGGTTTTTCTTTATACTTTCGACTTTCTTGCTTACTTGTTATTGTTTCACTTCAATAAATACAAAAAAACTACAATAATCCTTATAATTTATTTACTTATGAATCCAATTTTTGTGACTCAGAAAACAAAGATTTATAAAATAAAAGGTGCAACGGTTGGCGACGTCATTATACAAATAAATCGTTAAAAACTTGAATGATATAGTACACTCGAAACAAGTGTACTTTATAATGAACGTAAACACGCACCCGATTGTTTTTCCTTCTACGTGCAATCAGTGACGCGCACACTGTTTGAAGTCGCTCAACTACCTGAGAAACATCTCGTCGAAAATTTCTCCTCCCCTTCATTTCTTTCAAAGAAGCGACACATTACTGTTGGCGAATTAGCACACGTCACATTAACCACGAGTTCGCGCGCGATTGTTTCTTCAGTGATTCCGCTGAAAAATTTGACTTGGAATCATGATCAATATTTGACCGGAGCTTATTACAATGAAGATTTATCGGGCGCGATATAAATTACAAAGCGCTTTGCGTAATTGTAAATGAAATTGCGTTTTTACGCGCCAACAAATATAATAAAGGCGTAAACATTTTTTTTTGTCATCTAAGAGGAAGTCAAAGCACCTGCGCTGCTATTCCTTAGATAAAGTTTTAATCGTGTGTACTCAAAATTTTCACCTGACACACAATAAATAGCGCGGCAATATGTTCGAGAACAAAAATCATGAGCGCGTGTAACCTCGATAAATCACTTTGCTTTGAGGATAAACTCGCGCAAACACGGAGATTTCGTTAAAGTTGCCACCGAAAAATAAGACGTAGCTGCCGTTGAGTTACAATACACCATAAAAAGATTAAAAGTTTAATTGTTAAAGGAAACATTTTAAAGCCCTACAACGAGGATGCTCATTATTCAACGAATTTTCGTTACATCACAATAATTTAGATTCTAGAAAATAACTTAGATTGAATGAACTACATCAGATAATGCTTTTATATCTTGTTTAAATCAAGTTTACATCAGTATAATTAATTGTATTCTTGATATCGTGAAAAATGCTTTGATATGAAGACTAAAGAAGCATAAAGTATCGATAAATACGAAGCTTTTAAAATTCGAAAGTTTACCTTTTGAAAAATATTTTACATCAAACACTGAAAATTGATTTTGTGTATGTAGGACCCAAATCGTTCAATAGACATACTTATACAGATGATAAATGAATTTGTTGAAATGGCCACTACATATAAAAAAATAACAGGGAAAAATAAAGTCCTAATACCGAGAAAAAATTGGATTACAAGCGCGATAATAGTATCATGTATAACAAAAGAGAATTTATATAGATTATGGAAAAAAAGACAACTTGCCAACTACTAAAAAATGAATATAACAATAATAATAAAATATTGAGTAAAGTTATAAAAGACGTAAACTACAAATATGGAACTGAAGAAGTACAATTAAATAGTGGAAATCCAAGGCAGTTATGGAATATAATTAACACTAAATTGCGAAAAATTGATAATCAGGGCAAGTCAATTGATCACAATATGAAAATTATCAAAAATTGAAAATAAAACTAATATTGCTAATTCTATGAATAACTACTTTCATGAAGTGGGCGCTAAATTAAGTGCGCAAATTACGCAATTAGACTCCGATAAATTGAAACTTCCTACAGATTTCGATGAGATACATAAAATTATTATTTCAATGAAAAAAAATCCGGAGGGGTAGATAATATAAATGTTAATACAATACAATCAATATGTGAATATATACTATTACCACTAGAACATAGTTTTAATTTATGTATTTAGAAATCCATATGGTCTCATGCACGTAAAAAAGTTGAAATAGTCCCCATTTACAATTAGGCAGGGGACAGATCGTGTATCTCAAATTATAGCCCAATTTCGCTTATATCTAACATTGCAAACATTTTTGAGAAAATAATTCACAATAGAGTACACCTAGTTTTGAGAAAATGTAATATAATATCTGACAAACAATTTGGCTTTGTAAGAAACAGAGGTACGACGGATGCTTGGAATTATATAACAAATATCATATACAAAAACTTGGATAAAAGCAAACCTATAAGAACAGCCTTCTTAGACCTGGCCAAAGCTTTTGATACTGTGAATCATAGAATACTGCTAGATATGCTTGAGAGATATGGTATAAGAGGTAGTGTCTTAAAACTATCAACTAGCTATCTCTCAGATAGACAACAAAAACTTAAAATTAAAAATTGTAAGAGTGAATACAAATTAATCTCTACAGGTGTTCCGCAAGGAACTATACTAGGTCCTTTGTTATTTATACTCTATATGAATGATTTACTGAGATATATGCAAAATGATACATCATGTCTTATGCTGATGACACTGTCATCATCTCAAGTGATGATACGTGTTCTCGGGCACGGGATAAAATGAATGTATATCTAAGTGTGCCAGATACACTAAACGTTAATATAGGTAACCAACCAATAAAAAGAGTAGAATATCATAAATATCTAGGATTGTTATTCGATTTCAATATGAAATGGGACAAACATATCGATTATATTGAAAAAAACTAGATATCTAATATTTATTTTTGCCAAAAACCGAAATATTATGGAATCCAAAACATTAATGATAATTTATTATGCATTTTTTCAAAGTTTAATAAATTACGGAATAATTGGGGAGGAGCACACAGTAATACCCTAAACCAAATACAAATAATTCAAAACAAAATATTAAAAATCATAAATAAAAATCGATTATCAACGGAATGTCTCCCTCTTTTTGTAAGCCAATTATTCCTTTTAAAATCTATTTCATTTCATTATAAAACACTAAAAGAAACATATAAGTCTAAAACAAGCAATACTAGAAATAAAAGTATTCAATTACCGATAATAACTAAAACAATAGGTAAAAAAACAGCTACATAGTAGCTATAAAAGTATTCAACGAGTTAACAAATGATCTCAAATCATTAACTACCAATAAAGTTAATACAAAGAAAAGACTAAAACGATTTGTAAAGAATCTATAAGTTTAGATATAACTATCAGCTTAGATTACTTTTGCGTGGCATTTTTATCTGATGTTAACAAGAAATTTTTTTATTGTAATTTCTATTTTTTATTTTTAAGTTATTTTTTAAATTAGTATTCAAGTTTTTTTTGTTTCTTCTCTAGGTTATATAAACCAGCCTATTTATATGCAATTTTATTTACCTCTTTAGGATTTACTTAATTGTAAAATACCAATCTAATGATAACATTTTTTTTACCTCTATTGGTTATACATGTAAGAATTTTCTGGTCTAATAAATAAATAAAATAAAAACAAACGAGCCAAGCTAACATTTGACAATCATTAATTCGTACAATTTAAATAACCTTTCCATTAGTCTAATATAAACATCAGTCTCGCTGTATAAACATTTACAAATCCGTACACTTATGCGGAGAGCACATAAGTAGGTCACATATTAGTTTCATCACACGAAATATAAAAGAAAGAAAAACAACGCATCAGCCGTTTACCGCTGCTCGCGGATTAAATTGTAACCTTTGAGCAGTAAAAAACAGATAAAAAAGAATATTAAAAATAGCCTTCTCCGGCGTCGAATTCGCTATCTCGCACGATTTTTCTAGGTTATGTTTTCCGAATCTCCCCGACGGCGGCGGCTGCTGCAACCTCGTTACAGAAAACCCGGCGGCGGCGACGACGCCGACAGTCCTTCCAGCATCACACCGTCAAATACCCGCATAAATCACGTGAAATTAACTAAACTTTTATTTACGCCGTGGCGCACGACGACGAAGGGCAACAAGAGAATAATGCGTAATGCGCGAGAAGTCAGAAAAATTGGGAGTCACCGAGATTTGTACTCGTGTAATTGATTTATAATGGGGTACTTGATGCGATTTCTTCGTTTTGTAATTAATCGATTATAAATAGTGAACTAAAATCCATGTTTGTTTAAAAGATGTTTTTTTCATTTTTCATCGATTTCAATGCTTTGCAACGTTCACATTCAAGGTAAATATTCGAATAGAATTTCGAACATTTGTCACGTGAGTGTGATATCACAACATCACCCTTTTGAGGACTGACCACATAAGCACTATATAATCTAATGCTGCGTTGCGCTGTGGCCGTGCTGTATAGTGCGGTCTGATTTTAGACGGGTGAAGTCTCCGACTGTAAGATTTAAAAACTTTCATTCTAAATATAGGTATTAATGCTTTTGATAAAAAAAAGTGAAATAAAACGAAACCGGTTTAAAAGAATTGAAATTTGTGACGTCATTATGGAGTAAATAAATACGGATAATTAATAGGGCAGTAATAAATTTTGATACCATATTGGATATAGTAGATCTCCCTGTACATATAAAGATAAAAAAAAGCCATAAAAATTTAATAAAATTAAAGAATTATGTATTATGTCTCAGCAATAAAAACAATATTGAATATGATTTTACTTTGATTGTCGAAACATAATATGTACATGATATGCGATGATGTGGATTTTTTTATTGGACTTGTATTCATTTTATCGCTTTTATTCTTGTCCAAGAAGAGATCCACTGTATGCAATTCTATCAGTACATTGTAAGAGTGTACTTTCTTCGTATTATTTTTTTATAAATATCAATAATTAATAAAACATTATTAAAATCAATCTACTCATATTCTTGAAGCATAATACATGATATGCGATTATATGGTTCCTCTTTTACTGAATTGGCACTCCATTTATCGTTTTTATTCTTGTATACAAAGATGTCCACTGAATTCAGCTATTGTACGAGTTACATTGTAAGAATTTACGTTGTTTATATTGTTTTGTTATAAGGTCACTGCACCAGTGAATGACCGGTTAAGGATTTTCCCAATTGACGCAATTGTAACCATTTATTTTTAATATTTATAAGTCAGTGACAAATTTGTATGTTTTCATACTTTTTAATGCAGTGGACATTCACTGGTGCAGTGACCCTAAAAATTAATTAATAAACGTTTAACGATTAATACAAAAATGTACTAACTACTCTAGACACAGATGTAGTTAATCTTCTAAGTTTTTTAATTAAACCACACAGTATATTTATAAAAATTTAAAACAGTGAACTCTTTCTCTTAGGCAGTTCTCCTACAACATTTGAGTAAACTAAAATGGCTATTGTGACTTATCACTCGATACACGTTTGAAATTTTTTACACGTGCAAGTTTCCTATACCTACAGATAAAGGTGGTTGCGGAGGTAGAGTTGGAAAATGGACGCGGGTATAATTGACTTATCAAAAGAGAGGGAGAGAGAGAGACTTTGTCTCGAAGGCGACGAGATTTTCGGAGGGAATCGCGCTGATGTAGCACAGTGACGTTTTAAGAAAGAAAATGACGAGATAGCGACGAGGAAAAGGTGCTCTCTTATCACCGCGTAATGTGACGAGTAGCTCACGTGATATACATAGGTGTAATACTCTTGCTAATACCTGTCTGCTCGTGTCGAGTCATGCCGATTGCCGATCTTAAAGCTTCGTGGTCTTAGAAGAGACTGTAGACAGTATTATTTAATGTTACGACATTAGTATTGTTGTTGAAACAGTGATTTTGACAAAAAGATCAGCAATCTCATGATTAAAATCGCTTTATTCTTTAGGAATTCAATATCAGTTACACAGTAAATTTTTTTGTTTTATTCGAATATAAAAAATTGCGTATAATTTGTTTTATTGCGAAACTATTTCACCTCCGGGTCACCGATTTTAATGAGGCTTTGGGAATTGTTTTCTGGTGCTTAATAATGAAGTCCAGTACTATCATTCAATATTTTAACAAATGGTATACGAGAAGTACTTATGTTTTTAGTTGTGTCTCTGGCTCTAGGACCTATGAGATCAAACTACGGGTATTGGGCTTCATTTTTAGGTGCCAAGAGATATTTTTAAAGCGTCATTAAAATCCGAGATCTGAAGGGAGACGCATAATATTTTCCTTTTAATTCTCTGCATGCAATATTGCTGCGAATTTCGTGAACTCACCATTCATGATGATATTGTAATACTGAAGAATGAATGTATGAACTAGCTGTTTTATTGACATGAATCACTCAACATATTTGATATACCTAATATTTACAAAAATGTGAATAAATTTGTTCTGCAATATATCAACAAAAAAACACACTATCATTGTCATATTTTATTGAATTTAATTTAATTGTATTTTCTTATAATACGACTAGTATTGAATTTCTTATTAATAATGATGATAATTAATATTCCAAGAATATTTATAAATGATATATGATTATATATATGATTACTCGATCGTCCAGTCATCCCCCGGATAAAAATGGATTTCAGGTGGGTTTATGAACTATCTTGAATTATTATGAATAAATTATTATGAATGTTCATCCATGACCATACAAGATAATGCTCAAAATTTTTTCAAATTGTACCTGTTAGTGCAGAATCATGTATCATTATGCCTGAAACTTGACCGGGGATATACAGGCATTGTCATGAAAGATAATGAATTATTAATCATGAACTTTTATAAAAGCGCATGAATGTCTATGACCATGTCCATGTATATCCCCGGTAAAGTTTCAGGCATAATGATGCATGATTCTGCACAAACATGTACTGATTAAAAGAATATTGAGCATTATCTTGTATGATCTTGTATGGATGAACATTCATGATAATTCATAATAATTCTAGATGGTTCACGAACTCACCGGAAATCCATTTTTACCTAGGCCACTTATATATAAATATTTTTTGGCACTAGCAGTATCGTTGCAGACGGATTATTTGTTTCCAGTAATTTTAGTAAAATTTAATTGTTAAGTACGAGTATCATCATAAGGGTGAAATTCATTAAATATTTATAAATGTCTCACAAGTACTAATCAAACATATTAATTTTTCTATAAAAACTGCTTATACATTTAAAAAAAATAAAAAGCTAACGCAAAGTTTACTCTGTAAATAATAACAAATTCCCTATAAACCCCGTACACAATTCCGATCAAAAGCTCACCCCATAAACACCCAATCAAAATCCCAAATATTCCCATGTTCACTCCGTAATTTTCCTATACCGCAGAAATCGACCTGTATGTACATAATACGTAGCACCGCGCGCATCGATTGATTCGTTCATCGGCGGCACGACAGCTCGGCGACAACGGCAAATATTTGGATTGTCTCCGCGCGCTGCTCGTTGCGCAAGGTGTACGAAGAAATCGTGAAATTTCAATACAAGTGTACAACATCGAAGAATGCGTTACATCTGTTTATCATTGCCCTGCGCGGGTTGAAGCAGCGTAAAGTGAAATTTCGTCAAGAATGAGATGAAAGTGGCATTTTTGTGTACTAACAATAATAATGAAACCTATCGAATCTTTTGGTGGTTTCAACATTTTTCTGTAACTCCTGATTAAGTAGCAAAAAGTAAATATAGTTTTTAACCAATTAAAATTTAGATAGTAGATACATAGTTATCACTTGAAAATTGCCGCCTAATGTACATAAATGTGTCGTCAATTTGTATAAATTTGTAACCGTAAGTAGTATAATAATGTTGTACATCGAATTTCACTAAGCGTACACGATTTTAAAGCTTATACTTTTTTAAACATTCTTAAACATTTATGAAGTTTATGGCAAAAAATCATCCGTATTTATTTGTTATCGAGGTGCTGGCAGTAAGTAAAACAGTTCATGGAGTTCGTTCGAGTCAATTCTTTTGTTAATAAGTAAAAGTGTCTAGAGGAAACCATCCCTAATTTCAAGTTAATCCGATGATAATCACTTGAGATACTTTACAAGTGATTTTGGCATTCAAAGAGTAGTCTTCGAGTGATGGATAGCAAGTCTGGGACTGGGCTAGCCTATAATGCACGTTTACCAATGGTCACATGCTTTCAAAACATACTTGAATACAATAATAATCTAGCAAATTATTACATAACTATCTTATATAATAATAATATACCATTAAAATACACAGTAATAAAGCAAGTATGTAAACAGTTGACAAATTTTTGTCACTGAATTGTTTGTCAGTGAAATGGAAAGGTTATTTAAATTGTACGAATTAATTAATGATCGTCAAATGTTAGATATTTACGAAACTTTATTTACATACAGTCCTCGTTTACAGACAATTGTCAAATACAACTAACAAATGTCTGTCAAACGCAAACATTTACTCCACATCTAATTCAGCATAATTAAAAACTATTCATCACAACGCACAACCATCGCCAATACCTCGACTCTCTTCATTAAAAATGGATTCCACAACAGTCGCGGTACATTCATACACCGCGGACAGCGACAGCATACCCACGCACCGCGCGTCTTCTTCTCATTGTCCCGCGGTCTCTTTATACTTGCCATCCCGCGCGCCGCGTTGAACACTCGCATCACAATGCACGTGTCTCTAGCTCGCGCTCACCTACACACAACCTGTCTATACACACCCCGGCGACTTCCCCGTCCGCTAGGTACACAGCGTCGATCGAACACCGACAGGATAAAAACTCCCGATGCGTGGCGCGCGCGCTACCGCGAGATCGAATTGTATTGAGGGAGAGTATCGAGTGTCTGGCAATCGGCTGCCCGGAGAGATAGTCTCGTGGCTCTAGCTTGCTCGTCTGGTCTAGTCTGGTCTGGTCTGCTTCTCGCCTCGGCAAGGATATGCGTTTTTAAGCGGCGATTGATTGAGCGGCCAGTCGCGAGGGTAATTAATCATCGGCGGGAGCGTGTGCGCGCGGGTTTGTTTTACTTTTCGATGGGTTTCGTTAGTGAGTTCTGTGTAGTGGAGAGGAAGGCGCGGGGATGGGTGGGAGTGTGTGCGGAAATGGGAGGGAATGTGGAAATGCTTGGATGAGGTGAGATTTTTTGTAAGTTTGCGTAGTTTTACACGTTTCGCTGAGTTTAATTTCTCGTGTTTTCTTAATTCTCGTGGGTTTGCGTATTTCTTTATGTTTAGTAAGTTCTGAATTTTATATGTAATATTGTGAAAGTGTACAAAATGAATAGAAGGAGCACGTGGAAGCACGTGTAAAGAAGTGAGAAAGTATTTAAAATATAGAAAAAATCCACATTTAGTTTACATTTTTTACATTTTTTTACATTTTTACGCATTTCTTATGTAATTTTAACTGCTGTTGATAGATCATGTGTTGTTTGCAAGTGTGATTGGATTACACTAAAATTGAATTTAAACCGTTAAGTATGATGCGGATCATTTTTAAATAATCTGGCTTTGTTATAAGTAAAATGCGTATAACGCCAAGTATAATGAAATTTGAAAACAAACAACACATTATCGCGCGGTCATTGATCCAAAAATTTGATATCAATTTATTATAAAAAAGATAATAACGATAATTTAATGGTGATGTTTTTATCATTGTAAAAAACTCTGGTTTTGATGTTTTGACAAGGTTTTATATTTTGCGGTCCGCCAAGTATGTAGAACCGTATGTAATGACCAATACTGTTTAGGATATAACAACGAATTCTTTGACTTAAAAAAATGGTAAATTATGTAGAAATGTTATTCTGCCAAATAAGTAGTGCTCTAGCAAGTATCGTGAAAATATAATATAGACAGTACTATATAAATGACCTTTTTAAAAATGTACGCAAATAATAAATATGTATGCTATGACCGAGGCTATGACCTAATCAACAAAGTATACAAAACACATTTTTGAAGTACATACGTGGAAAAAATAAGATTGTTTATTAAATTTTATCACTTTCTGGAACGCATTATGTACAGTAATGCATAACAAAAGAAAACCAAATTACGAAATACGTGTGGCATGCAATTTAATAATCCGAAAAATCAACTGCACACAATCCACAAATGCGCCTATGTATGCAGATGATAATTGTGCATTTCTGCGTCAATTACACTGAATTAACGCTAATTACCCTTTCTCTCACACAAGTAATCACTCAAGCCACCATCTGCTTTATTTCTCAAATGATAATTACGTTAAACATCCAAGCAATTCTCATACTCATTCATTTTTCAAAATCAGCAAAAACAAAAGTATCGTACGACACAAAACGATAATTCCCACAAACAAAGAATTCTAATTCCAATCCGCATGTGCAAAAACCAATCGCACTAAGCCTATACACCGTCGATAACGATCCGATTTCTCTCCAAATGTCCGCAAACTCATTCCCATTGTGGGGGCCGCAAAAAAAGGAAAACAGATCCAGGAACGACTTACCGCGCGTCATCGCTCACGAAAAAGTGACTCACACCCCTCTCGCGAGCGCCGCTACGTGCAGCATTGTTTACGCCGCGTCGTCGCTCCTTTTGATGCCTCAATTGACGGCGCGCGCTTCCATTCGTTGCGAAAGCGTTAATCGCGCGAGACGCGGAAAGTCCCGCGGAAGGAGAGAAAAAAATACTCGCGCGAGAGATAAAATTCAGGCTGCTGGTCTTGTTTTCCGTTTTTTTTTTCTTTTTGCTTCTTTCATGCGTGGTGTACGTGCACACAGCGGCGGAGTCTGTCGCGTTTCTTTTTTTTTTTATCAGCTGGAGCTGCGGCTCGTTGTGCGTACCTATACCTGCATAAACGAGAGAAAAATACACGCGCTGATTTGATTGTTTTATTTTTGTTCTTTCCTTTTGAGGTGGCTGTTTGTTGAGGTTAAGATGTTAAGAGTTTGGTGGATCGAGCGATTGTTTGTGGAAGATATTTTTTGATTAGTTTAATTGCCTGTATTATAGTTTGTGTTTTTTTTTTAATTGAAACGATAATAGAATTTTTGAATATATTTTGAAAAATGATGATAGAGTTGCATTGCATTTTCCTGATAATTGTACCTGCATAATGAATGCATTGATTATGTCTTTTATCACCGTTTTCGTCATCACGTTTGCTAGAGATTATTTTAAAATTTACGCACTTTTTATATCAAATTTCCATAAATTAGTTTGAATGCGTTCTCCTACATTAAAACAGTTATGTTTATCCAAGCTTACTATTACTTTAGAATATTTTGAAATCCTACAATGAGCTTAGCGAAAACGTGCGTTCGATCCCATGAGACTCAATAAAATTGCAGTATTTCAAAAAAATTTAAATGAATTCAACCAAAAATTCCCCACGTCGAGAATACACGGGTATAATTTATTAACAAAGAAACTAAAGTTACACCTTAAATATTTACTAAAATATAGTGAATTCTCTTTTACAAATAAATGATCTGTAAAAATTACATTTTATTTAAGTAATATTAATACGAAATTATTAAAAAATAATTGATGCTAAACTCTATTTTTTGTAGATATTAATGTGATTTTAAGAATAGTATCTCATTAAACGTATCAAGCAATAGTTATGGTATTTCAAAATATAAATACTCAAAGTTACTACTTATTTATTGCATATTTCATTAAATCGTCAAGACTTTTCCTAATATGACTGTTAATGCAAGTAAAAAACTTATAATATTGATTGATCTGATGTTTCAATATTCTTTCATAATGGATTTTAAAAATTGTAATGATTTGTTATAAAAACTTTCCTTTCCCTTACAGAAAATTCTACAGTTTCTTCCATAAGGGTTAATGTACATAAATCCTTAAATATAATGATTGTCATTTTAAGAATCTCGTAACATTTTCTCAACAGTTCTCATAATATTCGGGAATTCTCGAATACATTAAAAAACGATATTATAAATCAAACACCCGTAAACCCGACAAGAAACCATCAAACTCATCCTAAAATAGATCCTCCAAACATAATTTCACAAATAGAAATATCATTTTTCAGTCGAAAAATAATTTCCTCCAAGGTTACATATCCATCATCAATCCCAAAAAACCCACGATATTTCTGTCTAATATTATTTAAAAATCCCTTCCACTTTCTCCACAAATATTTCCCAAAAATACTCGCACAATTCATGTTAATGGTACGTACAGTGGTTCAAAAATGGATTTTGTGTGACAATTTAACGTTGAGCGAAATTCAACATTTAACAATTTCAATGAAACATTTTTTTTAAGTACACCTTTCGATTTTCTGACAGGTTCTACAAGACCAATTTTGCAAAATTTTCAATTTTATAATTAATTATAAACATATAATCATGGTATCCCTTTAGAAGATTCAATTATCAGTTGATCATCTTTTACAGACAATGATAATATGCATAAAGATAATATTTCCGATCAATAATTAATAGTGGAGAACACTTAAAATGCCGAAGAATATTACTTTCTAAAACTATATTTAAAGGAATCGATAGTTTACATCACTTAAATTACGATGACATAAAATAAAAAGATTAGAAAAAAAAGTAAAAACAGGCTAAATAACATTAAGCTTATTTTTCAATTGTATTTCATTTTAATAATTGTATTTTTCTCACATTATCCTTTCTATTATATGATAATTTTTATACAATAGCATAAATACTCGGTATTTTATTGTACAATTTTTCTATTTCCTCAAATTACCTCTCAAATACGACATAAATTTTCATTTTTTACGCAATACATTCAACTATTTTTTAAAATTTCATAGTGTACTCTAACAACTGCATGTATCTTGTATTACTTTTTCTGAAAAAATGACCATCTATGAATTCATCCTTCTAAAAGGATTCTGTCCATCATAACTAAAAAAGAATTTAAAGAAAAAAATGTAAATATTCCTATTTTTAGTCCTTTATTCTTAATCAGGCGCTATAAGTAAATAACTGCAAGTACATTATATTGTTTTTAAAAACTTTTTATAAATGTTTATATATAATAAAAAATGTATCGAGTTATATAAACACAACAAAGTTAAATCTTTCCCTATTTCGTATGTATATTCATAGAAAAAGTATTTAAGGCATGAATGTGAAACCTCCCATTGTTGTCGCCAACTACAGAAATGCAATTAACATTTAATTGACAATTTTAAAAACAACGTCACCGTCAATAAAATAAAAACCGTTGCAATAAAAAAACAACAACCAAACAATCACTTATTTTCAAGAAATTTGAAATTAAATGAAAAAAAAAGGTGTCCCTATAACAGGGGAGCCATCACATTCACCTCAATAATCCATAGAACAAAAAACAAATTTTCGCCATCTATATATATACTTCCACATTATCATGAAAATAAAAATGAGCATCCCGCAATTCGCCCTCAACCAACCACCCAAATTGCAATCGCAACGGTACAATACACCTCCTCTCGGAAAATCCATTTCTCTCTAACTGCTTGCACCTCGTGCACCGGACGCTCGCCAGAACAGGTGCACGTGCACACTCGCACCGCGGCTAATATATGCGCGCGTCGCCGCCGTCTTTGTCGTCGTGACGCAACGCTTCTCTCTCTTTCGTCTGACGACGAAAATCCAAGGTTAAGGCCGAGCGCGCGCGCGCGCTCGCTCGCTTACGAGTTCAAGTTGCCGCGCCGTTTGCGTAATACACGTAAGCGAAGTGCGCGCGCGCGCGCGGAGGAAGGAAAAAGCGTTGATGAGTGCATTCACGCCCTGGTGCAGTGGAAGCTGCCGAGCGGAGCGATCGTAAAGCGCCCGAGCGCTTCTCTTTGCTAGCTGCGAACGCGTTTTTCTCCGGAAGCGCAAACTCGGGCACGATGAGCGATGGAAGCTGCTTGATTATCGCGTCTAGGTTTGTTCGAGTTTTGGGTGCGAAGTAGATTCTCGGTGTGCGATTCGGGAATTGCGAGGATTTTGGAGTAGTTGAGATGCGGAGTGTTTGGTATCGTTCGTTTTGTCTTTGGGTGGCGGGGATGGAATTTGTAGATTTGGACGCACTTTCTTTAAGATGTTGCAAATTTATTTATAATAATTATTTTATTTGTTTTATTTTTATCAGTGCAATATGCCATTTTACATGTTTATTTAATTTAAATATTATATTACCCCTAGGGGCAATTTTGTCGGGCTTAAATTCAATCTCCGGCAGCAATTATAGACCGAAAGAAGTTGTAAATTCATTGCCCAAAAATCGACTTAACTGAGAATCGACCCGACGTTCTTGAAAAATTCTAGTATCAAAAAAAGAATTATTTTATTATTTATTTTTATTTTTTATTTTTTTATTTTTATAGGTACTCGTATAATAAAATTCTTATATATTAAAAATTATTTTACATATACATCGTTTTATAATATTTTACCCTTAATACCTCATATTATTGGGCGTTAAGTTTGCTTTACGATAAATGCCTAAAAATCGTACCTAACTTTGATATTCGACAACGACTAAATAAATAGTTTTATGAATAAGATATTTCAAGATCTTCATTATTTTGTAAGAAGTACAAACATTTTTTTTTCTTTTCCTATTTGCAACATGTCAACACGCTAGCTGTCAAACGGGTAGTTTGCATTATCAATAGCAAGGGTAGAACTTAAATTTACTAAAGTGATGCTTTTCTTCTCAGTAAGGCATATGAACAGATCCAGTGGTAGACTCAGGGTTTATAACTAAGGAAATAAAACCTACAGTTATGGCTGCTTAGTTCCGACGCGGTGTATTCTTACCTCTTTAATGACATTTGACATTCCCACTGATGACACCGTTGTTGCGAACTCGCGCAGCCGGCGGTTTCACTCACTCCACGGTCACGTGTTACACGATTTTAACTGCGCGCATTGCCTCGCAGTTACTTTCCACTTAAGATGCTTTGTTAAGGGAAATTTGTTGCGTCAACTCGACCACATGACATTTTACGAGGGAATCCCAATGATTACATTAATTTTATTATTTTATTGTATCTTCCTAAAAACTAATATTATACATTAATGATGGTTTATAAACGTTCAAATATGTTTCCTTCAAATATAAATACATTCTCAACACTTTTTAAAACTTTGCATTTAGATAACCTTTTCAATGATATACATGACAGTTCAATTGTTTATTGAAGTTAAACAATTTTAACATTAAAATGTGAAAGCGCGCGTAAAAATATCATGTGGTCAAGTTGACGCAAAAATGTGATGCTTCATGAAAATGCACCTCAGTTTGTGCCCTTAAGTGTGTGTCCAGATGGAGGACAAGAATATGGTCTGTCCTCTGCGGTCTGTATCTGTCTGAATTTAAACCTTGAAGTTAATCTATATACCTGTACTCAATACTCCACGACAAGGAGTATTTTTCTCCGAAAATCCGGAGTGACTTTAAACAGTTTTGTATGTGTATCAAATCTCAACGTTTGAATTCAAAACGGAACAGCGAAACAGCGATGGAACATGAACCGGAGAGAACAGACCATATGTTTATCCTCCATCTGAACACATCCTAACACTAGCTATGGAGCAAAAAGTTATACATGGTTTTATACTGACGATTTATCTCAAACCAAAACAAAAAGAAAACTTTTGTTATCTTCATGTCTAACTCTATAACTGTACGTAGCATTTAAAAAAAAATATATATATATATATTCTGTCGAAAATTAGCGATTTAAATGATTTTAATTAAAATTAATTATAAATCAACATTTTTTTACCCACATCGTCAGACTCATTATTTATCGGTAAACAATATAACCAAAAGATTTTTTTCGAGTTATTCCATTACATTCAGTCTATAATTTAATACTATCAATACGAAGTTTGAGTTGTGCATGTAAATTGTAAAATATAGTTTATCATAACAAAAGCCTAAACTTCCTAAGTGGCCGTCCATAAAGGCATTTATTTTAAATTTTAGACCCCTCCCCCCCTTTCCCGCTACGTACACTATCATCAAATGATGATAATACTATCGGAACCGCTTGAAATTTTGTTATCAATACTCACCAATGACTTCCTTCCTACAAGACAAAAAAAGTAATAAATACCCAACCTACCTATATCCACAAAACACGACACAAAGCGTCACGCACGCAGCGCTAATCAATAATCGCCAATCTAAGCCTTAACAAGCCTACAACTTTCAAACAAAGTAATAAAAGCCGATCGCAACCTCATGCACTGTGCAGTCGCGTCACGCCGGCATCGAGTGCATGGCTCGTACACTGCCGCTGCAGATCGCGTTAACAATAATAATTCGCGCGAAAAGCGAATCCACACGCCATCGCGCACGGCTTACCGCGAACCGCGGCTCTGTATAATGCAACGCAAACGCTTATTGGAATCTCCTAAGTGCCTGAAAAATTAACGACCCTCAAGGAAAAAGTATAGAGTCACTCGGGCAAACAGCGATATTCGTATGAATTCCATGTATCGCATTCATGGAAGTCTCTGGGATGAGTGCACATATATGTATATATGTACCTACCGGTTGAGGGGAGAAAAATCGGGAGCGATCTGGATTTTTTCGCGGCGACGGCGCGGAGGACGGCGGATTCGATGTGTTTACGATCGAATTATATTCGCTGCGCCATCTTACGGTCGAGTGGCGTGATCTGGGTAGTACAAAATACACAGGCTCTAGTTATGGACATTCAACGAAAATAATATTTTATAATTTTATGACAATTTGTGTGATCTCAAATTTTTTTCTTGAATTGACATATTCATTCATTATTGAAACACACTATAAGGATATTCTCAGATTCGTTAGTAATTAAAAAAAATATTATTTTCATTGAATGCCCAAAAGAGCCTGTGTATTTTGTACTACCCCGATCACGTCACTCGACCGCAAGATGGCGCTATATTCTTGCAAATAAGATAACACATACTATACCACATGCTCACAGTGTATAGGGGAGCTGGGAGCTGTAATAATAGTGGTAGGGATGCGTGGTGTGTATAAGCGCGGCGCGGCGCGGCTGATCGAAACGCCAAGTGTTCTACTGGACGCGCGCTCGCGGACTTTCTTATACTTGCGTGGATGTGGTGGCTGTTTTAGGCGCGCTAGAGATTATTGAGGGGATATTTTGCGAGCGGGGTATATTGAGTAGTTTGATCATTTGAGGAGGGGTATGTGTGTATTATACAGATGTTTTAGAAAAGAATTTTATAGCAAGTAGCGAGGATCTGATAATGCAAGCGGCAATGTATGTTAAAAATGAACACCGAATGGAAACCAAAATTATGATATTCCGGGGGTAGATATTGTTTTTTAAAGAAAAACTCTGTAAAACCCGCTTAATTTTGATATTCTTCCTTCAGTTTTAATGTTTAAAACCTTTTTTTATCGTTTTTAATGCTTATGATACTTATTTTGTTTGATTTTAATGTTTAAGTACGCATTGAACATTTATCTAAACATTGACCCAAGAATAATTATGAAACAATTCGATGCTTACAGCGTAAAGCTAATTATTTATTATACGCAAATACGCAAAAGCTTATAAACAAATATATTTTACATTGGTGTCCATATTATATGTCCTGATACTGGAGTTAATCGGTAAATTGTATCACTTCAGAAAACAATATTTCACATTAAGAATTTCGAATATTTTACACTTTAAATAATGATTTTAATATATTGTTAAACATAGGAGAGTTATTATAGATATTCAAATAGTCCCAAATATGTTGAATTTTTCCCTCTCTATCCTATTCGTCTACTGAAGATGATTTGAGTTTGCATGCGATTATGGTAGGAAAAGAAATGTTGATATTGATCTTTTGTATCGAAATTCTTGAATAATGTACGAATGTCTTAGTATTATTATCTTTAATACCCTACCCTATTCAACGCCTTTAGTACATGTTTATGACTATAGCTTATTTTCAGAACATTTCACATACAAAAACATACAATTTTAAGATCGATGACCTACCCTAAAATTGTGCGTAGTAATAGATAAATATAATATCTACAGCCTGTACAAATATCAATCAATTCTACTTTATTTCCTGTTATGCAAGAGCTACCTTAAAACTTTAGATAAGATACTGTTTTGAGTAATTCCCAAACTGTAGTAAAAAAAGTTTGATTAGTATTCCAAATAATAACATTTGATTTATTGTTTTCACAGTTCTATATAGATAATCTTAATTTTAAGAATTATTCATTGTGGATTTATTGTTCGAAATTATAAGCTCTAATATATTATCATTGTAATAAAGATTTCATGATAAATGATCGTTGCCAATGCCTATAAGTAAATCAATGATCTCTTTTCGGGTTCTTGTAATTACTAATACATATTAATTATTAGTTATGAGTAACTTTTATTTCAGATAATTCAATAATTAAAATTCAACGTAAAGTATATATATATATATATATACATGTGTTGCAGCACGTGAATACCTTAAATATTTAGCTTGAGATAAATAGAAAGAAAAGATTACTCACGTAACCTGTAAGCATTAAGATACTTCACGTACTCGTCATTAAATTTAGATACATACCGTAAACGAAAAAAGAGAATACTATCGCAATTGTCATCCGTCATAACTTCAATTGTGTTATGGGCATACGCGTTAATATAACAATAAGCTACTGAATATTACTTTTTCCTTTGATAATTATTAACTACGCACTTACAGATTCTTGTCTAGATGCAAACTTATATTCAAAAATACTGTAGTAATTCGAATTCCCTTACAACACAAAATAGCATATTTTAATTTTGATAATTGTGTATTAAACTAATTTATTTGTATCTAGGTATGTCAATTATATATTCAAAACAAAATATTAGGAAATAATAATTAAAAACGGCTATTTGGAATATCAAAGCATTTTAAATTACAATTAAAGTAAATGTTATTTTAAAATTTAATCAAAAATACCTAGAAAAATACTTATCTAGATCATAAATCCACTCGTTTACTCTACTTTGTTTCTTTTAGCTGCTAATGTGATTTCAATCCTTTTATCAGTATTAAAATAGATGTGACCTTACATCTTAATTTTAAATTTTATCATAAATGCTTCACGTAAAATATAAACGTTATTGTGTAAGCGTATATTGTTTGAAGCAAACCACATGTGAACAGTAACGTTTATTCTTTATCAGTCTGTGTAATCATGCATTGGTTTCCAAAATATGACTTAATTAAGAATTTATCGAAAAGTCGATGAATTTGAAGGATGGCAATGCACGAATCTGAGTACGTCAACAATCTTGACCCCTTTGTTGTACCTTAATTATGCATACAATTTTCGTAATATGACTTTTGAGCAGTTAAATTGATTGTGAAACCCTAAAGAAATGATTTCTGCATCAATAATACTTATTGAATTGAAATTTCTTCCTTGAAATCATATATTTAATTGTTAACAATTGTCAATCCTGATTTAAATTAAATTGTTTATACTTGAAATAATAATATTGTATAATAATATTGGCCATCAATTTACTTGCTCTGGCTTTGCCAAGTTTTATTTTCACCTTGCAAACTCAATGCGATTATAATCTCCGGAGAATGTCTCATTATAAGATCGGATACGGCTATAATCTTCCAGAATAAAAGGAAGTAATTGATTGCTAAGTAGCACATATTTTTTGTTTTATTTTTAGACAAAATTATCGGACTGATTAAACAATAAGTATAACACGAAATAAATTATATTTCATATCTTTGTAGCTTTATTCGTATTTAAATCATTTACAACAAATGTTATAAAACAATTATTAAATCTTAAATTATTGTTCAAAAAAATTATACTATTTAACAAATAATTTAAATATTTGCATCGACATAATGTCGTTTGCTCATTCTTTGACGCCAGTCTTCAAATCTTTGATAAATACATCGTTTATAATAAAAACACTAAAAAATATTTGACAAATTTCCTTCGATATTTGGTCCGAAAATTTCTCAACTTTAGAACGCGTTGAACCATGCAAATCAAAGTTGAAGTATTTTCTGATAATTTATAGCTTTTCAAGTTCAAAATTAAAATTCGAAACATACTGTTAAAAAAAAGTAAATGAAAAATGTATAAATATCACGATATTTTCTGTTTAATTTATGTGATTATTACTAATTCTCTTCAGAGAGAACATAAATTATTTAATTGTTTTGAGAATTACTACCCTGAGAGTTTCGAGGTCACTCATTACGAACCTGCAATTAGCGTTAGAATTTTCAAATTTCTCGAAAACCTTAGAGATGATGTCATTCGCTTTAGAATCATGCAATGCGCAAGTTCTGCATGTCATAGCACACCAAAAATGGTGATTAATGAGATCACGAATATATAGTTCATCTAAACACAAATAAATAAACAAATTAAAAAATTAATAAAATTTTGACGATTAACAAAATGGCGTACAAAACAAGTGGAATTTCGTTATATTGTACTGAAAATATTGTTCTGTTTCATTTTCATTTTGTAATCAATAGAAATTGCTAAATGATCAATGTTCAGAGTACCTCCCCTTGAGCAATTAAAACTTATATAAACTATTCAAGACTTAGGATGTGTATATCTCTCTGTATTTTACTGCAGGCATATACTTATTTAGTTTTACAAAATAAAATCTCATAATATTTTTGTGAAAAACAAAAAATTATGGAACACACATGACCCATATCATCTTAAAGGATTACTCATAAGAATCGAGTGTTTCTATTCACAAAGGTCTCGTCCCTTACAATATTCAAATACACGCTTCCTCTTATTCAAAATATATTCCCCAAAAAGACAGAAAACCAATAAAAACCAAAACTCAATCAATGTTCCAGAAAAGCACCTCGCCCAGTACCACCTGAACCTCGGCAACTTGCAGACTCCACGTTTCAATCGTCAGCGCGTCACCTCCACCACTACATTATCTCTCTCTCTCACCACGGTGCACCACCACCCACCGTCTCTCTCAACCTCGTAGCCAACTCCCTGGCGCACACTGATAAACCCAGGCATCACGAGAGAAACCTGGAAACGTCTTAATCTCTCACCTACAATCCACGAAACAAACAAACAGTGACTCAGACGAAAAGCGCCGCTCCTGCAGCTCCAGCTCCAGCTCACTGTATACGCAGTGTACACACTCGCATGTACGAACAATCGAGACCGAGAGAGAGAGAGAGAGAGAGAGCGAGAGAGAGAGACACACAGCGAGAAACCGTCAGACAGAGAGAGAGAGGAGGCAATCGGCGCCTTATCTCACGGAGGGTTTTAAGGCGCTGACGCGCGCCTCGCCACCTCAGTAGTCGTTCGAGCTCTCTCCACGCGACAGCGCAACCGATTGTTCGACGCATGCACATTAGCGCGTCTCGCATATACATAATACAGTGCGTACACCGAGATAGAGAGGAATCAGGGCAAATACAGTGAAGCGATCGGGCGGAGTTTGCGTATAATACAAGGCCATCAATGAACGCAGTGCGCGACTCGCGCCAAAGACCACGAGAACGAGGAACGAGAAGGACGAGGACGACGAGGAGCGACGGCGTGAGAGCGCAGGCGAAGGACCTGGACTGCCCCCGCGACCTAGCGCAGCGGTTCTTCACCGATCCTTTTTTTACCACGGGATACTTCGACGTAAAAGGATCTCGAGATGGGTGAGTGGTGGCTACAAGTGAAGGGGGGGATTCGAGGTTTTTTGGGGGAGTTTGAATGGGTGGAAGTGTGGCTTTGAAAGGGAATCGGTTGGATTGTAGGGCTTGGAATCGATCGATTAGTGCGATGGAGTTATGAGAATGAACTGTTTGATGCGTGTAACACGATTGAGTTTGGTCATGATTTTTTTGATTTCGTGATGTGATACGGATGTAGTATACAGAAAATCGGTATGGAGTTTCAAAAATAAAATTGGTTCTATTTAAAAAAGGACATTTTAAAAGTTTCTGATTATTGGAAAATAATTTAAGTGTAGTTATAGCAAAGGGAAATCGGTTGCTCTGAATCTTTTTAGATCGGTTAACTATTGTTGAAAAAATTGAGCGCGAACTCTTCGGTGAACGTACATTGAACATTTTTCGGTTCTGAAAGCATTATTCTACTTCGGAAATCGGTATGGAATTTCGAAGAATTGAATTATTAAAATTTATTTTAGTAGAATAGTGTTGCTAAAGAATTCAAATTTGAGCGTTCCAAGGATTTCTACTGATATAAAGCAAATTCCAAGTGTAGTTTTGTCAAAAGAAAAATCGGTTGCTCTCAACGTCTTCACATCATTCGATTTCTGTGTGGAAATTATGAGTATGTTCATAATTCAGTCCTAAAAACTGTATTTCTTTATACAGCAAAGGATACGTAAAAATCAGTAGACAAATTTGAACAGTAATTTTTTTTTCTTTAGTAGTAGAGCTTTTTTAATAAAAAAGTTAGTAAGATAAGAAGTAGTTTTACTAATAAATAAATTTTAAGAAATTCTGATAATTGAAAAAAATTTCAAGTACAGTTTTCAAATTTAAGAAAAAAATTATTTTTTTGATACCATTGAAAATAGGTTGCTATGAAATCATATGATTATTATGTTAAAATTATATGCATGAACTCTTTGCTAAACGTACTTTAAACGATTTGAGATTTGGTACTGTAATTTTTAATGTAATTTTTAATATTTATTTTCGAAACATGATGAGGATGTGCCATATATTGCATAGAAAATCGGTATGAAATTCCGAATAATAAAGTTGTAAAAATTTAAATTTGTCATACAGTACTTTTGCATTTCATGGGTTTTTACTGATTGAAATAGATTTTAAGTGCAGTCTTACCAAAAGGAAGTTAGTTGCTCTGATTGTCCTGAAATCGTTCGATTATTGTGTTAAAATAATTAGCATTAATTATTTGGTAAGCATCAACAAGCAATTTGAGATTTATTTATTAAATCTGATTTTTTTAAATTATTTATTTTTGAGTCATAATGTGGGTAGCATAAGATCCATAGAAAATTTGGTATGTAATTTCGTAAATAAAATTGTTCAAAATTTAAATTAGTAGAAATCTTGTATACAACAAAATCAATAAGATTAATTTTTATTAATAATTTAAATTCTAGTGTTTTATGATTTCTGATGATTAAAAAACCTTCAAGTGTAGTTTCAATGAAAAAAATCGGCAACTCAGAAATTTTTTTTAATTGTTTGCGTAGTGTATTGAAATTATGAGCATCGTGATTATAAAAGTAGTAAAAGTAATTAAATTAAAATATACATTAAACATTTTTATAATATTCGAATAGAATACTTATATACGGCCATAGAATTACTATAAAGTTGATTGTGCAAGTTGTAAGTAGTTCGCGGAACACGAAATGTTACGAATTACTTTGATTAATTTAAATAACTTTTTAATTAAAAATTTTATATATTTAACATTTTAATATTTTACTGTTTGAATCAAAAATAAGTCTAATTTGCAGATATACAAAAGTTACAATTATAATTAGGTGTACATAAAGTGAAGGCCTAGTTTAATTTATCTAAACGTTATAACTATTAGATACTATCTTACATAAAGAATGTCAAATACTATTGTTCAAATTAACTAAGTAATAACATGTACAAAGAGCTTGCTATTATCATAGCTGCTCACTCTAATAAACAATTATAATTTTTTTTTCTATTTCGTTTTCGATATTATCTATGCCCATATGTATAGACCCGTATTTCATCTAGCTCCTGAATTTATTTCATTTACTTAACCAACTTGCTCATATTAAATAAGTTCAATAGTTAATAATCTGTTATAGTCTAATATGAATGGTAATCCGTAATTATAATTAAAAAAGTCTTACAAAGGTTTTATCTTGGTGTATTGCGGTAAAATAAGTGAGTCTCTATTATTATAGTTTGGTCTTCCGAAGCTCGAGAGCTCATTAAGAAAATTAAATAAATGAAAATTTGTAAAAAATATATACCTAATGTACCGACTCAGGATGAAAGGCAAATGTTTTTCTATAACTGATGCGTAAGAGTGGAATTTTAAATCCAAACCGTTATCACGTGCACCCATTGAGAAAGTTGGAAATACCAGCTTTATAATCATTATCAATAGCAATAGCACTTCGTTCAAACAATAAATGAATCAATTCAGTTAATAAATCAAAATAGATTACTTTCTCTCACATATAAAATACATATTTATGATTAAATTTTGATTTTTAAATTTCTTGAAATTAAATTCAATTAACCATGTTTTAAATGATGAAATATATTTAATTATTTAATTTTGATATCATATACTCCGTAACTCGTGATGAAAACCAGAAGCAATTTCAGTTACTCATACATTCCCAAGTGCTGAGCACGTTTCAAAATACTTTATTTGTTAATACTGTTCTCGATATAAAATATAAAATCAATGTTGATTTAAAAATTTCAATAAAAGAAAAACGAATAGCTTCCAGAACATTTAAAATTTAATTCAGGACAGGCCGAACATTCGAGAAGAGAAAATGAGCCTTTGATGTCTCGAGGCTTCTTTATTATCACCTAACGGGCGCGCGGAAAAGTATAATGACAATAACTCTTGTTTGAGTAAAATCTGTTCTGTTGACGGTACACAAACACGATGTTGAGCTTCCAAACAAAAGTCAATTGGCGCTAACTATGAACTACTTAATGAACGTTGCAATAAAAATTATCACGATTATGACTTTTCAGAAATTCTATTGTGACTCATCATTCCGACTTGTATTGTTATAATTCGTATTTTTATTTTTCTGAGTTTTCTTTAATTAATTGCACAATACTTGACAAACTTCTTATAGTACAAAATGTTTTCGCTTTAATTCTAGCAGTTAATAATATTAAACTTTTATTTTATTTAAAAAAAATTTTTATAATTAATTTGAATTTTCTTTAAATTAATTGAGAATATCGTAACTTAAATTTATGAATAAATAATGAGTTTCGTTTTATTTTGAATTTTTTACAACATACCTACTTATTATCTACTTTTGTTTTAAAGAATAATGTAAATAATTCATTAATATTCAAAAACACGTTTTTTGCATCTAATAATTGAATCGTCTGCTGTAAAATATATTTTCTTGTCTATATATAGTTTCTTCTTTTTTTGCTATTTAAATATTAATGATGAATTATATATGTAATGCATAAGAAATGTTATATATAATTAATAAATAATAATTCATTACAGATTGATATTTATATTACCTACTCGTATAATAAACCTACTTAACGAATATATTATTATTGCTCGTAGCTTTTATCACGGCTTTCACTCTACAACATTTAAACAAATTTATTTGAATTATTAATTTATAATTCGATTACGATAATAATTTTTAAAATTTAACAATTATAATACTTAGAACTAAATATTGTGCGTGTACATTTATTACTTTATACAGTATTTGAGGCATAGTAAATACATAATTTTGAATCACTTTAATAGATTTTTAATTACTATTCCACGCTTTATTATCATAATAGAGCCTAGTTTATAATGACTTTGCAAGTACTATTTATAGACGAAGATTCCATGATACAGTTTGAAAAAAAGCTACAAATCTCAAATATATAAATTTCCCCACCATAACACTATCATATCCCATGATAAAAATGAACTTATCCAAAATTTTCTTTTTCCAGGGCTCGACTTCCTGGCAGACGGAGGTGCCGACTTCGAGCATGCCATCACAGTAACAGGTAAGAACGAATATTACATAAAAATCCCCAATTATCAATTCTAAATTTATCACAAATCATGTGAAACTGTTCCTTGTAATTATTCAAGATACTATAAACATGTTTCTAAGTCTGATTGTAGCAAACTTAACTAATTATTTAAAAATAATATTAACCTTTAAGATTATATGGGTCGCTGTAATGTGCCGTAACTTCTCTTACGTTCTTGTATTATTTTCATTAAAAAAGTATGGAAGTTCGTAAAAGTATTAGTTTTACAACAAAACAATAAATGTGTTACAATAAAATATTATTAATAATGAATTGACATACTTAATTATGGTTTAAAACATTCTGACTACTAAAAACATATTTTATCTATTTAAATTGTATTTTGAAAAATGCCTCTAAGAAATCGATCTTTTAGCCAACAAAAGGTCTCGTCCTTAAAGAGTTAACATTGTTATTACAATATTATTTAATTACTAATTAATTACTACGTTTCCTCATCCGTTTATCCACTCGTATCACACGATTCACGAGAACATCCGCATACACTATACTTACCGATCATAATCTTATAAAATTTTTAATCGTTCAAGTCCCTCGAAAAGTACTCAGCTGTCTTATAATAAAAAGAAAAAAAGTTCAGCACGCGATCGCGTCTCATTGTTATCGAGTGCCGAAGCCAAAAATACACAAACTCCGATCGTATCGCGAACGCGATTTGTCGTTGAAAAAAGAATGCGCGCGACGAGTGCTTTATACATACGGAAACGCACACGTGCGCAATTGAAGCGACGACCTTTAACTAAGTACGTTACAAGATCCGATCGATCGATATTTTGCTGTTGCCGAGGGGAAAAAATAAATATTTATTGAAGAGATCGGTCGGGCAATCTTTCCTATGTGTATGTATTTGTTATTGTTGCGGAAGATTTTGCGAGATTAGGTGAAATGAGTTCTTTCGGTTCGATTGGAATTTCGTGTCTTTTGAGAATATCCCTATGGGGTGTAATTCGACATGGATTTTCACAGGATTTTCATATGGATTTTTGTATGAAATTTGAAAAAATAAACATTTGTAGGAAATTGCGACGTGTCCTTTTAGGTTGTACCATTCAGATAATAGAACTTAAATGTACGTGCGGATTCATTAAAAGTCCTTTTCTATGAGTTATTTATACATTTTTTATGAATATTTGTTTGTTTAAAATGAAAAGAGCAGATCATGAAAATCCTGTTGTTTATCAATGTTATTTGTTTTGATTATTTTTTCAATAATTATCATTCATTAATTATATACAGTTCAAGTATCAAGTGCATGTTTGCAGTGTTTATTTTTAACAACGACTTTTAAGAGTCAACAAAATATATATATAAAGATGTGTGTAAATAAACATTTCATTATTTGAATGATATAAGAAAATATTTTACAATAAATAAAGTTTAATTATACTTAATAATTGCACTGAATTCAAAAGTAAAATCTAATTTCATAAAATTGTATAACATTATATATATAAAACAGATTGAGAAAAATTCACTCTCTTTTTAGAGAAATTGGTAGCAACTTTTTCGTAAGTGGATTTTCACACTTTTTGTTCTAATGGAAACGTATTATACTCAAAACGTAATAATTATTAACTCGAATGTAGTAAAAATTTACTCTCAAAAAGGTTGATTTCATTTATTCTCAATTTCACATCATCAATTTAATTAACCGTGTAATAATAAATAATCAACCCTCGACAAATAACTCATATAACTATAATATTTAAAAATAAGACAATTTATTCTAAGAATTATACAATTATCATTATCAATAAATAACAAATCACGATAACTACAAGTAATTTAATCTCACCGACAAACCCCCATTTCTATCCATACAACATCTCGCAATTTCTTTCCACCGTTCGTCACCTTGAATCTCTCTCAACCTCTCGAAAATCTATAAAGGAAAGAAAAGAAGCGTGAAGTGTAATATTTCACGCGGGAGTAATAAATTCCCTTTATCACAATGCGCGTCAATCATCTTGATTCTTGCGTCTTTCGCCCGCGCCTCGTACCCGGCGGCTTTGCATAGCAAATATTTGCACGGCGATATAATAAACGCCCGCGCGGCGCGGCGCGATAAGGAGCCGCGCCAAAGATCGCGATTGAGATCTCTGGAAGCATCCGCGATACGCTTGGCTTATAGACTTTGAGCTTCTTCTCTTGTGTATTTTTTTTTTGTAATTTTTTGTTTTTATGAGGATGCGGTGTATAAATATTGTCGTGTCGCGTGCGAAATGATACGGTGACGATTGTTTTGAGGATACTTAGAGGTGAAAGCTGTCATATTCTTTGGAATAAATAAATATACCTCTGGTGAACAATGAAAATTGGCTTGAAAGTTCATGTGAGATGTGTGATTAGATTATTATGACAAAATAGTAATCTATGCTATATTTATTATATCAATAATTTTAATGAAAGTTATATTGATTTGTTTAGTATTTGGCAAGTTTTTCATTATATATCAATGCATGAGGTTTAAAAAAATTAATTTTTTTAATTTTAACATCAATTACAAATACAAACCATTTATAATTTTCAAGGAATTGTCGATTTCATTCAATTATTTTAATTTTCTATTGAGACTTAGGCTTCTTATCAATTTAGATTTAGGTAAATTTCCTTTGCTTATCCATTTTGATTTAATTATATCGTTGCTCAGTTAACTCTTGTCCCACGACATTCACATAGAGATTAACAAAGATTTTCCCTTGCGTAATTCAATATCACATGTGTAAATTGTACCTTTATCACAAATGAGATCAAACATTTCATGGTTCAGTAATTTGTATCTATCTTAAAGAAGCATTTCGATCTTAACTGCTACAAAAGTTAACATCGTATCAATTTAATACACTGAGAATTTTCAATGTTTAAATTTCTTCGGATTCAAACCAAAAATTTAAAGAGAAATATTTCTTATAAATGTATTACTCCAGCTGAATGACAAACTACATATGTTTATTTAAACCAGATAAAATGATGGAGAATGAACAACAATGTTAAATAACTCCTAAAAATCAACGAAGTGCCATCCGATTTCGAAAAAATTAAGAACGTCCTTCGCGTTTCAATGAACCTAACAAGATTATTAATTTCTGAAACGCACTTGATTGACCTCATTGTACAAACTAACTGCACTACAATGTACTTAAGTTTGCATTCGTGAAATTTTCAGGTTTTGGAAAGTTCCACTACATGTTGCTGGCGATCAGCGGCTTGATTTACATGGACACTGCCATCGGCGTGACGATTCTCTCATTCGTTCTACCAGCGGCCCAATGCGACCTAGAGATGGACTCCACGTCTAAGGGCTGGTTAACTGCGGCGCCGATGCTCGGTAAGCTTAGCGAATTACTTTGAAATTACATGTATTTTACTTTTTTTCATTCTTATGATTGAGGAAGAATTGATTGATTAAAACCGAATCTAATGATGTATAAATGTAGATTGTGTGACCATTAACTTGTCTTAGTAAATAAAACGTAGTTTACGTATGTTAAAAGTAAGATAATTGAGAGAAAGATTTGAGAAAACACTAGAATCTATACCAAAAGCTAATATCTTCTCGTTTGCCCCAGGAATGGTAATCGGCTCATACATATGGGGATGCCTGGCCGACACCAAAGGTCGTAAGGTCGTCCTCATAGCAACTCTACTTATGGACGGTATAGTCGGCGTACTATCGTCCTTCGTTCAGTATTTCTGGGTCTTCCTGGTTTTCCGTTTCTTCAACGGTTTCGCGTGAGTATATACACATTATTGCGAATCACTTCTCTCGTACGTCTTATGATTTATAATTGTATCCTAACTTTGTACATTGACATTGCAGGGTGACCGGTGCCATGGGAATCGTCTTTCCTTACCTGGGCGAATTCCAACCCACCAAGCACCGCGAAAAGATCCTGTGCTGGATGGAAATGTTCTGGACCGTTGGAGTTATTGTACTGCCATGTAAGTTTTCACTTTTTCTTCATTATTTACAGATAGCTTACTATTACGATGGATACATTATTATCCTCTTCAAACGAAACATTACACTATACTTGTCGCAGAATACTACCGTGTCCATTGATCATGGCGTGAAAAGGCTTGAATACTTGTTATGTTGTCAACAATCGTTACTTCCCTATTCTTATTTTCATTGCTAAAAAATCTTGTACAATTATGAATTAATTATACTATTCTTATTCGTTTTAAAGAATCCCTATTCGGCACTTATTGCGAGACACTGCCACATACACTATGTGAAATAGTTCCAATTCTTGTCATGTGTAAACAATAATTTCTGCCCTTTCTTTCTCTACATTATTCAAACATCTCTTACTATTACGATATTTGAATTTATCCTCTCTAAAGAAATATTATATTATACTATACTTGACGCAGGGCACTACGGCGACCGTTGATTATTCCATCTAAAAAAGACTAATGTAGTAATAATGAATACATAACTAAGAGTAAATTAGCTATATGAATATTACTATTGTCAACGTACAAGTTTATTTGACATAATTAATGAATACAGTAGTGCCCCGCGGCAAGTATGATATAACGATGTAACGCTAATTTCACCCTAATATTACATGAATGAGTCTCACATCGTCATAACACTTTCTCTTTCAGTAATCGCCTGGCTAATAGTGCCGCTGCATCTGCAATACGAGACGTCGAGC
Organism: Gastracanthus pulcherrimus; assembly: GCA_949152435.1. Classification (NCBI taxonomy): domain Eukaryota; kingdom Metazoa; phylum Arthropoda; class Insecta; order Hymenoptera; family Pteromalidae; genus Gastracanthus; species Gastracanthus pulcherrimus. The sequence goes on from OX424572.1 coordinate 17,112,900, forward strand.
TTCGACTTCAAATCCTGGAATCTCTTCGTGGCCCTGTGCGCCCTGCCCTCGCTCATGCTCGGGCTCTGGCTGTTCGCCTTTCCCGAGTCGCCCAAGTTCCTGCTCGAGTGCGGCGAGACCGAGGCCGCCCTCGAGGTCTTCAAGTATATCTACGCGCAGAACACGGGAAACGATCCCGACTCGTATCCGGTTAGTAGTGATCCGATCAGTTATTTTGTTTCGTAAAACATATATACGCACTGTTAGATAGTCAATAATGATTTCTTAAGTCTTAAAATGATTTCGGTAACTATCGGTTTGAGCTAGTAATGTGTGTAAAAAATAATTAGGAACTTGATCCTTTACAATAGTTATATATCTTCTTCTTCTTCTCTTTTATCAAACTTCATACTTATGAATAATATTTATGCATGCAAATCAAAATTTGAATATTACCCCGAATAATAGTAAAGCGTTTTACAATTCTTATGTTCCTAATAACAATAAGTTTAATTTATATTTCTAATAATACATGACTTCATTTACCGAGCCACATAATTGAACGTAACAATTATGTTTTCAGATCAAATCTCTGCAAGAGAAACCTAACTCGAAGGACAAAAGCACAAGAGCTTTAAAGTTGCACAAAAGGAAGGATCTGAAGGTCCTCACCGCGGAAGTTTGGGATCTGACAAAGGCGCTTTGCAAGCCGCCCTACTTAAAGAATACTCTGCTGGCCTGCGGCATTCAGTTCGGGCTGACCAGCAGCTATTATACACTCATGGTCTGGTTCCCTGAATTATTCACCAGGTACGTGATCTAACCTTTCATATTTATTCATACTCAAATCTTGATCATTGATAGTTGGCGTTATTTTCATTTGACCATTGCATTAATAAAATTTTGCAGTAAATTTAAATGAATACAAAACTTAAATTGTCAGCTCTTGCTCTAGGACTGTTTAAAAAGAACAACAGGTCTTCTCTATAGCTTGTATTTTAGAAACAAATGAGTCAATTCAAAAGATTATTTTAATTGAAGGTTTAGATATTTTAACGGAAGAGGGTTTTCAACAAAATACAAACTTTCCTAAACGGTTTTACGTGCATGTGCAAAAACAGTTTCTATTTAAATCGTACTTTTACCTGATAAAAATATATATGGGAATTCAGCAATAATTTCAACAATCAAAAAGTCTTGATTTGTATCATTATGAAGAAAAAAAGAACCAAATAAGTGTACACTCTAAATTCCTTCATTTCAACTGCAAATCCAAGGAATTCTCACCCCCTTCAAAATACAGAAACCGCGCGAATTTCAAAAAACACGTCGTTCCTCCTTTCCCCACCATAGACTAACTAAGAATATCAAATTCCTTTTCTTCTCTATCCTTTACACCAAACACTTGCTCCCTCTACATCACCTTTATATTAACAGCGCATTATAATTCGCTTGCAGATTCGAAGACTTCGAGCAAACCCACCAGAACGAGTCGGCGTCCGTCTGCATCGTCTCGGCCCTGTCCGAGAACACGACCGATCTCGATCCCTACGGGTGCAACACGGAGATCACCTCCTCGGTCTACCTGCACACCGTCTACATCGGCCTGGCATGCGTGCCCGGCTCCATCGTCCTGCCGCTCTTGGTGCACAAGCTCGGCGCCAAATTCTTCCTCAGTGAGTTGGAATTCCTTTTGTTCATTTTATGTTTTCGAGTCATAGGCTAAGAATTTCGATCGAAACGACGAAAGAGTTTGTACACAGTGACGGTGTACAAAGAGAGTTAAGAATATTTTAATTTTGTAGAATTTATAATGAGTTGTTCATTAAGAGAACTTCAAGACATTATTTTATCACTTTTTTACTAAAATCAAGATAAAAACTCTTCTATAATAATTCCATAACGGTAGAAAATTATTTATAGCAATGTTTACCTTAGTCTTGCTTTTCAAGCTATGCACTCTTTTGGAACTTTGTTGTCGTTTGCTTGCGATGCGTCTCCCGCGGCTGGTTAGAGCTGACCTTATAGCGGCTGTGGTCGGGAAGTTGTAGCATGGATGTCTAAGTTTCGCATCCCCCCCTCTGACCCAGATCCCCTTTCTTCGGACTTTCAAGTATTCTGAAAATTCAGCTCGGGCATTCCCTACCCATTGAACAACTGAGGGTTGATATAAACACTTGAAAGCTTTTTATAAAGTTTTTATGATTTCTTTTAGAATAGTCATAGAACTGTTTATGAGCTCAACAATCTCAGATTATTTTCTGTATATCTACTGTAAGAAAAACCTTAACTCTTGAGATATTCTTTGTATTCTTTTAATGAATTAATTAATGACAAATTTTACGAATTTCCCCAGTGGAAATTTCAAAATGTGGAAAACTGTGACAAAGGTATGAGAAAGTGTGTAAAACCATGAAATTTCGTGAAAAACTGTAAAATTAGGCTTAGATTTGGAACAGGATTTTAAAAAATATTATAGAATATTTCATAAATTTTGTCACAGTTTCTACATAGTTTTTCAAAGTTTTTCACAGTTTCTCACATTTTATCACAATTTCTCACAGTTGTAATTTCCTGTATATAAAAGAATACAACGAAAAATATATGAGAAACTGTGAAAAAATGTGTAAGTTGTATTAGATAAAATACGTGTTTTTTATAAATGTGAGAAACTGTGAAACCTATGAAAAAACTTTCTGACATACTTTTCATATTTTTTCACAGTTTCTCACAATTGTCATTTGCGCTAGGGTATTTTTAAATTTATTTTAATATAGAAATAAATCTTTGTGAATTTTTTATCTAGACTGTATGATGCGAAATTAGGTACTCATGTTTAATTCTTTTTTAATTCTTTTATGATTCGAGTTTGCTGAGTTAATATTTAATATAGCAACGTTATTTATCGACAATAGCAAATATATTTGCTAAAGCAGCTGACATATTTATTATTTTAGTGAATATTAGCTGTAGCAGCTAAAACGATTTAGCCAATCTATTTTATTGCCTTAGCAATAATTTCTATGCATGTAGGATCATTTAAAAGCACTCTCTAAATATATGAATCACTGGTGAATCACTGATTTCACTTAGTGAAAGGCATTGCCAATTATGCACCGATGACATTAGTGAAAATGAGCTTTTCACTAACTTCGAATAATTACTATTTACTGTATTGCAGTGGAATATATCTATAAGTGATTAGCATTAGTACCTATACGAATCTTCACTGATTGCAATTTAAAGAGTAAAGTAATATTTAGATCATATGTTGCTTTCTTTATGAGTTTTTACAAAATCTTTAAAATTAAATTAAATATATATTTAGGTAGCTCTTAAAAGTTGTTTTGATGTTGCGATTGTGACATGAACTTGACTTTGAAGTTTTAGTACTGTGACGTCATAAGAAGGAACGTTGACACGCTATAACTTTTGTAAATATTAATTATTTTCAAAAATTCATTTCGACCCACGAAATTCAATTCTGTAAATAAGTAAAAGTTTACGATAGTGTAAAAATCAATTTTTGAACATTTTCAGTGATTACTATAAATATTAGTTGATGTAATATTTAAATTTTTAGATTTTAGTTATTAATATTAGCATTTAATTTATATTTCATCAAAAGTTATATACAATTCGAAACGGTTGCCAAAGTGCGTAGTTACTATTCTAAATTTCTGCCAATTACTATGCCTACTAATTTTATCCAGCTTGTCTTTCCAAATACCTATAATTTCACTGCATTTGTAATTATATTTGTCTAATAATTATATTTATTTATGAATTTGCAGTCGTATCCCTGATGGTTTCCGGTGCTGTAACCGTGGGCTTCTACTATGTTACGAACGCGGAACAAAATCTAATACTTTCGTGCATTTTCGAGGCTCTCACATCTCTTGGAATTTCCTTAGTTTACTGCGTCATTGTGGACATGTTCCCAACTAATCTTAGGTAAGTCTTAGATTTGTTTGATTATTATATTCTAGAATACATGTTTTATACACTGAAAAAAAATTTTAGAAATTATTTTTCTGGAAATTATGTTTTGAATCTGTGTGGTTTTCGAGTCAGCAGACAGAAATTCTAAAATGGCGAACAAAATTAAATTTTTCATATCAATCTCTCCGAGTCAGTGTTGCTTTTACGAATGGAATTAGAAATAAATACATATCGTTTCAATTTAACGTTTCGGCGGTCGATGCCACCCTCTTCAAAACTGTAAATGTTTATTAAGTAAAAATAACAATTTTATTAAAATAAAAATATCGGAGAGATCCATAAATTCTAGAATGTTATTAAAAATTCACCGAGTGATGGAATGTAAGCGATATTTTTTTATTTCAATGCAGCTTCAAATTAGAAAATTTACAATGCAAGCACCTTTGAGTTGAATCATATTGAATCTCACTATGATGCATTCATTTCAATACTGCTAAAAAATAGTACAAAATAATTCTTCAATATAATCTTCAAAGCATATTATCCAAAGATGCTACGCGTATCGCCAAAAAGAAAGCGCAAATTCGATATAATTTTGAAACCACATTCTCTTTACAAATTCAATAATCGTGCATCGCCAAAAAAAACAAACAAAAAATACTCATAAACCGTCCATTTCCACGCGCTTGCAAACAAAACTCAAACGCGAACAACAGCTCGGTTGAACGCACGCACGCATACGTCCCAGGTCGAGCGCCAGTTGTCACCGTGAAAACTACCGTAACTGTAACTTGCTGCTGTCCTCGCTACACACTTGATGTCTTTCGCAACATGCAGCAAATGACGCGCGCGCGCGCGCTTTCGTTCGGGAATTTTATTTTTGGCCCGCGGGGCGCGCGCAATTATACTCGCACTAAGCGCTTTGGCGGCCTTTGGCTCGGAGAGAAAAGACTTCTTGGCACGCGATGAGTTTGAGCCGCCGCAGCTGCAAGTTCACAGATAGTGCGCGCGCGGCCTATTGCTCGATGGCGATTTAAGGTCCGATTTCATGCAGCGAATTATTCGCGGCGAATGCTATGCTGACATATAGGTGCGAGAGAGAAAGTATGATTATACCCTGTCTCTCGCACCTATATGTTGGATTGGCTCGTTTTCTGGCGCGATGCTTTATTGGCAAAGTAGAGTTGATAGGAAGGGTTTTAGTGGCGGTGACTTATACCGACGGAGCTTAGGAGCTTGACGACTTAGGGAACTTTTTGGCGGTTTAGCTATTGTGCGATGTGTCGCTTTGAAACGTAAACATTACCTTTTTGCTCGACAATCGTTTTATATTAAATCGTACTATATTTAGATTAAAATCGGTTATTATATAGAAAAGATTTTTATAAATATCACGAATAAGAGAAAAATCGGTTAGTTAAGTAACTATATAGGTGTGACCTATTTATATTTCGCGAGGAAAACAAAAAATGAAATTACAAATTGATTTCTTTGTGGCCAATGACAATTTATAATCTGTATTCATTCTCGGGGTTTACCAATATTATTTTAGAGTAGTATTTAATCAAATGCAGCTCTTTAAAACCTATTTTACTTGGATTGATCTCATGTTTTGTACTTCTTCCAGCTAAATTTTTAGACATATTCTAGCAAGATTTCCAGTTAGATTTCTAGCTAGGTTTTTATTAAGATTTTCAGCTAGACTTCTAGTTGATTGGTTTTTAATTTCGGTTTTTAAGTTAAATTATTGAAATGATAAAATAAGTATTTTCAAAAATTCAATTTTAAAAACCTAACTAGAAATCTAGCTAGAAATCTAGTTTCAATTATAGCTGGAAATCTAACTATAAATCTGACTGGAAGAAGAAATCCAGCTAGGAATCTAACTAAAAATGTAGCTAGAAATCTAAGTAGAAATCTGGCTGGAAAAAGAAATCCAGCTTGGAATCTAACTAGAAATGTAGCTAAAAATCTATCTAGGAATCTATCTAGAAATCTGTCTAGAAAGCGATCTAGATATCTAAGAATCTAACTAGAAATCTAACAAGAAATTTATCTAAGAATCAGACTAGCAATCTAACTTGGTATCTATCTAAAAATTTAACGAGATATCTCAAAACGTAACTAGAATTCTAACTGTATTTTCTTAACAGAGAAATATTCCTTACCTCTAATACAATAATACTATACAATAATATTCAAAAACAAAATGTACTCAAAATATATTTACAAACCGAGCAACAACTAACCAAACCGTTCTTATCAATTTTCAGGGTAATGGCAGCGGCGCTATCACTAACAATGGGTCGGCTGGGCGCCCTGGTGGGCAACCTCGTGTTCGGCTACCTGATCGATCTGGCCTGCGTCGTGCCGGTCGCCCTGTTCGCCGCCTTCCTCTTCGCCTGCGGCTTCCTCTCGATCTTCCTGCCGAAAACCGGCAAGGACACCCTCGACTAAAGGAACGAAGCTGTCGAAGAAACTGCATAAGCTTCACTGCACCCTCGAGATCTTCGCGTTGTCATAAGAAAAAAAAAGAAAAAAACGCATTCTTGCAGATCTTGCACGCCCTGGTGAAAAAGTGACCATTTTGAGGCTAGTCGAAGCGAATAACTACACAGCCGTTTCTCACCGATTTTGGTGAAAATGGATTGTTCTTTAATCTAGAAAAGTGTTTCGTAAGTGGTCTAAATTCTACCAGGACTCACGCGTGGCCTTTCTGTACATTCGACCTCGTGATCGTAAATTTAAAAGAAAACAAAATTACGTGCTTTAATTATCAGTGACAAATTTTGAAGTTGGAAAAGTGCGAGAGTGAAGGATGGGCCACGCTCCCGACGAGTATTCACGATGTGATAATCGTTTTATTTCATATGTTATTTTCTGTTATTTTTCGAAACTTATATACACGTTTTATACGTGCATAAATATAATATACAAAAGACATGTATTTTCATATACGCGTTGTATAAACGTAGATTGTATTGTGTACAAGTCGAACGCGAAAACGACGGCGTTTCGTTCGAGCGAAAGGAGGAAGTCCCTGCTGAAACAAATCACTTGACTAGCCATTTGATGAAGACCATCATATGTTTTATTGCATGATTAATTATATGACACTGACGAAAAAAATTGTTAGACGAATAATTATGTGATTAATCAGACGATTAATCATATGTCACAAGTGACGAACAAGTGTGATTAATCGCATGATTAATCATATGACATTACCGTTCAAAATGGTCAGATGAATAAATGTGATTAATCAGATGATTATCATTTGAGATTTCTAGATAAATTTAAAGAAAAAATGTCATTGAAAAAATTTGGATTTTCACGTACATGATATAAACCCCGATTTTTTTCAATTTCAATTTTGTTTTTAGATTTATCTGAAATATCGTGTGACTAAAAATAAATAAATCACATGTTTAATCGTGTAATTTTTTTCAGTTGGGGTTATCGTTGATTTTTTATAAATTAAGAGTATCGAATGGAAGGAACGACTGAATCTTTCGGGTTGCGTTTGCTAAGAAAATAGTTAGGATTCTGTCGTTCTTTTCAATGAAAGAGAACATGAAGAGATTGTTGTTGGTGAAGTGCAGGGGAGATAATTTTTCGTGGGGTGTCTTCGAGTTATATTTTTTCAAGTATTCGGAGTCCCCCGAAAAAAAAACATTATTATCGTTTTTACCGTTTTGTGCGCGTTGCGTGTATACATGGGACTTTTTTTGCCTTCGTTGAAATGTCTCGACGTGAGTTACGTATACTTTTAAGACGATCAAAGAGTTTTATCGGTTATCGACTAAGCAGATCATCGCGTAAACGACGATTTTTATAATCTTCGACGAGCTTGGAAATTGTGCCTTTAAAAAAGTTACTTTTTATAAAATTATGTACAGTAGAAGCGTAGGGTTAAAGATAGGGTAAGAAGTAACTTTTTGGCAAGAAGGAGAATCCCGAACTATAATCTCAAATTTAAACAATCCGTAAATATCGATATTTATTATTATAGATATATTTATTGCGAATTAATAGACTTGCTTTACGGATTTTTGCTCGGTCAATAATCGCTTAAAATCATATACCGATAATCGAATGTTACATTATATGCTTAGAATTTTCAAAATACGCACAAAAATATTAAAAAAAAAAAGAGAATAGTTATAATTATTTGGCAAAAGCGTTGGCCGAAAGCTGAAAAATTTGTTCCCAAGAACTTTCGGTCTCTCGCTTTGTATGTTATCCACGATTTCCGGGCGCGGGTGAAACACGAAATTGTTGTAACTCTGTAAATACCATACATATTTATTTATCGTCTTTTTTTGCTGCTTTCCGCGATGCTGTGAGAAATCGCGTACGATGAAGAGAAATCCGATCTCGACGTATTTGTTAATAGTGTTTTATCATCGCATAGCTATACCATTGTTATTGTTATTTTTCTGTATAAATATTATACACTGTTATTGTCACTATGAAAATTTAGAAAAAAAATGTATCTTTAATATATATATAAACGTAATAATTATAAGTAAATATGTTCGCTAAATACGCTTTCGAGGTACCTTACGTATTCTTATATGTATAATGCGTTAAGTTTGTTATTAAATATTCGCTTTCTAGTTAAATTGTTTTAAGTGTATGAAAAGAATATCACGGTTTTAGCGATATCAATGATTTTTCTTTAATGAAAAAATGTTATACAAACTTTGAGCGTGTTTATAAAGTAGTTGTAAGTATTGTAAGCGTGCGTTGTATTTGTAATGTACAATAAAATTATGAGAAAAGTATTGATATAGCTAAAACCGACAGAATTTTCATTGTATAAATGTTTTATAGGCGTAACTCAAATTGTTTTGATGAGCAGTTCATCAAAATGTTATATACGTAGCACATATGCAATTGAGATCTTGAGATTTACCCAACAGGAAATAAAAGTATTTTGCATATGTATTTATGCGTATGATTATTTTAATGTTCATCCTATTTAGTAAATAAAATTTAATTAAAAAATATTAAGTTTGTTTTTATTTCAACATCAAAGTTAATCTCCTACTACTATACCTACTATTACATAAAAATCTATTTTATAAATAATATGTTTTTCTGTTTTTCAAATATAAAGATTGAAAGCAACAAAATTATAAGTCTTAAAAAATCGTACTTCAATTTAAAAAAAATAATATTGTACAATTAACAAATAAAAGTCATACATAATGAAATAATGAAAAACTCTATGATTCATCATAAAGAAAAATCTTTTGATATAGCATCATTTTCTGCATTGCAAAAGTAAATTTCTTGAAAAAGATACAACATGTATAATGTGAATAACACTTGCAATTATACAAAAATTATAAACCTAAAAATGTTCCAGTATTGTTTTATCAAAGAGTTTTTCAAAGAGCAATTGAAATAAAAAGGATAATTAAAAATAAAGGATGGCAAGGTATGTGCAGATTTGTAAGTACTTTGTATAAAATAAAAGATATTGTAAGATTTTCTTGAAATCCAAGATTTCCTTTACTTTAAATAATAAACAAAATTTATTTGATAGATGTCCATTGAACAAATGCACATAAAATTTATTTGATACGTTATGTAAAAACTAATTATAAAAGATGTATTTATCAGCAGAACACTATGAAATTTAATTCTACCATAAAACCTTTCTCTAATATGTAAAGAGCTTTAAATTATAAGTCAATTTTGAAGTTCCAAAGCAAACTGTACAATAACATTAAACTTAAAAATTAACTTAAAAAATAAAAATAAATCATATATACTGATATATTCGGTGCACAAATAAATACAATAAAATAAAAATATACAGTTCAAGAAAAGACAAATTTCTTTTTCAAAAATTGATCTATTCAAATCATTTTTACGCTTACATTCCATTTAAATTAAGAAAATACGCTTGTCGAAAAGGGTCGCTCTACATTTGATGCTTAAAATGCTACTTCAAAAAGGACTGCGAAAAAAAATTTTTTTTTCAAATAAAATTCATAAAGCAGAATTTTTATAATTTGCTATTTACAATAAGATACTTCAACTGTCGATTCCAGAAACCACTTTTACGTCGAAGTTTAACTTTGACTTACAATAACGCTCGATTAGAGTCCATTTACACTGACAGCTAGCCAAGACCCTGAATAATTTTTCAAAATATTGACATATGCACAGTAAACATATATACGCACACACACATACATTAGTAAAGAGAATGAACTAAAAAAGGCTGAAACTATAATTATTGACCATCAATTATTCAAGTATTGAAAGCTATATTCTTATATCAATCAAAACTGAATCCAAATTTATTTAAAGTAATTATATGAACTGAAAGAAAATATAATTATTGTAAATCTTTGTAAAATAAAATAAGTTTCATATTTTTTCTTTTAATTTCTAACAATATGTACTATCTTTGGTCCTTAGAAAATTAAAGTAAAATGATATCATACTTCAAATACACGAATAACACTTTAGTTTCAGCCTTGAAGTATAAACCAAAAGAATATTCTTCAGTGGTCCCACTGCATGGGGATAGGATCTGCCACTACTGAGGGTCGGGGGGCTTTCGACCGCTGGAGACTTCGTGGAGCGAGCGTAGAGTCTAACTGCTGTCCACTTGAGACTTACGAGCCCTTCCCTAGGTTTTCTTCCACGAGTAGTACATTTCTAAGGGTCGATTAACTCGCCAAAATTTGTCGTTTACCTGGCGAAGCGTCTGTGAGCCGCTCAGTACAACCAATTGACCCGGAGTCGGTGCTATGTAAATGCAAAAGTTGAGTAGCCTATCAGACTCGGAGAGCAGTTCGGTGTCCAAGTCCAGGGTCAGTCTCATCGCCAGGTATTTACTCAAGTGGTCCACTGAAATGTTCAAACAGATGGATTATTTCTTTTACCAATTTTTTTGTTTTAATTATTTAAGAATAAATGTATGTATTTTTCTTTTAGTCAGTTAAGATAGTTGCTATCAGTGGCTGACCAGCTAATGTCAATAGTTGATCACTTTTGCTCTTACATTAGTATTTTGCAATTAAAATTTGACAATAATAAAGTAAACTAGTTTTACTAAACACCTTCATATTTATGCTATTTTTCCAATTTGTCTTAAAATATTATAAGCAAAAGTGATCGATTACTAGAGGCTGATTGATTACTGATACCACTATCATACTAACTTCCTTATGTTTAAGAACCAATTACCTGTAGCATTTGCTGTAGTTTTGATATATCTAATGCAGTTTTCTTTAAGTGCCTTAATTAAGGAATTATCACCAGCCATCTCCGTGGGATGAGGTTTAAATACTAATTCTATTTCGTTCAGCATCAAAGGCTCACTAGATCCTTCACCTTCCGTATCCACCATAGAGTCGTTGCCACCTGTTTCAGCCTCTGCACTAGAAGAATCATTTTCTGAGTTTTGTAGGCTCTTTAGTCTTTTTGGTGGTTTGGGATTAGATGGTACTGGTGAAGGCGTTGTTGAATTTCTCGATGTTGTACCTAATATATAATGATACATTATGAAATTTCAAATATGTTATAGAAAATAACAATGAAATAGACGCTTTAAATGCATTCTTTAATTAAAGAGACATATATAATTCAATATTTACCAGACACTGCAGGACTGATCGAAGGCTGCGGCGGTATACCATTTGAATTTATCAAGTGATTCTCCCTGCTACCACCATTGCTCGACTGACAGATTGCACTTTGGGAGGAGTCACTCTGGTTAGCTGCCAGGACAGCTGGATTTGGAGTAGCTGGCGCACTGACATTTGGCGTATTATTGTACGACGCCGTATTGTTGACATTTTCAGGTTCATTGGCATTTTTCCTCGAACGTTGTGGCCTGTTTCGACTTTGTAGTTTGATTCCTTCAGTGATGGAATTGACGAGAGCCGCTTGAGAGTGCGAATTGTTCAGTTTTGCCAAAACTCGCTCTTGATGGGCTTCGTACTCATCTCTGCTTGGATAGATCTTGGAAATTAATAGATCGAAGTTTGGGTCTGGCCTCAAGGAACGTTTTGATGCAAGCTTTTTTCTGCAAGTTGGACATTCCTAAAATCATAATAGTTAATAGTTAGTAATTAATTATGAACTATATTCTTATCTATGTTATCAATACTGAAAACTGATAAATTATATTTTTATTTAGTAAATTTGAGAAGCCTAAAGACCTATTATACAAAGTATCATTCATAATTCTTTTCTTTTTTAAACCAGTAAATCTACATTATAATCGTAAATCCTATAGAGGCAATATCTTATTACCTGTAATATATTAAAATAAAGATAATAAATCTTGAAATTTAAGTAATTAATAATTATAAATTAAATATTTATCTAACATTAATAACTGTAGCTTGTAAAACATGTCAAGCCTTACAAATTATCAATAAATGAATTATACAGTTTGATCACCCTATTAATGATTTAAATTCTCTTTTAAAAAATTTCTACACAAAATAAATACAACCTTTATCAACAAATCCCACTTTTAAAACACCCATTGCAATAGTAGTTTAAATAAAAGTGACAAGTATGGTTGCAAGCTCTTGTCAGTCCTTAATCCATACTTATCCATTCTCAAGCATACCTAAAAGATTTGTATCAATAATAAAAAACTGATTTTCTATTTTCATAACTAAACTTGTGTTGTAGTGTCAACAAATGTACAAGCCAATAAATAAAAACCTCAAGACATCCACACTCAAACATCCAAAACCCTAAGCTACAACCAGTCAAAACTCCATCGCACTGCCCCAGTATAAACAAAAGCCAACACCGCGAACATACACACACCCAACGCTTTCCATCCGCACCCAGCAGCTAACCTCAAAAACCCCAAGCTCCCCATCCTCGCCTCCTCCCACCCTCAAAATCCTCCCACAAACTACCGCACTTTCCACACATCCCAAAAAGCCAAGAATCCCCACTGAGCTCGGTCACCTTGTTCCCGCTCCTGAGCGCGGTGATGATGCAGTCGGAGCAGAAGCGGTGCAGGCACTCCATGGTCGTCATCGTCTTCTTGAGCATGTCCAGGCATATCGGGCACATGAGCTCGCTGTGGAGGCTCCTCGGGCTGACGGCGATCTCGGTGCTGTCGGTGATGGCATCCTGGGGCGTGCGGTGCAGCTCGTACAGCGACAGCTCCCAGGTTTTGTTCAGGCCGACCTGCTCCGTCGACGCCATTGTCGAGAGGCTGCTGCTGCGGCGCGGCGCTTGCGACTGCTGATGCGGGCCAAAATAGTGTGTGCCAGGTATACAAATGCACTGACAGCGCGGCGAGGAGTGGGAGAGAGAGAGTTTTTTATTTGGGGGTGTCACACTGCCTGTGTGACGTCGCGGAATTCCCCATTTACGTACTCTGACCGAGAATATATAGTTTTTAACGCAAACGTGACACGCGGGTAATTTAATTTGCCAAGCGAGCATTAAAATGCTCTCTCAACACACGGAAAGGTATAAGAAATAATAATAGTTGTTCAATTTTAAATAAGATACATGGGATAACCTCCTAAGATCTTATGTATATTTTAGTCTTTGAAGTTACGAGGTAAAAGAGTATATAAAAGTATCAGAATAAAAGAGTGTCGCCATCGGCTGTCGAACTCTGAGTGACTGCTGGTGAGCTTTGGGTGATAGTGCCTCGCTCTGTTCTCCTTGTGGGTGGTGACATTGGTGGCGTCGTTGAGGGCGCAAAGGGAAGAAGGGGTAAGTATGAGTATCTCCCCTCCTTCCTTCACTTGGTGAATGAGAGAGAGTTTCCACTGGGCTCTCCCCGCGTCGCCGACCAATCAGCGAAAGGTTGCAAGGCCCGTAATGCACGAGGGGGAGCGGGAGGGAGAGGGAGAGAGAGATAGAGTGAGAGAGATTCTTTTATCCAATTATTATAGTAACAAATTTTTGTTAATAATTATTAAACCCCCTCATACACATTCAATTTAATGCACACACAAATATCCATCAATTAATTAAATTAATGAAATTTACATATGCGAATTTGCAAAATTTTTGTATTTGCTTACGATATTCCAAACTCACGAAAACGCGGAATTATTAATTAATTATTTTTATATTTTTAGTAACCCTGCCTCAACTATTAACTATTTTAACGCGCTCAATTTTACTTAAAAATGATCAATTTTATTATTATAAATGAATTGTGCTACAGTGTGCCATTTAGAACTAAACTACGCCGTCTCGTGCTAAAATATGCCAATTTGTGCCAGGATATGCCAATTTATTGTAAAAAAAATAGAAAAATATTTTCTTAATAATTCTATTATGTCTATAATCTGTACCGTACTGTGCTAATCTGTGCCAGACTGTGTAGATTCGTGCTAAGCCATGCCAATCTTAAAAAAACGGTAGACAAAGTATTTTCTTTCAAAATTTGTGACTAAGTATGACACAAAGTGCCACAATGTGCGACACTATGCCAAAGTGTGTCGAACTATGCCAAACTGTGCCAAACTGTGCGAAACGTCCGAAATGGCATAGGTTTAGCATGACTTGGCATAGTTTGGCACAGTTTGACACAATTGGGCACACTTTGGCACACTTTGACACAATTTTCATTTCCACTAGGGTAATACCAACATTATTTAATTATGTGATATAAAACCAGTATCTAGTAGCAAACATTTTATTTATAATATCCAAAGAAAAATGAATCAACCTAATATAAATATAATAGAGCTGTTTAGTAAAATAATTCACTTTATTATCATTAACTTTAAATTGAAAAATATCAATGTTTATAACCTTCAAATGTAATAACATAAGTGGTCGACTATTGACAATAGATGGTCGACTACTGGGCTTTTTACCCTATGTAGTCAATGAAAGTCATATATAAAAAATATTATACATTTAACATTATTGAGATGAAGTTGTTGAGATGTTTTCTTAAACATAACATTTGACCTGAAGTCTGTAATGCTCAGTATTGTTACCTAAGAGTAAAAAATTATATTTTTATACGTTGGTAACACCAACACTCTCTGCTTTTCTTTTTGATATATTCAATATATATGTCTATCTCTCTCTCTCTATAGGGGAGAGCGGGGCACGCTTGGCAGGTCAACTTTGATCCAGGCTATGTTAAAAACTAATTGACTTTAAGAAGCTTAAAAATCGTAGCCTACTTATTAACTATCACCGAAATTAACGCCGTCCTTTGTAAAAGCATACATGTATAATATTTTTTGTATATTTATCGAAATGAAACCTGCCAAACGTGCCCCGCTTTTTTGACTAGCGGGGTAACATTGGCATGCGGGTGGGGCGAAATTGGCGCGGTATTGCAGAATAAAGTTCAAAGCTTCAAATTAGAAAATGTGATCAGGATTTGGTTATAGGTAAAAAAACAAAGGTTTTGATATTAGAATTAATTTACTTTTATTAATGTACATCAATTAGAGTCAGTCTGTTACATTATTCTTATTATTACTATAACATATTTTTATTAAATTTATCACATTTTGTTTCATTCTTATTATTATGATAACATTTTTACTAAATTTATCACATTTTGTTTCTTTCTTATAAATTAACGTAACTTAAAAATCTTTGTAACATTTACACTCTTTTAGTATTTTATAAATGATTTGAAAAATGTTAACAATTTTTTTTTAACTTACAGTAATAAAATACTGAGATCAAAATAACAAAGTAAAATAAAATATATTTTGCACTGATAACTGCTTTTCTTAAAATAAAAAGTCAGTCGTCACTTAGTTGCTAATTAGTTCAGTATTGTAAGACAATGGAATATACTGAATTTGACTATCCGAAAAAATAATTAAAACGATACTCACTCCTGATTTCTTCGAGCTCCGAAACATTTACATGTAAAATGAGGTTATGTACGCGAGGTTCCATTCAATGTCACAGCGCTTCAAGTGCCAAGCGTTCCCCGTCTCACCTGCCAAGCGTGCCCCGCTCGGAATATCTTTTTCAATTAAAAAAATCTTTCTTTGCATTTAGTTTAGGTTAATAAAAAAAAAAGGAATTAAAAGTTCGAAAATTAAACTTTCAAATTAGACCATATGTAAGTCAGTGTATACATTCTTTCTTAGTTTACCTTGTGATGGAAATATCGATGCGAGCGTCGTATTTTAAGTAAAATATTCAATCTAAGTTATTATTTTTATTTTTAATTTAATTTTAACATATCGGGTATTGAAAAAAAGTTTATTGATTGAGGAATTAAGTAGAGAAAAGATCATTTTAAAATATGAATTTTTAATATGAAAATTTTAGCTGCCAAACTGACCCGGCATGCCAAGCTTGCCCCGCTCTCCCCTACGTATGGACTTTAAGATTCTCGCGCGAGACGTCGTAGAGTCAACATCTCTTAAATCTTGCTTACGCTCATATACCTAGCTTGATCTCTCCTATCGACCGTTAGTAAGAATTTTCGAAAATTTCGAATTCCACATCGGTTGGCGTCTCTTTTGTCCACGTACAGAGAACTTATACAAGGTGCGGTCGTGTTCAAATTTGGATTTTGGATTCAGAGTTCTCTACACACTATCCGCTGACATTCATGGACTTGGGAATTTGATATCGCCTACTTCATTATTTACAAGATAAGTTTCACATTCCGAATTTTCCCTCCTTGTGTAAGAAAAAGTAAAAAAGTATTGTAATAATTTGTGCGTGATAAAGGGAATAATTTGAGTTATTTACGGTCAAATCTTGTTTTGAATTTAAGTACTGTTTTTTTATTGATTCTATTATTAGTTTTATATATTTTTTTTGTTTGTACAAACTTTATTTGACTGTTAAATAACCATTTTCTTAAGGGGTATTTCGAATCCATACATAGCAAATTGTACTAACTTTCTTAAGTGTGGGAGTCGTTGTACGAGATGTTGGGTTTTTTATGACAGATTTTGAAATTAAGTCACTGTGATTTACGCAGCTGCGTTTTGACTAAATCAATCAATTTGATTTTAATTTTAGCTAACAATATTGTCAATTTATACATCAAGTCATAGCTTATTATAGTTTATAATTTTCCATAGGTTTGAAATTCACGATAATCAATTTCTTAAATAAAAAAAAATACAATAAAATTATATCCATTAATAAGGTATCTAATCTATCATTTATTCCTTTCATTTTAATTTTCAATTCATCAAGTTTTCAATCGGGTATTTCATCTCGAATTATATAATTTAATATATTGATTTTGATACCCAAGTCAACGTATTGAATTCCACAATTTTTAAGCTATGACCTTTCTTTGTATATTACTTTATAAACCCAGCGAGTGTTGACATACCCAAGTTCATTCGGGTTGTATTTGTATTGCGTTCTTGTCCTGTGTTATGTACGTATGTATTAGACTTTCAATTTAACGTAGCCTTGTTGGCTGATATTATTATTACTTTGTAATTTTAAAATCTTATATACTGAGCCTTTGCTGAATATTTTCATTTCATTTTTATAAACTTTTTGCGTTTGATATTACAATAATATATATTTTTATTTCTCTTAACTATTTATAAATTCATTAAACATAAAATTTTTGGTATTACAACTTAGTATTCTTTTCATTTATATTAGTTAGGCCATCTACGGATTGTACTTTATTTTGCTTGTAATTAATTATTACTTCATAATCAATAATAGTATATTTTAATAATTTTAAGAAACTGCTGCTCTTTGTAATAAAACTTTTAACATTTGCGCTTAATTCCATGAATCAAGCCCGTTTGTCTTGTGGTTTATTTTATTTCATCTTATATTATAGGTATATTGATATTTAACATTAGCTGTACTTTTGCGTGTTACTTGACTACAGGAATTTTATATTCTGAATCGTTAATTTATAAGTATTTATTAATCTAGTTATTAGTAGTTGCGGTTCAATCTGAAAGTATCTTTAAGACTAGCAATTTATTAGTTTACTTAAATTAATAATAAAGTTCAATTGTATTTTATATTCTCTTTACTTATCATTGTTGTATGCAGTATACTTTCATTGTTGTCACATCGGTATTTACTTTTTAAGGTTTACACTCAACAACGTAGTTAGACGACATTGTTTTCGACTGTTTTTTTGACGCATTAATTAATAAGACTATTAATTCTACTTATTTTTAAAGTTTATTCAATTAATAATTAATAATTTTTCAAATAATTTAATCAAATATATTATTATTTAGTTTTTTGTCTGCCACATTTTTCCATTTCAACTACATTATTATTGCAGCATTTTAGTGTTTTTTTCAGGGAAGGGTATTTAGATATACTAATATTTTATTTTATTTATTATTTTTCGCCTTACCAATCTAGCTCATGTAACGTCTGAGATATTTTTATTGTAGTGATATTCCCTCTGTATAGCCGCGGGGCACGGGGTTTCGATATTGTTTACTTATTTTAGCCAAGGTTATAGTAACTATTAATAATTCAATATTAAAGTTATTTTTATTTTATCCTTACAGTTCATTTTGTGTGGATATTATATTTAGAAAGCTCATTTTTTTTGTTTATTTTTTTTTATCCACGCTTGATAAGGTGAATTCTGTTTTTTCATATCTTTCTGAGGTTTAATTTCAATTCGCCTTAAGATTTAAGATAGTTCTACCTCATACTTACTAATATGGCCTCTAAAAGGAAAATATTCGAAATTGGTAAAGAGTTAGATGATATTCATGAAAATAAAGAGTCATCTCCTGATCATAACAAACGTAGTCAAATTAGTGATGCAAATGCTAAAACTGTTTCTGGGTCTCCCCCAGTCTCCCAAAATCAGACTGATACTTTCAGCCTTGAAAATTTTTGAGGGACAATCAAGGAATCGATATACGGAGGACTCCTTGGCTCCGTTCCTGGTCTATGTGTATGATAATCGCAAATACTATAACTTAGGTAATTCTCACATTTTGTTTACTGGTAAAAAAATTGCAAACGCTGGCATTAAAGTCGCAGGTTTATGTAAAGCTGGTATACAAAAATTCTCAATCACTTTTAACTCTTTCTCTGAAGCAAATTGGTTTATAGAAGTAGGTGTGTATAAAATTGATCAAAATTGGAGGGCTTTTATACCAAATGTAGTTATATTTAACATTTCGTTAATTCGTGACATCCCTCCGGAAATTAGCCTTGACATAATTGAAAAAGGATTATCCTTTCCTGACAATTTTGCAATAGAAAGAATTGAACGTATTCATAAAAAATCCCTAACGAGGTTAGTATTTATAGAGTTTACTATAATGTGTATAAATTTAATTCTGTCGCGTTGCGTTGTTATAATAGTCAAAGGTTCGATCATGGTTCTAATTCATGTAAAAATCCTACTAGATGCGTTAACTGTAGCGGTAGTCATGAAGATGCTTGTCAATCTCCTCAGCATTGTGCAAATTGTAAAGGAAACCATGCAGCAAATGACAAAATTTGTATTTTCTTCGAATTCAATCGAGAAGTTAACGCTTTAAAATCTTTAAAAAATATTAGTAGATCACATGCTATTAGTATAGTCAGACAAAGCTATAAAATGGGATGGGAAACGACACTTGGGGGCCCCATTAGTCGTATTGCCAGTTGAGATCCTAATCCTTATTTAGACAAAAGATTTGAAAACAATGGAGAAGAACTCGACCCAAACGTTGAAAAACATATCGATATTAATATTTCTCCAACAGGTACGCTCGACAAAGCATTAGAAATTAATCATAACAGTCCAAACCCCGAGATCAGGGGAGGGGAGGGGACGATCCCTCACTCGCCTTCTCCCTCGCGGGTTTCCCCAGTCTTTTCACAACTAAATACTATTCCTAGTTTTGCTAATAGTTCTGTTATAGTTTCTGGAAATTCAGTTGACAGTTCTGTCAATTTACTTTCTCGTCAATTAGGCGAGAATTATCCCTGTCAGTTTGTTAGTCATGAAGTTGTTATAGAACATAGTTCCAAGTTAAATAGCTCTGATTATGAAGTAAAGTGCAGCAAGGAGAGCGACTTAAATGGCTCTAAATCTCTTGACTCTTCTTGTCCAATTGCCCCTTTACCCCATATTGTAGGTAAAGCAACTTTAAATCACTTTTTCCCTGATTTCAATAAAGTCAATAAACATTATAGTACAAAAATAACTCTGCTCCCAATAAAAAACCCATCCAAAACACTACTATAAATATATCTAAAATAAATCAAAACTCAACCTCAAAAAAATTTAACGAGGATTCTGAAATAAACACTTTAAATTTAGATTCCGAAAACGATTTAAATTTTGGCAATAGTAACAAAAGTCCACTTTCAAAAAACAATTCCCCACAAAAAGTTTATGAAAATTCACTCGATTCTGCTAGCAACTTCCCTTTAAATGCTACTCCCTCCCCAAACTCAAAAAGAAAAAAGAAAAGGACTATAAAACTCAAAACTTCTAATTTTGAAGGTAAAGAAAAATTATTTGATACATTAAGGGGTCTTAATCCGGATTTATCTTTTGTTGAAGATAGCTTTGTTATCTCTACAGGTGGTGATGAAAAAATTTAAAAACTTGGTTTTTTGGAATATCAATGGTATAAAAAATAAATTTGCAGATTTAATTAATTTCTCTAAATCTTGTGATATTTTAGGTTTAGCTGAAACAAAACTAGAAGATAACCGGTTTAATATTTCAATTCCGGGATTTGACTTTATCAAACAAAACAGAAACAATTGTTTAATAGATCATGGTGGTGGTATGGTTATTTATATCCGAAATCATATTAAGTTTACTACCTTTTCTCCTTATTCCTCATGGTATGGAGTTTATTGGTATCAAAATTGTTAGCAAGGATTTTTCTTTACATATTGGATTTGTCTATAACCCTCCTAACAACATTATTAATAAAGTTAACTTTGAACATTTTTTGAAAAGTTTTACTTCACTCCCTAATTTTATATGCATGGGGGATTTTAAGCATAATTATTGGGGCAGTGAAGTCCCTAATCAGTTAGGCATAAATCTCGCCAGTTCTTTGGAAAAATTTTCTGAGATTACTGTTCTCAATGATGGTTCTGCTACAAGGGTGTGGCATAAGATAGTTGTCCTGATTTATCTTTCTGTAGTTCCAATTTATTTGATAGGTCGAATTGGTTTGTAATTTTTTTTCTACGTCACCTTGTAACAAAAAAATCTCCCTATCCAAAGTTAATTGGGAAATCTTTGGAGATAATGTTGAACTTTCCAAAAAATGCTAATGGTAAATGCTAATGGTAGAATTAATGTCGAAAATACTCAAACCCCCAGAAAAGTTCCTTCCTCGACAATTTGGTGGGATGAGGAATGCGCCAAAGCGGTCGAGGACAGGCGTGAAGCCCTCAAAGCTTTTAAACTTAACCCATCTCTAGAAAATGCAACCAAATGTAAATAAATTAATAAACAATCAGCAAAAACTTTACGTGAAACCGAAAACAAAAAATTTAAGAATTTTTTAGCCTCTCTTAACCCCTCTCAGCCTCTGTTACATAATTTCAAATTTATTAAACGATATAAAAACCGATTCTATAAAGACCCTCAACCTAGCGTAAGTACTAACATCGATTCCAATATTCCTGAACTTATTTCTGCTTTCGACATAATTTCTAACACATATCAATATCCACATACTCCATCCTTCGATTATCAATTTTCCAAGGATGAATCATTAAATAATCCTATATTATTATCCGAAGTAATATCCGCCATAAATAATTCAAAAAATAATTCTGCTCCCGGCACCGACGGCTTAACATACTTACTATTAAAAAACTTACCCAACTCAGCTTTTCAATGGCTTACTAACTTTTTCAATCATATCCTTAACTCTGGATCTTTTCCTAATGAATGGAATAAATTTAACATTTGTTTTATCCCGAAACCGGGTGGTAAAAGTTTTAGACCTATTTCATTAGCCTGTACTATTTTAAAATTTTTAGAGAGAATATTAAATGATAGACGCCAATGGTGGGTAGAGAATCATAAAATTCTTCCGAATTATTTCTATGGTTTTCGTCGAGGTAGATCTTGTCATGATTGCCTAACCAACCTTCTAACTGATATAGAATTAGCTAATTGTCGTAGACAACTTCTTGGTCTTCTTAGTCTTGACCTAGAAGGAGCCTACGATAATGTCAATCTTATTGAACTCATAAAAATTCTAATTGAATGGGGTATTCCTCCCCATATTGTTAAATTTATTTACAATTTGATTAGCTCTAGAGAAATTTTTGGATTTTATAAAGAGAAAAAATTTGCTGATGGTTTTACAAATAAAGGGTTACCGCAAGGTTGTATTTTAAGTCCCTTACTTTTCAATATTTATTTGTGTTTCATCTACCGTCATATTCCTGCTCAAATTATTTGCCTAACTTTTGCGGATGACATTTTAATCTATATTTTATATACAAGCATCAATCTTATTTTACAATCTTTAGATAAATCTCTTTCCAGATTACAAAAATGGTTCCACTCACTCAATCTTTCTATTTCACTTTCTAAAAGTAAATTGGTTTTTCTAGGTTACAACAGTCATTAAATATTACCCAATTCTTTTTCTGTTTCACTGTCAAATCAAAATTTATTTAATGTAATTTCGTTTAAATACTTAGGGGTTCATTGGGATAATTATATGAATTGGGAGTTACATATCAATAAAATTGCTGCTCATACAAAATTAAGTATTGCCATGATATTTTCCATCGGTAATTTTAATTGGGGGTTACATCCCCATACACTCTTGCTTTTTTATAAATCAATTGTTAAACTGTAACAAAAGAGCCCCCGCCGGATGCTCAAGAGCTCCACCAGGGTTCGGATGGGGGTTAGGTGTAAGATTATTATGAATTAAATAAATAGAGATGTTTATTGAAACGTAATTATAATACGAGATTTATTTATCTCAAACATCCAACAAAAATATTTACAATAAATTAATAATTAATCTAATTCAACTTAATAGGGTTAGACGCGAAAACCGTTCCTTATCTGGCTTGATCACAGCAATCTCCCTTAATCTATAACATAAAAACAGGCGGAAACCAAAATACATTAGTTAATTTACCTAATACTTATAACCTATTTAACGCGTACATAGAACATTAATCTATTTTAACGATTATAAGGTCGATTTTGTTGATCTTCCCGAGGTTAAAGGTATGTGAAATAAAAGTCACATTAACGTTTCGGTGGCTATGCCACCCTCTTCAGAATAAACTGTAAAGAGGTTTTTTATTAAATTATGAAATAATATTCAAAGTTAGTACAATAATTTAGTAAATACAATTAAAATTTTATAATATGTATAAAAACAGCGTGGAGTCAATAATATAAAAAATAAAAATTACCTAAACGGCGAGTCAGTGATGAAAAGCAAAGACAAAAACAAAGCTTCCTCCTCCGCAAGTGGAGCGGGGAGGAAGAAACTCGCGAGTGCGAGAGGTGTTGTTGCACTCGTGGTTTATTTTTGTTTGGACCAAGTGACAGCGGAATAGTCTCCTTATATAGGAAACTGTCTACGGCGTGTGTTTGCGTTCGTTTCGACGGGCAACGTTATAGCATGATTGTTTATTTTGATTTGTCATATTTTCATGTTGTGTAATAAGTGTGTATATATGTTATTGAGGTTTTGTGTATCATCTTTTTTATTTATTGCATTCTGTTGCAAGTGAATATATAAAATTTCAGATATTAGGCGTTTATTTTCTATTGGTTCTTTATCGAGGATTTCAAATTTTTCAAAATCAAAGTCATGTTTTAATTCATTTCTATGAATAGCTATAACGTTGTCTTTCGTTTTTGTCTTTGCTTTTCATCACTGACTCGCCGTTTAGGTAATTTTTATTTTTTATATTATTGACTCCACGCTGTTTTTATACATATTATAAAATTTTAATTGTATTTACTAAATTATTGTACTAACTTTGAATATTATTTCATAATTTAATAAAAAACCTCTTTACAGTTTATTCTGAAGAGGGTGGCATAGCCACCGAAACGTTATTGTGACTTTTATTTCACATACCTTTAACCTCGGGAAGATCAACAAAATCGACCTTATAATCGTTAAAAAATACTCCGAGGAATAACGTCATATTAGAGCTTCGTCTCTAACTACATATTAATCTATTTGATTACAATGTATATTTAACCTCTACACTCGTGGAGGCGCGTCTCCACGAGGCCGCTTCTAGTATTTACTAATAATCCGGGAGCGCCCGTCTTATTAGTGTTTTCTATCCGTCACACTGGAGTACCTTTCAAGGAGCATCATGGAAGGTTCTCCAGTGCAACAGACACGGGGGCACCCGTAAGTCTGGCCGGAGGTTTCCCTATTCTAAAATTCGGACTTTCGGACGGACGGGCGTGTGGCTGAAGAGCGGCTCAGCTCACAGCCCGGGTGCGTTTTTCTTACCGGTTCATCTACCGTTGGACCTCGAGCGGGATACGCCTCGCTACGATATCCTCCAGCAGATGTACCGATACTTAACCGCCTGCACCTCAGGATACTGACCGAGGAGCGCCTCGAGTCAGGAGCCTGGATATGCCGGCGTGAGTCGTGTACGCAGCCACAGACTCCTCTACTCGTAAGCGCGATCGAGCGTGCTGGGGCACCAACTCAGCGCCCGCGAGTAGACTGCCGATCTCCAACTACTTTTTTTTTTTTTTATTTCCACACGGTATACGAACTAGTGGCTGTTATGGTTAACAGCCTGTTCGATATGTCCTCATTACCATTACTGGTCTCATCAGGAATAAACCTTGTCTGTAATTTGACCGTATCATAACTGTCTTGAATCCTCACGTTAAAAAGCGTTCCACGCTTGGACTCTCCAGATGCTGAACCCTCGATGAATCAAAGCATGGAGAACTGTGAGATAACACAGGTATGAGAGATCGTGTAATATCTGAGGTAGCTTATATTAGGCAGAGGGCTGATAGTGAGTATCCAGTGGAGGATAGCTTTGGATAGGAAATGGGGGAAGGAAATTAAGCCAGGTGATAAATATATTTAAAGGTTAAGCTACAGAAACAGACTGTAGTATTCTAGTTTATTAGGAATAATAAATAATTATTTCACAGTCAAAATTTCCATACACATAAAATGTTAAAATAAATTCATCAGTCGTAGCTTCTCACCAAGACAAAATAATTCCAATGTCATCGTTGCATATATCCGCACACTCGCGTAATTATTAAATAACACACATACATCCATCCATTCAACTCACACATTCCATAAGATAATTCTATTCAATTCGGTCGTACATTAAAACGTGGAACGTTAGTCGAGCCGCAAAGACGCGCGCTCTCGTCGTGCACGCGGCTTGAATCACGCGTATCAGTTTTTTCTCTCTCTCTTTCTCTCTCTATACTCAACTTTCAGTCAGAAGCAGGAGAGCAGATTCTTTGCTGAGACAGATCGCAGGTGGGCGCTCGCTGGCACGCAAAACAGGCACGAGACTGGCTCCGAATATGTCTTGCCCGTCCTCGCCCTTTTCTACTGCGGGTGATGGTGAGTTGACGCAGCGCGTCGTTCTCGCTGCATACCCGCTGATCCCGTTCGTCCGTGGTAGCGACCCTTTCGGGAGTGGTATCGAACGTGAAGAGAGAGAACTCGTGCAAGACGACACGCTTTGCACTCGGTATCGCAGGAGCCTCTATCTCGCAGGCCTCCTCGATCTGATCTAATGCGGACAAAATCGCGCTCGGCTTGAACCGCCGAATTTCCACTCTCCCGCACACAAACACACATACACTCACACTGCGCTGCTCGGCCAGATGTGCGATCACGCGACATATTACGTAACCGGCCGAGCTCGCCGATGATCCTTCCAGACTTTTCCTTAGTGCGCTCTACATTTATTTATATCTCCATTATTCTGTTCCTTACAATACCTAGAAACTGTGTGATAGCGAAGGACCAGGGGAGCAGTATCACATGTATTATCTTAGACGTTATAAATAGATAAAATAAATAAAAATAAATAAAATATTCTCTCTTTTCCATTTTTATTTTTTAATCCTTCTTCTCTTCTCTTTTCCCTTCTTATTCCCCCTTTCTTTTTTTTCCCTTCCCTTTTTCCCCCTTTCTTACCCCTGTTATTCAAATAAGTTGGTAATGAGAGTTATCACAAGATTTAAATATCAATTTTGTTATTAATAAAAAATTCGACAATATCAAAGCCTAAGTAACAGTCTAAAAGATTAAGAGTATCACAGACGTTATCACCTATTTTTATGTTCTCTTTGGCCAGTCTGTTTAACAAAGCCCGTCTTCCGACTGTATAAAGGGGACAATAAAACAGTAAATGTTCAACATTATGAACATCATTACCACAATCACAATTTTCATTGACATTGAATCCCTTAGAATAGAGGTGGAATCTGGCCTTAGTATGGTTACTTTTGAGTCTATTAACATAACAGATTTTTTCTCTGCAAGCCCCAGAATTGGAAAACCAGGTTTTAAATGAAAAGGTGTTATTGTTAACAATATATCTTACCCCCTTATTACCCCCTCCATAATTATTGATATACTGTTTCATTTCATCAAGAAGAAAATTTTTAAAAACAGGATATACATCAGAGAACCATACCAGTTTGTAATCAGTCAGATGTTTAAGAGAACCCTCTTTGGCTAAAAGGTCCGCCTTGTCATTATAGGAGATGTTAGAGTGAGAGGGGATCCAATATATTCTAACCGTACAACCTCTAGATTGGAGGAGGTGTAACTGTTCTCTAATGAGGGAAACGTAAGCGTGCATACTAGAGTTGAGACCGTGAGAGTTTAAAGCAGAGATGACGCTGAGGGAGTCAGAAAATATAGCAAACAAAGCACAGTCAGAAATTAGGCAGTTACGAGGGTAGTTCAATAAGTCTTTAGAATAAAGTATAAAAACAATTTTTTTTGGGTAAATTTTTTTTTATTTTTCAACATAATCTCCTTGGAGCTCTATACACTTGGTCAATCGCTTTTTAAGTTTTTTTAATCCTTCAGAAAAGTGCGTTTTCGGAAGTACCTCAAAATAAGCACTTACAGAGGCAATGACGTCTTCGTTGTCCGTAAATCTCTGTCCACCGAGCCATTTTTTCAAGTTTGGAAATAAGAAAAAGTCACTGGGGGCTAAATCTGGTGAATACGGTGGGTGTTCGACCAAATCGAATTTTAGTTCTTCAATTTTAGCCATTGAAACGAAGCATGTGTGAACTCGGGCGTTGTCGTGATGAAAGAGAATTTTTTTTCTCGCCAAATGTGGTCGTTTTTTTTAAATTTCTTCTTTCAGCTGCTCTAATAATGATGCATAATACTCACCAGTAATTGTTTTACCCTTTTCCAAGTAGTCAATAAGTATAATTCCACGTGCATCCCAAAAAACTGTAGCCATAACCTTACCAGCTGACTTTACGGTCTTTGCCTTCTTTGGAGCTGGTTCGCCTGTGGAAATCCACTGTTTGGATTGTTCCTTTGTCTCAGGAGTGTAGTGGTGTATCCATGTTTCATCCACAGTCACAAATCGACGAAAAAATTCCTCAGGATTCCGACTTATGCGCGCCAAAAGAGCCTCAGAGGCGACCACTGTATTGCGTTTATTCTCAGCTGAGAGCAAACGCGGCACCCATCTTGCCGATAGCTTTTTCATGCGTAATTTTTCATGTAGAATTGAAACAACTGCACCTATAGATATCCTTGTGGCCTCAGCTAACTCACGCACTTTTAATTTTCTATCCTTCAACACCATATCGTGGATTTTATTGATGATTTCGGGAGTAGTTGCTTCTACGGGCCTTCCTGAACGTGGTTCGTCACTTATTGATGTACGACCACGCTTAAATTCATTTACCCAGTTATAAACCGTTGCTAAGGCAGGGGCAGATGTGCCATGAACTGAGTCCAATTCATTTTTTATCTCATATGGAGTTAAACCCTTTAAATGAAAATGTTTAATTACCGCTCTGAACTCGTTTTTTTTCATTTTTCTTAACAAGCAATTATTTTTTTTTCAATTGGTTATAAAAACACGTAAACTCAGAAGATGTGGACTGTGACTGCACCATATATCTAGTCGGGAGTGGTGCTGACTGAAAACAGATGATTTGGAGCGATTCGCGCGCCATCTGTTGGTCATTCTAAAGACTTTTTGAACTACCCTCGTATATAAAGCCTGTAAAATAGCGAAAGCTTCACAACTATAAATGGAGTTAAGAACATTCAATTTGAACGAACCCTGGATATTTGGGTGAAGCTGGACAACCCCGGCCCCACATCCGACTCCGGGTATCTTGGAACCATCTGTGAAAATGATTTTATAGTTATTTAGATTGTTGATAACAAAGTCATAAAAATCAAGGGGGATGTTCTTGGAGTAATTTTTAAGTTTTAAACCCAACGCAGTGTCAGTAACATTTTGGATAAAGAGAGAGCGATATGGGATAGAAAAGGTGGGGAGAGTGTCATATTTCATAATGCTAGATAAAATGTTGCGATTATTAGCCCAGATGTTATATAAAAGTCCGAATTTCCTACAATAGGAGGATTTATCCATCCTATTGTCGTAGGGAGAGATAAGGTTTTCAAAGGTACAAATCAATCCATGGTTAGAATAGGACATAATACGAGAGATGTACCTGCTAGCAATATATTTCCTACGAGATTCAGGGGTGGGAGTACCCGAAAGGTGGTGTAAAACATTAATCGGAGTCGTGCGTATACAGCCCAGCGATTTTCTAAGGGCCGAATTCTGGATGACTTCAATTTTCCTTAGGACCGGCTTGATGGCATCGTGAAATAAAAACGAACCCCATTCGATTCTGGGGCGAACAATAGATTTGTAAAAAACTAGAGCAGTTTGGGGGTGAACTCCCCATTTAAATCTGGAGATAGAAGAGATCATGCAAATGCCAAGTCTGGCCTTGTCAGTGATCTCAGCGATGTGTTTTTTCCATTCCAGTTTGTTATCCCATATAACTCCTAAGTATTTGAAGCTGTCCGAGTTGGGTAGATTAGAACCATTTAATGTAAGAAAAAGAGAGCCATTGTCAATTGTGTGGCAATTATGTCCGAAAATAACAAAATTGCATTTTTTTAAAGAAATTTTCAAATCCAGCGACAATAAAAAATTGTTAATTTTTTCAAGGTTATCGTTTAGTTGGGCAACAATATCAGAGGTATCATTGCTAAACACACTAATGAGAATATCGTCAGCAAAACCAAGGCATCTTATGTTTTGAGTAATAAATCTTTTTATAAAACTAATGTATATATTGAAAAGCAGTGGGCTCAAGATGCAGCCCTGAGGAAGTCCTTTGTTGGCAGACCCTTCGGAAAAAGGTCTGCCACCAAAGAAGCCTACAATATTGCGATTGTTGATAAGGTTGAAGATGAATTTAGAAATCTTGGGGGGAATACCAATCAAAATGAGAATTTCTAAAAGCTTGACAAGATTTACAGAATCATATGCTCCCTATATCAAGGCTCATAACCCCAAGGTATTCTCTTCTAAGTTTGGCGGTAATGATTTCCGAATGGAGGCTCGAGAGACAGTCCCTACGAACTGTCTAAGCGTCTCTGCCTTCTACCGAAAAACTATCGTGGCTCGCGCCCCTGCGCGCCGCCCTACTTATACTCTCTCTCTCTTTCTCTCTATGCGGCTCGCAATCCTCTCTCTCCCTTTACAGCGTTGACACCTGTAACATCTGGAAAAGGTTAGTACATATCTGTGTGTGTGTGTGTGTGGGAGAGAGCATGTGACAGGGTATGTGTAATTACCCGTCACAACTATTAGTGGCTTGTTATATAATACAATGTTTTTAATTTTTATAGGGATTTTTAATTTATTTTTTTAATTCTTTTTTATTTAATATGTATTTTTTTTTTTTATTTTAATAAATTAGGTATTAATGTTATTATGTAGTTTCCTAATGGAATCGAAGTATTCTGTTCTTTGTAATGTTTTTTCCCTTTTAGATAATTTATCAGATTTTTTTTTATTAGAGTTGCTTTTTGAGAGAGAATTTTTCTTTATTTTTTGGTGCTTAGGATTAATTGGTTTGTTACTAATTTTAGGGCTAAAGCCGTTTTCGTTTTTACTTGGTGAAGGATTGTTTTGTGTTAATTCTTGTTCCATGCTATTTTCGTTTTGGGGGTTTAGAGATAAATTAGACGTTTCCAATGAAAATTTTGAGGTTGAATTTTCAGTTCAAGATGTACTATAGTTACCATCCTTATCTGACATAGATAGTTGGGGAAATTCTTTTGCGTCATTAATTACTTGTTGATTGGTACTACTATTCTTCTTTTCTGTGGCTACATTGTCTGCACTTGAACCTACTCCGATTATTTCATTGATTTCCACTAATGATTTATCTAATAGTTTATAGATAATCCCCTAAGATGGCAGTGCTCACTTTGAAACCAGTAAAGTTCGCCTTTACTGTTTCATCATTAATCAACTCATTCGCTATAATTTTGGGTTTAGTTGAATTATGTGTAGCAGTTACTATTTTGGATGCTTGTGGTTCGATGCCGTTTATCACTTTGTTGATAGGGAATCTATTCTCAGTACTTTTCTTTTCTTTCTGTAAGTCTACACTATTTTTAGCATTACTGTTATCATTAAAATTTATGTTTTCTTTGTCCTCCATGAGATTTGGTAATTTACCCCTGTTAGATAAATTGGTAAGTCTATTGTTAATATTGAATTATTTTCTTTGGGGTTCTAGTTTATTATTATCAAGCTCCTCTTTGTTTCTAATGTAGGTTTCAACTAACAGGTCTCTTTTATCGACGTAAGGGTTCATTGTTTCGAACAGAATGCCAGAATTCTCAATTCCTTGCTTGAATCTTTGTTTGACTAAGAATATCGCTTGCCCTCTGCTAATTATAAGTAGGGACATCGTTATGTTTACTTCTTTTTGGAACTCAAAAAAAATGCATTTTTTATCGTATGCTTTGTGGTTGCCTTTGCAATTAGCACATTTGGGGTCTTTCTCACAATCCAGATGATCGTGTCCTTCACCACAATTCATACATCTAGCCTCATTTCTGCAGGAGTTAGCTCCGTGCCCAAATATTTGACAGTTAAAGCATCTTAAAACTGAAGGGATGAAATATTCAACTTTGTGAAAAACTCCAAATATAGTGATGAATTTAGGGAGGGGACCTTTCACAAAAATTTTTAAGTTATTAGTATCTGTTAATAGGGTCAGACCATTCTCAGTTGTATTGAATTTTGTTATACGTTCTATCTTGTCAATTTCGTTTTTACTATCCTCATCTAATCCGGAAGTTATATCCTCTATGGTGGCTGCCGTGCCCACGTCAAATACTAGACCAATATTGTATAAGCCGTTATCTGGAATAAATGCTCTCCAGTTTTTGTTTGCAAAGGTAACTTTATGATCCACAAAGTCATTAGCTTCTTGGTAAGTTTTGAATGTTAGGCAAAATTTTTTGACCCCCACTCTGTTTAGGTTGATAACTTTAATTCCCCTTTTGAAAATTTGCATACCTATCTCCGTAATGTGTAAGTTCCCTAGATTAAAATCGCTCCTAATGTCATAAGCGTAGACAATGAAAGGTGCCAGTGATTCCTCCGTGTATCTATTTGTTTTTTGTTTTTCATAAACGTCTATGTGAAAAGCTTCCTCCTCGGGGAGATCATTGCTTGAATGTTTGATACTTTTCTTTTTTTTCTCTACAAAGTTGTGCATCAGATCCTCATTAGTTGCCCCGCTTTCAACCATCTGGAATGTTCTCTTAATGCCTCTTAATCAAAGTGGAAAGTGTATGTAAGATTCGAAAGATTTTATTTTTCTTTATTTGATGAATGTGTTTTGCAAGATTGAAAATAGTCCAGGTTTAGTGATTTGCGATTTAATGGTGTTTTATTATTGCTTGGTATTATAGGTTATGCTGCTGGGGGGAAGGAAGGAAGTACATCTAAGAATCGCAAGGCTGGTTCTAAAAAAATTTTTTTTGTGTTCGGATATTTTATTTAAAATTAAAAGTTGTCGAGTAGGGGATTCTATCAGTAGCTAAATTTGGCAATTTACCCAGAAATAGGTTTAAATGTTTAAGATTATATAAGAAAATATACACCAAGTAATCCAATTGACTCAACCACAATATAACATGCTCAATGTAACTTGGCGTTGTTGTATTGTTATTATCTTATAATGTCTATTTGTAAATATGCGTTTGTTGGTTTTGCGACTTGTACGAGAGGGATTCTATAGGTAGTTAATTGCTACAAGTGTTATTATGTCTGCAGTAAATATAAAATAAAATTAAAATAAAATTTGACTCAATCAATAAATAAATTTAGACTTGCGTCATTAGAAAAACCTTTGTTATTAATGTTTATGTAACTGAGTAAAGTAAAATTGGCTCGAATCAATATTTATTAATTTAATTTGCTATGAGTGTATTTGTGCATTTATTTGTAGTGGCAAGTCTATACCTATATTCTTATATAATACTATATTAATGCATTAGTAGTTCTTGTACTCATAGAAATTAAAAATTTACCCTCTGCGCTGTTGAACACGTTGCAAGTCATAATAGATTTGATTAAGATTGCCAATGCGACTTATGTGACCTGTCAACTGAGCCTGTGTCGACATAGACTGGATTGTTCAAATATTGGATAAATGTTCTTGTTACATTAACTATCAGCACAATTATTATTAGATATCCCTTAGTACGTACTATTTATTATTGACAATCTATTTTTAAAATTCTAGTAGTCTTTATTTATTTATTTATGTTTTTTTTTTAAAATATTCTTATTATCACAGAATCCTGTGCTCTTATCACAATTCGTTTGCTTGCCTATATTACTCCCTATCAAAATTTGGCTGAGTGTGTGCGCATACTGAATCTTATTATGTTATACATATACAACTGCCTACTATTGTACTCTGACTTATTATCTAAAAATTTGGTATCTTTTTTTCGTTTTGTATTATTTATTTATTATTTTTTGTTTTTAAGATTTTGAAACATATTTTTAATTTTTTTTTTTTTCTTATTACTTTTTGTCTATATGTTACTCTTGTCTAACTAAAAGACGTTGTCAGTGTATATCTAAAATTACATACATACATAAAACTACCTTGCTACTATTCTACAATTTCTACTTTAGGATTAAATAAGAACTCTTTGTTCGAAACTTAAAACTAATAGATTATACGCAGTGAATTTCTTTTTAACGGATATCAATTCAGAAATTAAAAAATAAAAATAAACTCACAGACTTTTCTACTTTTACATTACAATAACTATACTAATTTGTTGGCATATGAATAAATAAAAACTGTTTGTTCGAAACTTAAAACTAATAAATTATACGCAGTCAATTTCTTTTTAACGGATATCAATTCAGAAATAAAAATAAAAATAAACTCATAGACTTTTCTACTTTTACATTACAATAACTATACTAAATTGTTGGCTTAGGAAGATACGAAATACTTGGTAGTTGATTTGATCGGGTGTCGTGGCGTCCCTGCTCCAATTTGAACGGTTGAACGGTTGTTAGTTAGTTTATAGTCTGGCGTCCCTTTTTGATGTTTTCCTGTATTTATCGAGATAACTTGATCCAGCGTTGTTATTCAGACCCAGCTTGGCATGTTCCTGGACGATTGTCGACTGTCGGACGAAGTCCCGCAGATAGAGAATTGACGGTTTATCCAAGCTTCTCAGATAGTGTGCCGCAAAATTGCACGCGTTGCCGCTCGAGAATTTTAAAATTCAAATCCGTGCACGTCCGTTTAAATTAACGAAGTCGTCAGCTAAGCTATGTATCTTCTATCAGGATATTGCATAATCCATCCATTTATGCTGTTATTTGCAAGATTCAGACCGGTTTAAATGCTCAAATGAAAAATTTACACGAGGAGCAAAGCTCCACACAACTATTCAAACCAACCGCCGATTCGAGAATTTACTGCCAGAGATGAGTAGACTCTGCTACTGCCTACCTTGCGTTAGCCGCCCCACTTCTCTTCTCTCCGTCTCTCTTTCATTCTCCATCCGTTCGTATTGAACGCACAGCGAATTTCCAGAGAATCGGTTTTCTTTAACTTTAACTAATCATTACGACGAGGGGTACTTTCGTCGCAAGACCTAAACTTGATTGGGGTAGTTTTCTATTTCATAATGCTAATTATAGAATACTGAATAAACTCAATGTGATTCAAAATGCGGCTCTTCGCAAAGCCAATGGTTGCGTTAAGACCACTCCAATTAATGTTTTACATCATCTTGCAGGTACTCATACCTTAAAAATTAGAAGGGAAAACCTAGCTCTTAAAATGATTAGTAAATTCAATTCTTTTTGTGATAATAGTCTAATTAAAATTTTTTATAATATTTCTGATAGTTATCATAATAGAATTATCAAATCATCCTATTCTAAAAAATTTAACCTTCTGTATAGTGCCTGGAACATTTATAAACTCCAACTCTCTTTATGTATAAAATCTGAACTAGTTTTACATTATAGTATAACGTACTTCTCACTCTTCATTAGTGATGAATTAATTAATGTAAATTTAGGTAAATTTCTCCAAAAAGAATCTAGCAATTGTCCTTTTGATTTTTACAATTATGCAATTTCTAATCTCAAAAATTATACACTTATATTTACATTTGGCTCTAAACACAGAGACGGCAGTTCTGGTGCTGCAATTTTTAGACTACGTCCCGATTTTAGAAAATCCTATAAATTGCCTGATTTATCTAGTATATATTCATTCATGCGAAGCTTATGCCTTACTACAAGCCCTTGAAATCATAGGCCTTGACGAGTCAAAAAATATAGCAATTTTTTCTGATTCACTCAGTGTTCTTAAAGCAGTGTCTCGCATGGGGCTTCAAACCTCCATGCACTATTATATCTCCAAGATTAAAGAATTACTGTTTAAACACTTTGCGAAAGGAATTAATATAAAGATCTTTTGGATTCCTAGTCATCATAATATTTATGGTAATGACATTGCTGATCAGTTGGCCAACGAGGGGGCTGTCAGGGAGTTCTCTGATGTCGATGAAATTTGGTTTTCGGACTTACTTCCTTATTTTAGGAAATGTATGAACTTAGGTATGGATGAGTTTGTGGAGAAATATGGTGGGGGCCTTAAGGGCAGAGATTATATGTATTATGCCGGAGAATTTTCTACTATTCCTTGGTTTAAACACACTAAAGCTAGTAGAGAGAGCATTTGCATCATTAATAGACTCAAATCTAACCATAACCGTACCCGATTTCACTTATACAATAAAAATATCGTTACTAATGAGTACTGTGACTGTGGAGAGGACGTTCACTCTATTCAACATATTGTTTGGGATTGTTTTTTAATCTCTATGCACAGAGCAGACTTTGAAGGAGAAATTTTCAGTAATGGTATTGATAGAGGTACTAATATATGTAACATTGTTAACACTCGTAATATTCAAATTAGTCTCTTAATTGCTAATTTTCTTATAAATAATGACGTTGTTATGTAGTACTGTGGCTTTCAATCTTTATTCTAATATAACGTTCGTATATAGTTGTTAAGAAAACATAATCTGTGATCCCATATGTAAATCCGCACAAATTAATGTACCCATCTCTGTTAACCTGTGATTACTTATGCTTTGATACTCTATGACATCATCTGATAAATTTAAAAATGGTTTTAAATTCAGGCGCCATCTTCAGATAATGGAGCGATATTTACCCGTCAGGCTCAACTCCCTGGCCCTGAGCGTAAAAACCGCACCTTGCTTTTTATGTCTTCAAGTTGTCGCTCTGGTCTACACAACTTCAAGCTACAATAGATTAAAACCTCACTTAAATCCATCACCGAGGCAATGCGAATGGGTACATGCCAAGGGCCATACAGCCAGGCGTAACCAATAAAAGGAGAAAAAATATGGACTTTAAATGGCACCATGTGCTATATATATATACTTTTTAAATAAATCATTTTGTATCTTGTACATCCTGTGTTGTCATTCCTGAAACTACCCAAAACCCAACAGGTTATGGGCCCAGGAACGTAGTGAGCAAATAATAACAGGAATGAAATAACAAGAAGACTAATAATTATCCAGATAAACGTGCTGTGTGGAGAGGATAATTCCAGCCTCATACAAAAGTGAAAGATAACCTCAAAATCAGCATCATGGATAATGAACTAACAAGAGTTACAAAGTTAAAAAGTATAGAAAACTGGAGTCTGTGTAAATTTCAGATTAAGGTAATTCTGAAATCAAACAGAGCATGGGAGGTTGTAACTGGCGAAAGCATGCGGACAGCAAGTATAGCCCCAACAGCAGCAGAAGCAGTTAAAGAAGAATATGAAAAGAAATTGTCATCATGGAAAAAAGCAGATGACATAGCTCAAAAAGTGATAGTAACCACGATAGCGGAATATCCAATGTTACATATAATCAACTATGATACGTCAAAAGAGATGTGGGACAAGTTGACAGGAATATATGAACAAAAATCAGAAGCAACAGTACATGTTCTACAGCAGCAATGATTCACAATCACCAAGAGTCCGGCAGATGACATCGCCACACATGTTGCAAAACTAGAAGATGTGGCTCATCGTCTAAAGATCATGGGTTAGACCATTTCTGATAAGATGCCCATGACAAAGATATTACTTACCTTACCTGCTAGTTACGATCCTTTTGTAAGTGCCTGGGAGTCAACTGCTGAAGCGGAACGCACAGAAACAAATTTGATATCAAGACTGACCATTGAAGAGCTGCGTCAATCAAGACGTTATGAAAATAATGAAAGTGCTCTAGCGTCAAGTTCTTATAATCACAGAGGAAAAGGATACGATAAGCAGTATCAAGTATCAAGGTAATTATAGTAAATTCAAAAACACTAAACCTGATAAAAGCATCAAGTGCAACAGGCCTGGGCACTGGGCCAGAGAATGTCGCAGTAAAGCATATACACATCAGAATACAGACAACAAGGCAACTCATGGAGAGGCTTTCATAAGTGAAGCTTTAGCGTCCATGCAGCTTGAAGGTGATTACCTAAATACGTGGTTTTTAGATTCTGGAGCTACTGAACACATGACACATCAAAGAGAATGGTTTGTGTCATACAAGATGAAGTTAGAAGAAGAAGTGTGGGTATGCCTAGACAATGGTGGATACCTAAAAG
Source organism: Gastracanthus pulcherrimus (assembly GCA_949152435.1). Taxonomy (NCBI): domain Eukaryota; kingdom Metazoa; phylum Arthropoda; class Insecta; order Hymenoptera; family Pteromalidae; genus Gastracanthus; species Gastracanthus pulcherrimus. Next base: position 17,149,992 of record OX424572.1, read on the forward strand.
GAATTAGAAAAGAAGATATAAATATCCTAACCTATAATGGAAAAGAGTGGCAGGAAAACCACCTTGCTAATGTGTTGCATGTTCCAGGAATAAAGTATAACTTATTCTCGTCTGGGACTGCTATGGACAAAGGACTGAAGATGCTGTCAGATAAATCACGGTGTACGTTCTTAAGAGGAAAACGCATAGTTGCAGTGGGAGAACGAAGTCCAGAGCAAAGACTGTTTAGAATGAAATTCAAAAACACAATGCCAACTAATACAAAGAAAATGGTCAAGGAGGATGAGATACACGCAGCAGCAGCTGCAGAAACTTTCGACACTTGGCATCAAAGGTTAGTTCACCAAAACTTTAAACAAGTCAAAGAAGTACTAAAACGCTTTAACATAAAGTTAAAAAATGAAGACCATGCTTTTTGTGATGCATGCACAGTTGAGAAAATTCATCGTCTTCCATTCCCGAGGAGCAGGTCGAAGACTGAACGTATTGGAGAAATCATCCATGCTGACGTCTGTGGCCCGATGCAAGTCAAGTCGATGAAAGGCTCTAGATATTTTCTGCTGCTTAAGGATGATTTCTCTCATTTTAAACAGATTTATTTTTTAGCTGCTAAGTTAGATGTGTATGAGTGTCTAAAAGATTACGTCAAGAAAACAGAAAAGCATTGCCCTGAAGGGATAAAAACTATTCGAACTGATAATGGTTTGGAGTTTATAAACAAGCAAGTTGAACTTCTATTAAAGAACCATGGAATACAACACCAAAGAACTACTGCTTACACACCAGAACAAAATGGATCAGCAGAGCGAGAAAATAGGACAGTTGTAGAAGCTGCAAGGACTTCTCTACATGCTGCTAATTTTGAACTTAAATTATGGGCTGAAGCTATGCAGACAGCAGTCTACGTGCTAAACTGTACTGGAACAAGCAGTGTTAGCAATGCAACGCCATATGAATTATGGTATAAATACAAACCAAACATTGAAGACTTGCATATATTTGGTGAAAAAGTGTATGTACATGTGCCAAAGATGAAAAGACAAAAATTAGATGCTAAGGGAACTGTAGGATATTTTTTAGGCTATGAAAATAATGTGAAACGCTATCGTGCCTGGGATCCAGAAGAAAAATTAGTAAAAATATAACGAGATTTATCATTCACTAATAAAATTGAACCTGTAAATAAAACAAAATCAAAGGAAGAATATGTATTATTATACTTAGCAGATGAAATACCCGAAGAAGAAGATTCTGAAAACGAAAAAAAGACGTACCTGGAGCTGAAGGCCCTGGAAATAATGGCCATGCAGACGAAGATCCTGAAGAAGACAATCCTGATGATGGAGAAGACGAAAATCCTGGAGCTGCTCGTGCTGAAAAAGATGCTGAAAGAAATGTGCAAGAAAATGGAGGTGACATACCAGAATTGAACGTGCCACCAGAAAATAAAAGGAAGTTAAGGGACAGATCAACTATAAAAACACCTAATCGCTATGAAGATTATTGTGACATAGAAGATGTTTTTATAGCAGAAGGGCAAGAACCCATAAATTTCAAGGATGCCGTAAATAGCAGTGAATCAGATCAATGGCGTAAAGCAATGCAGGAAGAATAACCCCTCTCAATCAAAACAAAGTGTGGGAGCTGGTAGAAGTACCTGCAGGGCAAACTGTAATAGAAAATAGATGGGTTTACAAGATTACGAAAGACACAAACGGGAACGTCCAGCGCTATAAAGCAAGGTTAGTAGCTAAAGGCTATAAACAAAAGGAAGGAATTGACTACACAGAGACATTCAGTCCGGTAGTTAGATTCGACTCCATAAGAGTCATACTTACCATGGCAGCAAAGGAAAAACTAGTTTTGCGGCAATTTGATATCAAAACTGCATTCCTACATGATACTATAGAAGAACATATTTATATGAAACAACCAGAAGGTTTTTCAGACAAAACTGGACGAGCCTGCAAATTATTGAAGAGTTTATATGGTTTGAAGCAGTCGTCAAGATGTTGGAACCACAAGTTTACATCATTTCTAAAGAAGTTTGGATTAAAACCCACAGATGCAGATCTTTGTATATTCACAGGATATATAAAAGGAAAAATGTTGATCCTGGGTATCCACATTGATGATGGTCTCATTGCTACGGAAACACAAGAAATAGCATATGAGTTGATACAAGAAATGCAGAAGGAATTTGAAGTCACCAGTGATGAAGCTGGGATGTATCTTGGACTGCAGTTAGAGAGAAAATGCGATGGTTTTTTCCTCCATCAAACAGCATATGCATTGAAGATAGTAGAAAGATTCAGGATGACGGACTGCAATGCTGTTACAATACCAGCCGACCCGCATCAAGAATTGTGTACACAGCTTCATCCAGGAGAACAATTAGAATTAACAAAAGCACCTTACCGAGAAGCTATTGGTAGTTTAATGTACCTGTCGACTGGTACCAGACCAGATATCTCATACGCCGTCAATAAAGCCTATAGATACATGGAAAATCCTACAAGAATCCACTGGAACGTTGTCAAAAGGATCATTAAGTACATAAAAGGTAATTCAAACTATGGACTTATTCAAGAGTGATTCAGATGTCCAACATAGAGCATACAGTGATTCTGACTACGCAGGAGAAGTTGAAACACGAAAGTCAACTACTGGATACGTTGTTTTATGGGGTTCAAGTGTAATCAGCTGAAGTTCTCAACGTCAGTCAGTTGTTGCACTTTCTGCAACTGATGCAGAATACATGGCTGCATCACAAACTGTGCGAGAAATAATGTGGCTTAAGAAGTTAATCAATGAGTTGTGTGGGGCAGAGCAGTTGGATATCACACTATTGATAGATAACCAAAGTGCTACCAAACTTGTCGAGAACCCTGTTTTCCATAAGAGAACAAAACACATCGACATACGTTTTCACTACATTAGAGAAAAATACCAGAAGATTTTTCAATTAAAATACGTCAACACAAAGGAACAGCTGGCAGACATCCTCACAAAAACACTTCCTCGTCAACTATTTCAGCAGCATCGTGATGTAATATGCTGTAATAATATTATCGTTTATCGTGATGTAATATGCTGTAATAATTAAAGATTTGAACTCTAGATCTATATAACAAATAAGTTAAATAACATATGTTCAAGAAAACAGTGGGAGTGTTGAGATGTTTTCTTAAACATAACATTTGACCTGAAGTATGTAACGCTCAGTATTGTAACCTAAGAATAAAAAATTATATTTTTATACGTTGATAAAATCAACACTCTCTACTTTTCTTTTTGATATATTCAATATATATGTCTATCTCTCTCTATACATATGGACTTTAAATGGCACCATATATACTTTTTAAATAAATCATTTTGTATCTTGTACATCCTGTGTTGTCATTCCTGAAACTACCCAAAACCCAACAGAAGTATTAAAAAATAAATTTTAAAAGATTGTTAATTATTAATATTAAAGTTAAAAATTATGCGAATGAAAGATTGGAAAGATATAAAAATAATTCTTCAAGAACATACAAAAGGCTTTTTTTAATATTCTCAATTGGCCATTCTTGGAGATTATTCGATAAAATATTTGCTTTGCAGATACCAAGTTCCATAGAGTCTATCAAATAATTATCAATAGAAACGCAATAAATATATTTTCTACCCAGAATTACAATTTTTTTATTAGAATTTTGGCAAATATGCTCAATGACAACTATATTACCATCTTTAAGGTAACAACAATTATTGGGGATTGTAGTAGCCAAGATAAAATTAGAAAATTTTAGATTGGCATGAGCTGACTGTATTCTTCAGGAAGAGTTAAGTCACTTATTTGACGACGAAGTGAGTAACCTGATTCCTTATTTGACTTGCTTACAGTTTTTGACATTATTTTTTCTTGCGCTCGCTCATTAACCCTATTCATCGCTTCAGTCAAAACATTCTTGCCATTCCTAACCATTTCTCTTACAGTTCCTAAATAATTTTCAAATTCTATTTCACTAAAATTATCTAACGTGCCAAATCTCAAGACTTCGTCTGGAAGATGGAGTAAATTGTGAACATTGACGACTATATTAAATTCGCCATATAATCTTTTCATTTCATTCACATAGTATATTAAACAATCTTTGGCAAATTCATTGTTTCTAATACATTTTCTGGATCACTCAATATACGTGCAGCTAAGTTAAGAGAATTGAAATGCATCATCCCTTCTGCACTTATGTAATTAGAAGAAATAACAGAGCCTGTATATAAAACAACTAATCTAAATTCAGTAGCTTTGAAATTCTTAAGCTCATCAAAACTTCTGGTTTTTCGAACAAAATCACATGGTACCCATATCTTTAAATTATCGTACTCGTCATTTAAAATTTTCATAAAATTGCCATTATCAACACTTTGAGTAGCTTTTATGAAAATTTTAACATGTCTTTTAGTAACACCCATGTTCAAGAGATGCATTGGATCTAGAGGAACTTGACTTGTTAAGCTAACTATACCTTCTAAAGGTGAAATTATTACAATAGCAAGTACCTATAACTTAAGCTTCGATAATTAAATGTAAGTCCCAGAGCTTCTCTATGAACATATGCGACATACAAGCTATAGATGTTCAGTGCACCGACAGCCGAGGTCGCTAACGCGCGTGCCTGTCGTCTTTGCTTTTGCTGTCTCGGTTCGAGTCCCGCTTGCTCCATATTTTTTTTTCGTTTTAATTCTTCATATGCTAATTAAATATTCTTTTTTTTAAACATTCGTTAACGTTTATAGATACACATTTCAGCTTAGAAAAAATATCCTTACGGCAAGAAAAAAATATTAATCTATACATTATTTTAATAATTGTACGAACCAATTTTAGTTTATTCAATGCAGTTTATTCATTACAAAAATTGAAAATTCCCTCTTAAATTTAACCAACACATTCAATTTCTTGCGAATAAATACTGCACTGAATACGCTGCAATTGATTAATAGTACTTTCATTAAAATAATGAACCGATTCATATTATTTCGTTGGCATTGGAAAAATTTATCAAAATAAATGAGCAAGCACATTTATAATTTTTTAAAACTGAATTCTTGAGTAATTATACAACTAATTTTTATTCGTGTACACGTTTTTAAAAGTTGCCCTTTATGATATTTTAATTGCTTACAAAGATTAAAAGTAAGAGGTTAAGGAATATCGTAGTCATATCATTTTTCTATAGTTTTATTAACTATAAAGATATAAAATAGATACCTACATTGATTATATTGCTTTTTATTTATTGTTACATACTTTTTACTTGATTCAAAACGCTAAAAAATTCTCTGTATTAACTTTTTTATAAAATCTTAAATAGAATTTATTTAAATAATAACAACTACGGTTTTTAAAAAAATGCAAATGTGAGTACAGTGAGCATGGTTTTCCGCTCGAAAAAAGTTTTAAATAGCATGCTATATGGCTTAAATTGTTTGTATTGCGTGCAGTAAGAACTATGTTAAAGGCCAGGACCGATAAGTTACTCCAAGACCCTAAACCAGTACAAAAAAATAGATATCATTTTTTATGCAATTTTCCACTTTTTTTCACCTAAATCCATCCACAGATTTTTTTTTATCGCCGTTAAAAAAAATTTCTTTTGATCTATATTTTCGTTAACTTAGAAAACTATAAAAAAATTATTTGCAAGTCTCAAAATAAAGTTTAAGTATTGATTTAAGCTAAGAACACGTAAATTGACACTTTTTTGCAAATGACCCATAACTGAAATTAAATTTTAGAAATTTTACATGATTTTGCGGTATGAGTAAGTTCTTTGTATACTGTTTCGATGAATGTAAAAGTAAGTTTTTGATTCTGTTTAATTTGGCTACATTTACGTGGAGCTTCAATTGTACATAAAACTTGCGTTGGTAAGACGGTTTGAATATTATAAGGCTCTGGCAACGTAAAATTTTTGTTTTTTTTTTGAGCCATAAATTTCGTGATTAATTCATTATTTTTAGTTTCTAAAACGCGATCTAGATACCATATCTTATTATAAATTACTATACAAACCAATCGTCTTTGATGAAGCTGTTATTAACCAAAGTTTTTTTATTAGATAATCACTTTGCTTACGTAACCCTGTCGAGTTTTTATTTTTTTTATTTTTTATATTATATTATATTATTTATTTTGCAATAACAAATAGTCGATTTTTTTTGTCGAAAATCGCTATTTTTACTTCCAAGTGTTGTAAAAAAATGAAAAAAAATAAATAAAAACTCGACAGGGTTACCTAAGCAAAGTGATTATCTAATAAAAAAACTTTGGTTTTTTGATTTCAGATGATTCTACGATGAGATACAGATGGCACCGCAAAGTAACTTTTTTGTCGAGGCGTCGCCGTAGGTTTGCTTCCAGTGGCTGAATTATACATATTTTTTGATGAAAATTTTTGGAAAAATACTTCAAACGTTACTCTATCATGTACCAATTACCAAAATCAATTCCAATTAACCGTATGCTCTAAAGAAATTCCGAAAAAATCACTTATTTTTGACCGAATTAACCGTACCCCCCCCCCCCCCCCCCCCCCCGCCCCCCTTAATATACTATTTTATTACGAATTTAATATAATTGTGAACACTTTTTTATGTACTAGTTATTTTATTATTACTTTAAGATGCATTAAAAACTTTTTTGCGACGAATTTAAGACATATTTGCCTCTTTTAATTATTTTTCCAGATTTAGATAAAACATTTATTGGATTTACTTGCAACAAATTTAAGATGCATTTGTTACACTTTTTTTTATTATTTATAACGTTTTAATGACTTCTTGAGAATTATTCAAGAGAATTATAAATAATTACAAGAATAGTAGTAATGCATAACATTTTAAACATCTAAATCAATATCAAATCCATTCAAGGCGAGAAATATAAATTATTAATTAAATATCGTATTCTTTTGATGCATTTTCATGTACTATAGAACTGGTAAAACACATAAATTAATCCTTTTCTAGCTAAAAATAATAAAATGCATAAAAACCTCTATATAGTTATACATAAAATCACTTTATACACTCAAAAAAAAAGGAAAGGTGAAGGAAAAAAAGACCAAAAATTATTGTTTATTTATAACATTTTTTTATTAAAAATCAAGATTGCACCTCACAAAAAGAAACAGTATCGTTAAATGCTAACAGCAAACCGTAAACAGTTTTCCACACCACCGTTGCGGTACTGTTTGTGGCGCGTTGGTTTTTTTTGTTATACTTTGAATGACGTTATGAAAAAAAAATAGCAATGACATGTGACTCGACGACATGGTTTAATCACATTACATAACAACATTTTTTCATAATGTATTTAATAATATAACCGTGGTTCCATCGCCAGTAGCCCTACATAGCACGGGAGTCACCTCCTATGCCTCCATCGACTCCACCTACTTCCTTCCTCCACCACTATAGGTACACTTGATAAAAAAAAATATCCCTTTGATTTTCTTTTAGTTACAAAATTTATTTATATGCGAACACATGTACGCATTCAGATAAATTCATAATAAATTAACAACTCTATTAAGTATAATCACATCATGTCATATGATTATGCGAAATAGTTTTACATATTATTATAATTATTTTTTCCCTATTTAATATTCTTTTAATTAAACTATAATCTAAAAAATAAAATTTTTTTTACATTATGTACACAAAAATTTTATATTTACATTATGTATACGAAAAAAAAATATCAAAGCCATTAGTATTAATATGACTATTAATTTGTGTACTTTTATTCACCTATTTGTAAAATTATAAAAAAAAATATATTACAGTTAATTTCAATAAATATAGTTATCGCATTAATAATAATTGTAATAGGTTCTTATAAATATAAAAAATTAGTTTAACTATATACAAAAATGTATCCATATTACTTTTATTTGAAATGAAAAGTTTCATAAATATCTAGAGTAATAAAATATTGAGCTTTGATAAATATTCTGATTCCAAAAAAATTTTAAGATTTTTTATATTTTTCATTTTTTGATTATTCGATGCAACATTTTGTTTTGCTGATTCTTTTCGCTTTTGATTATTCGACCTGCAAGTTTTGAATATTTTCACTCTGAACAAAATTTGTAAAGCTTCTATTCTGTGTTCATATCATACATTATTCTTATTAAACCATTCAGGAAACTTTTCATTCGTCATTTTTTCTACTACCTCTGTTAAACTAGCTACTAATTTTCTTTAATGCCAAAGACTTATATGATGCTGTTGAAAACCGTATAACTGGCAAGTAATAATTTTGTTGAAATATAAAGTAGGTCTAGTCAAATATGATATTTCAGGAAGACTTTTATCAGAATGTTCATATTCTCTACATTTAGTGTAATATTCATTGTCAGTAATTGGAGCTTTTAAAGATTTTGTAAATACTTTCTTACATTCAGAACATTTAATATATTTTAAAGCATTTTGAGCTGTGAATCCGCTCAAATATGTGATGGTATTTTGCTCATACAAGCCTTTGCTCTCAAAGTCAACCATTTTACTTAAATCTATAGGTTCAAATGAATCCATCATTGCAGCTGCCTCTAAAAGTTTGTGCATTTCATCTTCTAATTGTTTATTTTCTGATGCTTCTAAAGTAGGTAAACTATTAGCAACATCTGCTAATGATTCATCATTTTTATCGTTTGAGGCACTCTCATTCGAATTGATCTAAGACATGGTTTCTGTTATTGTAACATTTCCTCGTTGACGAGTGTGTATAAAATCAGTAGACATAATGTGTCTGAACGTTAAACGGTACATTCTGCAAGTTGGATTAGGACAAAAACCACCCCTTCCTCGACATGTCGAATTACAGTGCTCAACGCTGTCTTGATTAACCAGACCAGTTGCTAATTGAAAATTGGAAGCATTAAATTCTATTTTAATATCATTATACAGTTTCAATAAAGCTGTAACAGTCAAGGACATTCCTACAAAACATGGCGGTCCCTTCACTGACACAGCTTTTCCGTATTTACTTTTTGAAACAGGGTGTGTTGTAAATTTTTTAGATAATTTAACAAAATTTACAAGACACTCCTCAATTTCTGGATTGAGACATGATAGCGGGCGCTTCTGTTTTTCAATATTTTTCAATCTATAACTATTACAAGCATCAATTACAGTGTCCATATTTCTAACAAAATCTGCAGATTGCTCCCAGGTATCAGATATCAACCCATCTGGATCGCCTTTTTTACCAGCTTCACCAGCAGTTCTTATTGCAGCAGCCATTCTTCTACTTAAAAGTTGAAAAGCTAAACTTACTTTCATACTTTCAAAGCTATTTGGAGTAAAATGCCTATCTGTCAAAAATGCTAATACATTCGAATCATTGCTCGAGCTATCAACTTTATAAGTGTTTAATAAATCGTCAAAATTCATTATAACTTTGTCATCAATATAAATATATTTATGCGTTCTTAATTGGTAGAGCAAACGTTTGATGAGATGAGGCCAGTCAAAAGATGCAAGAATTTTTTTGCCTTCATGCTCAAAATATGGGTTCTCTACCGTTACATTCAGAAAATTATAAAATAATTTTTGATTATTTGGACCTTGGTCACACGTAATGATTTTAACAAGTGCTCCTATTTTGAACAAAGCGGTTAAAGTTTTTTGTAAAATAATATATAATTCCTCGGCACTAGCTCCGTTCGAAGTAAATCCGAAAGAAAGCATTTGACGCCAAGGATTTTCAGCATTAATGCTATCTAAACAAAATAAAAGGGCATATCTCGCAACTTCAGGACCTCTCATATTATCACCCATATCTATAAGACCTTCAATTTCATCATGTTTTTTAGAATATTCTTCCATGCTCTTGAGACTCATCTCATCAAACTTTAATGCACATAAGCGCTCCATTTCAGGTAACTTACTTAAATTTTCTTCGATTTTTTTTAAAACTATGTCATTCAACCCTGGCTTTATATCTAACTCTGCAATCCAACTTCTAAGAGTAGATTCTGCGGCTAATCTAATTCCTAATTTTCGCAATTGACTATAACCAGCAGCTGAATGATAGTACATTATTTTACATAAATTTTGCTCGGCAGGTGTGAACTTTTGTCTCTGTTCCGGTTTAAATTGCATTGCTACTAAAGTTTGGCGTGATTCACTAAATTTTTCTTCTTTCATAAAATCATTAATTTTTTCAATTTTCTTTGATTTGTCTGATTCTATGCGCTTTTGTAATCTATAAAGTTTCATTCTTTTATTTTTCATCAATTTCTTACTTTTACTTTTTTTATTTCTTAATTTCGCTACTTCTGATTTCAAATATTTTATTTTAAGTTGTAGACTCCGAGTATATTGTTCACACCTAGCTGAACATAATTTTTTACATGGAGCTTCTTTACTCTTTATTCCTACAGTATTTCTATGCGTAGGTGCACAATTTTCTTGATGTGAAATTTCATTGGTAGAAATATGATTATTAATATTATTACTTCCATTGTGAACCATTTCAAAATCCAAATAAGCGTCATTTGTTTCAACGTCAGCAATGTTGAAAAAAATGTCTTTTCCTGTAGGATTATTTGCATCATTTGAATTCCTTTGTAAATTAACATTTTCAATGTTTTCAAGAAAATTGTGTTCTAATGCATTATTTTGTCCTACCGATTTTTCCATGATTCCGCTATCTCTTGTTATCCGAAGCTGTTCCTGGTCCTCAGTCTCCATTGGTGCATTCTCTGGAATATATGGTGGTGGTTGTTGCTCTACAGCGGTGTCCTCTACCAGTGGTTCGACGAGCTGTTGAGGCACTTGTTGTACAGCTACAACTGATTGCCTGCAAGGGACCGGAACCGCATCTCTTCGCAAAGTGGCTGTTCCATCTGCATTCTTTTTGAAATCGGTTTCCAAAAAGTGATCGCCACACAGACCTGAGGCCCGTATAGAGGAAGGAGCCATATGCTGGAGTTGATTGTTGCCTAGAGAGATACATTTTCCTAAATAATTTTGATCGTTATATTTATGAAAGACTGCACGCCCTGCGGCCGCTTCCTTAAGGGGCTAGGCCTAGGTTACACCCAAAAAATAACTATTATCGCACGAGTACAGAGAACTGTTTATGTTTAGAAGCAATCATTCTGAAAATTTTTATACTATCAAAACACAATGCTATCTTACATATTACCGCTGTAAATCCTCAAAATCTTGATCCTACACGTCACGATTATAATCTTAATTATAATCAAAACTATATCCTCCAAATAGTTGCTATTGTCAATACTACATGATTATAATCTTTACTATAATACATATAATTTTTTGCCAAAAAAGTGCTTATCTAAATACTGTATAATGCTCTCTTAAAAAAGTGATTTTGAAATTTATAATATCACGACTTATAAAAGTATTGATCAATTCACCATTATGGTATAAATTGATAATAATAATTGTTAATATGTCTAGATATGGGTATTGCAACAATCGTTATACGCTAAGAATTTTTTAAGTATAATCAACATAACCTAAAATGCTTTGAACTGTCAATAGGAGGCACGATTTGAATTATTTCTGGAAAGATATAATTACTAACAGAAGTTATAATGACTGACATGTGTAAATAGTTATAATTTCTTTTTTCTTTTTTTTCCAATTAATTAATGAAGATATTGACTTTATAGCGTTATACAGAAATTCCTTATATGTGTGCCTGTTTTAGAATTATCATTTCGCTCTCGTTTAAAAAGTATCATATCTATAGTGCTGAAATTCGACATGTAAATTTGTTTTTTATGATAAAATATAGCAATGAAGCTGGGTTATTATTAATGGTATACCTTTAATTTTCACTCTGACATCTAGGCGTCAATTGATACTTTGGAAGTTAAAATTATATTATTTCATGTAAATTCAACTTAAAGTTGAGATCTACCAACAAAATTTTTTTTTTCTCTCACATTTTAGCCTTTCAAAATTTTTTAATATAATTCTTACCTAAAAATAAAGTTTTGGGAAAATTTTGAGCTATTTATTTAAAATATTCTAAAAGTTATTACATTAAATGCATAATATTTAACAAAAAGAGTTTATACTGTTAAAGTTCCTTGCACACGAAGTTTTGGAGTTTGCGTATGAAAAAATATGTAGATATTTCATATACGCTTACTAAAAGCATAGAATTATTAGTTATATTAAAGCTTTTAATACTTTTATTTGATAAAACAATCATGGTTATTTTATAAAATTCAATTAAAAAAACATATTTCATGATTGCCACATGTTTTTTAAACTACCAAGCTAGATGCTCCTCCATTTTCACACACACACGCACACACACACACACACACACACACACACACATATATGTATATATATATATATATTCCGGCCGGAAAGCGTCAACTTTCTGGCTGCTGCGCGAAACGAAGTTGCCGCTTTCCGGCACCGTCGAGCAGAAAAATAGTATACACACCTCGGAAAGTAAAAAAGAAAGCCTCAGATCACATGTTTGTGAACCTCGGCTACGCCTCGGCCAACAATTACATGTGATCTGAGACATTTCTTATTTTACTGGCCTAGGTATGTATGAATTAATTTATTACAAAAATATAATAAAAATGAATATAACTGTATAGAACAGAAAAAAAATCGACCAATTGTAACTTTTTTTTATTTCTAATCATTATCAAAAATTGAATATAAAAAACATAAAAGTTATAAAACAAAAACGAATTGATAAATCTTATAAATTATTCTTCATTTCAAATCTTCATAAAAAAAATAAACGAGCTTTCGTAAGTCAAATGTGATCGCGTAATACGTAAGAAATCTACGCTAAAACATTTTTTAAAAAGAAAATATCATGAAAAAAGAAATAACGTCATAAAACAAAAACGATTCGATGAATCTTAAAAGTTCTTTTTGATTCAAATTCTTCATTAAAAACGAAAAAATGAAGCGATCATTCAGAACAAATTAGCGTGTAATTCCCGAGAAATAAGCAATCAGAAAATTTTTGAGATAAAATATAACCTCAAACATCGACCCGGGTAAAAAAGATTTATGTATGATCGTATATAAGTGGTTCATATATGATCCTTTATGCTTATATACGAGTTTTGAGTACATAAAATCATATACAGAGATATCTGAGTATATATGATCATATATGATCATACATGGTTATATATGTTTATATATGACTATATATGGTTGTTTTATTTTAAAAATTATAAATAATGAAAAATTATAATTAAATACCTAATAAAATCATACCAGAAACAAAATAAATTATAGTATTTATAAAAAAATAATAATTATCGAAATAATGAAAAAAAAGTTGCCACGAGAGAAATCGAACCTAAGATTTTTGCCCTTTAATCCAGAACCGTAACCACTAGGCTACAACTTCTATTGATTTATAGATATTAATTTACAAATATTAGTGGTCTTGACTGGCTTCATATATGACCATATATGATCATACATTAAATGGACTTTGTAAATTCTCGGAGGATAAAAAAATACTTAAATAGAAAATCAAGCATGATATCATAGAAGTCATGTACAAAATTTTTTAAGTTTACACGTTGATGCCAAAAATAAGCCATGTTCAAATGATTCGATTCATTTTGTTACCTATAGCATGTTGAATCTTGTAGTTGAATATATTTTTCATTTTCGAAAATTAATGAAGTTCATTTCATATATGATCATATATAGTCATACATATTTATATGTGACCATATATGAATGTACACTCAGGTGTAATTGAAATACCATATATACTCATATACGATCATATACACTCATACGTAATCATATATCGTTATATATGATAATGTATAGTCATAAATGAATAAAAAAATTTTAAAAATTTGATCATATAAAAATATATACGATCATTTATGATCAAATATTTTCATACACAATCGCAAATGTTCATGTATGTTCATATATAATTGTATGTACTAAAAACTCGGATATGCACATACATGATTATACATGACGTTATAACTATATATGGATATATATTATTAGATATGATCATATCCAAATTTCATATGTAACTATATATGATCATATATGATAATATAATCATATATGATCATATATAATCATATATGATAATATATAATCATATATGATAATATATAATCATATATGATCATATATAATCATATATGATCATATATAATCATATATGATCATATATAATCATATATGATCATATATAAAATCTTTTTTTACTTGGGTCTCGAAAAATAAAAGTCCTCATGATCTGGGCAAAGAACTTAGAACTTAGCCGAGAAATAGTAAAAAGCTATGATGGTGGATTTTTTGTGGATATAATTTTCATTATAATTAAGATTATAATCATGTAGTATTTATTATAGTAGGGTGCGAAAAAAATATAATAAAAATTAGTATTATGATTATAGTAATACCATGAGAATTACTGTATTCAAGATTATAGTAGGGGAGACCGGGGCAGGTTAGCCTACTTTTTACATTTTGTTTTTTTCTCTAAATGTTAAAGATTAATTAATAAAACTTATATGTCACTTTAAAGTCCTTCATTTGAAGAATACTTGAAAATTTTTTCAAATTTGTAGAACAAGCTATGAAATAGTTAGAATCAGTTTTGTAACCGCATTACTGATACTATACAGTGTTGGCGTCTGATGTTTCAATCGCGAGTTATTAGCATTTGGCCAACTTACCCCGTAGGCCCACCTGCCCCGGTCTCCCCTAGTGAATATAATTTTTTTTCTTAAGAAAGAACATAAAAATTTTCAGAATGATTGCTTCTAAACATAAACAGTTCTCTGAACTTGTGCAAAAGTTTTTCTTTGTGTTCAACCCAGGCCTACCCACCCTTTTAAATGCTCCCTCGCAAAGGTGCATAAATATCAATAAATATCACGACTTGAAAGCAGTAGATGCGAGCTAATATTATCGTATGGGAACGCAAAAATAAAAAGAAATGTGATAATGGTTCGAGATTTCCATATGTCATATGTGCCTTTCTCAGTTAAATAATATTTTATACAACTTTATCGAGAAAAATGAAATCAAAAATGTATAAAAACTTACCTGCGTTGTTGATCCATTTCTCAAGACGTTCTTTTTGATTTGGCTTCGTTGAATCCGGGAATCGATGCATACGATGACCAGTGAGCTTCGAGTTTTTACAGTTCCGATATTTACAGAAGTCGCACGTTCTTAACATGACTGCCATTTTTGTTGGTATGTTTACAAATAAAATAAAAAAAAAATCAAAAGAAAAATTCCAACATGTTAACAAATTGACTACGTTAAGAACGTATAACCACTGAAAAGTCAAGCTTGTAATGCACTTTTTATTTCATTACATTATTTGTATTCGCAAATTGTCATTTGAAAGGCACATAAACCGCACAAGTAAGTGAGAAAACCGAGTAAAAATACAAAAATGCACGTTGTCAGTCGGAAGGCGCGACAAAAAACAGCTCTCGGCATGTAAACAGTTGCATGCTTTTCGCGCGAATGATAGAGATGTCTACTCATCTCTGGCTGCATCCAGCCACATGTTGTTGTCGTGCGAACGACACGCTTTTCTTCCCGGAAAAGCACTTGAACTCGGACCCCCCAATATCACGTAGAACAGAGGTTCTTTGTTTTAAACTTACTTTCGTTTGCCGTTTCTAAAATTAAATATTTGTGCTTGAGCCTGTTCGAGAATCGAGTGATTATATATATTTTGTATATTTTCTAAATGAATACGTATTATTTTATTTGAATATTTGCGCGTATAAATAATGAATAACACGTGACGTATTATTATGTCACACTTCACAGCTGAAAGTTATAATAAGTCACGTGATTCGTGGAGACAAGTTTAAACATAAAGAATAAATTAATTATATTTTGTTACCTAGTCAGTTATAAAGGGTCTTATATCATTTTGGAAGTATTTTAATTGATTGTAATTCCATTTTATCAGCTCAAACTCTTTAACTTTAAAATAGTTTTCTACTAACGTTTATTTGGGGTTATGAGACCTCTGTTTTCGTATAACTTTCAGTAGTTCTAAATCCAACCACCAGGTGGGGACTACTTTACTTGGACCCCCGAATAGTTGTAGACTTGTGGTAATACCGTCATAGGATTGGCATTACGTGACATGACTCTTACGACGTGATGACGTCATGATTTTATGGGGTCACGGCACTTGTCCAGTGGACTTAGGATTTTACTCAACGTCAATTCAGTTGTTGCATGATTTTTCTTTATTCCATGTTCAAATAGTTTGTGCTAAAATAATTAGGTCGTGTTTCTTATTTTTGCAATTTAACGAAAATTGAGGTAATTAGCGTGACTTCACGATGTTATATTTTCATGACGTCACGTAGCATTATTAGAGAATATCTATATATATCGAAAATTTGGAAACTTTAAACGGCTGTAACTTTCAAATTTTTCATTTTTATGATAAAAGAGAAAATACGACCTAATTATTTCTTGCTATTTTACCTATTTCATGTGAAAAATCAACTTTTTATTTTTATGCAACATCCTAATTGGTTGGTACCCGGAATATTTTTGCAGGAACTTGTAGAAAACATGTCTAAAAAGATATTCCGTACACGTGCAACTCTTAATTGTTTTACTGGAGCCCGTGAAAAATCGGTAAAGTGGGCCGAAACAGGTTTCCTGCTTCTAGGAGCGAACACAAAGCTCGAATCTTGAAACTTGTATAGGTATTGGAAATGTCTACAAAATGAGCCGTGTCGCGTTAATTTTCATTAAATTGTTGATTAACAAAAGCTAAAACACCGCAAAAAAACGTTTTTTTTAAATTATTTTTCATTCAGAGAAAAACAATAATTGGGCTTTCAAATTTTGGTACAATAAAGTCTTTATGCTGCTTAATATGAATGCATTTTTTCAGCGAAAAATATTCTATTGTTATTGCAAAATTTATTTTGCAACTAAAAGAGACGTCTCCGCTAGAATCTAATTTCTACAAAGTTCGGGCCGTCTTGATCAGTATTTGGGGTCTCATTTTCTTCATAAAGACTCATACTATTATATATATGCAACTTAAATTTAAACGATTTTTCAACTTGAAACTTTAACGAAATGACGTCCAAAAGAGGATCGTATATACTATTGCATACATATAAATATAGTTTGCCATGTCACTAGCGCCACCGTTATCGCGGTGGTAGTTTTCTTCCCCAATAAACTAATGTTTATGGTGCCAAAATAAATAGAGTAAAATAATATTATACAGTTCAAGAAAACAGAGTTTTTTTTTTTTAAATTGATCTATTCAATTCATTTTTACACTTACTTACATTCCATCTAAATTAAAAAAATACGCTTGTCGAAAAGTGTCGCTCTAAATTTGACGCTTAACATGCTACTTCAAAAAGGTCTGTGGAAAAAATTGTTTTTTTTCTTCAAATAAAATTCATAAAGTAGAATTTTTATAATTTGCTATTTACAATAAGACGCTTCAACTGTCGATACAAACAAAAAACATTTTTTCGTCGAAGTTTAACTTTGACTTACGATCACGCTCGTTTAGAGTCCATTTACACTGACAGCTTTTATGACCCTGAATCAATTTTCAACAAATTGACATATGCACAGTAAACATATACACACATACGTTAATGGAGAGAATGAACTAAAAAAAGGCTGAAACTATAATTATTGTCGATTAAACATTCAAGTAATAAATGTTACATTTTTCTATTAATCATAAATGAATCTAAATCTTTTTATAGTAATTATTTTATAAAGTACAAAAGAATAAAATTTCGTCAATTTGCCAAATATAATAAAATAAATTGCATAATATTTCGAATTTCTAATAATACTAATACCTATTTGGTAATTAGAAATTTGAATTAAAATATTTTTCTATTCAAATACACGAATAACGCTTTAGTTTCAGCCTTGAAGTATGAACCAAAAAAATATTCTTCAGTGGTCCCGCTGCATGGGGATAGGATCTGCCACTACTGAGGGTCGGGGGGCTTCCAACTGCTGGAGACTTCGTGGAGCGAGCGTAGAGTCTAACTGCTGTCCACTTGAGACTTACGAGCCCTTCCCTAGGTTTTCTTCCACGAGTAGAACATTTCTAAGGGTCGATTAACTCGCCAAAATTTGTCGTTTACTTGGCGAAGCGTTTGTGAGCCGCTCAGTACCACCAGCTGACCTGGAGTCGGTGCTATGTAAATACAAAAGTTGAGTAGCCTATCAGACTCGGAGAGCAATTCGGTGTCCAGGTCCAGGGTCAGTCTCATCGCCAGGTATTTACTCAAATGGTCCACTGAAATGTGGGAATGGATGGATTGTTTTTAATATCTGTTTTCTTAAGAATAAATTTATGCATTTTCCTTCAACAAGTTATGATAGTTGCACCAGTAGTCGTCCAGCTAAGGTCAGTAGTCACGGCCATAATAATCACATTAGTTGCTATGTTTTAAATGAGTTTATGTTTTACATTGGTATTTTTCAATTTAAATTAACAATAATAAAGTAACTTAATTTAACTAAATACCTTCACATCTGTATTAGGTTATTTTATTTTTCATTAAATATTATAAGCAAAAGTGATCGATTACTAGAGACTAATCATCTCCTGGTACAATTTATCTAACTTATCTAACATTTTCTGAGTAAGAAATAATTACCTGTAGCATTTGCCGTAGTTTTGATATATCTAATGCAGTTTTCTTTAAGCGCTTTAATTAAAGAATTGTCACCAGCCATCTCGGTGGGATGAGGTTTAAACACTAATTCTATTTCGTTCAGCATCAAAGGCTCACTAGATCCTTCACCTTCTGTGTCAACCATAGAGTCATTGCCACCTGTTTCAGCTTCTGCGCTAGAAGAATCATTTTCTGAATTTTGTAGGCTTTTTTGTCTTTTTGATGGCTTGGGATTAGATGGTACTGGTGAAGGCGTTGTTGAATTTCTCGATGTCGTACCTAAGAAATAATGATACATAATGAAATTTCAAATATTTTACAGTAAATAACAATGAAATAGACGTTTTAAATGCATTCTTTAATTAAAGACATATATAATTCAATATTTACCAGACACTGCAGGACTGATCGAAGGCTGGGGTGGTATACCATTTGAATTTATCAAGTGATTTTCCCTGCTACCACCATTGCTTGACTGACAGATTGCACTTTGGGAGGAGTCACTCTGGATAGCTGCCAGGACAGCTGGATTTGGAGTAGCTGGCGCACTGACATTTGGCGTATTATTGTACGACGCCGTATTGTTGACATTTTCAGGTTCATTGGCATTTTTCCTCGAACGTTGTGGCCTATTTTGACTTTGTAGCTTGATTCCTTCGGTGATGGAATTGACGAGAGCCGCTTGAGAGTGCGAATTGTTCAGTTTTGCCAAAACTCGCTCTTGATGGGCTTCGTACTCATCTCTGCTTGGATAGATCTTGGAAATTAATAGATCGAAGTTTGGGTCTGGCCTCAAGGAACGTTTTGACACAAGTTTCTTCCTGCAAGTTGGGCATTCCTAAAATCATAATAATAATTAGCCATCTAGCAATGTATAAAGCATTAAATTAATTGTATTCTTAGTTTTGTTATCAAAACTAAACATTAAATTGTCTATTTACTTATTAAATTTGACAGATTTTAAGGGCCTAATATACATAGTATTATTTATTTATTTATTTATTCATAATTAAACGGGCTTTTTAGCCCTTTACACATAAAGTTACAAAGGTTGGTGGCAGTCACTAGTCCACTCCGATTGAAAATAAAATTCGACTTAAGCTAACATAACGATTGACTCCTTGCTCGTCATAATGAATCAATATAGGGTAACAAGAGAAAGAATTGTCCTTTTAAAAGCGCTAATTGTTTGTTCATTTCTTATATTGGCTGGTATAAGATGCCATTTTCTTTTTATTCTATTTATTGCTGAGTAAAAACCTTGGTTGGAAGTCACAGTACATTCTTGAATCACTCTAGGGTTATGCAGTGTATAATTTAATTGTCTATCTTTGAAAAGTTTAGCTAGATCCTTCGACACAACATACTTATTTAAGATCTTATAAGCTAGAACACAGTCATGGTAATGATGTAAAGACTCAACAGTTATATTATAAAATAATATATTAAAAGAAAGGTAACAAATGAAATTAAAGTAGTAATTTTTAATAATTATAAATTGAATATTGTTTCTAATATTAATAAGTTTTAAGTGTTAATGTAATTAAATTAGTTTGTCTCCTGTGCTGATGACAAATTGGAATAAGTTTAGATATAATAAAATGAATATTTTAGCACTACTACAACATAGTTTATCATTTACTTGTTATTTAGGCTACATAGAACAAGGAAATTATCAGTACAAAAAATTAGAATAATATTTCCTGTCCGTATATGATGGTTGAAGAATACAAATATGTAACATGTAGCACCTAAAGTAAAAAATTCACGGTGCACATAAGTATCCCATATAGCACTCAACCTGTTAATAATTCTATTTTTAATCGAAAAGAAGGATGTTCCCAATTCGAATTTGGGTTATAAAAATTTTTTTTTTCTGTCAACATGCATTTACTTAGTACAAATTATAAGCCGATATATAATGCATTTTGAATTTTTGAAATTGAAATTTATATCAGAAAGTTATAGCGTTCTAAAGTTTCTTTATGACGTCACAATCATAACGACATCAAAGGTGCCGCCGTATGATCGTGACGTCATCAAAAACTTTGGAGCGCCATATCTTTTTCAATTTTCAAGATATAGATAAAATTCTTTAAGTTTACTTTTTAACCCAATTTGTAAAGATTGATCAAGTATCTGACCAGTAATTTAGTTTCTTGCTAGATATTTTCCGTACTTTTCGGCCGCTGTCGATTGTGTCCGTCGATTATTCCGAAACTACTGAACGGATTTGGATAAACTTTTGGATTTGAATAAATAAAATGAAATTTGGCCGGTACAATAAAAAGTATAAAATAAAAAATTAAAAAAAAGTAAACCAACTTCGAAAAATTCTCTAAAAGGAATAAAATAATAATCGATATGAACCTTTTCGAAGTCGGCGCCAAAGTTCTAATTGATATATAGTATTTTTCTTATAGATATGATTTATTATAACTTATACTGGATTGAGTCTACATATACTTATAATGTCTCTAAAGTCAGACCACCGTAAAGCGAAATTCAGCACTGACTTCGAAAAGGTTTATATCGATTATTATTTTATTCTTTTTAGAGAATTTTTCGAAGTCAATTCGTTTTTTTTTAAATTTTTTGTATTTAACAGTATAGAATTAATAGTAGAAACCATAAAATATTTCAGTATTTTTGACAATTCGATCACCTCCACTGTTATTAAATAGACTTTTGAAGAATTTTCACACAAAGTAAATAAAATCTTGATCAACAAATTGTCACATTTGGATTTGAAGAGAAAAACACCATGAACTTCATTTCAATACAATTAAACAAAAGTGACAATTATATGCATACTATCTTGACTACTGTATCAACAGGTGTGAGATGGTCAACGTATAATTTTCCTGATTTTTGCAATATTTTCCAAAATTAATTGAATTTTTGAACATTTAAAAATCAATATTTCTACATCATTCAAAATTGGTTACCTAAAAGGTTTTGTTACTGTTTACTTTTATAATGACACGAAATGTAAACTAATTTTTGACAATGTTGGTGCAAACCTGTTAAAATTTATATCTTTTCATGTACTAAGAAATTATGGTACCACACCTACCACTGCTGAACAATGTAAGTAAGATGTAGATTAACAGTATTCGATACTGTAATATTACTGTGGTTGTAGGTAGTAGGTACCTTAATTTCTAGTATTCAGTGTAATAATTTAACATATGAGCTTTTACAGTGATACTACTCTGCAAAATATTTTTTAGTATGCAAAATGTAAAGATTCTCAAACTATCTAAAAATTGTTCTAACTGCATGTATTAAATATGCTAATCCACGGTGTATAATGTTTATGTAATAATCTAAGCAACGCATGACTAGATTAAAAAATATTGATAAAAATATTGGTTGTTAACTACTTAAAGAGATAACGGAATTATCTGCCTAGTAATATTAAAGAATGTCAAAGAATTTCTATTTTTAAAGCGACATTAAAATCCTATTTGTTGTATTATGTTTAAATCAGTATTATGAATTATTTGTTGTATTATGTTTAAATCTGTATTATGAATTTTATGTTACTCTTTGAATATCCAATGTTGTTTTAATGATTATGCTTCTATGTTGTTCAAATAAATTAATTATGATTTTAAAATATTTTATCAATAAACTTTATAATGCGCTACTATTTTAATATTGTAATAACTTTGTAAAAAAGGCATCCTTGCTTGTTGATCTAAATAAACAAATAAATAAATAAACTGATTTCTTCAAACTAATGTTAAAAAAGAACTCTCATATGCAATAATGAGTATAATAGTAAGTTCTTATCAGCTCTTGATTTTTACTTGAGGCAATTTAGGCCATATAGTCCCAGCCATAAGTTCTTTTGAGACTATATACTTTTATACTTTTTAATTTGTATTTTTAACACTTAAATTTTGTATTAATAGACTTCTATTGTTAAATTTACATAGAGATATAAATAAACAATTGTTTTTTGCATACTAACCGACTGTGAAATAAAGTGTCGTATAAAGTTTTGACTAATTGTAAGTACGTACTGTGCTCAACTTGAGCAGTGTTATTAATCTATCTCAACTCAAACATCCCAACCAAGTGAATAATAAAACTCAATTAAAATGTCAACACTCTCCATCCATCATTGATCAAATAACATCCACAAACCACTCAAAGCACCTTCCAAATAACCAACAAAATCGAAAAACACAAGCAACCCCACAAAAACTGCTCTCATCCATTATCCTCGCTTCTCCCCAAAACCCAAACACCCGCATAATACAAAATCCCCCTCCCCCAAAAAAAGGACCACACTCCCCGCCTACGGAACATCCCTCCAGATTTCCCCAGCTTTTCTTTTCTATATTTCTTTTTACCGCTCGGTTGCACCTTGTTCCCGCTCCTGAGCGCGGTGATGATGCAGTCGGAGCAGAATCGGTGCAGGCACTCCTTGGTCGTCATCGTCTTCTTGAGCATGTCCAGGCATATCGGGCACATGAGCTCGCTGTGTAGGCTCCTCGGGCTGACGGCGATCTCGGTGCTGTCGGTGATGGCGTCCTGGGGGGCGCGCTGCAGCTCGTACAGCGACAGCTCCCAGGTCTTGTTCAGGCCGCCGACCTGCTCCGTCGACGCCATTTGTCGAGAGGCTGTGCGCGGCGCTCGCTGGCGACCGCACAGCCCAAATTGTATGTACGGTGTGGCGGTGTGGGGACGTGTGGTGACTGAGAAGTGGGACACTTGCTGCGCACTGACTTTACGCGGCGCAACGGTTTGTGGGGCGCATGCGCGCTTGGGTTTGGGGAGTGTCGGGTATAACGTGGTATGGGGCGGTGAAGAAATTCGGAGGGAAAGAGAGTAAAGAGAATCTGATGATGAATGTACTTATTTACAAAAGTAAAAACAGTGTTTTTCTAACCTTTGAAAGAGCAAATTGATAAATTGATAAGCGTAGACTTCGGAATTTCTACTTTTAATAGAAGGAGTTTCTTCTTTCCAAAAGCTCTCCCTTACTCTTTTAAAGGTTTAAAACTTCCCAACGTATTCTTTTAAAAGATTAGAATAACATTTTCTACTTCTGTAAAATAGAGACTGAGCAGATTATTTTTTACATAGTATATGTATGTATATCGAAATTTTCTGCGAGACCCGGTCTCCCCTAGTTATAACTTTTCTTTATGATAAAAATTTCCTAACTTTGCGGATAGCACTATCCGATATATCAGATCTATGTGTTTAGTTAGGCAAAGATTTAGCAATCTTGAAATACAAGTTATAAGTATTCCATTTCAAATTTACCGCATTTTACCTCTAGCGCCCTCACTCATTTTTTAAACTGTCAAATATATCGTCTGCTTCGATAAACTTCATATTTGAGGTTATGATTTACCAATTCTAGATACAACTGATTATATATTTCATTGGCGTTTTTTCTTTGATTAAGTCCTTTTAAATTATGTGCACTTGGCGAAATTCAATTTTAGATTTTTCTATTCTTTATATTTATTTTCAAGTATTATAATTTTATTTTATACGTTTTCCGTGTGGTTGGTTACAGCTACCATCAAAATAGTCAATTGATGGGCAAATACTTAACTGATATTTTCGAATCATATAAGATATATGGAATAAAAATTGTTTATATTACAAGAGGGTTAGAGAGAAAGTCTCTAAAACAAGAATTTTAAATAATACCTGAGGAAAATAAAGGTTAATTTTGCTTACTGAAATTTATTGTGATGTATATCTCATTGACTGATAAGTTATACGAATACATTATGTATAATAGATACTGAAACTCTATTACAATTACCTATAACTCATAGTATATTCATCATTTCATCTTGAGTGCATCCTATAATGAAGGCCATACATCAACTGGACGGATGCAGTAACAATGAAAAAAATCAACAGTCAACAGTAATTCTTTATCAATTGCAGAAGAGATAGCACAACAAGCATGAAGAATTTAGAAATAGATAATAAAATATAGTTATATTAAAATCTGACATCGATAATCACTAGTTTGTGTGAGTTCACTTTGGTATCCGCTGATTTTTTTTGTAAATACAAAAGACATAATTTCAATCATGAATGTGGAAAAAACATGTTTCATGCGTCCTAATAGTACTAACAACAAAGATTATTGCAGTGTAAAAGATTGTAATAGCAAAGCTAAGAATTTAAATATAGGGTTTCATTATTTTCCAAAGCCAAACAAAGACTTCATATATACAAAAAATGCAGTTGGTGATATAGAAAAAGTGGATCGCTTGAAAGCATGGCAAATTGCTTTGAAATTAAGCAAAGTGACTACAAAAATGAAAGTGTGCTCACTGCACTTTAAGAAAGATGATTACATTCTGCCGGGTAAGCTATACATTTTAATAATCAATTAGATTTACATATGGACTGAGTATATATTGATAAATGAACTAAAATAACATGATACTATTTTTATACATAATTGTTGCTCTTCTTTTGTTTTAGATTTTTCGGCAAAGAAGAGAACTTTAAAGAGAACTGCAGTGCCATCATGTAATTTACCAGGAAGATGTGCAAAGCTAATCGATGTGAAAGTCAATGATTCATGTTTAGAAAAACAAATAGAAAGCAGTTGTCAAAATGAACAATTAATGGGAGGAGAAAGAATTATTGAAATAGAAAAAATAATAATAAAAGAAGAAATAATAGATGACATAAAGAATGAAGAAGATGCTATGACACAACCAGTAAATGAAATTTTTGAAGAGAAAATGCATGTTGAAGGAGTTACACAGACAAGAAATTGTCAAAGTGAACAATTAATCAAAAATAGGATTCAACCAAAAATACAGGAAATTGAAATATCTACCATGAATGGGCAGAAAAAATTTTCTCCATATACAAAAAGTTCCACCATTGATTATAGCAATGTAAATAGTTGTAAAATTGAAGATGAAATTGAAATAAAACAGCAGAAAATGGTAATACCTAGCATGGATGTACAAAAAATATTTTCTTCCCGTACTAAACGTTTCAACAAAGATTATTGTAGTGTAAAAGGTTGTAATAGCAAAGCAAGTATACATTTAAATGTAGGGTTTCATTATTTTCCAAGGCCAAACATAAACTTTATATATACAAAAAATGCAGTTGGCAACATAGTACAGGTAGATCGCTTAGAAGCATGGTTAACAGCTTTGAAAATAAACAAGATGACTCCAGCAATGAAAGTGTGCTCACTGCACTTTAAAAAAGAGGACTACATACTGCCGGGTAAGCAATACATTTGAATAATTCATTAGATTTACGTATAGACTGCATTTATGTCCCTTCTCTATTGGGAGTTTAAGTAAGTCTTGGTTTAACTTTCAATATTAAATATTATTTATACTGTAACATTCAGGCTATTTTGAAGAAGTGAAAACGGTAGAGTATATTATTCTTTATTTTTTACAACTTAACAGATTTTGTTTACATGAATAGAATAAATGTTATTCAACATTGAACGTTAAAGCGAGGCGCACTTTAAGTGCCAATGGAGAAGGGGCATTAGAAATACATTGTTAAATAAACTAAAATGAAATATAATATTAATTTTATATGTGATGTATGCTTCTTCATTTGTAGATTATGCAGCAAAAAAGAGAAAGTTAAAGAAAACTGCAGTACCATCATGCAATTTGCCAGGAAGATGTGCAAAGCAATTTGATGTTAAAGACAATGAAGAATTCTTGAATGGACGATTAGAAACAAAAAATTATCAAAATGAACAATTAATTAAAAATAGGATTGAAACAAAAATGCAGGAACTAGTAATACCTAACATGGATGTGCAAAAAATATTTATTCCACGAACTAAATGTTCCAACAATCATTATTGCAGCGTAAAAGGTTGTAATAGCAAAGCAAATACACATTTATCTGTAGGATTTCATAATTTTCCAAGTCCAAACACAGACTTCATACATACAAAAAATGCAGTTGGTGACATAGAAAAACTGGATCGCTTTAAAGCATGGCAAAATGCTTTGAAAATGAGCAAGGTGACTCCAATAATGAAAGTGTGCTCACTGCACTTTAAAAAAGAAGACTACATACTGCCGGGTAAGCGATATAGTTGAATAATTCCTTAAATTTACATACAGACTGCACTTAGAAATACATTGATCAATAAACGAAAATAACGTGTAATACTATTTATAATCATGATTAGTGTACTTCTTCTATTATAGATTATGCCTCAAAAAAAAGAAAGTTAAAGAGAACTGCAGTGCCATCATGTAATTTGCCAGGAAGATGCGCAAAGCAATTTGATGTGAAAGGCAATGAAGAATGCTTGGATGGACTATTAGAAAAAGATTGTGGAATCAAAGATGTGATTGAAACCAAAAAACAGGAAATAGTAACATCTAACATGGAAGTGCAAAAAATATTTTCTCCACGTACTAAATGTTCCAACAATGATTGTTGCAGTGTAAAAGGTTGTAATAGCAAAGCAAATACACATTTATCTGTAGGGTTTCATAATTTTCCAAGGCCAAACATAGACTTTGTATTTGCAAAAAATGCAGTTGGTGACATAGAAAAAATGGATCGCTTAAAAGCATGGTTCAATGTTTTAAAAATAAGCAAGGTGACTCCAGCAATGAAAGTGTGCTCACTACACTTTAGAAAAGATGACTATATACTGCCTGGTAAGTGATATATTTGAATAATTCATTACATTTACATATAGTCTGCACTTTTTTATTCATGATTGGTGTGCATCTTTATTTTATAGATTATGCAAAAAAAAAGAGAAAGTTAAAGAAAACTGCAGTACCATCATGTAATTTGCCAGGAAGCTGTGCTAAGCAATTTAATGTTAAAGATAATAAAAAATGTTTAGATGGACGATTAGAAACAAAAAATTGTCAAAATGAGCAATTAATTAAAAATAGGATTGAAACCAAAATGCAGGAAACTGTAATACCTACCACGATAGTTCAAAAAATATTTTTGCTGGATAATAAATGTTTCAATAAAGATTATAACAGCATAAAAGATTATGGTATCAAAGATGGGATTGAAACAACAAAACAGGAAATAGTAATACCTAACACGGATGTGCAAAAAATATTTTCTCCACGTACTAAATGTTCCAACAACGATTATTGCATTGTAAAAGGTTGTAATAGTAAAGCAAATACACATTTAACTGTAGGATTTCATAGTTTTCCAAGGCCAACCATACACTTTGTACATACAACAAATGCAGTGGGTGACTTAGAAAAAGTGGATCGCTTTACAGCATGGCAAAATGCTTTGAATATAAGCACTGTAACTTCAAAAATGAAAGTGTGCTCACTGCACTTTAAAAAAGATGACTACATACTACCAGGTAAGGTAGTTTTAGAAAATAATTTTGGTTAACTTCTTACATCTTGATTGCACATAAATATGCATTGATAATGAACTAAAATAAAATGATATTATTTTTATATATTTTGTACGTATTTTTTTAGATGCTGCATCAAAGAAGAGGTATTTAAAGAAAAGTGCAGTGCCATCACGTAATTTGCCAGGAGCATGTCAGAAAGATATTACATGTTTGGAAGGAAAATTAAAAAACTGTTGTCAAAATGAACAATTAATAGAAGAAAAAATTATTGAAACTGAAACAATAATAATAAAAGAAGAAATAATTGATTGCATACAGAATGACGAAGAAATGACTGTGATACAACCTGCAAATGAAATTGTTGCAGATGAAGTGCATGTCGAAAAAAGTGCACAAACCCCACTAGTTGAAAAGAAGTTGGAAATGACACCTCGTACTGCTTTATTGTATCATGATCCTGCAGTACAACAATTGTCAATGTTTCCGTTAGTTCACTTTCTCGCAGGTGACTAACCGTTTAAATATTGAATTTAGTTTTTACTTGTACAGTAATCGGTTTGTATCTTTCAGATTTATAATAAATAATTAATATTTTAATAAATAAATAATTGAAAATCAAAAGCAGAGTTTGTCAATTTCCTAGTATTAAGGTATTCAATACTAGAGTACTGAGATTCAGAAATTAGTACATCTATATGAAAAGGTTGTTTATTTTTTACTTTGGTAATTGTTAATTAGCTTTTTCGCATTTCTAAGAACCTTTTAAAGGGCATCAAAATGAATTAAAAATTATATATTTCCCACCTTAAGGTGATGCTAAACCCACCCGTCATCGGCAATTATGAGGATCCACTATTTTCATTTAATTTTCAATTTTTAGTAAATATCTCTATGAAACGTTGTTCTTGCAATATAAAACAACAATACTCCAGAGAGATATTTTCTCAAAAATGAAAATTAAATGAGAAAAGTGGTTCCCCGCATTTAACAGTAACATAGGGGTTTAACATCACCTTAAAGGTGGGGGGTCTCTAAGGCCGATTTTGACCCAAATTAGATTTGAGCCAAAAAATTTGAAAAAAATCCTACTGTGTCTACTAAAAATAAGAAGTCAATTCTACCCTAAACGGACCCCCCCCCCTATTCACCCTCACCACCCCTTTATAAAATGAAAACTTTACCGCTTGTATACAGCGTTTTAGCGTTTTTAGCAGTTTCACTTTATCACAAAAATCATTTAACAAATAAATTAAAAATGATTAAATTTTGAAATAATTTTCTACAGATTTTAAATATTCTTAAGTCTTTGAACCTATTTTTAATAATTTTTAATATTTTATTTTTGGATTTAAACAAATTTCAATATTATTTTAAAATTAGTTTTTATAGCTTTAATATGTACGCTATTTGTTATTTTATTACGATTTTGCTACGTTTAACAAAGAAAGGTCCACAGGTGTTCAATCTTTCTCAACTCAAAATCTGTTTTACAAAGAATAGTTGAAACAATTTTGAATATTTACAGTACAAGAATTTTTCTAAAATTAGTCT
Source organism: Gastracanthus pulcherrimus (assembly GCA_949152435.1). NCBI lineage: Eukaryota > Metazoa > Arthropoda > Insecta > Hymenoptera > Pteromalidae > Gastracanthus > Gastracanthus pulcherrimus. The sequence continues at coordinate 17,179,623 of OX424572.1, forward strand.
TTGTAAATAATTGTTATTATTTGTTATTATATTATTAGTTTTTGTTTAAGGAGAGTTTTTCGCTAGATATAGGGCATAAAACAAAAAATTATATGAGAGTAGGCGGGAAAAAAAGATTTATATATATACATATATAATTTTATATTATTGTATATAATTATACATAGATTTTGACCTTATATAAATGTATACAGTCATGTATAACTATATATATATATATCGTTATATATCCATGTATAACCATACATAAGCATATCTAGTCATATAAAACTCTCATGATTTGAATTTTATTTGAAGTTATATACAGTTATATATGTTTATATATGATCATATATAAATGTATATATTCACATATAGTTTTATATAAATTTTATATATAGTTATATAAAATTGTATATGAATATATACAGTTATATAAGGTCAAAATTCATATATAATTGTATATAACCATATATGATTATATATAATTGCATATAAAAATTATATATAACTACATATGGTTATATATAAATCATTTTTTCCCGAGTTTATAAAGATCCTATGATAAAACTAATGAAATGTACTTAATAATAGTTCATAACTATTCACCTCGATAAATTAAGACAACTTTTTTCTTTTAAAAACCATTCGTTAACTCCTTTCAGACCATATTTTAGCTAAAATGGACCTTGGGACTAAGGGTTAAAAATGTTAAATATTCGTTACGACACGACTCTGGTGTTTAAAAAAAAATCTGTTATTGTTACCTATCTAACTTGAAATTTGTTTCCTACCAATATTATTAGAAAAAGTAATTTCTCATCAAGTTTTCATCCACTTTACCATATCCCCTTGATTTCATAATAGATTGCCATATAAAACCTGCGAGCGAGGTGCATTCAAAAGCTTACACCGACGATAATCTAGAAGCTTCCAAATACCTAATCCCACTATAATTCGCAACAAACGCATCTTTCCACGCTAACCCCGGCGTCTCCACAACCTACACAACTTCATTCCAAATTCCCCTCACTTCTAACCAAGATTGCACCTACATCACAGCCAGTGCAACCCGAGCGAAACAGTACAGCTGTTGCTGAATTCATACTGCACGCGTGCACCAACGAGAATCCCACGCGCGACCTCGCAGCTTCTCCTCGGTCTTTACCAAGACCGGGAGGTAGATAGGCGAGGTGTGCACGCCCCCCACTTTGTAATTTGCATACGCGCAGCGCGCGATCGCTCCGTTATGTGCGCCTTAATCCGCGGCGCCATTCTTTTGCTCGTATGGGTATGCGTGTGAATACGTGCTGGGACTTGTGTTTTGATGAATGTAACGACGATTGTGTTTGTCGAGTGGAAGGAGTTTTAATCGGATGATGGTTGTAACGAATGTGGTGGTTCGTGGACTCGGGCTTTGCGGATTATTGAAGAGATAAAGTGCGATACGCGACACGGGGATTTGCAGAATTTTAGTGTTAGCTCTTTTTAAAAAGAATAAGCTGGGTGGGTTGAGTAAATGAAGGGAGTACTGTTATTTTTGGTAATGATCCGGAGAGATCGATTTGAAATGTTGCAATTTCATGGCATGTTACGTCCGTGACATTCTTGTTATTTCAGGATGTTATGCACGTATGAAACAATACGAACAAAAGTAATTCATTATGTAATTCTAAAGTTTTACAATATGTAGATGAATCACGTTTGTAGACTATGAATTACTAATGTGTTCAACTAGTCCGAGGACAGTCGTGATAAATTCTGCTATGTTGTTAAAATTTTACTTCCTTAATCCATTGTAATAGGTTGAAATAACCAGATGAGTTACATATTAAAATAGATTATTAGTTTTAATCGGTTTTAAGCGGACTAAACGCCTTTAATTTTCTTTTTAACAAAAGATGCCCACGAATGCATATTATAGCAAATAAATGCATGAGAACATACAAAACTAACTCTATTATGGTTTAGAGCAAGTTAAAATATGTCAATTAAAAAAATTAGATGAACAGGGCAAGTGAGGGGAAACTTTGAAATAGTAGGGTCAAATTCGATAAAATAAGTGAAAAAAATTACGATTTTATCAGACATACAGTAGTAAAAATTAATACAATTTACTTTATTCATGTTTTACACTTTATGACAGAACTGCATGCAGAAGGAAATTGTTGTTTAAAATGCTCAAAATTGTATAGATTATTCGTGATCATATCAATTTAATAGGTCCCATATTAACGTTTCGCCTGAGGTCGCATGGGCATCCTTTTATCATTGCATTCTTCACCAAAGTATATTGAAACGAAGATGAATCTCTAGATATACATGGTCAAAATTAATTTCTCAGGGTCATTTTCTTTCAAAAATACTTTATAATTTTTTTGGCGGTTGTCCTACTTTTCAATTTAAGTTTTTCAGCTTTTTGATCCGTAAAAAATAATACCATTGATTCAGTCAAATGTATTAGAAGGAGCTTAAAATTATCCATTTCTTCTTATACGAAATTTTTTATAAGCTAATTCCCTTCTTTTGTCGTACATGGAAACTTCATTAAAAAAACAAAATTATAACCCTAGAAAGAATTACGAGAAAATAATCATTTTTTAAAGACTATCGTTTTCTCTATGTCCAACGATATTTTACATTGAAAATCTTAACTTATTCTTGTACCTTCAACACGATTGCGGGTGTCAGTTGATAAATTTGACTTTTATAAATCTCATTATACTTAGAAAATATGTAATTTCCAGATGTGTGGGGGAATTTAAAGTCATTTTTTTCCTTAAGTTACAAGTGCGTAATGATAGAGAAAGTGTTCATATCGAAGCTTATAACACTCAGTTCAGTTGTACTCATTTACTGATTCCTGAAGCACAATGCTATAAAAAGTGGTCTAAAGCCCTAATAAGTCATATATTCCATATTAAATAAATCGAAATTTTTTTAAATTATCACACTTACTTGGAAATTAGTGAAAATTACATGTCTTTTGAGTAAAGTGAGCCTTAAAACGTGTATAACGGTCTACTAAACTGGGTAGGAAATATCGTTTTCTCAAAAACATTATTTTCATGTAGTTTTACATCGTAAAATACGGTAGAAATAAAGAAAAGTGCGTGAAAAGTCGGGTAGAGACGTTAAACACCTATATAAATCTAAGCGCTACTCTGTCCCGATAATCTTACTAGCGTTATATAGGTAAACTAAAAAATTTACTTAACTAATCACTCTAATTCCTGTGGCATCTTAAAGTACATATCTTTGGCTATCACCTGAACTAAAAACACATATTTTTAATAATATTTTCCTTTTTTATAACAATTTTTGGTGTAAAAATAGAGTCGTTTTCGAAAATCAAAATTTAAAAAGCGTTTTTTTGTATTTTTATAATCTTTTAAAGATATATTTTTATGTATACAAAGACCGACTTTGTTCTTATTTGTATTGCAAAATAAACATAGTTACGAACAGAACTAATATATTTTTATATAATGGATAATTGTAAATGAAAAAAGTAAGTTCTGGTAAATGAAATATCGATGAGGATTGAATTTGATTCGGAAGTATTATTGTTCTTTAGATTATAGTAAATAGATTAAAAGCGTAACTTACAAAGCAGCTATAGATGTTGAAAATAAATGCAAATCAGTAGCGTATTAGCTTTGAAAACGTAAGCACATAACAGGTTATATTCGTGTTATTTCGAATATTGTATCTGATATAAAGTGAAATTAATCGTGAAAAGATGTAGATTTATGTGTGTTATTTCTCCCGCTGTGGTAGCCTGCTTTGAACGGGAACAAACGTTATATTAGGAAAAGACTATTTTAGTGCTGATTAGTAGACTACCCCGTTAAAGTGAAATTCGTTGATGTCAACTCCGGGAATCCTGCAGTTAGTACAAGAATACATAATATGATTTTTCAGATGAGCCACTTTTGACTGTAAAAAAGTCTTTTGTTAATTTTGTTATTTATATTGAATTTATTTCCAATTTACAAAGCTTTGCTGAAAAATTATTTGTTAAATGTTTATTATTATGCGGAAAAAGAAGATATATCTACGTCAATTATATTTAGTAATTTGTTCGGGTACATAAAATCACAAAAGTACATGCGTTCTCAGATACTAATTACTTTTAGCGGAATTAAAAGTACATTAAGTCACTTTTACAAATTATTATTTGATAATGAAAATACGACATTATGTGAAAATCGCCAAGTCACACTTGTTTTGTGCAGTCAACACTTTGCGAAGTTTCAACCTCGTTACAATTTTACTGCAAATCACTATACAGAAACAATACTAGTGAATTGTGAAGAAATACGCTATTGACACAAATAGAGCAAAGACTTTAGCTAGGAATATAAAATTTATGACCCAAACTCCACAGGCGTGTTAAATCATCTAAACAAAAAGAACCTCTCGTAGCAGGTACCATTTTTGTTCATTCGTTGCTCTACATAATAACAAAAGAGAAACCAGCGCACTATAATCTTTGAAATCCTTTCGAAACAATATAAATTCCATACATCACAATAAAAAGCGTAGATATACAACAAAGTTAACAAATACGTTAATTTCACGCGGCCACGCATCAACCATAAAAACACGAACAAGTCCATGAAAATGACACTCGTGAAAATCTCCCCCCTACATAACAGCACCCGCGTAAAAACCTCCAACCGCCAATTTTCCCATATACCCACAAACGACCATATAATAAAGATTCTAGAAAATCCCCCCCGATCGCATATGACTTTCTAAATTCTAACAGCCAGCCAGTATATAGTTATAGGAATTTTTTAATCCATCACCACCTGCAAAGAATAAACACACACACACACACACAAACACATCGAGATTCAGAAAAACGCGCATGTCTAGGAGTAGGAGTAGGAGGCCCGAGGCACGAATGTAGACTAACTGGGACGAGAGAGTCGCACTTCCACTGACCCCTGCGCGCGCGCGGTAGAATAACTGTACATACCTTCGCCACCGCGGCGTATCAATTTTCTCTAGGTTGCACGCGGTGTGCAACTGCAGCGACGTGCAGCGCTTATGGGAAAGAGGAGCGCGCGCGCCATTGACCTTTACCTCGCGTCGTTACAACATTGGGATGCACGCGTTGTTTGCATTATGCTTGTTTGAGGGATTGGGAGTTTGCGGGGATATTGCTTTGCAGTGTGCTGGTGGGTGGGATGTTGATGGAAGTGTAATTGAGTGGGTTTTTGAACGCGCTCGAGGTTCTTGAAGAGATGAGGGGGAAATTTGAATGAAAAGTTATGGGTTCTTATAAGATTATTTGACGACGACGTATACTTTGATGACGTCGTGTTTGATGAGGATGTAACTCAGGCCTATACTTAAAAGGCCGCCGGTACTAAAAAGAATGTCACGAGCGTTAATTCGTGTGGCGCTGTATCTTCTTAAGTTTTTGGTGTCTTGTTCAAAAATTAAAAAAGTACACGAAGAAGACATATTGTGAACGGCTTCAATGGATAGTATATGATGCAATTATACAAGAGCATGCAACAACCGAATCTAGTGGCATTGAAATTGCAGTGAAAAAGAATCACGGGATATATATCACTTGACATTGTGACAGAAAAATATCACCTTCCCAAATTTTGTTATGAAAAATCCAATGGAAAACTTGTGTATGCCATTTTTGAAAATTTCATAAAATATATGATATATCAAATGATACGTCATGATACTATTTTATGTAACGCATCGCGTAATGTTTTGCATGCAATTGTTAGAAATGGCTTATTAGTTCTGCAACTTAGTTTCCTGAAATATTTAGAAAGTGATATTTTATGCCATAATGGAACGGATTGATTATCACTATACTGCAATATTTCACGTGGGGACCATAGTATAAATACCAGGTGGGACCCATGTGGAATCCTCGTGGGACCTTATCTGGAATACAAATTTAGAGTTTCCATGTACACTTGAGAGCGTGATAGGTTAAGTTTTTTTATGGAACCTTCGCATTACAGGATTTGAAAAACTTTCGCGATAATTTAGTGGTCAATGCCCTCAAGTATGTACATGTATACATCCGACGGAAAGTTCTTCTGGTCGAATTTGTGTGAATATTGAATTAGATAGAACACTCGATTTCGCTTATTAGAGGATTTTAAACAAATTCAAATAAATTCAGAAGCACTTTTCATCGACTGTACAATGAAGTCCTGTTCAAGAAGTACCATCAAGATGATACTCCGAATCTTATTTTTCATTTAATTAATATAATACAAAGAATAAAACGCACTAAAAAGTAAGAGGCTATACCAGACCGATTTTCCGACGTGTCTTTATATCTTCTTTTCGTTATGGTCGATGTGTTCAGTATAAGCGTCTTTCTTATAAGTGAAGTTCTTTGGATGTAGAACATACCACTAGAACCAAACAAAATTTAGAAATTGTTTGTAAAAACTAAGAAATCGTTATAAGAGTGATCGTTATAGCCGAGTTCGTTGTAAGCGGATTCACTGTAATAGCAAAATAAAACGCGCGCTACATGCAGACCATTTATTTCTTTCTTTCTATGTATTTCCTTTTTACCTGTCGATGCTGAACTTTCTACATAAATTGATAATATCAAATATTCGGAGTCATTTCGGAATCACGGTCACTGCCACATTTTAGGAAACGATAAGAAGAAATATCGGATATTTATTCATGGGACACATCATTTTCAAAGCATGTCCTTTCCACACCTAATGCAATTTAAGTTCGTCTAACGTTAACTGTCAATGCTGAATATCATTAAGGGGGCAGGCCTGGGTTAAACCCAAAAAAAGACTTCTTTTTACGAGTCTAGGAAACTTTTTATGTTAAAAGCAATCTTTCTGAAAATTTTTATGCTATCAAAACGCAATAATATCTTAAATTTAACCGTTATAACACCTCAAAATCCTGACCTATACGTCACAATAAATCACTCTTTTCAATGCCATATTTATTTAAGGAACTTTGAGCCTCACACGATTTCAGGTGATATAGTGCACGAAATTTTTTTTTCGACGGTTATTCGACTTTTTTTGACATTTATTACAAAAAAAGCGGACCACTTTTTCGTTAAAATTTTCTTTATTATTTTTTTTCCAAAATCCAATCTATTATTTAAAAAATATTAAATTTTTTTTCAAAAAATCTATTGGATCTCCGAAAAAAAAAAAAAAAAAAAAATTAACGAAAATATGCTCCGCTCTTTTTGTAATACATGTCAAAAGGAGTCGAATAACCATCGAAAAAAAAAATTTCGTTCAGCATGTCACTTAAATAAATATGGTATTAAAAATAGTGATTTATTGTGACATGTTAGATGGTTAAATTTAAGATATTATTGTGTTTTGATAGCATAAAGTTTTTCAGAAAGATTGCTTTTAACATAAACTAATTTGAAAACGCTCAATAAATACAGAATGTTTTTCTCTAGTTTTTAGATCCCATTTTTACATAAACAAAACAAAAATTGTTTCATATCAAAAATTAATGCGAGATGAACTCTAAGTCTAGGTGAAGAAAAGGGTATCGAGCATCTTTAGAAGTCACACGACCATTATTTTACTTTTATTCTCGTATAAAGATACGTGTCTCGCATTTTCGCGGCATACATTTTAGAATCACGTCTTTTTACCGTCAGGCATTTTATCGTCCTCAGGACGATACCCACATTTCTATTCAAGAATAACAATAAACGAAAAATTATTCAAAACTTCGTTGTACAGAAAGTACTCAACTTACTCAAATATCCTAACGCTAATTCGCAGTATTCCACGCAACTCTCCTAGAAAACCAACTTATTACAATAATACACCTTTTACTCGCATGTACAATCGCGCGTCCACGCGAGTTAGATACCAACAACCGGAAAAGGGCGCGACTCCGTGGCAACAAAACCGACAACAGTCACTGCGCTATTCGCTAATCACCGCGTGTACCTCGCTCTAGTTTCCATTTCCACCGTTCCATTGTTAACCCGCTCGCAAAACGCGAACGCAATCATTCTATATATATATACATGTATATAGCTCAGAAACGCAACCGATTCCTCAAACCGATCGTGCGATCGATCGATCGATCCCGCTGCAGAAAAATCGCCCGACGATCGGCAAAAAATCGGCCGAGAGCATAGGCGAGCGGCTTACACTCGGACTCATCGATGTACATATATATACACACACCTGTATACACACCCGGCCTTTCTCTGTCTCCGACAAATGCGAGGATATAAGAACCGGTTGTAGCTCGGGTCATCCGCGCGCGATCTGTACTTTATACGTGCGCGCTGTAGGTATATATATATAAAAAAAAGGGGGGGACTGCGGCATTCTCGCTTTTTCGAGCGTATGTGTGAGGATAGAGAGGGTCAGCGAGTCTCGAGTCTCGAAGAGGTATATAGGCCGCGAGCGCAAGACTCGAGCGTTTCCGCGTTTCCCAAGTCTGTGTACTTGCAGACACGGGGGTTTCGGATTTCTAATCGCGGTTTTCATGGTGCATGGCTGGTGTGTTGTTTCGTTTTTTTCGTTTGCGGTTGGGAGGAGTGTCCGGAGTGCACGTGAGCACGCTATTATGGGCTTAACGCGCGTGCGTATCGGTGTGACGTAAATGGGGTGATGATGTGAGGTGGTTATTGGATATTTAGTGGTGACAGCTCGCGTTTTTCTTTTAATATGTGTGTTTGTAAAATGTGGTTAGGATTAAATGATTTGGCTTATACAAGGGTTTTTAAAAATATGCGAAAAAAGTATTTAATGCAAAATGTTGACATGCAGTGGTGTAGAGTATGCGAAAGCGAAATAAACAAGTTGTTTTGCGGTGATTGCAGAAAATCAGAGATTCAAATTGAGTTAAGACTTCTTTTGCATGTAATATAATCAGTTCCGTATGCACTGAAGTTAATATAAACCTGTAAACACCTGTAACTTCGTGAAAAATAAATTGATAAAATAGCTATTTTCCCTAAAGATTGCATTTTTCTTTCATTTCTGGAATTTTAAACACCTATTTCATGATTTTTATTTTTTGCTATGTTTAAATAGGTTTAGTGCAAAACGTTAAATATTTTTAAGATTTGCCGACTTTAAAAGTTTAGTTTATTTTTCATGAAGGAACGAAATTACTGCGCTAGGCATAAAGAAAATATATTTCTCGAACACGCCACACTGTTGTTTGTCATTATTTTGCCTTTAATAACATTTTATTATACACTTTTAGAGTTATAAAAACATCCTGTACCAGAACATTATTACTCCATACCCAGCTTTTCTGTATAAGCTCACGAAAATGGTGTGATACATTTCGTCAAAAATTTCGTTTTTTATAACAATTTAGTATCGCAGAAGAAAATTGACTTCAGAAAGATAGATTTTTAAACAAATGAAAGGCAGAAATTAGAAGTAATACAAAAAAATTGTTGTTTAAAAGTTTGATATTTTACATAAATAATAAGCATATATCAAATTACAATTCTTGATTGAAGATTTTTTTCTAATCTCAGGAGGGTTGAACTGACGATGAAATCGATAATAATCAAAAAAGCCTTTATGATGATCATAATTTTTTTTCACAAAATTATTATTGACAATAAATACAGCGATCCTTAAAAGGGAATTCGAATGGTTTGCTTTCTCTTTAAATGATGAAATATTTATAAAATGTTACTGTGCCCTATTTATTGGACATAAAAAAACAAATTCAGGATAAATAATACAATATAAACCAAACTTTCCATTTAATGTTTTATTGATTATATAAATAATTCGTCGTGGTAAGTTAAATTTTAAATAATTATCAAATATATATAAGAACGATATCTAAATTCACCATTCCGCTTCCTGACAACAGTCAGGTAATTGCAAAATTTACTCAATATGTAGACCAGTTTCGCTTTTGCTTTAATTACGCAAAATTTGAATATTTATTCAATTTTTAATTTTTATTTTAAACTGGAAACCGTAATTACACACAGTACGCTTTTTGTAACATTTTATGACGAATAAAATGATTATTTTTGAGACTTCTAATTAGTTTCTATTACTCAACATTTTGCGTTAAAGAAATGTATAAATTATGTTAATTAGTAAAATAAACAGCATTTTTGTTTGACATGACTGATAAACTAAAGCAATTTCATTGTTAATGTTTTTGTGCTAATTGATAGCTAAACAAGTTTTAATTAACAAATATAGTTATTTAATTTAATGAACATTGGTATTTAGGAAATGTAAAAATTGTAGAGTCCTTTCAATTGAGGGTAATTGAGTCCTGTATCCTATATAATTTTCTGAGACAGGTAATAACCGAAACATATATTACAACTCAAAGCTGTGACGTAAAATTACTTTTCACATGGATTATGGACGATTTTGCTTTTTACAGAAAACACCGTAGAATTCTGGTATAGAAATCTAAACAACTTTCTTCCACCATGACACTCGCAGTTTGTGACCAGCCGCTGACGGTACCGTTCAAAACTGGATTAGAAAATAGTCCTGCTTATCCGACAAAAAAAGTTGCGACGATATCGAGTATCTTTTCTTCGACTTAAAGCCGGCTAAAATGAAGTGATTAGTATGTTTAACGTTTCGGATGCACCTAACGAACGAATATAAATTTTTACCGTTAATCGGCATATACAGAGTGAATAGGCCACAATAATGTTAATGACCGGTGGGAACGGAAGGTCGCCGATTCTTGCCTATAATTTGTAATGGGAATAAGTCATGAGAAAGTTCGGAAACCAGAAATTTGACCCGATGAAAATTCAGGTTAACTTGGATATGAGTTTGGAACTTAATTTATATTATCCTTTGCAATATATTATTCGATAATAATATCTGAGCAGTTTTAAAATCATAAAATTCCTTTAAGCAAATTGAATAATCGTAATTTTTAACTATATTATATTGAACATAAATTTTGCTCATCATTCTGTGCTTAAATTTATAACTGAAATCCGTAAATTAGATTGTTCATATATGGTTCACATAATAATTAATCAATGAAATACGTCGCTTCCGCGTTTCCTTATACGAGTTTCGTTCGTTCATTTTCTTTTTCACTTTCTTTCGCTGCATTGGCTTCCTTTTGGTTTCTTCATATTCCTGAGATTATACACGCAGCGTATTACATAAAGTTATTAAAGTCTTGCATGTATAAAATGACGACAAGCGTGCGTATATACGTAAAAAGTTTTAATTTTAATATTTTTCGTTCTACGCATAATTTGAATTATATCATCCAATTAAAGAGTCACTGTGCTTAAGTAACAGTGTCACACAAACGAGATTACAGCTACACTGTTATTACCTTTTTTTAAAGCTCAAATAAATTATTTAAACTCTAAAATAAAAGTTTTCGAAATCAAGGAGGTACTTTATGAGGGTTTATATCCAAGTCCGGTTAAAAATTAAAGCATGACACATAATTCTTTTCAAATATTATGTTAGTTTAGTTATTGTATTGAATTGTGATAATAGAAATATAATAAAAACAACAAAGTAGCATTACATGACAAAGGAATCAGGATAAGTGTATCATAAAAGTATCAAATTGACAATTATAAAGAAAATACGTGTTGGATATTCACGATAAAAATGAATGCGCATTGAGAATTTGCCATGAGTATATCGCATCTTTTATCAAGTCGATAAATACACAAAAGTCTTTTGGTTTTCTAATTTACAAGTTCAATGCGGGTAAAGATCGATAGGATTGTAACTTTATTTTATAATTACTTTAAAGTAGTCTTAAATGAAAAAGTAAATAATTCCAAAAATCCATATAATCTCAAGTATCTAAACACAAATTTCCTATTGAATAAAGTGAAAAACATAAAAAAAATTAATTTTTTAATTTTAACCATATACTGAATGTCTGATAAAATCTTGAATCTCTCACTTATTTTAATGGATTTGACCCTCTTGTTTTAAAGTTTCCCTTCACTTCACCGGATTAATTTTGTTTTTAATTTTCATATTTTGACAAACTCTAAATAATAGATATGGATAAAAATAGACTCCAGTGATCACCATGAACCATGTTTTGTTAATGTCATGCGGACGTTTCGGGAGTATTTTTGACTTCCCTTTTCATAGCTAAGACTTAATAAAATACATACAGTCTTAACCATCTACGTACCTGTACTAATAATTTAAAAACTGAGGAAAATTGTATTATTGTATTATTACATCAGATTATTGTACCCCTAAAGAAAAGTGTATTAATTTTTCAAGCAAAGATATAGCTTCACATTACAGAGCATCGAGTTTTTCATACGACGCTTCCAATACGATTCCACGAATCCCCATAGAATCTCGCAATTTGTCGAGTTAACACGTAAGAACCCCACAGAAACTACCTTCCCGAAAAAAACAATGACACGAGATTCACTGTTTACGGCGATGCAGTTACATCTGCGGACGCAGCGTTATATATACCGACAAGAAACGCGCGAACAACAAGGAAACGAGAAGAACGAACAAGAAGTAGAATCCGAGAAGGAGGAGGATGCGGGCGAAGAAGATAAAGGAGATAGATAGATAAATATTTATTTGTTTGCTTAAAACGAAATTTATGTAATATAATCGATTGACATAACTCATAAAAAATCATGATTTATCACATTGTTAACAAAAATTAAATAAAAACATACATACTTAGTAGCGAAATAAATATTAAGTTAAGGAGGTTGTGTGCGTATATATATTCTGTGGGTTCCTAGAATAACCACTTAAGTCCATTTCTTTAAAATTGAGTTTTTAGTGATTTTGGTAATTACGTATGGTGTACTTTAAGATAAAAAGTCAAAAGTTGCAAAAGTTCATCTAAAACTTTCTCATTTTCATAAGTTATGATTTTCTTTTGCATAGGCTTAAATGGCAATTTTAAAATTAAAACCTCAATATCTCGAAAACACGAAAAATGGACTTAAGTGATTGTTCCGGAAAGCCACAGATATGTCATAAAAACAAACATTTTTTACTACAATTTGATCTCACATAATGATATGAAAATCAATATGTTTTGAAATAAGGGGTATTTGTCAAACAAAGAAAAATTTTTAACGAAATTCTGTTATTGTAAAATAGATATCGTCAACTTTATACTTTAAAAGAGAAAAATTTGACAAAATAGTGGAGATTTTTATATTTGTTTTCCTATTTGAATTTTGAAGGTCTCATTTTGTTTCTTGAATAATTTCAGGAGGGCTTACGCATATAAAATTGAAAACCATTGAAAAACCTGCAAAAATACAGCTTTTAGTTTATACCTGTACACGCTCAAACTTACAAGAACGCGTGAATGCACTTATAAATATTTGACTATAACCTTGCAGGATTTTCTATGTTTTTCAATTTTTATATGGTAAGTCACCCGGAAATCAAGGCACAAAATGAGACCTTCCAAATTAAAATCGGATAACAAATGAAAAAGTCTCCTCTGTTTTGTCGACTTTTTTTTTAAAGTCTAAAGTTACCGATATCTAATTTTCCAACAGAATTTCGATAAAAAAAAATTTTTAGTTTGGAAAAGACGCTTATTTTATAATATATTGACTTTCATATCATTATGTGATATTAAATTTTAGTAAAAATGTTTGTTGTTTATGACATATATCTATGCATACAACCGCCTTAAGGCGTTGCACGGCGATTTACATACCAATATATTCGTTTCTAATAAATAATAATCCTAAATTTCCACAATAGCAGCAGTGGTTATAGTTGCGGGGGATGAAGTCTTCAAAAGCGTGGCACCAAAAAAAGAACTTTAAACTTTAAAAACGCTTAAATTTAAGTGTTTACACTTAATTTGAAGTATTACCATATTGAGTGTTTGCACTCGATATTGAAAGTAAAGCTCAATTACGAACGTAATACTCGAACGTTACATCTTAATCCAAAGTAACACTTGAATCAATGCTGAAGTTGCAAGTAACGCTTAATTAATAAAGGGTGAGCTTAACTGAAACAGAGAATAACTCTTCAGTTTAAAAAAAATTAACTCTAATTTTTAACGAAAAAGTGCTCTGCTTATTTTGTATTGTATATCAAAAGAAGTCGAATAACCATCGAAATAGAAAATTCGTATATCATGTCACCTAAAATCGTGTGAGGAACAAAGTTCCTTTAATAAATATGGTATTGAAAATAATGATTTATTGTGACGTGTAGGATCAAGATTTTGAGGTTTTATAATAGTAAAATTAAAAATATTATTGTGTTTTGATATCATCAAAATTTTCAAATTGATTGATATTAAACATATAGTTTTCTGGACTCATGAAAAAATCATTTTTTAGATTTGAGTGTTACAATTGAGGTGAGCGATAATTTAGTTTTATTCTCAATGTGAGTGTGACTTTAAGTTTTTTATATACTTAAAGTGGGTTAATTTAAGTGGGATTCTTAATGCGAGTTTGTTAATTTAAGTATTATTCTCAATGTAACTGTTAATTTGAGTGTTACTCTTAAGAAGGTAGGCCTTACCTTCTTAAGAGTAACACTCAAATTAACACTTACATTGAGAATAATACTTAAATTAACAAACTCGAATTAAGAATCCCACTTAAATTAACCCACTTTAAGTATATAAAAAACTTAAAGTCACACTCACATTGAGAATAAGACCTAAATTATCGCTCACCTCAATTGTAACACTCAAATCTACCCTCAAATTAACAGCAAACCAAAACCCATACTCTCAAAATCGAAGACAGCACTGAGATCACCCCTGAAATCTTCTGCTACACTCACCTCCACTATTACCCACCCATCAACTTCCCCCTCAAAACTTACAACTATATCACTGAAAATTCTCAAGTGCCTATATACACTACAATTAATGCACTCCACGCACCAACCAAGCTGAGGACGCCGTAATACAAGAAGATACTAGCGAACCGGCAGGCAGAAAGAGAAGAGCCCCATCTCTCTCTCTCTCTTTCTCTTGCGATATCTGGGCCCACGTGTGCACTCCCGCGTGCATCGCCGGGGGGGCCCCGCACGCGTCCAGGTATAGTTCACTTCACCTCGCTTCACTTCGCTTCGCTTCGGCTCGCCGAGAGAGCTCGCGCTGATACATACTCCGCTGCGCGGGCCGGATAAACAGTCGGCGGCCGAGTCTCGCGGGCGACGCTACTCCTTTCGCTCCTCGCATCTCCTTCGCCTTGGTTTGCAAGCTCGGCTTTTGTAGTACAGGTGTCGGTGGAATGCGTGATTTATAAAAGTGTTTGGGTTAAGATGGGGATAGACTTTTTGGTCGAAAGTGTCAAAGAATGCCAAAGGTGAAGTGCTGTGAAGAATGCGGTGTTTTTCGGTATTTTTGTTTTTTTTTTTGTGTACGCGATGTGTACGTGACGGAGATATATAGTGGCATAAAAGGTGTGCGATAAGGCAGCATTCTTTTGTAAGTCTCTTCGCGGGAGTTCGTTTATTTAGTGCGTTTCCTTGAAGAAGTCGAGACGTTGTACGTTTCAAGATACATTTGACTTCTGGTTTCGAGAAATTTATGAAGTGAAAAGTAGTGTATTGTGTAGTTTATTAGAAAAGTCAATGCAATAACGAAGATTTAATTAGAGAGAAATACAGCAGTTGATAAAGATACAGCACTTTTATAATTTACGAAGAGAAATTTACGAAGAAAAGTGCTGTACATTATTCAGATTTACCGTGCGCGGCGACACTACAAATTACAGGAATGAAATTTGTGATGATTTTGAAAGAGCGCGCGGCGCTCTCGAGAACAGAAAGCGCGAGTCCCGGGGACTCATCATTCAAGTGGATAATTGTACAGCGAGGATGAAAAAGAAAAGAAACTTTTCCCAAGCGCGGATGTTGTGCAACTGTGTGCATGCGCGACAAAATGTAAATCTACATTACAATATACTCAACTCGAGATTTCGAGTGCACTCAAGTGTTTCTGTAACGTCCGATCTTCATGACGGAAAGACATCAGCGCTAGAACGACAATTTCACAATTTTTCTGAACTAATTGTGTAAACTGTATAGGACAAACGTAAATGTCTACAATATTATCTTCTAGACAGGATACCGACTGATTTCAATCTGTCGTTGACTCGAAAGTTTCTAGCACTAAATTTTAAGGAAGAATAAAGAAAAGTGACAATTTAAAAAAGTGAATTTCGTACAATTCTCCGCAATAAAGAGCCTGCTGTATACAACGGATGTAAATCTTACGTATTACAATATCTTTCACTGAAGATTTCAACCGATTTCAACCGTTGCATCGCAAACTCAAAAGTTTCTATTAACACCAAATTTTCACTCCAAGACAAGAATTGGATTGAGCAATTTCCCAGCGCGTTTTCGAGCAACTCTTACCTATCGTACACGAAAAATATAAATCTTATCCACAACGACGCATCTCACTGAAGATTTCAACCGATTTCAACCGTGCATCGCCAGCTCAAAAATTTCCCACGCCCAATTCTCCATCTCCAACACAAAAAACGAAGAAACAACACCGCTAGCGACAATTTCACAACGCGATTCCGTGCTAATTCTCCTCTTCAAAGCAGCCTCGAAGCGCAGAGCCAAGCGCCAGCAACACTTCGAAAGGTTCCCAGCGCAATCGCGAAAAAACCGCTAAAAATTCGAAAGGCGCCCAACGAAAAAAAAGAAAGAGAAAAAAAAACAAGAGCGATCCCGGACTCGCACAACACCGTACATTTTTTCCTTCCCGCTCCTGCCGGCGCGCGCGCATCTCTCGGAAATTCGTCCGCGGATTGTGTAATGGGAAAGTGGGTTAATGAATGAATCGCTCCTCGCGCCTCTGCGCATCGGCTCGTTCTCGCTCCCCGAGCGCTCGCGCGCTTTTGCGCTCCTTTGTCGTAGCGGCGCGGAAAAATCGCCTACTGTCTCGGAAAAGTCGCGTGGGAAATCTCGAGGAGAGAGAGAGGGAACGAAATGGAAATTTATTCGATCGCGAAATCGCTTATTCTTATTTTTTCTCTCCGCGTGGCGGTTTGACTTTCTTATTTAAATCTTGTGGACAATTGTCTCGGCTCGTTTGTTTATTGTGATGTTGAGGGGGGTGTGTGTGTGTATATAGAGTGAATTAACAATGTGACGGCAGATATCGCTGAAATCGCGATTGTTCGTTAATTATGAGTTGCACGAAAGTGAAAATGTAAGTGCGGAGTGGTGCATATATAGTGGAGGTTTGATCATCGTGGGCTATGAGATGAGGAGAGGATTGTACTCTTTTTTTCTTTCTTGATGGTTAGTCTTCGGGGATAATTCGAGGCGATCGGATGAAGACTGCTGGATGTCGGGACGTTTTGCACAGGTTAGTTGTATTCGTGTGTTTTGCACAAAGTTTATAAAATACGAGCAGAGAGTACCTTGACTCCACTGGAAAAGTTACCCGGGTAAAAGTTAAAAATTGCCGTAATTAACGTAAAATTTATCTTGCTGAATGGTAAAAATTATGATGAATAACGATCATTAACCATTTTTACCATCCATTGGGGTCATTTTTCCCGCTACATCAGGACATGTCTCACGTTTACTATTTATACGTGACTTTACGGTAATTTTTATCAAAATGTTCTCTGTACAACATAAAGGACTTTACTTTTAAATGGGTGGGCAATACAATCAAAAAATTATTTTTCTTATTAATTATTTGTTTATTTATTTATTTATTTATTAAAATTAAAAAGGCAAGAGTAAACTTCCTTTCTTCTGATCTTAAACATTTATAGAATCGAGATAAAAATTGAGAAATAATAAAGTGCTACTGACAAGAGGAGCACACACCCTGTTATGTATAAAAATATTATTCTGCTCAAAAGTTATTTACAATTGAAAATGGTTACCGAAATTGCATGAATATTCAAAGAAATTTAACTCTTTTAAATTCGTTAATTTTCCATATATTTTCAAAGACCATCCTCAATTGTTAATCAATTTAATTAAATTAATATTTGTATACGTAACAGAACTTAAGTTAAAGCTCTTTTCGCTTAATTGTTATTATATTTTGGGTCATTTGTCCATAATAAAAACTTGTAAAGTTATAGTTAGAAGAATAGGTACCTTATTTCATGAAAGTAACGCATAATTCGAGTAAATAATATCATATCTCGATAACAAGGGTCATTATAATGAATTACGGATGCGAGGCTTCATTTTTGGGTAGCAGAAACCTCCTCCCAAAGGCTGACCAAAATTCGTTTCCCGAAGGGTGTACACTCCCCTTGTGAGTAAAGGTCAGTTATGAGAAAAGGGGGTATCAAAGTCAATTTTTATCGATCGAATCAATCTTACGATCGAACGATAAATCATTAGTTCTAACTGAATATACATTGTAAAACGTTGTTTCAGGTGAAAATACCAATCCATCTATTAAATCTATTAAATCTCATTTAATTTGAACAAAATCTTGAGGTTGACTATAGCACACTCAGAAAAATGCTGTATTGAATATTTACTCCAAATTTTGTGTAATGATAAATTAGTACATAACGAAGGGCAGTGACGTTTTGGTTTTGTGTAATTCGGTCTCTGTCTTTAATAATAATTGCTAATTATTAATTATTTAGTTTGTAACATATTTTTATTGGGAAATACTGTGGAAAATATTTTCTTGATTTGAGTAACTTAAAATAACTAAGGGAAAGTATGATAAGAGTGCGATAAGATATTATCCACATGTATACTCACATTTAAGATTTGTTCAAATAAATTTAGTAAACACGCAAGTGCGTAGTTAATAAATGTTACTGTGATACCAATTGAAAGGTCCATAAAATTTCTTTATTTGTATATTGTAATTTGTATTCATTGTGCAGTACCACGAATGCGGCAGACACAATAGGTAGTGGTACACAATGAGCTGCAATATTATTGCAATAATTATTTTTTGTACGCAGACTTTAAAACAATATTTTAAATCTCCGGAAAAGCATTCAAATTGTCGTATTTTCTAGCTTCGCTATGCGCTGCAACATCATTATTGTAGATCCAACGTTCGGCACCTTATGGGAATTTCACATTGCTTTTGGCGTTAGTAATACCTGTACTCTATATTTCTGATCACAAATTTTTTCAATGAATTTCCATCGTACGTTTTCGATGTAGGGTGGACGTTTCTGGTCACCTTAACCTTTTTTTTGACTTTCGAACTTACTGCAGTAAAAGATAATGTTTAATCGTTCAACAAATTTACGCATATTCTAAAACACATGTATTTGATAAATTCATCGTTTATTTGATGAAATACCCCGAGGAAATGTCACAAATGAAAAAACTAAAATAAAACTAGTTTTTCACCGTTTTTGAAAAAATAAAATATTTTCGTATTATCAATTATTACCAATTGATACATATAAATTTAACAATAAAGCAGTCGTTAGTTCTTGTAATTGTTTGGATTTTGTCTCTTTTAAAATGATAAATTATGTATATGTTGTATGCTACAGTAGAAATATACGTAAGTCATTTAATATTCTAAAAATCATTAAAATGCTCACTTTTCTTTCTTAGAATAGTTTTTTCTTTCTTCACAATTCTACAAAATGCGTTTCTACATTAAAATTGATTCAATTCAGAGAAATTTTGATGAATTAAATATATCCTATTATAACCTATAATATATATAACATCCTTTTGATTCCTCTAGTATTTTACTTTAATCAAGCTTTTTACTGAGTTAAAACGTAGTTTGAAATCATATTACCTATTTCTTAGACTTACTTAAAATAATCGTGTAAAATGTAAATATTCTGAGGTATTTTTATGACTGGGATACCTTGGCCAAAACTGGTATGTTAACGTTTTTGTTGTACCACTTCTGGCCACCTTTAATTCTCTATAAAATTGCAGATATCTTTGTAATTTTTTAATTTGTTCTTAATATTTTAACCTAATTAACTGTACCTGTGCAGTTATTTTTTACTGTGAATGATATTACTAAGTAATATAAACGTTTTAATCATTTGTTTCTGTTGTTGATTTGCTTAAGAAAATACCATTTTCAACACACCTCAAACTAAAAGTATTTCTTCTGTCAAAACATACTGAGCTAAGTGTACCATCATTATTATACAATGTTCTAAAGTACTTAAAAATTATGTTAATGCCGAAGTTGTATAGAATTCGGCAGTTAAACGTTTTACACGATTAAAATTATGTTACATGGCCAAAACCAGATCACTGGCCACAAACGGTATATCCACCCTATAACAGTTTTAAAAAAAAGCACGTTTTTGTTTATAACAAACAAAGGGAAATTTAGAGAAATTATTTTATAAAAAATTCCAGGCCCAGAAAGATATGTCATTTTATGCTCTTTCAAATGCATTTATAATCATTATCAATACTACGTTAATGATAATATTTTGCATACCAAAAGCTTGAAAAACTAAAACCCAAGAATCGAAAAAACGTTAAAAACAAAAGCGAATCCGAAAATCTAGAAAAATTATTATTGTGTCCCCATCGTGTATAAAAAATAAACAAAACGAGCCCTAGAAGATTAAATTTGGCCGTGACACACACATACACACACACACGCGCGCGCGAACGCGCACGCACGCACCCATAAGAACATGTTCTAAAAATAGTGTATTTTGATTACTTACAAACATGTTTCTAACATGATTTTTGAAATCTTTTTTTACTATCACAAACTTCCTCTTCGAGAATACTTAACATGTTTCCATTTATTAAGTAATAAAACTTTTGATTTTTTTTAGTTAGAGTATTTATGTATAAAGATTTATAGCCTTGTTAGACAATAATAGATGCCACGGTGAGCCTTAACATGAATCTACCTAAAAGTACTTTATTTATCAACAAAAATAAAAATAATCGGTGGAGCCGTTTTTGAAAAATGGCACTTTTCTTTGTTCACGATATTGGAACCGCCATTTTGAATATTGAAAATCTGATAACGTATTGGTAATCAGCGACCCCAAAAATCCTTATATAAAAAATTTCATGAAACACCAACGGTTAGAAATATTTCTGTTTCATAGAATTCAACAACAAAAATGGCCTATAATGGCTCTTTCAAGCACACATTTTAGAAATCGGTTTTTCATGAAAATTTGTATATAAGGGTTTTTGGGGTCGCTGATTACGAATCCGTTGTCAGATTTCCGAAATCTGAAATAATTCCGAAATATTTTAGATTCATACACTTACTTTAAAACATACACTTACAATCTATGCACAATAGAAATTAATTTGAAAAGAATAATAAATATAAAAAATCACTAAAACCTAAGTATACACATTCACACCACTCTGCCCTATTTGTTTAATAAGCGTTCTTTGAAAGTTCCAGATAGATTCATTAAAAATTGTCTACAAAAAATGTGATAAGTAGTTCAGGGTACAGTGATAACTCTCGATGAGATAATAACCTTAATCAAATTTTTACAAGTATAATATTTTACCAAAAAATTTTTTGAATCTTTTGCTTGAAAAGATAAATTATAGTGTAACCAATATTTGTACTCAACCAGACTGAAATTCAAAAACTCTTTGGTTTTACCTTTGACAGCATCTCTATAAATGATGCACGTATTAATAAAGAATGTTTATTATCTTATTGTTTATTGAAAAATAATTATAAACATTTTCAATTTATAAATAGTTTTAAATTAAATATTCCAAGTTTTTGCTCTTTGCGGATGCTCTAAAAATCTACAAAGAAATCAGAAAGCCTCTTGATGTCATTCTAGTGTAGCAGTATCTTAATACGATATCTCGACGAGATATAAATGGTACATTATAAATGGTTTTAGTTTCAACTTCAGGAAGTGTTTCATTATATCTTTCTATTATAATAATCATAAAGTTTATCATTATAATATTGGAGGTTATAATTTTGAACGAGTATATGAAATTAAATGAACCAAAGTGCGCCATTATGTTTATCATTATTATTTTTATTATTATTATAATGTAAAAGATCTTACATAAAACCAAATAACTATATATTGAAAGTTCTTAGTATGAAATTATATACTATTTTTACATATTTATATATACACCCATAAAATTTGATATCCTTCTACACTATATCCTTAAACATTTATTTTCATTTTAACGATTGAACTCAGCCTTCACCTCACAATGAAGACAGTCATCCAATTCCTAACGCTCGCTTTATTTCGCACTCATCAAACCACCCATACAATCCTCACTCCCCCCCAGCCGCTCACCTAAAATCAATCCCCCACACCTCGCCGTATACTCCACAAACCACCTCTCATGCAAAAGCAGCAGCAGCATGCAGCAGCAGCAAAAAAAAAACTTAAACAACTCACCTCGCCTCGCCTCGCGCGCGCGCGTGCTCTTGCTTCCGCATCGGCGAAAAGTAAAATAGGCCTCTCCAGCTCGCCGACGCGTAATTACACAATAATAAATCGGCATCGTGATTTTTCCGCGATGGCCTGGCCTGGCCGAGAGTTAGCGGCTCGCTTATGATCTAGTGCATTACACCGGTGCGATTACCTGGGGAAAAGGCCGCGCGCGATAATTATTGCGAGTGTGCGGCGCAAGAGCGTTATATAGTTTCTGCTCGCCCGAGCGGGCGATATTTTCCGCGATGTGCAGCCGCGGACAAATCGGCATAAGCGTGGGTGTTAAGAGGAGGATCGGAGTTTTTTGTTTGGAGAGAGAGAGGGGGGAGGTTGGTTTAATGGAGTGCTTTTGTAGAGGTTTGATGTGGTAGATTGAGATGAGGATTGGTTTGGGATGGAAATGAGGGCATTTGCGAATCGGTCTTTGGAACGGAAAATGGAGATTTAAAGAGAATTATCGTAAGATGGTTGTTGTGGATATTCACAGGTCATGCAATAAATGAATACACAGTATTAATCGTAATAATAATGTATTCAGTTTAGTGATAAATATGATAAGTAGTGTCAGTGAATACTGAAATGTAAAATTGAGAAAAACGCTGAGTATGACAATGGCTACGTGCGTCTAGTTTGAACAACGGCCAGACGCGATCTGATGAGACTCGCGCATCGCCCGTTCAATAGGTATCACTGAATCACAGATAAGGCGCGAAATGCAAAAGAAACAAGAAACTCGTATTTGTGTAATAATGGTTAATACCTACATGAGTCAATAAGTAGTTTCATCGAGTGCCAAATGATCGATTCAGACTTATTAAGGGTTTCACTTCATTTTGAGTTGAATGGTGCAACTCATGCTTAGCGCGCATTATCAGGTTATAGATCTATTCGCTGTGAGCATGTGGTATAGTATATGTTATCTTATTTTCAAGAATAGCACCATCTTACGGTCGAGTGACGTGATCTGGGTAGTACAAAATACACAGGCTCTTATGGGCATTCAATGAAAGTAATATTTGTTTAATTACTAATGAATCTGAGAATATGCTTATAATGTTTTTTAATAATGAATAAATATGTCAATTCAAGAAAAAAATTTTAGATCACACAAATTGTCAGAAACTTAAAAAAAAATATTTTCATTGAATGTCCATAACTAGAGCCTGTGTATTTTGTACTACCCAGATCACGTCACTCAATCGTAAGATGGCGCTATTTTTGTGTACAATATCTGTCGTGCTCACAGCGAATTACCTGATAATTCACGCTAAGCCTGCTAGAGTGAAATTTTACTTCTTCAAAGTGAGTTGCATAATTCAACTCAAAATGAAGTGAAACCCGTAAAAACTCCGAATTGCTCATTTTGACACTCAAAGCTATGCGGTAGATCAAGAATTAAACATACCATTATTGTTTAACTTCAAAGCAAACTCATTGATAAGGGGACAGTCACAAGTTTCGTCATACCGTTTTTGAGAACTTTTTGCACCTCCAACCCCCTCCCCTTCACTCTCCCTTACCGGCCACTCCTCCGCGTAACGCATTTTCACTGATCTTTCTATATTTTTAGTACACACTGTCATGCTAATAAAAAACCCCTCCCCCTCCAAGTATGACTGAAGAAATGCATTTCCAAATACTTTTTCGAAGTTTTCTTTTAACTCTTTGAAAGTCTTGGTCTTAACGGATTAAGCATCTTAACAATTTCCTTGTGTATAAAGTGGAAAACATGACAAATGTGTATTTTTAAAACTTTTACGACTGAGTGTCTGATAAAATCTTGATCTTTTCACTTATTTTATCGAATTTAATTCGGTTTTGTTGAGTTTCTCTTAACGTCCCCGGATCTAATTAGTTTTTAATTTTCATATTTTGACAAGCTCTAAACAATGGAGTTAGTTGTGTACGTTCCCCTGCGTTTTCCTTCTTACCACGCATAATATCTGGGTATCCTCCTTTCGCTCCAACACATTTAGCATATAATAAATGCTTTTTATATTTCAATATAAAGACCCATAATTTCTCTCTTACTTTTTGAATTATTAGCAGTCTATAGCGTGCTTTTTGAGTGATACATATACTTTCCATTCTACATTTTAATTTGGTCCTTAAATACCCAAACAATTATATTTAGATCAGAATCCAATCTCTATATCAAATCGACTAACTGAAGAATTCAATATCGCAAACGAAGCAATAAAAAATTTATATAAATAAATAATCATAATATAATACATAATATATAAAATTGATGAATTTATCGTTCGTATTAAGTATTGATTTCATTTAATTTGCCGATCTCATTCTCTCTCATAGAGAGGTGATGAATTTCCTCTTTACCGCTAGATGGGAACTAATATTTTGTTCCCACTAGTAAATTTTACCATTAATTTCCATATATACTCTTCAATAAATTTATTATACTGTGTCGAAGATAATGCTGCCTATATGTCTTCCTGACTAGCCCAGAAAGCAGTATGGGGCGAACCACATTTAAATTTATTTTTGTTTTAAGAAACCTTATTTTCGCAATTTAAAATTCGTAAATTTTAAATATACTCTGTAATTTGAAAAATTTTTCCCTCTCATTGATTACATTTGCCTTCTCAAAAAGTTCTACTATGGAGATGGAAGAGATCATACTTTCATCACCTATCCATTAGAGAGAATGATATAGATACAAAATTATAAGTGAAATGTGCTCGTGGAGACCGATAGATTCAAATTAAATGAATATATAATATAATTCTAATAAGTCTTAATATAAGAACATCCCTGATCCAACGTTGTTGAAAAGAAATGCTATGAAGATTTTTGTGTATCCGTGCAGATGTAAATGAAAACATTAACAACAAAATTTCTTTATATTATACCAATGAAAAATTAGGGAACTAATACTTTATAAGATGATTTTTATCTTAAGATAATGATGTTCAGATAAATAAAAACAATATATTACTGTTGAAAAAAGGGATTGGTTTGACAGTACTATTTTTGTTGTTGTTTTTATCTGAGTATTATTACTTCAGATAAAAATCATTAATAAAAGTTCTAGTCCACATATTGTATCCGGTACTTCAATTATAACAAATAAATAAATAAATAATTTTAGAATTATAAGTTCTTAAAATTCAACATTATATTGATAAAAATTACATTGTACTGTGTAAAAAAATAAGAAAATGAATTTATAAATAATTTTCGGAAAAATAGTGTTTTTATATGTGCTTGTTTTACAATTTCTAATAAATATACATTTCCCTTTTGTATATTGACATATTCCAATAAATATTTTTTCCACGTATATTGATTTAATATTGATACTAGTTCCACTTTTATTTTTATTAGATCATTTCGACAGTGTAATAGTTACATTTATTATAGAAATGATATGAACGTTCTCATGTTTCTATTTCTATATAATCAAAGAAACGGATTTTACAGTCCTTAAAATTTTAAATCCGTATAGCAAAACTAAAAATAAAAAACTAATATATCCCCCCACTTTTAATAGCCGTGATATAGATTTTGAAAATTATGAAATATGTATGAGGGCGCAAAATGTTAATTGATTTCGCTCGTGTAATTAGACGACGATCGATCGACTGGATACTTTCACATCCATTTAAGACTGGCTGATCGTTATTACATAGATCGCGATTATGATGCCGGTCTCCCTTTGAAGCTCGCTGACTAATTGATTAGCTCGCTGGCCAATAAAAAATAATAAGCCTCGCGAGAATAAACCCTTCGAGAAAATCTTTTTGCCATTACTTCTAAGCGTTCTCTATGCGTAAAATAAACGAAGGCGAGTGCGGGGCATATATTTGAAAATTTAGTTCGCGCGCTAAGACGGAATAACGCGAGACCGCTAAAAGCTTAACTGTAACGCGTTATATATATATGGAATGTTCCACGTAGAGTCGAGTTGTGGGAACTCGTATAATGTCGTGTCGTCGTAAAAGTAGCCTGTACATTTTGCATTATGGATTTTTATAAGCACTTTGATGCAGTTTATAACTATTTTATGGGCTTCGGCTCGTCTTCGTATCAGAATTTATTCGAAAGATATGATAATCAAAGAAAAATTGGAGTCCAAAAAAATCAAACTTAATTATTTGATCATATATTTAAACTAGAAAAATATGCGCTACTTTTTCTGACGAATCAGAGTTCATATTAACCCTTTACTATATATATCCTGATATAATGTATTTGAATAAACATTCTTTATTATTTTTATCAAAATAATCATAAAATAATTATGTCAATAATCGATAAATAGTATACTATAATATAATATAATATAAAGATATGAAATACTTAATAAAAGTTTGAGATGTTGTTTTTGAAAGTTATTAATTAAAATAAATAACTTAAATTCAAAAAGTAGAGTAAAATTCTCTGACACAGAACTGATATTAACATTTCTGGTTTTAGGAATGTTAATTAAATAATGTTGAATGCATTAGTTTCTTATTTCAAAACCTCAATATACAAAGAATTCATGCCCACGAGTTGAACTCGTGAGACTTATAAACATTGAATATTTTATGATACACTCTTTGTTTTGGTTTGATATATTTGCATACAAAAATGTATATGCATAGCCCGAGCCTACATAAAGTTTTTTTAGGGATTGAATACTTTTTCGTAACTCAAATATATTCCACAATTTGCGAGACAAAAGTTCTGAGGAATTCATATCTAAATTCTTCAAGGAATTCGAGTTAAACATATATGAAAATTAGCATTTACGAAAAAGAACTGAAATATTTCACTTTTTCCCATAACTTTTGATCCAGTTGACCTTCTATGCATATTTTTCATAAATCAACAATATGCAAAAATAATTTCAAGCTATTAAAATTGTCAATTTATGAATAATGTGTATACAAAATTGAAATAGTATTTCTTTCTCAAATTTTTTTCTACAAATTATTGTTAGATAATAAATCATTTAACGTTATACAAATAATCAAAATATTTTTATTTATTTTTTTTTTAAATTCTTGAACTGTATCATTAATATAAGTACTAAATATTATCCGATCGACAACAAGTTCAACTATACCATTATACACTCGACGTTAAAATGTCTTGTCGAATTTATTTGAATTTTTGTTAAATGCTGCATCTCTATTGGATCAAATTGCTAACCTCACTGGATGATTAATTCAACAGACAAAAATTCAAACAAATTCGATCAGATATTTTTAACGTCGAGTATACATCTGCAAAATTAAATCACACCCATACATGTACAAACGCACACACACGCACACGTCATATATAAAGGTAAATTGCTTGAACGTGAGTCAACATTTTTTAATTCGCTCTAAATCTACAATGCTTTTTTGAAACTTTCGTGTACGACACAAGTTTACTATTATTACTATTATTATTATAATGTCAGCTATTAATGTTTAGTAGTAATAGAGCTTGAATGACCGTAGCTATCTGCATAATCTTATATCCGCTGTGAATATTTTTGCATCATCACTGTATACACTGTTAAAAAATATACAAGGTTTTTTATAATGCAATAAGGGCATTACTACCATTACCAAGTTAGCGAGTTGCAGGCTTGATCTCCGCCGCCGAAAAATCCGGAAAAATATTTTCTTCAAATATCCCCGAAAAATTCGGATTGTCGGGGATTCGAATCGACGCCACATAAAATAAATTCTTGTTCTTCTTATTCTTATTTCAAAAGATAATTTATTTAATTTAGTTTTGCCTATGTATAATATAAGGTACTATATGTATTTTTTAAAATACAGATACACATTTTAATTATACAGACAGACATATATATTCTATTAACGAAAGCAAAATGCTAATCAACCGACTCGACGTGGAATCTCCCAAATGCCCACAAACCAACCGCGTTGCAAAAGAAGAACTACAAAGCACAAAGTCGTTACACTAAAACAGCGCGTCGAAACGCGCATAAAAGCCAAACGAGAATCTCGACATTTTTCGCGTCTCGTGCGCCTCGCCTCCCGTACTATATACATCCGAATGAAAAAGGCGCCGCGCAACATAATAAACGCACCGAGCCTCGCTCGCGGCGTTATAAGCACTTCGTCAGAGATATATATATAGAAGAGGAAACGCGCTGCGCGAGCGCGCAAAAACGAATTCTAACGAGCTCGCGCGAGCCCGTTGAACCGTTAATTTTCCCATGAAGTTCCAGCTCCGCAGCTTTGGTTTTAGCTTCGGCTGAAGCAGCTTCAACTTCGCTCGAAAACGTCTCGCTCCCGCAAATGGGTCAAATGCGGGACATATCGTCGTGGTGTGTAAAAAAAGAAACATTAATCTGGCACTTGTCTGGGTAAATGAGCCTGGCGGAAGGCTTTTGGCAAAAAATGCAAAGTAAGAGAATCGTGTTATGTGAAGTCTGGTACCTATAACTACCTAGTAATCTAATTTTTTGTCTCTATTTTTCGAATGAGGTAAAATGTATACCAATGAATGTGGACTTTCGTCGTACATATATATGACTTTGGAACAAAATAATAAGCACGTTGCACGGATATAAAGAAAATACATCTTAATTTTCTTTTAATTAACAGTTGAATCGTATAAAAGGCATCTTGTAATTAAAATTTAACAGTTTTAAAAATGTATTTTTAAGTTTGTATTACCACAGATATATAGATAAGATCATACAAAATTCATTTTTTAATATTATTCAAGAACGCAGTATTGGGTACACAATTCACACCATGTGAATGGATGACTACTGTGCCAATGTAACCTTCGAATCAAGCTTAATTTTTAAATTACAATAGAATAATGATACATAATATTTTATTATTATCTATTTATCATTATTACGAACGACAATTTTTGGCCATTTGCTGACCCCACCATTTTTTGCGGCACACGTCTTAATTCTTACGTAAGATTTTATGATGAATAAAATAAATAACGTTTAAAAAAAATTCATGGATGAAAAATTATTTAATTTCTTAATATAACTAATAATTCCTATCAAACAAAAAATTAATGTAGGAGTAACTGCGGTAAAGTGAACATAGTAACTTTAAAAGTCGAAAAAAATGTATTTTTCTACTTAAAACATTACTTTGTAAGTTGCACAAGAAATTTCTAACATCAATATTTACCTATTTTTGAAAAATACCTGTTCATTTTACCCGGGCCATTCAGTGCAGGGTAAAGTGAACTAGAGTATAGAATTAAAGATTTTGAAAATATTTTACTAGTTTTTGTACAAGAAAAGATAATATTGTTAATTTAGATAATACTAAAACTAAAAAGACATCTTAAAACCTTTAAAATACTGTAAAATACGAAACAGTCAAATATGGAGGTTATGTTGGACGTTTTTGGTATAAATACGAAATGCGTTGCAACAAAGGCTTTGTATACTACATTAACACTCACCTTGATGATTAATATTTTATTAAATTTTTCATCTGGCCGCGTAAAAATTAGTACTATCGTATTATTTGCCGGACCACTTTTCCCCGATTCACTTTACCCCGAGACGTCGATTCTTTAAAATGATGGTTTAAAAAAAGATAAACCTCTTTTAAAGCTCTGTATTCTTGGGAACAGTAAGTAAAACACATTTGAAGTAATTAGAAAAAAAAATCTAGGAATAAAATTAATTATAAACATCTTTAATCGTTATAACGAATTCGACAAACTAACTTTCATTTAAGGTCGAAATATACAATTATTTTTCCTTTATAAAATATTAATGGATATGCAGTAACACTTTTTAATTTGCTGAAGAAATAATAAGCATGATTCACTTTACCCGTGTGTTCACTTTACCCCAGTTTTCCCTATTCTATTAAACTACCAATAATAAAACTCTAAAGAGCTGCGGAGACTGAATGATTCGCAACTCGGTTTTCAGAATTTTTAGAAATGAAAATCATCATGTGTTTGTTACCGTGACTTCGGTGGTTCAGATTTCACTTTATAAAGTCAAATAATTTTTGACATCTGTTTTGCAGTGCTAATTTATAAGGTGTCTTTCGAGATAATACAATTTTTATCATTTTGTTTCTCACTACACAAAGTATACTTGTATCGGAATCTTAATTTAAGTGCTCTCTAAAAAATATAAATACTACTGCAAGAGTAACGTATATATTGCAAGTATCTTACTTTTGTATGTCAAACTAAGAGCGGTTCTAAAGCAAATTATATTAAAATTTTTTAAAATATAATTGTTTGCTAAATTATATTTTTTTTATAATTATTTTACGTATACGAGTTATACCGAAAACCGAGTATTAATATAGAATGATAAAATCTCGAAGATTACAAGGGATGGTTTTTTGGTATAAATCGCCAAACTGACTGAAACTTGGATGATATACTCGTATATAGATACTATAGATACTATATAAATATATTGTTAGAGTACTGGTACGAAAATCAGAGGGTACAAGGCCTACGGGTATACTACGGACGAAGGTGGGAGGATATTATAAATAAAACAGATCTACGAGAAATAGGATGCTATGAGGTGGACTGGATGGAGTTTGCAAAGAATACTGAGAAATAGCGAGATTGTGTCAATAAGACTACAGACTGCACAGTTCCAACAACTACTAATGGTAGCTGCGGTGATGATGCGAACATGATCGCAGCGGATATAAAAGTATATCTGCGGTCATTTAAGCACTGTTACTGCTAACCATTATAACAACTGGCCATTATAATAATAATAAGAATATAATAATAAGACTATTATTAATCTAACAAAACATAAAGAGATGTTACAACTCGGAAAAAATTCTGTTTATTAGTCGCAAAAGTCTAACGTAAGAAATAGTTTTGATCCCCTACCTCCACTGTATGCTTATGTTTCTAAAGTTTAAATTTTAATGTTTCTATAAAAACTTGAGTAATCAGGGCGTCCGCAGTACTGTCCACGCTTATCCTATTTAAACAAGATCGCAATGTTTATAACAAACTTCTCTACTAGTTTATCTATAAAAATATGTTTCTTTTACGATATCAATCGATATTACTAATAAGTACATTCTTACTACTACAATTATTTATTTGTTATATACCATTTTTCGTAACACAATAAGTGACCAAAACTCGACTTCTACCATACCAATTCCAAACTAGTGTCCCACTAATTTTTTAAAACGGAACATCCTTCGTTAGGAGAACTCCTAAAAGGCCTATACCACCCGACGTTTCATCCTATCTCTTCCTTTTTTTGTATAACGTAGCTAATAGCGCGCCTCTCCGAGGAATCGCGTAATATCATAATTATCCCTTATTTCATTTGCTGCACCGTTAGGCTCTCTGCAGCAGCAGCCGTGGCTTCGTTTTCCGCGAGAGCGCCGGGTATAGTCGGATTGAAAACACGAAATAACAGAGATTTGCGGAAGATCGCGAACCGCAGCTGCGCGCTGCACGCGAGGGATGAGTCTTTCCCACAGGAAGCTGCACGAGATTTCGCGCATTTTTCGATAATACCGGCGTCGCTGTACGCGCTGAAGATTGTGCAGCTCGGCGCGGTCTGATATTACAGGGGAGTTGTGCATGGCCTGTACGAAATTGTTGGATAACGCTAGTATAGGTACGCTTCGGTTGGGAGATGGCGATTATAGAAATATGCGAGAAAGTTTCACTGCTAATAACTATCCGCAGTTTGGATAGCATTCGTGGAAGGAAATAAGAATTGGTTGTGGAAATACAATTGATTTAATTGGTGGGAATGGAGGCTGGTTGAAATTTTAATCGGGGATTAGGTACTCGCGGCATTCCGGAGGACATTTTTGAAATGTTTTATGATGTTAGTGAAACTTAGACAGGAATTTGTATCGCCGGCTTGCGGCTTCTTCATTTTTTCGACAAAAAGCGTCCTTATGTGCCTTTTGGAAAATGGTGTGAAAATTTTCAGCACGATGTGTGATGAATTAATATTTTTAAAACAATGAAATTTAACTTTATTATTTTCGTGTTGAATTAGTAAACAATTTTGTTATTTACAAAAATATGTTTGCTTTTCTTTGTTATTTCACTATAGCAGGCTACGAACATAATATCTATATGATATTAAGAGCTTTCTATACATATATAAAATGCATGCGTAATTCGTATATGTCTACTTCTGCTGTAACTTGCCCAAAACAAACAAAAAAACGGCTGATGAATTAAAATTGTCGATTTTTACCCTCAGCCTGAATTGATTTCTCTGAATTTGTGAGAGTTAATTTCCTATGACTTTTCATGGGTTATTAGCCGTCAAATCACGTGGTGTAATCCGTTCTACAAAAATAATTGAAAATGCATTTTATTTTGATAATACTTTTCATAGCGTGTTACGGAACTGACATTTTGCTTTGAAACTGCTCTCATAACTCGTAGACTTAACATGCAAACATTTTTGCAAATAAGTTTTATATACTTTACTATTAAGAAATGTTAAAGCATGCACATATAGCCAAAAGCATCAAGAAAGAAGATACTCATACAAGATACAAGCCCACATATGCATCTATCTCAAATCAAAATTAAAAATTAACATTGTACTCAGAATCAGCATGGAACATTGGATATTTCAATGGGTTCTAATAAGAATGACATATCTCGTAAGCTCAAATTAGAAAAAACGTATCTTTTTTAACATTTATATTTAAAAAAAATGTATCAACTTTTTTAACATAAAAAGAGATGCATCTTTTCTAATTGGAACTTGCGAGATACGTCTTTTTTATTAGAACCCATCGATTTAGTTATAAAAGAGGCTTAATGAATTTCAAAACACGAAAATAATGTTGTTTGTTTAGCCATTTTTATCAGAATAACTTTACACAGAGTTGTTTTCTCATTGTCCTCCTAAAACAACCTAATTGTCCGTGACAGGTGGATTAGCATCACCTTAATTACGAGTAACGCCACCTCAGAGGCTCTAAAATGAACCAAAGTTTGGGAATTTACTGTGGGTTAAAAGAAAACTTTAATTAATAATAACTTTGAGGTCTTTATTGTACATGTACTGGAGTATACAAAGAAATTCGCGGGGTACTTCCGGAATCGCCTTTTTTTAGTATGTCAATTTACAGACATAATTGTTGGGCCACTGGTCATCATAGAACAAAACAAAAAAAATAGAACATTATCTACATCATAAAAACTAATGAAATACCCACCCCTTTTTAGAAAATAATTTTATTTGCAAAATAGCAGCTATTTTGTAGCAGTTTTTTACCCTAATATTTTTTAAATAAATGCTAATTGCAAGAAATTTTTAACTTTTTTAAAAAGCATGTGCAGTATATATACACGAATATGTTAGCCAAATTTTAGGACAATTGGATAAAAACTGTAAGATAAATCGTGTCACCAAATTTAAAAAAGGATGTTTGGAGAAAAACGCGTTTAAAGTTTTTGTAACACCGCGCGCGGGTAACGCTCACTTAGAAGCCTATAAAAGCTATAAAATAATTCGAATTATGATTTAAAACTTTCAACATCATATTTCTGTGTATGAAAATTATTGAAGCAAGCAAAAAAAGAAGCTTTTTTGAAACGTCTAAGGTCGCGATATCTAGTGTCCTTGTCTAATCATATTTTTGCTAATTACTCAAATAGTAGTTTGTTAATTGAAAAACTAAGAGTCGTCTTCAATACTTCTTCAAATAAGGAATATTTTGAGACCTAAAAGAGTACCTAACATTATTTACTTTCGGAGAATAGTTCGAAACATAAAATCTAACCTCAATTTTCGCGTTTCGAAGTATTCTTGCAAAGGAAATAATGTTAAATATCTTTTTAGGTCTCAAAATATTCCTTATTTTACGAAGAATTGGGGACGACTCTTAGTTTATTAATTAACAAACTACTATTTGAATAAACAGCAAAAATGTAATTAGACAAGGACAGTAGATACGGCCTCCCCTTAAGAGGCCGTCCATAAATTGTGTAAGACTTTTAGGGGGTGGGGGTTTCTATTAGTCTTACGGTATGTACTAAATACATAAAAAAAAATCAATGAAAATGGCTTATGTAAGGAGAGGAGGGACTGAAATTAAAAAAAAACCCTTACGTAATTTATGGCCTAAGATAGTTCTTGCACGGAACCTAAAATCAAGAGAATTATACGTAGTTGAAGCATATTGATAATATCAATAGTTATGTCTCTGCAAAATTTCAGGTTGAATCATTCACCAAATAAGCAAGACAATTAACTTAAAAAATTGTGTTTCTCGACAGTTTTGCACGGATAATTGCCAAGTGTTGCTTTAAATAAATAAATTATTATTTCTATTTTAATTAAAATAAGATGTATCAGTAATAAATTAATTTAATAATTACATTTTTTAAATGAATAGCATACATTTTTATGATCATAAGAAACTCAAATTCACTTGATTAGTAATTTTAAATTGTAAATCATTAAACGTTGCCGATAATTGAGGTAAAAAAGCAAATATAAAAAATTTTTTAAAATTTTCTAAAATCTTATTTTCTACGTGGCAGTTTGTCTGAAATGTTACAGACGAAGTTTGCATTAATTAATCTCATTAACACTTGCAATCTGAAAAACGATAAAAAGAACGACGGGACGCACTCAATCACCCTCACAGTACGCACTTGCGTGCAAAAAATACCTCTATCTCACGTTCAATTTACCTTTTAATAAGAACTCAAAAACATAAACCACCCAATCTTTCTTAATTCAAAAAATCCCTTGTTACAGAGATGAAGTCTCCATCGAGGTAGCCACTACCTTCACGTTATTACCACCAACACTCGCTCAACCACCGTCAAAATGGGCAACGTGCGATCACAGCAGCAGCAGCAGCCCGCGGTCGGCCGATCGCTCTGCCTGCTCTACCTTATCAGGCGCTCGTGGAAGATCGTCTCGTCCGCGGCGACGAGCGCCAGGGAGAAAGGCGCCCACGACGATACCGACGACTGCGCCACCGATCTCTCGCTCACGACCTCGCGATGCAGCGGCTGCAAGGGCTGCGGTTACCATCAGGAGCTCAACTTCGACAGGTGAGGTTTCTGCTTTATCGGTAGAGCGGTGTATGTTGAGTGGCGATCGGTATGTGAGATCCACGATCGGTACGAAGGATCGGCGATCGGTATGAGAGTTCGCTAGTCACGGTGTATTTTGTATGAAGCTGAATGGTTGCAGTATTGCCCTTTGTATGACAATTGGAACGGGAAGGAAATCGGCGTTCTCGAAAGAAATTATTTTTGTTCTGATCACAGAACAGGTTTTTTATATTAATTCTTGATAATTAATAATTATTATTTATTTATTATTATTTGCGAATCCTTATTTATTCACATTTTTAAAAATGTAGACTGCCTTATAATTTTATTCCGTATTTCTATGATAGTTGTAATGCAGTAAAAATCGGTACTGTTGAGAAAATATTTTTTCACCACACTGCGCGTAAAGTGCTGACTGTACGCCCTCTCAGCAGGCCGTACAGTACCGCATGGACTGCTTAGGGAATAAAGTGACTTGCGCATGCGCGATGCGCCTTTTTCCGCTCTCGACTGCGTCTCGAGCGGTAAAACAGCGCGTCGCGCGTACACAAGTCACTTTACTTCTAGGCAGAGCATGGGGTACTGTACGGCCTGCTGAGATGCGTACAGTCATTTCTTTACGGGGGTGTGGTGAACAGTAGTATACGCACCTCTGGAGTACAGTAGGCAAGTATGCACTGTGTGAAATGCCGACCTCGCTTCGCTCGGTCGGCAACGTCACACAGTGCGTACATTGCCCACTTTACTCCCTTGATGCATAATGTACTATTATTTTAATTATAAGAAATTACATTCTTATTAATACTAAATAGGTAATTAGTTAAAATTATCTATTCATTGTTTATGATTTATAAAAACACACACACGCAGACACACACACACACCCAGCTATAATATTCTGTATTTTCTTAATAGTTAGAAAAGAGAAAAAAATCGGTATTATTATATTAAAAAATACTTTTACTTTCATTTCGAGAAATGCTCCTTATTAATTTTATGTTTATTAGTTACGAATATTTATATATTTACATTTTAGAAAAATACTTATCTATTTTATTACGCATTTTTGTGATATTTGGTAAATAGAAGAAATCGGTACTGTTGCTAAGAAAATATTTTTATAATTATCATGAAATTACTACAAACATGCTTTTTAGTAATTCTAAGTAATGATTCTTAATTATTCTTTATTATATATGTTTTTAGTAATTCAAATTCTATAAAATAAGTATATGCTTAATAGAAATAAATATGTAATATTGTTTAGAAAATATTTTTAATGAAAATACGAACGAGGATTTCTATTAATTCTTAGTGATTAGTTTTAATTACTTATGAATTATAAATATTTATTTGTTCCCACTTTAGAAAAAGACTATGTAGTAAAAATTATTAATAAATTTACATTTAATTAACAGATTTCTATTATATCTTTAAATTATAATAAGCAATATATTCGCTTTACGCAACAAAATATAATAAACCGCTGCTAATTCATTGGCACTTAACTTCCTCAAACTAAATTAATTGTTCAAATATGAAATTCTTTGTTTTAATAAATTAATTTTAAATTGTTATATCTGTTTATAAATAATACCTCAAAAGGGTGTGCTTTTTTATTATTGATGGTTTGACAAAAGATAATTTTTTACTAAAATTACAGAACTATAAATAATAATCCTTATCACAGCAATTCTTTTCTCTGTACGTAATTTATTAAAACTATTTAAATATTTAAATGAACTGTAATGAGATGTTAGTTTACATTCATTGAATTCCTAATGATCTAAAATTTTGTGAACAATTTTCCATCATAGATTTCCGAGATATAACCGTTTAAACTAAATATGACTTTTTTCGTGTATAACAAAAGAAGGGAAAGAGCCTATCACAAATTTGCGGTTGTAAAAGATAGGTAATTTTATACACTGTTTAATGCATTTACATGAAATTGATTATAAGATTTCTAACATACCAAAAAACTCGAAAATCTAAAACTCAAAAATCAAAAAATTGAAAAATTGTTACATTAAAAATAGGTGTCGATGAATCTTTAAATTTCTTTTCAATTTCGAATCATCATTATAAAAAGGAAAAAATGAGCCGCGTTTGGTAAACAATGACTGTATCATTCTCGAGATATAAACAATGCAAAACATTTTCAAAAAATACATAACCTCAGATATCTTGAAATACAAAGGTCTTTGTGATTCGGGCAAAGAACTCGTTCAAGAGATAGTAAAGAGCTACTGTTTTGGTAAGTTTCAGATTAAATGCTGCCGATATACTCCAGTATTCGCAGTTGAATAAATTTTAACAAAAAGATTTTTTTCCCTTGAACAGAAAAAGATAGCCTAAAAAATTTTACAAAATATTTTTGTCCATATTCCAAATCATCTTAATCTTTTTGAACATTTTCATTCTTATATTTCACAGATATAACCGTTTTAAAGAAATGACGATTTCGTGAATAATAAAACAAGAGAAATAGCTTATTTAAAATTTCAGATGGGAAAAGATAGGTAATTTTATGCTCTTTCAAATGCATTATTAGTCAATCGATGATATTATTTCTATAGTATCATAAAATCCAAAAAACTAAAACTCAAAAATCGAAAAACCACTAAAAAACAAAAACGCATCAAAAAACAAAATAGTATATTATGACACTGTTGTGGGAGATGGTTTTCTACCTTGCTCGAGGGTTTTCGCACGAGCGAAGCGAGTGAGAAAATCGAGCAAGGTAGAAAAACACCTCCCACAACAGTCTCATACGATATTTTATAGCACAACAACCTCAAAATCGACAATAAAGTTGGCATTTTGAGGTTAGTGTGCTATAATAGTACATTTTGATACTAGTACGAGAATGTGATTTTAGCCTTGTGTGAACGTTTACGCACGAGCGAAGCGAGAATGAGAAGGTTACACAAGGCTGAAATCACATTCTCGCACATTCATCGAACCGTATTTTTTGATACGATGTGTGCGAAGCTCGATTTAGCATACGCTTATTTGACGCAGCGTTTGCAAAACCGATTTTCGCGCACACAGTGTAAAAAACTATTTTTTTGTGTCGCCGTCCTTAGTCAAAATGAGCACCGAAACAATTATTTTCACCGTGTATATCCAGAGTGATGTCGATCCACATCCATACATACATACATCCACATATACACACACACACACGCATGCACACACACGCACACACACACACGTACACACACAGCCCCCTTCCTTAAAAAAAAACAAAATCATTGTGCCTTGAAACATTAATTTTGACCGTGAATGTTCAGAGTAATATTCATACACATCCGTCCACACACACACACGCACACACACACACACACACACATCCATACATACATTTTCTAAAAATAGTGTATTTTGATTCCCAGTATCTCAAAACATGTTGCTAACATGTCTATAGCAATACTTCTTTTTTTACCGTCACAAAGCTTCCTCTATAAGGAAGCAAAAATAAAAAATGAATTTAGAAAAAAAATATCACAAGCATTAGGAAACATTTTTTCTCCTGAATGCGTGTGCTTTTAGAAACAAGCCCGTCAAAACCCTATCATTATACGAAATAGAAGAGGGGCATCGATCCACTCGACTATTCCGTTCACGCCGAGTTAAAGCGCATTACAAGGTACGCACGCCAGGCACGCGTCACCCGATCGCTAGTATCGCATCACCAAAACAACGGTATTATGAGTGTACGCCGGCGCATTGCTGGGACTTTACGATTTCTATAAATTCATAGGAAATATGGGAAAAGTTATTTTGTACGTTTTTTTAGTAATTGTGAGATACAAAAAGAAGAATGATTTCCTGGTGTTCTCATTTTATATTGTTAGAGAATTGTTACAAGGATACAGATTGTACTTGAAAACCGGTATGTGTGCTAAAATAAAAAGATATAAAGTTTATGAAGTTATAATTTTTTTGGTGTGCTGTGTACGACTATTAAATCAATGCATGAACCAACAAAGTGAAATCATACTTCGATTTATGACGTCCAATTGAAATTGTTTTGATTGGGAAAATGTGGCTGATAGCCTGTGACGCCTGATAAATGGTAGAAACCAAGAAACCAGTTTCCGATTGCGGTACCTACATACTGTTTAGTGTACTAAAATGTTTTACGCATAACTCAGATCTTATAAGTAATTTTATTAGTGTATTATCGGCCGTTGTTTCCTTATTGATGTAAATTATTAAAAATTCACGTGTACACTACTGAAATAATGTACATGTAGGAAATTCAAATTAACGTTTATTTCAATATTATTACAAAAAGTTTCAATACTTGAAACAAAAAATATTCTTTTTAATTTAAAAAATCATTGCTGTAACCTATAACCGACCAAAAATGATATTTTTACGCTAATACAATGAATTAATTATAATTAAAAGAAAACGAAATTAATCTTAAAAACTTGGATACATTTTTTAAAATATGCGTAATGAAACATTATTTTTATGAGAAAATTAAGTTTCTTGATAATAAGAAAATTAACTAAAAGTAATTATGTTTACAGATTATAATTTGGTTATCGCTATTGGCATTGCATATAAATCCTTTAAATTACACATGTGTACCTTTTAAGCTAGTTGGAACAATGAAATTAAATATTAATGAAAAATAGAAAATAGCAAGATTCTTAATAGTAATGTTAGAACCGTTACTTTAGATTTACGTAAAAAGTGCCCACATCCAGTTTGACGTATATTTGTAGGTACTGTTAGAAATCGATGTGGAATAAAACACCTGTAAAGAACAAGTATGTGCCTTTTAAATAAGTAATCGAGTAAGTTAAATTGAAATATTATCGAATCATTTTATGATGGATTTTCAAATGAATTTGTAGTTTATAACGAAAGTTTGTAATAACCATGCTCATCAAAATAAATTATATCATAAGTTTAATTAAATAAACATACATCTTCCACTTACAATTAGAGAATTATATAATAAACAGTAAATAGCATAAGTTTTCCCACTCAAATAAAACTTAATTAATGCACTAACTAATTAATTTATCATAAAATGGAAATAACTACAAAATCTTTTTAAAAATAAATAAAAGATAAAAATCTGTCCTTTCTCTGTCATGATCTCCCACTTGGAGTATTACACAATAAACAGCAAATAACAAAAATCTTCCCACTCAAATAAAACTTAATTAATCAACCAATTAATTTATCGTAAAACAAGATGATCCTCTTCGAAATAAATAAAATTTTTCCTGAATCTCTTACTCAAATCACAAATAAGGCAAACATTCTACCTCAAATAAAATTTAATTAATTAACCTACCATCCAATTAAGGTACTAGTCCTTGAGCGAGACAATATATTAGATAAGTACATTACACGCATACTTACATTACGTGCCACAATCTCATATGATTAATAACTTAATAAAATGTTGAAATTTGTTTAAAATGAACCTCTACAGTTCTTTTGATGAGACTTGTACTTTCTGTCGTCTACACCATACAGCAGAGAACGTATAATGTAGAGTATTTTTAAACGCATTTTTGTTTCTAATTTCGTTTAGATTGACAGTAATAGATCCACGAATATATATTAACTGAAGATAATCTTATTCCGGAGATCTCCTAAAAATTTAAAGTAAAATTTGCTTAAGAATTGATTGACAAAGAGAGTGTAGGAGTTGCGGGTCGCGAATTTTGATGAGACTTCGAGAGGCGTTTTCAGGCGGTTAAAAATGAACCCTATATTACCCGCCGTTTAGCCTTACGAGCTCTTATTATCGAAAGACAGCCAATCATGTCCCAAATACCCGTTTACTAGTAAAAAAATGGAATCTACTTCATTTCATAACTCCGCAAGTTTTTACTTAGAAGAAATAATCCAATAATAGTTAAACATAGACAAAAAGAGCTTTAATTTCCGCTTTGTTTCGTATAAAAATATTAGACAAAAAGAGCTTTAATTTCCGCTTTGTTTGGTATAAAAATATTAATTCTTGGCAAATTTATTAATTGTCAAAAGAAAGTAAAAAAATGTATAAAAAATTAGCGATTAGAAAAAAATTAAAATCCTCATTTGTACATGCATTTCTCATTACTTTTTTGGATAGTTAATAATTTTGCAGTGGATCAATATTTGTATACGAAACGAAGTAGAAATTAAAGCTACTTCAGTCTACGTTTAACTACTTTTGGATTATTTTTTCTAAGTAAATACTTGCGGAGTTATAATACAAAGTAGAGATACCATTTTTTCACTGATAAACGGGTATTTGGGATATGATTGTCAGTATTTCGATAATAAGGGCTCGTTAGGCCAGACGGCGGATACTGGAGTTCATTCTTAGCCACCAGAATACACCTTTCAAAGTCTCACCAAAATTCGCGACCCGCAAATCGTACACTCACCCTGTGAGATATATAAACCCGCTAAGAAGCTAGCAACTAATGGTTTTGAGTTTTGCGAAAATCGAATGAAATGTTTCTAAAGTTCTTTTAAGTGCTTAAAGTGCCTAGATACCAGGAAAAATAATGAAAATACTTTTTGTTACGCTTTTAAATTAATTTTAAATTAAAAATCTCCCAAATATGCGACATACAAGTACAACTATAACCGACCTCACACAATGTTCCGTATCTTTGTTCTTAAAATTTTTCCCTTTAATTTTTCACCGACACTTTTAAAATACTTAAAAAGTCGAAAACACCACGAAAATGCAATATAATAAAGTCCTTCTAAAATATCAAACCTAAAACCAATAAAAAAAATCCTCCCCTTCAAAAAACAACACACCCGAAAATCCTTCCTACCTCCACCAACGCACACCTGTACACCTGCCCACACCTGTACCAAACGCATCTCCCCATCCTGCACCCAAGAATCACACTGCACAAGGAAGTGCCTCGATCGCACCATAGACACACACACACACACACACGCGCGCGCAGTCCCTCCACTCTCCCCTATACCTACACCCGTACACCTTATACCTACCTACCCAAGTGCACGCTCTACGGCTGAGCTGACGCATCGTATTATACTATACGCGCGCCTCCTTCTTCGAGCAACCGAGCGTGTGCAGCGCCCATGCTCGAGCGCGTGTATATATGTGCAGGTGCTGGGGTAGGATAGACACGAGAGAGAGAGAGAGAGAGAGAGAGAGAGTATTTCGTACGGTATCTCGTGGCCGGGCGACGAGCTCCTCGCGTGCGCCGTTGCGGCTTGTCAGTCGCGCGCTCACCGGCACAAGTGCAGCGCCGATGTTACGAGTCCGCCCGCAGCGGGCGTGTGATAGAGAGGCCAAGGACGGCTCGGAATAGGGGAAGTGAAGGTCGATCGTTGGGGGTGTCTTTGAGGATCTGGAGGGTTTTTGTGTTGGCGAGATTAAGTAGTGGGGAATTCGAGGTTCTTGTGGTGGATGCTGCAGATAGTGGGGCAGTTTTGGAGATTGTGGAGGATCGTGTGGAAGACTTTGAGGAGGGTTTTGTTGCGGAAGTTTTTGGATTGAACATTTTTAAGTTTCTGCGTTGAACATTTTGATAGTGTTTACAAGAAGATTCGAGATTTTGAATGGACGGAGGAACAGTTTTGGAGATCGTGAAGGACTGTGTCGAAACATTTTGAAGAATCATATTGAAAATCTATAAGTTTTTGTACTGAAAATTTTGAAGATTTTTTATTGAACATTTTGAAGTTTTTGTAGTGAACATTTTTCTATTGAAGACTGGAAAAATCGAAATTTTGAATGAAATGTACAAGATTTTTTATATCAAATACATAAAAAAAGTTCGATGCTTCGAATGAAAAGTGAAACATTTTTTAAGAAGATATTTAGAGTTTTTGATAATTGAAGAATTTCTTCTAGAGAATAATTGGAGATTTTCGAAATATTTTACTAAATAGGTACATAAGTTTTTAGTGAATAAAAAGTTCATTTCATCGAGTGTTATTGATGATTTTAAAATTTATTTTATAATATACAAGAACCTTCAGTATTTTAAACAAAATGTTGAATGTTTCTACCCGTACACAGTGCTAAATCATAAAATTATAAAATTCCCTAACATCCAAGTATAACACCCCGGAATCTTCGATATTCCGAAAGGAACGTCAAACATTTCTACCTGCACCCAGTCCTATCTCATAAAATTTCAAAATCCTCTATCAACCAACCTCGCTCAACCAAAACATTCAACCCCTTTCCCAAAACCAAACACCCTCAGTCACCCACAGTGCCAAACCCCATCGGGTCTTCGATTCCTTTTGACAATTTCAAAAGACATCCGAGGACACCGTATCATCCGCCGCGTGCTCTCCAACAGTGAAATCCGGCGCGCAGCGTGAAAACATGAAAAGGCGATGACGAGGAGCCGCTTTTTTGCCACCAACCCGAGAGCGCACCCATCGTCGCGCACCGCGGGGAAAATCTCGCGTGCGCCGCGCGCGGAATGCGGCCAGCGCGCGCGCGCGCGTGTGTTTTCTTCTGTTGTTGTCGTTGTTGCAGCGGCGAGGAGCCGTGAAAACTGATTGACTCGACTTAGCGAGCGAGCGTATTTCGAGCGAGAGACGTTTTCTTCGATTCAGCGGGCTTGGAAATCCAGGTATATGTAATTGTCACTTTATTACCTTTTCATTCGAGCGTGCGAAAGTCGCGGCGATTTTTTCTCTTCTTTAATTCAGTGTGGTGTGTTGACGTAGGGGGTTTTGCGAGAGAGGTGAAATTCTATTCGGTTTGTACGTGTGTTGTGCGATTGAAATTTGAAGTAGAGATTGGGATGGTGGTTTATTATTTGAAAGCAGTTTATAGAAACTTGTTAAATAGTACGAGGGAATACTGAGGTATAATGGCCATTGACCCGGTAATAAGTACTACAGGTTTGAAAATGAATTTATCTATTAAATAATGTATTAATTTACTCGATAGTGTGAATTTACTCTTATATTTTGATGAATGTAGCTACAAAATAAAGCTTTAATACGGAGTTAAATTTTTTTTTGTTAAAAAAATGGGCAGAATTTGTAAAACTGGGTTCTTTTCAAATTGTCTACAGATTACTAGGTTTTTTTTTTAATTCTATTTGACTTTTGTCCACATTTAATGTAATCAATCTGTAATTCAGTTATGATAAGAAATCTAAACAGTCTCAAATAGCAAGACACTATCGGTTGTGGTAA
This sequence comes from Gastracanthus pulcherrimus, assembly GCA_949152435.1. Lineage (NCBI taxonomy): Eukaryota > Metazoa > Arthropoda > Insecta > Hymenoptera > Pteromalidae > Gastracanthus > Gastracanthus pulcherrimus. Next base: position 17,224,153 of record OX424572.1, read on the forward strand.
AGAAATTGAAACCCGAAAATACGTTCTTTGATTGTTTAAAGTACTAAAAATTTACCTCAAGGAAATTTGTACGGCTAATAATAAAATATTCGAAACAAATTATGAAACTATATTTTATAAAAAAGATGAAAATTGTAATCTAAGTATTAAAAGCTTAAGATTGCTGTTCAAACTTTTATTTCATATTATAAAAAACAGTGTTATTTTCTATTTAAATATTATTCTGGAATTCATTTTAAGTACTGTTTCATTATTATATATACTTTAATAATTTCTAATACAAAATCAAATACTAGCAGTAATTCAAAAGAATTTTCAACTTCCCCTTATAATACGTTGAACTCAGTTCCTAACAGCACTTCGCGAATTAAAATTTTAGGGATTTATGTTGAGTAAACAATAAAGAAAATGGAAAATCCAAATCAAAATATATCCAATTTTCTTTAATCTTAAAATGGCGGTACCAGTGCCGATTTTCAGTATTACCTATACGTATTAAAATCGTCGAATATTTAGCACCTATAATTTGTATACGGTTTGCTAACACTTTTACTCAGTACTCTTTAGTAGATTATCTAGAGAAATGCGTATGATCTCTTCAAATATTAAAATCTCTCCCTGTAATTAACATTTTCATCCTAAATTGTTGGGAATTTTCGTTTTCAATTGTTCACCATTTTTACATAACTTAAAATTAAAAAAAATCTTATGTATAGATAATCTATTCAGGAATATTCTGTGCAATTCCTAAGTTAACCGGGTGAAAATCATAGGTGTTAAAAGCTTCACCGACGCACGAGAAGTTTCAGTGACACACTTGCAATAACTCCATATTTTCACGTAAAAATTAGAAAAAAATATCCGTGTACCTTCAAAGACTAATAGCTATACATTTGATTGAAATCCCTTCCAAAATTACTCATCATCTCACTTCTATCATCCAGACCCCACCCCTAAAAAAACAAAACCAAACAAACCGGAAGAAACATCCTTCCTACAAAAAAGAAACCAACGCCTTTCTCTCTCTATCTCTCGCTCTTAAAACCACCTTAAAAGGCTTACCCACACTGCCGATTCATCAATAGAAACGATCCTCCTCTCTCGAAAAAAAAACCACTGCGCTGCAGCAACAGTGCAACCTCGGCGCTACACGGAAGCACTATCACCACGGGACTTATAATCCACAGTGGGAAGAAGATCTCTCTCTCTCTCTCGGCTTCAGCTCCAGCTCCAACTCCAGCTCCCCGAGGCGTAAAAAGAAAAGCGCGCTCGCTCGCCTACTATATATATATATATACACACACCTTTTATAATCGTGCAGCGGCGATCGCGGTAGCGGGCGCGCGAAATGCGAATCGTTAAAAAGTCTATACGTGCCTCCGGAAGTTAAGGCCACAGCAACAGCTAAAGCCGAAGCCGAAGCTACAAGGCGATCCCTTTTTTGCACAGGTGGAGGAGGAGGTGTGAGTGTGGGTAAGAAAGAGGGGCTGCAGGCGAGTGTTTTTATGGAGATCGCGCACGCATGCTCTCTGCGTGGAATGCTTGATGGGTGCATGGTGTAGGAGAGGAAAGTCGTTTTGAGGAGAGGGCGAGAATGTACATTGTGCGTTGTTTGCTTTTCTTTGAGAGTGAGATTTTGCTTTCGGAACGAGTTGAGACGGACTATTGTTTGCGGGGGGAATGATTACAGGTGGATTGGGGATTATGGGGAAAATTCGAAATTAGAATTTATAGCGAGGGGGTTTTGCGGTGGGGTGGTAGATGATTGTTAGGAATTAAGCGTTGTAGAAGGAAGTGTGTGGAATTGAGACGTCATTGTCGTTTTATATGTCGGCATGCTTCTTAAGAAGCATATTGCGTTTCATTTTTGTTTAAAAAAGACACAATTTTATTTTGTGCTATTATCAAAGATACGAGTATTAGATTTGTAACTGATAATTTACGGCAATTTATTCACTTTATGTTTAATTTTTTTTTAATTTGGTTACGTTTTTTTATTATTCATATAGCACATTTTTACCACAAGAAAATTATAAAATGTAGCGCAATAATCTTCATGAGAAGTGGCGATATAATAATGTACTATTAATCACTAAGGGGGTGCGTCAGACCTACTTTACCTGGTAATAAATAAACTTATTTGAAAATTTCGTTATTTTTCAAAAAATACGCTTCAGAAGCCAATTTCCTTTTCGGGGTCGCTTTCTATACGGAAAATACATAGTGGAACACTCGAATTATTTTAAGATTCAAAAATTAACAAATACGTATTTTCTAACCTTGAAAAAGAAATTTGATTCTGATGCATATTTTTTTAGAAAACCGGAAGTTTCGAATATATTTATCGGCGAGTAAAGTAGGACTAAAGCATCTCCTTAAAGTTCAGTCTTCAGACTGGACGGTCTAAACATTGCTCAAATAGTTTGTATCGAAATATTTAAGCATTTGCCTGAAACTTTGCATATAACGGTAGATAAAAAAGGACCATCAGGTTCTGGTTTTACATAATTCTGCATATATATTTTTAATTACAATGAATTATTATCGGTCGATTTTCGGTCAGAAAGATTTGCAATTGAAAGTTTGAATTTCAAATTGACTTGGGAATCCGTTTAATAAAAAACGTAGATTTTAGCAAGAAGCACGCCAATTAAATGAAGTTAAGTAAAAATATTTTAAAATAACGGCAAAAAACGCACTGTGCGGCATTTATTGTATGTTACAAACAGATACATTTCGAAACAATCTTTCGGAAAAGAAAGTATTGATAAAATCAGATTATATTCCGCGATAACTTTAGTTGGTCTCACGCAATCTTTTTTTAGCGATGTTAAGATTCTAAAGTATACAAAAAGATAAATTTAACTCATAAGATAATTATTTACAAACAGTTTAAAAACTTTTACATATGAACTTTCTAAAAAAAAACACGTTTTCTGATTTTAATTATCACTCATATTTGGTCAATGACCCAATCCGAAATTTTGCAAAGTCGTAATTATTGATTTTATCAAAAATATATTTCAATTTCACGTGACTATATCGTGCTTTTCACTTTCGTACAAGACCTACCTTAATACTATTTTACATAAATTGTACAACAGAATATCTTGTTTCACCTAGAATCGGCCTCAAAATGAGTTTATATTCAGATGAAACATATAAGTTCTAGCTGTGTTTAACCGACCAGAACTATTTGAAACTCTAATTTACATCATGATTTGATGAGTAATTTGTGACTGGCAATAACCTACAGTCTAGCGTAATCAGGGGGGAAATAAAAACAATAAGAATTACTTGCCAAATAATGAATGGTTACATTTAATAGGCAGAAAACATTCAACTGAAATGAGCCAAAACAATAGATAAATAGCGAGTAAAGCAAGTAAAAATAAATATTTAGTAGTAAAATTAACAAAATGTATGATAAAAAATGTATATAGCACTCCAAGCAGAAGAGACAGAATCCGATTACAATGTATCGATAGAAATAAAAATAAAAACAGCTGCTCGGTTTACCAATTGTATATACTCGTAATTAAAGTCACCCTGACAAATTTCTTAACTTGCTACTGTACCTTCTCTTAAGAAACTTTGAAAAATACAAAAACACCACCAAAAATCCACGCACCTTCTCAGCATCACCCAAGAAATTCTATTTCCACATCAAATTAAAATACCCAAAGAACCAAAGAAAGAACAATAAAACAAGTACACACACACTCCCACACACGCAAGCATTATATACCCCGGAGCGCAGGTACATCTCGTAAGTGTAACGCTGCTCTAAAAGGCGCTTGCACGACTCGCAAAAGTCAGTCCCTCTCTCTCTCCCAGCGGCGAGCAATTACCTCAATTACAGAAATAACAGTTTCGATGCGCGCCATCCTCGCCGCGCTTAATGACATTCCGCTCGTCATATATGCATCGACGCGGGCGGGTAATGCGGCGCTCGTAGGAAAGAAAGAGTGCCGCGCGAATGCATTGTCTCGACCGCTTGGAATGACGGAGAGTTTCGCCGAGGCGCGCGAATTATATGGTTACAATACGCGTATCGAGCCGGTGATTTCACTAAGGCGCTCGAGGTTGTGTCCGTGCTTGGGCGTTTACTTCGTGGAAGGTTGTGCATAGTTTACAGGGGCAGAGATTGTATTTAATGTTGTGGAGGATCAGTGCGTTGAGTGAAATTTAACTGAATTGAAGGCAAACGTTTTTCCAGGTATCGAATAAATACTTTCAATAATATATAATAATGAGGTGTTAACATAACAATCTAGGTATAGCCGGTTCAGAAAAATGACGATACCTACGATTTTATTTTTGATTATAAAAACATCTCAAATTAAATAAAAGCGTTTCATAAAAATTCAGTAAATGTTGCAGAGTGGATATCTTTATACCTATTTATCAGACTAATGTGTCTTACCATACCCGGGCGACTCTACTTAAAATAATGTAAATGTACTCTAATACTATGCCGTTATCTTTTACATGCGGCAATTTTCAGTTGCGGTACACGATTTTCTCATATAGTTCAGTTCACGCTTCGAGCTGTGCAGTCCGTTTCATAGAATGTCAATAAAGTGCACAATCGATAATAATAATCCATATGTGTGCTACCGCTTCAAGAATTGCAGCGCGGTGTATATTTCTCATTTACCGCTATCTCTCGTATAATAACGTAAAATCGTAAAATCTGTCTTTCGTACGAAAACTAAATGGATACACCGATTTCTTTACGGTCAATTACATTTTTACAGCTTCGATTTCGAGTATATATGATATAGACATATATATATATATATATATATATATATATATATATATATATATATATATATATATATATATATATATATATATATATATATATATATATATATATATATATATTAAAGGAAATGCAGTTAATGTCATTATTGGCTTCTGGCTTTGGAATTTGTTAAATGTCCAGGAGGAGACTTTATATAGACAATAAAGAAAGTCGGAACTCGTATAGCTTTTCTCAATGGGTTCTGGGATTTGAAATAACAGCTCAGCGGTTTAGAACAATAAGTACATTTTCGAAGAAAAACAATGGTGCCGTAACTATTAATATCTTGAGAAATAATTGACAAGAAAGAAAATAAGAGTAAGAAGCAAAAGCTCTAATTTGCGAGGTTAAACATCAATTGAGATCTCATTTCGTTCTAAAGTTAGCGTGATTGAAAATTGAAAATAAAATGCACTTTTAAATCAGTATATACTTATAAACATATAGTAAAAATATCACGTTTGTATTAAACAGATTTGTTCATTAATATTCAATCTTGTATAATTTCTACAGAAAGAATCGAGATGTCAACTTATTTAACTACATAAATTAAAGCTTTCACTTCCTACTTTTCTTTGTATTCTTTCTATTATTCTTTCCTACTTTTCTTTGACATTCTTTCTTAGAAATTCTCATAACAAATGGTTTTTCAAATGTAAATATACTACCTATATTATTATTGTTTTTCTTGGAAACTATAAATATTACTCAGAAACGCTACAGATTTTGGCTTTCTTTTATATCTTGAGCTCCGATGAAAATAATTCGTCAGAATTCTACAGTATTTGTCAAAGTTCGAAGTCAGACATTAGTTTCTATTTGACAAATGGGTCAATACCCCAAATACTGTAAGTATATGAATTACTGCCACTTTATAAAATTAATGACGAGATAGAAAGGTTAGAACCTTAAAAATTATAAATAATCAGAAGTGTGTATAATAAGGTAGTTTACTATACGAATAATTCTTGTTAACGACAGGGCACATCTGCTAAAATCTATCAAATTTTTTACTAAATTTCTAAGGACGAAATATTCTCCATAATGTTCTACTTAAGCATTAATCGTAATTACCATTACGAAAATAAAAACAAAAGCATTAAAATTGACACTAATACTACCAAGTCTTTCAGAATTCCAACAAATACTTTTCACCTCCAAGTACAAAACCCCAAACACCTATACTTCACGAACTCCCATCAAAAATTCACCAACGCTTTCCTCGCCATCTCCGTCTAAGCTAAAAAATCTCCTACATCCATCCAACCACGTACCAGCATTTTCAAAATAACTCTCCAACGCGTTTTGCTTCGTTTGTCGCGCAGACCTATGACACGCGCACTTACCTACGCGTAAACTCGCGTCGACGCAAGGCCTGAACTCGATTCTTTTTTTTTTTTTTTCCGTCTGAGAGGGTTTCACCGCGCGGCTTCTCATGCGCTTCGAAATCATACACACATACGTCGCGTGGGATACTCGTCATATCTTATGAGAACCGCGCGCTGTACTCGCGGAGTCGTTGTGATTCGCGCGCAGTGGAAACGGACGCGTCTTTCAATTTCGCGTTTAAAGTCTTTATTCGTGATTCTGCTTTGTTGGGATTGATAAACTGGAGCAATTTCGTGGAGCTGACGATTGTGGATTGTGACTCGTGGAGACAGAGAGAGAAAGAGATGCTTTTAAGATGGTATTGTGCAGGAGTGTTTACGTTGCGTTATATTGTTGTCGTTGTTGCTTTGTATGGTGGCTGGATTAGGATAAGTTTGTGAGGATTTTTATGTGGAGAGAAGTTGGATTGGAATTTTTAAGATAAGTAAGAGGCCTTTTTTATAAATCTGTTTAGGATGCTACTGTTTTTTATCGAATTTGAAGGTTTCCTCATATTCCAGACGAATCAAGAAATTGTGTATAGTACTCGTAAGCAAAAGATTTGTATGTACGTGTATTAGAGCTAATATACATTGTTTGCTAATGTCTAATATGCATATAGAACTTTTAAAGAAATGCTGTTATTTAAAAAGAATTTATTTTCAATTTCAAGTAATGAGTATAAAAGTATGTTACTAGTAATTTCTTAAACCTCTGTCCGGATAGCTTAACGCTTAATTACACAAGCTGTTATTTACTAATTAAATCATTTAAATTGGATAATAATGATTCTTTCACTTGTACTTTGCGGTGTACAAATAAAATGTGAGTTTGAAAAAAAAAACAATAGAAGCAATTAAAATGCAATTTGCAATATATTAATAACGCTTTGCATATTGGATTAATTGCTAATCGTCTAGAAATTTGTTTACAATTTCACTTTGAATTTCTATGCCTGCAGTTTCTCACACCATTAGCCGCTCTACTTTGCCACAACATTCAAATATATGTAAACATTAATATAATAAACAGCAATATGAAAACTTTACTTTCCAAAATGGTAAAAAGTGCGAACCGAATGTAGAGTAAATAAGTTTCACATTTCATCTGTTGAGTTTTGTTGCGACAGGAAAATCTCTCTAAATCCATCTGTATAACGAAACTTTCCACATAAACATATCAAATATACACCCATCATAACTAGAAAAAGACATCTTTCTCTGAACAAATAGACAAAAAATCGTAAAATCCTGTCCCAGCTGTGTGAGAGAAGAAAAAATAGAATTTTCTTCACGCTCGGCGGGACTCTCACCTTCTCTAATTATTATGTTTATATCTCGACGTATCGAACTCGTAAAAGTGAAAACTGCATTTTTTTACACAGTCAACAAAAAAAAAGAACGAAGTAACCAAGTATGCACACATATCGAGAGTAAAAAGGAAGCACAGCCGATTTCGCGCGATCGGCTTTTCGTTTTCACTTCTCGCAGCAGCGGCGAAATCGAACGAATCCTGACAAGCCGAATTAATATTAAAATCAGCGATTAATCACGGCTACGCGACTAATTACCAGAAAGAACGAGATAAATACAGCGTACAGCAACAACAACAACGCGAACGAAAGAAAGGACTAAGAGTGAAAAAAAAAGTAGAAACTCTCTCGCGCGCGCGCGCACGGCAGTTGTAAAATCTCGGGCGCCATTTGGAGCGTGACTCTGTTTTAGATAAAACGTCTGCTCACGCGACAAAGTCACGGCAGGAAACTCTGTATTCCTCGGTTCTTCGTTCTTTTTTCTTCTTCACTTTGCTCGAGATGGAAAAAAAGAGTTTCTCCGATTGGAAAGGCTTGACGGAGTGGAAAAAGTTGCCGATTGCGAGCCTGAAATCGAGCATTTTGCGCGCTTGCGCACTTCCGGGGCTTCTGTAGATAAGGGCACGTTTAATTGCTCGGGAACGAATCGATCATATCGCGGCTGTGTTTACGTAAGGAATTTCAATCGCGTGATACGTATGGTTAATTTGTATAATTACGCGCGATATCGGCAGTGATTCCGTTTTCTGGATTTTCTTTTCTTCGGTGGTTGCATTTCCTACTTTATTATCGAAATTCTTTGATTATGTAAACTGAGAAAAAATCGGTTTGCGTCAGTTATTGAACACTTTAGTTAAACACAATCTAATTGAAGTTACCAGATATTTGGTTCAATTTTGTATGTTATTATATAATGAATAAATACATTTAGTAAAATCGATTCAATTTTATATTTTACAGTAAAATTTATTTTTCTGATTTTTATTCCTAACTTGAATTACTTTTAGGATGTCCGAGAGTCAATTAAGATAATTATATTTAGACAAAACCTAAACTCGCTTGCCTTTTATGGAGTAGTCATAGCCCTATGTACAGTTTCAGACTTCAAAAATAAGGACACTCTAATAAATTATTGGAATAGAAATTCGTCAACATTATATTCCAAGAATTAGTGCGTAATATACCGATTTTTTCTGGTGTCAGTAATAACTCAGTTGCATTCTCATTTAATTTTTATCAATTTCTGAAGCTTTTCTTAGAATTTTAGCCTTGTAATTTCATTTGACACATTATAAAATACTAAAGATTTTACGCCAGTAATTGGCTAACAATAAATAAAATATCTAACTACTATATTTAAGCTCAATAGTCGAGACTTCTACCCTATAATAAATATACATCGTATAATAATTCTCGGCCAACACAAACAGTCCTGTCATCGGGCGGCAAGACCCGCCACGTGTGCATTAGACATTATAAAATTTCAATTTTCCCCGCAAAAAGATAAACCACAGGCGACTCCCGGCAATAATTAAATCCTCGCTTCTCATGCTTCGGCATCTTGAGTTTCAAGAAAACGAAAATTCACCGCGCTAAACGATCATCATCTCGCTCCTCCACGGCTCTTGGCAGATCAAACAAAGTGCGTTGCCTGGCGCCCATCGTTAATAAAGTTAATTTGCCCGACGGTACACACTCTGCATCATACACAGGTATGTACGTATAGAGAGAGTGAGAGAGAGTCTCGATCGATGCGCTTATTAACGGCTGCCGCGCGATCTAACCTCGAAAACGAGTTCCTCCTGCGCGAGGGGGCAGTACCTGCCTTAATGATAGATGGCGCGCCCCCGATATACAGTATGTATACGTGCATATGGGTGGTTCCGCTGTGATTGTCGTTATTTCGAGTCCAGATCTCTGTGATACTCAGATATGTACGGAGAAACATGTGCTTAGTGGACTTTTTAGCGAAAGATTGGCTGATTTTTCATAAATTGACTTATTTTTGTGTAACATTCTATTTAGTACACCTTAGTATGGTAAAATTTTATTGTATTTGATTACTCGTATTATTTAGTTCACTGCACTTATGCCAATTATGGATCAGTTGATACATCAGCTGACAAATCATGCTAAAATATCAAGGGATTTGTCAGCTAACAAGTCATCTGACATATCATCTGATCCTTTGCAATAGAGTACCTGCAGGATTGGTAAATGTTATTATTATGATTAGTACATCATCTATCAATGTAAATCAATAAAAAATATAGCTTTTTGAATTTATGACAACTTTATTGATTAACCGTTATGAACGATAAAAAATCCTTGTCTTGTTTTCATCTTATCGACTGAACTCTTAATTGAATTAATCTTAAGTAGGATTTAACTAGATTCTAGCTAATTTCTAGCTAATATTTAGTAAAAAAATGTCGGTAGCGAAAATGTCGGTATGCTGTATAAAACTGCATTCCATGTCCCAATAATGTTAATTAATGCAATTCTATAAGAGAGGTTGCAAACTTTGAAGTTAATGACATTCACTACCTCAAATTCCGGTTAGTATTCAAACTGAATCCGTTCTTTGTGTCCAGTAATTTAGGCTTAAAAATTTGGTTAGCCCACAATCTGCATGTGAAAAACATAATAGTTTCCTATTCCATCATGTTTAAGGATGAGTTATAATAATTTACTTTATAAATAGTCAACCTGAATCTAGGAAACAGTAGATTTAAAAATTGTAGGTTTAAAAACTGCTTCATCGTTTTTATTTCTCGTGTACAAAAATTTAAGTCAGTTCCATAGCACTTCTAAAGTGAGCATGCAAAGCATATCTGCAGAAATAGATGCATATTAATTAGTCTGTGAGTTATGAGAGCATGAGTTTAAAAGCAAATATAGAAGCAAATATTTATAAAAGATAAATAATAATTATATCATGCGATGGATCCAAAAGCAGCTACTAAATAGTCCTACCTAATTCAATCCTCGTAAATTCAGAATAATCAAAGCAGACTACGGTGAAAACCATCCATTTTCACTCATCCACCGTTTTCCCACTCAAAACACATACCCAGTTACGGCGGAATCAGCCATATACGCGGGATAACTGGCACTACACCTCTCTCTCTTGCGCGCGCGATGATTTAAGAAAATATCGAACGAGCGGCGGTTATCGCGTGGCAGGCTAAATCCCTCATCATTTTCGATAAACGATCGGTGCGCGCTGGAAAGGTGAGAGAGAGACGCCTGTAATTAGGAGGTGGGCACGTGTATACGTACACGTGCATGCATGCCAGCAAGAGAGTACACGAGCTTTATAGAGTATCTACAGGGTATCGTGCCTATACGAGGGTTAACCGGCGTTTATCCACAATTAAGGAATGAGACTCGGTAACACAGCCGACGCGATGTACTTCTCGCGCGGCGCGCTTTTTCTATATTATAATACGCGATGGAGAGAAATCGCGGGGCTTCGAGCTTAGATTGGCCGTTATTTATAAGTCGTTAGGTTTATCGCTTAATGTCCGCGATGATTGCTTCTTTGCGTCGAGCACAAAGGATTTCCAGGGTAAAGGTGCGCGCGATTTCTACGGCGCGCGCGTGTGTGCTTCGATGGAAATGTGATGCGCTTCACTTTGCTTTCGTTTTATATTGCTCTATTACAAGCGGTCGCTGGCAAGTGTCGATAGTTATGATACCAAAAGCGTTGTTTATTAAAAAGAGCCTTATGGAAAAAGTCTGTAGAAATGTCTAAGATTCTGCGCAGAATTTTCTGCTAGATTTTTTGCAAAGCTTTTAGAACTTTCGCGTTGTTTACACGTTTTTCAGTAAAGCTATCGCCTGAAGATTTATCTGCAAAAATATATTTTGAAGCAATATTTAATTATAAAAAAGGTTATACCGCTAGTTTCATCGATGATATATTCCATTTGGGGGCTGCTACCTTTTTCAATTAAAAATTCCTCCAGAATATATGTTTCTACAAATCTGCAGAAAAAAATCTTGCAAAAAAATGTGCAAAAAGAAACTGCAAGTTCGGAAAGCACTGCAAAAAATGGTGCGAAAAATTCGTCAGAAAACCTTACTAAAATATCTGAAAATTTTTTTCATAAGGCAGTTCCATATAAACAAAATTATTTAAAACCAATACACCACTATCCTTCTACATGCAAAATGATGCAGCATTATTACCAATTTTTAAGCCAATTATAGTCAAAGGCTTCTACGAATGTTATTCGAATAAAATCTTTAGACTTTATTGTAAATATAGATTAATACGTAAAAAAGGCATTGATGCAGTCTTGGTTTTAAAACATTCGGTCTATTATTTAATTACAAAAACCAATTATCATTTCTCGATAGTTAGATTTACTGCGGAAATACGAAATTTCAATTGCTTTTTACATTACCTCTTAAATAGTTATTTATATGGATTGTGTTAATCATTTTCCATCGAAGGATATAAGTATAAACTGGAATAAGGTTACTTGTAGAGTAATCATTGGGGAAAATAGTGGGTCACGCGTTTTTCGTTCGCTAGAAAGTCGGTGGTGCAAAATTTCAGTCGGTACAAGATGTACAATTATTGTAGCCGCGAGCTCGGTACACACTCGGACCTAATTTCCTCGCGTTGTGTACACGCACCATTTACCCGGTCTATTAAATCGAAGCTAAAATCGAACACAAGAAATGAAATCATGTAAATCTAGGAATCGTACGGACGATTTGTATCTGAACGGTCTTCCATCGGTAATGTAAATGGCCGTTTAACGTTGTTCAAAATGCGATTTGCTCTAGAAAGTCATCATGAAACTGTGTATAACGTAATTATCGACGCTGTCAGCTATATGATCAGTAGAAATTTTAATATTTGCAGGCGTGGTACACTGAAACATTCATTTGGGAAGAGGATTTCTCAAAGTAGATACTTAAAGCAATTCCAGTTTCTCAACATAATTCTGATTCCCACAAAAATGATTTTTTTATTAGAGATTATAAACATACTTTGAGAGGAACTCGCTTCCAACAAATGGATTGTTTTATAAGTGTTACATCTAACAAATTACTGTTTCCGTGTATAGATTAGGAATATGTATACACAGTTTTCTGTAAAATAATTGCCAACGCAATTTATACAGTAGAACGTATTCGAACTTTCCATAATTCCAATGGATGTCAATATAATTTATCAATATATTATTAAGCCACCTAATATAAAAAGCGAACATTAGTTCTCGCTTCGTTCTTTGAAATACTTGGTCATCAAATGATAGTTTAAAATAAAAATAATCGAATAAATATGCATCATGTGAAGAAATCGATTTAATTTAATTTTCTTCGTTCCCCACACTAATTCGAATTAAGGGAAGTTTTACCGCGCATAACACATTTCTAAATAAAAAAGACAATTTCTAATTCAAATAAAACATGTATAGTAATTTAACTAGAAAATCGCGTGCGTTCCCAATACACAAACGCAAATACTAAATTTTCCATACAATTTTCAAAGCTCAACTTCCACCTCCTGTCTCTCAATTTTCACACACGAGCTAATCGAGTGAACGCGCGCACTCGCACTCGCAAATTTAAATAAAATCTCTCATCGCTCCCTCTCCTCCCCGCACCCATACACACATACACTCCGCACTTGTTGCATAAAATAATTTCCTCAATCTCAGCCACAATAACAACCTCCACATTATAGATATATTTTTTCCCTCTTTCACTCCGCCTAATTGCGGCATCGCGCGGGCGCCCCATTATACTTTGTTCCATCGGCGCGAGCGCACGGAAGAATAATCACGAAGCAGCAGCAGCAGCAGCACATATGAATTTCCATGGCATCGCATAACGAACTCCAGACACCGGCGCGTTAATTAAATCGTTATCGCCCCCTGCCGATTGCTCGCTCGCGGCACGCGCGCGTGAGCCGTTAACGCGGCGCATGCGCAGAACAAAACGCTGGGTATATATACGAGCATGTGTGCGTACACGATGCTTCCCACGCGCGGGGAGAGCGATGCTCTTTTGAAGAATCGAGATTTGCGGGCGCAGGTGCGTGTCTCGAAGTCGGCTTCTCGCTTCCTTCCTTGGCTTTGGTTCGCTTGCTGCGGGAGTCGTGAGAAGAAGACGAACGCGAGACAAGTGCAGATGTAGAGACGGAGGGTATGTAGTTGACTCTTCGCTGTTGGCTCGCTCGGGTATTGTGGCTGTGTTCTTTCTTTCGTTGCGGTGGTGGTGCGTGCGTGGGCAGGAAGCGTGTGGTTTGTTTCCGGAGTAATTCTGCCTTGGAGTTCTTTGAGAGGCGCTGGAGGGGATTGTTTAGCATTCTGAAAAGTGGTAGCTTGGAACAAGATTGGTAACCTTGAAGAAGCCTTGTTGTTCCTTTGAAAAGGAAATATATTGGCTCGTGAGTTGCCCAATTTGCTTGCGATATTGCCCAAAGATTGTTTTTACTGTTTAGTTAGATTTGTTAATATTGTTCTTGAGCGGTATAACGTTAAGCTATAATCTCTTTAAGCAATTAATGTTGCATTGAATCGTTATGCCCGTCTTTACAGTGCTATTTGAGAATCGATATTTTTCTTGTGATAATATTGTTCGAAGATAATCTGCAATATTAAGGCAATATTGCAACAATGATTAAGTAAATACTTTAATAATGGGGTTTGAAGTATAATCACCCGGATGGTACTCAGCTAGTTTAGCTCAACCTTTTAGGTAGATTTTAATTGATTGCTAAGCAACATTTACTGAGGATTTCTTCCCGTGCAGTATATCACACCGTTATGGGGTAGAACGTAATTTCGTCCGATAGTCTTACATGCTTCTATAATCACGTGAATCAACATAATTTTCACATAAATAGTATAATAGGTATTACCATGTCTTACAAATACAGTTTATTCTAAAAGTGGTACGTCGATTGATAATATATTTCGATGCATATGATGTCAAAAGATTACGCCGTCTGTCTGACTAACTCTATTAATAGAATATAAATGCACTCTGATTAAAGTGAAGAGTCACTCTAATAGAGTGGTATCCTTCAATGCATTCTTCACTAACAATACCACTCCGGACAATTGAAACTCCAGTCCAAAAGCTAATGAGCTATGTCTATTTAAATTAAAGATTCTTGTAAACTAATAGAAAGAGTGTCACAACTTAAAAAGAAAAACAAATATGAATACCGATAGCGTCAAACAAATCGTTAGATGCAGTTACCTTATAGACAATACAGCAACATTTTTAACCGAACTCTGCAAATCGCTCTGAAAATCGCTATTTCACCAAAGTGTTTCTGCTTCTGTCATACATCATGTACCGTGTTCCTCTTCATTTTTCATTAAAATAACTTTTCTCTTCAAGAAAACAATAGCTTCTGTAAAATAAGTAGTTAGAGTCTGGACCTACCAGACGCTTGTCTAATACGTATTTTTCGTACTTTGGTCCTTCGCCTGCTAAAGTACTATTAAAAAATTATTTCTCTTTAAATTTATTTTAAAACCGGCCTACATATTAATGGTACTCTCACTTACAAACCCTCAAACTTTCAGAGGGCCTACCCATACCCAAAAATCAAGACATATCCATTTAAAGATTGATATTTCAGCACAAAACGTAATAATATCTACCTATAACAATAAATATCTTGATACTTGGTAGACACGGATAGGCCAATCCTACTAATATTTAAATATAGACAAATTTTTAACTTATTACAAGAAAAAGAACTCCAGAACTACCTCAACCTAATGAATTCTAAACAAAAAGCTTCCCTCTCAAACTTCTCAATCCACGCAACACACGCGCTCGCCACATCCAATCCTTTACTCTTACCTACGCAGCGGGCACCCGAGTGTATCTATAAAGCCTCGCTCGATGTCAGCGTCCCGCGTCCGTTACACACACTTACACATCCCCATACCTTCTCTCTCTCTCTCTCTCTCTCTCCTAGCTACATCCATCGCGGCGCTTCCGCAGAGCATCTCCTCGTCCTCTCCGTATATCCACATCCCAGCCTGGCTTCTATAACCTAACTGTACCCACCTCCTCCTCCTCCTTCCATCCTCTCTATCTCTCTCTGTCTCTCGCGTGTATATACATCCGTCTTGGCCGCGCGCGCGCGCGCAAAACAAACAGCTGGGGTACGCGGAGATACGGCAGCGGGGGAATGCGTAAGAGCGACGACGGGGAATTCGAGCACAGCTGCGGCAGCCGCTGCTGTTTTGCGCCGATAAACGCGGTTTATAACGGTCCGCGAGGATGTGGACGTCGGTGTGCGGGTTTAGCTTTGCGCGAGCCGGAGATTTCGATCGCTGGATGGTGCAGTGCTGGCTTTGTTTTTTGGTTTGAGAGGTGGTGTGGTTTTTCTTTTTTGAGGGGAGGAGGACGGGGATGAGGATGAGAGGTGGGGTTGGCGTTGCGTGGATGATGGTTTTGAAGTGGAGGAGTGTGTGCGATTTCAGTTGAGGGTTGTTTGTAACATTGGAGAGGTTTCTGAGAGGTTTCCGGCGCGATTTATTGCACGTTTTTGTTGTAGGGTTTATAGAGCCTGTAGGTTCTTTCTTGTAGGCGTTGTTTTACGAGGGTTTTGCCTGTAGGTCTGTCTGTCTACGGAAATGTAGTCTGTTTCTGCAGACAGTATTGCAGGAAAGGAGCTTGTAAAAGAACAAGTAGAAAACCTGCAGAAGAAGCTACAGGTTCTGAACTAGTTTCTACATTTTATACATCAAATACAAATTTATCAGGGATGCTTTTTGTAGATGAGCATGGGTGAAAAATTTGAAAAATAAAAATTGGAATTAGCAAATGCATTAAATTGAAATTGCCTGATTTTTTGTTTTTAAGATTTGTTTGTAGTCTTAAGTATTGTAAACAAAATTTCAAAATTTTACCTTGAAATTTTAAAAATAAAAATACAATTACTTTTTCTTAATGACATAAAAAGCATATATGAATAATTGTATAACAACTAAACATTTTATATTTAACTACATATTTTCATATATGAAGAAAATTCTTTATTTAGTTATCTCAATGTTTTTTAATATTATTAAAAGAAAGGCTAGTACTCTTAAATTACAAATCGTTAGCAAAAAGATCGTATGGAAAAATTTAATAAATTTCAGGAAATATCCATCACTATAGCAAAGCTCATCTTGAAATAATCCATATAAAGGAATCCTGATAAATGTTTTTTAGATCTTTAGAGATATATTAAATAGTAAATACAAAGTCGCTAATTTATGATTTTATTTGTATGCACTTGACGTAGAATACCTCATATGGTATCATCCAATAATGATTTAGCGATGATAAGCGTTTTCGATTATCTACATCACAATATTTGCATACACTAAATATGTCATAGTCTCTCGGGCTTGAACGAAGCGCTCCAGTGATTTTGCGCTATGCTCGGGCTTATCAAGAATCGATAAGGAGATCGTACACGCTGCATGCATATATACCTGTTTAATAATAAACTACCTATTCTGTATGAGATAAAAGTGAGGCTTTTTAACACCAACGACAAGAGCCTCATTAAATGTGTTATGATTTACATTGTTAGCAAAATAAGCGAACTGTGCACGTATATTTGTTTCTTACTCATCATATATATATCAGTAGATAGATTTATGTATGAAACAAGCGAGCGAAAATCAGCAAATCAGTTCGCACTTATGTCTCAGATTTTTTTGTCGAATTTTCGTATAAAGCACGTGTCGATAAAGGCCTCTAAAAAATATTTCAGTCCTATTCATAAAGTTTGACACTCCCTAGAATTAAAAAAATTTAAATTATATAAAACTGAGAATTTTATTATTCACTTTATTATTTTGGCCAATATTGGCTTACTTTATCGAATTTTTAAAATTAAAAATATTTTAGGGGAAGTCTAACACAATTCATCAAATTGAAAATGTCACAAATCTCATACGAAAAATTGGCAGGAAAATCTAAGACATGAAATTTGTTATGCTCAATATTTTACCTACAATTCTAATCAAATACTTGATTCTACTTTACTTGAAAATTCAGTTACTATCTGCTTCAATTGTCAACTAAAGATGCTAGACTTGAGTAATAGTAACGTGTTTGGACAAAAACTTCAGTTGTGTAACTAGATATACCACAAGAAATTTTCAACAGTCAAACATTACGTGTCTTTAAAGTTAAATTTGGTTCACATCATAGGTCGTTAGTACACAATACGTAAATTGCACCTAATATACGTCGTAAAAAAATATCTACACTCACTAAGTACCTGTACACTCATGCAGTAGCGTTCAAACGGTCCTCTCACGCATATATAAATACACCCTTTCCCACGCTAACAAAGATTACAACTACATTAGAACTATAAACACGTAAGAACAAACAGTTTTAAAACTACACAAAAATTCTATCCACAAAACCCACAATATCTTCAAGCCTTGCTTAATCATTTTGCTTCTACAGCCATAAAAATTGTAAAAAAATGATGTTGTACATCAGAAATCTCACTTTAGTGACAATGCAAAATAAATTTAAACGATCTTCCACAGAATATAGGTCACACGTGACTAGGCAAAAACAAACATACATCATCAAAGCCAAAAGATTACCATCACAACTTTTATTTAGAATCCGCTACCGGAACACTCGAAAAGTCCCAGATCGCGCAAAAATCCACGTCCTACTCAGTTGCTAAACGATAGCATCTCTCTCTCTCGGGTGCTAAACTCGTCACATCAGCCGATCTAAACACACATCATAAACGTCAACTCGATCTCATCTATACGCTCTCGACCTCGAAACGCTCGGTATATCAAATGTCCGAACTCGTAACAGTCCTTTTCCCGCGCGTACAACTACGTAGTCATTTGCTGAAGTTAAATGCCAAAAAGCGAGCATTAGAAGATTACCGATCGAGGGTAATTGTGCAATTCGTCGATGTACAGATGTGCACCTCGCTGCGCTAGGGTACCGTAAGGGACCCAGTTCCTTATCGAGGATCCAATTTTACCTTTTTAAAAGCAAATTGTTAACTATACATAGGTGAATTACAAAATTTAAATAGATTCGATGTAGTTGGATTAATTTAAATCGAAGACAGGCTCGTTTGATTTAAAGTATAATATTTTCTAGAGTGCATTGAACAAAATTATGTACTTAATTCAAACAGAATTTCTCTGGAATGACTCAATTTAGGCGATCTAAAAAGATTTAATCGATATGAATAAATAATTTTGTTCAGTACACCTTAATTTAATTCAAATAAATATTTATCCTATCTAAGTAATAAGTTATTCTACTTGAAAAAATGTATTATTTTAATTGACTAAATAAAACCTACATACATCTTTTTCAGTGTAAAAACTTTAAGTTACACTGAGAAAATCGTTTTATTAAAACGAAGAAATACATATATATATATATATATATATATATATATATATATATATATATATATATATATATATATATATATATATATATATATATATATATATATATATATATATATATATATATATATGCCTGCATTCGAATTAATGTGTGAATAAAATTCAACTGGAATATACTCATTTCTTATAACTGTTAAGATGTATTCGTTAGTCCATTAGAGCAAGATTCTACTCTAGATAAATACATGTAAATTGTTTTACTTTTACATCGTATTATCAAACAAATTAGGCAGTATGGAATTCTCTAATTGAGTTTGCAAAACTTTGTATCACCCATACCTACCCTGGTAAAAAATTATGCAGTTTTATCGGGGCCTCGACTATTTACCGTAGCATACCAGATACTAGCTGTCTTATTTGTTGCTTGCTTAAGCATTACGTCTTACCGATACAAATAAATTTCTATTCGTTTTCTTCTTTTTAGCATAAAGTTCGCGACACAGAGTTTGCCGTTTTATACGCGGCCATCGACAGTCGGTAATTGAGTAACGATGGGCACAGGAGATGAACTCCTGGCGATGAATAAACAGAAGGAATTTTCAGATATTTGAGAGTAAACTTGTGCACAGGGTTTTGAGTGTACCTGACTAATCAGCTCTGATTCGATCTTCGTCACCAAATACGAGTACAATTTTTTGTTCTGACGGTAGATTCGAACCCGAGTCCTCGAGGTGACTAAATTCTTTTAGCAGGCAAGCGTCTTACATACTAACAATTAGCCAAATCGGCTCTTTCTATTCGTTAACTCAAGAGATGTTATTTCATTTGTCTGTATTTAATACTATACGAATTAACAATAAGTGCACGGAATTTGACTTAAATTAATGTTTCTCTTAGTGTACAAAAGATCGTTTTCAAATTTATGAACACTTTAGTAACCAGTCCTATAGAAAAAAGTAAAAAGAAATTTTGTTTTATTGGTTGCAGCTAATTTCATTCCAACTTATAAGTTTCAGAAGTTTTAATCGATAAAAAATGTCGAATAATATATATTGATCGTTGCATAAACATTACACTAGTCTTTTTAAGATCAATTCCTGATAAGATAATAATATTTTATAGTTAATTCCATTTAAGAATGTTTTAATGCCAATAAACAATAGTTATATTTGCCTGATTTAATATTGCTTTATTAACGTGACAGTAAATAAGATCTCTATAAACTTCTTTACACGTACTTTCTTTTATAGTGTCCTATGATGAAAGTAAACCAGTACATCCTTGTTGTATATAACTATTTTACAGTGCATTCAATGCTTATGGGCCTACTCCAACATAGACTAAAGCGGTAAAAGGGAATATACCCTAAATCGGTTAAAAATCAAAATTTTTGACCTGTAAAAATGACTAAATCGAAATTTAAGAAAATAAACTAGGTATAGATATAATAAGATTTTAAAAGATCGTTTCCTTGGAACTTTGCAATGGAAGTAAAGGCGCATGGAACAATGATTTTGTTCCAAAAGAAAATGGTTCTTATAGTAAATCATTTGGTATACATTTGATACACAACAAATAAGCAAATAATCTGATATTCTGAGTGTAGTCTGCTCTCAAAGGAGTTCATACGACAATTAATTTTCTTACAATATTTTTGAAACTTTTCCGAAATGTTAATAGCAGTTTATCTATTAATCGTTAAAATTTTGAAAGCTTAAAGTTAGGATAGTCAAAATATTCAGCCCCAACATTTGATAGGCAGTTCTTTTTGATTATAAACTAAATTTTATATAGAGAAATATTGTTTGAAGAAATTGCATCAATTTTGAAAGAGTTTTTCTCAATGTTTTAAAAATGTGGCATTTTTAGAAGCTAGAAAATATATATTCATTATACATTTAGAATCGTCCAATATTGTAAAAAATTTATTTACGTACCAAAAAAATATGTTGCGATATATTGAATGATTCTAAACATAAATGTATATGTGTGTATTCGGAAAAATAATAATTATCAGTTCGATCTGTAAAATTTGTATATCGATACATAAACACTGAAAATCTCGCTTACCCTTACGCTAACCAAACTTTCTAAAATATCAATCACTACTAGATATAGCATTGTCACCAATATCGACTAAAAATCTCCAAGCTTCTGCAATAATATCAATCGTCACAACTAAAAAGTGATATATACATTCAAAATCCGAAAACTCCCAGCACGAAATTCACACACACGAGAACCATATACTCGATCCCCAAACTACACATATATACTCTCATCTGATCGCTGCACCTCCGTCCTTGCCATTACATCCAGCGCATACCTCATACCCATCGACACCTATAACACCTTCGATATCACATCACTACACATGCATACCCTAAATCCCAGCCCCAAGCCCAGACGCAGCCAATATACACATTTTTGCGCGCATCTTTTCTACCTCTCTCTCTCTCTCTTGCGCAGCTTCCACATATTTTGCAGTGAAATTGTACGCGCCGCTGCTGCGCTATGGAAATGAGGCGCGCGTCGAGCACAAAGCCTCCGCTGCGTGCCTGCGTCTTCTTTCTTTTCTCATCTCGTGCATGGCCGAGGCGTATATTTTCGCTTTTTTTCTTGCAAAGGCATGCGCGCGTTGTAAAGTGCGCGAGATTATTGGAGCGTCCGAGTGTAGAGGAGTTTTTGCGGGGGTATAACGTATGAGGGAACTCTCGAAAATCTCTTTTTCTTTCTCTCTGTCTCGCGGGTTTTGCGTACGACGTACGTTTATGGATGGGGGATTTGTTTACGAGGATGCGGGGAGGCTTCGAGGTTGCGTTGGGACGTGTTTTGCGAATGGTCTTTTGTGGTTGAGGTTTTGTGGGTGAAGCGATGGCAGACTGAGAGTATTTTATGGGAGTGTAATATAGGGAGTGTGTTTTTGAATTTGAGTGGTATTGTATGGAGAGTTTTGGAAATATGATTATTTAAAAGTTGCACTATTGTCAATATTTAATAATTGTTTAGACTTATAATTATTCTTAATTGCAAAGAATCTGTAATAGAGGTAAAACAGAAGATTGATGAAAATTAAATTGAGTTTTGCTCAAATTATATGCTGCAGCGCCAAAACAAGTTACCAAATCATACAATGTATGATAAATTAAGAAAAGTTTAGCTCGTTCTTTTCTTTAACTTAATTTTGGACTAAACATCAGTACATTAGTCAAAACAGTAAATTTTCTGTAACCATTTCTTTAATTCATTGCTTTTTAATATTCTGATTGAAATCATGATTGCATTAATAAGAATCTTTATTAGAAAATACACATTTTCTCATTATATTAGAAAACTTTAGTTTTCAGAAAGTATAGCTTTGCGACTATTGCAAATCTCCTCGAAGGTGGATAATTTTATAATAAATAACTGATTATTTTGAATAAATGTGGTATTGGTACATAGTCTACATTTTTATAGCTTATAAAACAATAGTAACAGGCATTCTTTATCACATATAAAATGCATAAGTCCATTCATAAATACGTTCCCCGTGTATTACATATCTTATAAAACATTCCCGGGTCGGAATCCCGGCCATGTATTTCGCTTTTATCTCATAAAAAACAGTAGCGCTCCTCTAAACACGATGGTTTTCTTTGTCAATCAACTAAACACTATTATTCGCCAGCATAACGACACTTTCAACAAGACTCCACAGAAACTAGAAATTTCGTGCAACGAACACCCCGTATTTCCACTCGCGTAAAAAGAAAACCATCACCGAGACTATTGAACACCAACAGCGTTCTCCCCAAGTCTCTTTGAAAAAAAAACGTCACTCTGCTACCGTAAGAAGCCAGCACGAAATTACGCAGTCGTAAAGGAGACGCTTACATGCAGCTCGAGCGGACGGTAATTTCGCGCGGCCGATTATACAGCCGCGGAAATTTTTTCCCCGAGTTTCAAAAAAAGAAAGCTGAGCGCGCGCTTTCGGAAGCTTGTAGCAAAAGTAAAAGGCGCTGCTCATCGCGCTGCGGCCGGTTAAATATTCTTGTTACCCTTTACGCAACGATATAATGGCGCGCGAGAGTTATGACGCTTTGTCGTAAAGTCTTTGAGATGTTATACGTCGAGTGTAATTGGCTCTTTTCGAGAGGTAATGATTGAAATTAGCCTGTGCGTTTTAGAGTAACTTTTGCTCGTCGTTTTGGTTTCTTTGATGAAATTAGTATGCAATTTTCCAGGTGCAGAAATGCCGAGTGTTGGGAGAGAGCTCAAATAATTATCAATATTGATCAGTAGATTGAGCAGACCTTTGTAATATAATACAATGGCATGTGTAGTAAATAGCGATGGTTGATTGCGTATTATCTTTAACTATTAATACAGCAGTCATGCACTTAATATATAATTGCATTTCTCTTTTAGAAGAATAATACCTATAGAAACTGTAATTTTACTCGGTCAAATCACACATGGTAGGAGAAAAAAGCTAAAACTGACAATCTGTATTTATAAAGCCAACTAGATACATTATAATATTGCTAAACAATTTATTGTTAAATTTTACTATGAATATGAAAGTATTGAATATAAATATTACTAACTCGATATAATTACTTTATATCATTCTTCTCAGTGTATTTACTAAAATGATATACGCGGAAAAAGATTTAAGCTTAAAATTCTTTAAGTATATGCCTCTGACACTCTAATTGAACATTTTGAGTGACTTTTACATCATCCATAAATACAAAAGATACTTTATACAACACACCAAATTAATTGCATTATTTACCAAGCAATTTATTATAATTAATAATTTACACGCAAAAAGGCTCCTTGCAACATTAACGTAGCACATTATTCCGAAACATTCAACAACGTTCAAACATCCCCAAACTACACCTACCACAACCTCTCAAACGCACAGACAAAAACAGCATTACTCCTCTTTCCATTTCAAACCCCACAAAACACAAAAACACAAAGAAAAATCCAACAGTTATCCGTTCGAAAAGCCACAACCGCACCCTCTTAAAAAGCCCCATCCAGCGATCTCAAGCCGAACGCCGGACCCTCGCCGCGACCCACGTGGGTCTTTCCCACGGAAGTGTGTGGCAGTAGTCCTGCGCGAGTCCCTCGCGGCGACGTCGCGACCAAGAAGGCAGCTCGCGGAGAGCGCGGAAGAGATCCCGCGGCGTAAACATCACGCGTATATAGGTATAGATAAGAGCGTGAGTCGTTGGGACTGCAGTGCAGTGCATGCACGCAGGCTGTATTGTATTGCGGAGGTATACAGGTGCGCGGTATATTCACTCTGAGCACGACATATATTGTACACAAAAATAGCGCCATCGTACGGTCGAGTGACGTAATCTGGGTAGTACAAAATAGGCAGGCTCTAGTTATGGACATTCAATGAAACTAATTTTTTATCAGTTTATGACAATTTGTGTGATCTCAAATTTTTTTCTTGAATTGACATATTTATTTATTATTAAGAAACGTTATAAGGGTAGTCTCAGATTCATCAGTAATTATAAAATATTATTTTCATCGAATGTCCATAAAAGGCTGTGTATTTTGTACTACCCCCTTGAAAGTAAGATAACATATACTATATATACCACATGCTCACAGCGAATAGGTACTTGTTTTTTTTTTCTTTTTCTATGGGAGACGGTTTTCTTACTAGATGGAGGGTGGCGAGGTGGGGATTAATGTAGGGGAAAGGGGAGGAGGGATGTAGGGTGGTATATAGTGCTGGAAATTTGGGGACTGTTTGAGGAAGATTGGGAGTTTGAGAGGAGGATTTGTAGGGAAGGTTTTAGGGGGGTTTGCCCCTTATCGAGTAGGTTTAAGGGGTGAGATTGGGTTTTACTTGAAAATTGTACGAAATGAGCGACAATTGTGTAAAATGGAATCCAATGTGAGTGTTTATTCAGACGAGTTCTGCATGGAAATTAGTTAAAGAATTGTGCGTTTCGTGATGTGTCAGGAACATCGTCAAATTTCACTCGGAAAACTTTGAGAGTGCCTAGTGCGCTGGTGCAAATTTGAAATTTTGCGAATAATAGACAGAGAAAAAGATGGTTTGTATATTCTTAAAATAAGTTGAGTGAAATTTGACTAACTACTCTTTCTCGTTAAATGAAACTAAGGCTTTTTTTTTAATAAATGTTCATCTTTTTTAAATAAATGAATTTTCCTTAGAAAAGTAAAAACTGACTTTATGATAACTCCGAAAATCTAAGCTTACTTGAGAGAATACTGGTATCTGTACGCAGTTGTGTTCCAATATGAAATTCTTTGTTTTAATAAATTAATTTTAAATTGCTATAGTTCTTTCTAAATACTACCTCAAAAAGGATGTGTTGTTTATTATTGATGGTTTGAAAATGATAATTTTTTACTAAAATTACAGATCGTAATTAGTTTAGGATCGTAATTAATTATAGGTAATAATTCTTATCACAGCAATTTTTTCTCTGTTTGTCATTTATTAAAATTATTTAAATATTTAATTTAACTGTAATCAGATGTTAGAACGTAGATTCACTGAATTTCTAATAATCTAAAATTTTGTGAACGATTTGTCATTATAGATTTCTGAGATATAACCATTTAAACTAAATATGACTTATTTCGAGTATAACAAAGAGCCTATCTAAAATATGAGGTTGAAAAAGATAGGTAATTCTATGCTATGTTTAATGAATGTACACTAAATTGATCATAAGCTTTCTAACATACCAAAAAACTCGAAAAACTAAACCTTAAAAATCCAAAAATCCAAAAATTGTTACATAAAGAAACCAGTCGATGAATCTATAAATTTCGATTCAATTTTAATTCCTCCTCATTAAAAAATGAAAAAAATGAACCATGTTTGGTAAAAAATGACCGTGTTATTCTCGAGTTATACGCGATCAAACAAATATTTCAAAAAACACATAATCTTAGATATCTCGAAATATAAAGGTCGTTGTATTTGGGTAAATAACTCGTTCAAGAGATACTAAAAAGCTACCGTTTTGGAAAGTTTCAGATCAAATGCTGTCGGTATACTCCAGTATTCGCTACTGAATAAAAATCGATTTTTTTGACAAAAATATTTTTTTTTTCAAAAGAAAAAGATAAAGACTCAAAAATTTTACAAAATATTCTTTTTCGTATTCTTAATCATCTCAGATTTTTAAAAAAAATTTCAAAAAACTCAAAAAACTCAAAAATCGAAAAACCGTTAAGGCATAGTGCATTTCTTACACATAAGAATTGTACACGTAATTATTGTGCACAATTTATCATTGGTCAAATATATCTATATATAATTTGACCAATGCTAAATTGTGTACAATAATTACGTGTATAATTCTTATGTGTAAGAAACGCTCTATGCCACCGTTAAAGAGCATAAACACATCGAAAAACAACAACAAAATTTTTGAACTGCCGTGCTTAAAGAAAAACAAAAAGAATGAGCCCCGAAACATTAATTTTCACCGTGTATATTCAGAGTAATATTGATCCACATCCATAAATACACACACACACACACACGCACACACACACACACATACACACACACATACACATAGACACACACATACACATAGACACACACATACATACAGACATTTTCTAAGAAGAGTGTATGTTGATTCCCAGTATCTCAAAACATGTTGCTAACATGTTTTTAACAAAACTTTTTTACCATCACAAATCTATGAGGAAGCAATAAAATGCGTACTACGTTATCATTAAGATATCCAAGAGAGCCTTATATATCCCGTTAATATAATTACATAAATAAATAAATTAATTAATTAATTAAAAATCTCAGTCATCCGGTGTTCATTAAGGTATAGAGTAAAAAATTGAGTAAAAGTAACGAAAATTATGATGTAGAAGTCTGTATCTATATTTGACCTTCCCTTAACCGATTTTTTTCGAAATATATCGTTTCATGTCCTAAGTTAAGTGATACCAAGTTTTAGCAGTATTTATTTTTTATATTTTAAAATAAAAATTGTAACAAAAGTTTTAACAAGAAATATTAAAATCTGTAGGAGTAGATAGATGTTTAGCGTATGATTTACTTATATTCAACTATTCTCTAAAACTCTATCTTCTCCTACATTTTTTAATATTTTTTGTTGAAACATTTTAACATTTCTTAGATAATTATAAATATATATACAAATTTCTGTATTAAACATAAATAATAAAAACCGCTAAAACACCAATTGTGAGTAGTGCCCCCCCTTAAACGCAACAAGTTTCCTAAAAGAAATCGGTCCAGCATAACTTCTCAAGCTCTTCACCGATCAAAAATATCCCCACACATCCATATATCCACCTAAATAGCAATACACTCCCTCAAAAAACTCTCTCAGCCCCTTCTCCTCTAAAAAGCGAACCACACCCAGAACCTCCACTAAACCCCGATCCAGACACGCAAGAAAAAGTATACCTACAATCGCCTCGCCGCACAGCTCGCTACCTTATACCCGCGGCCTCCCCTCAACTCCATCTCTCCTCTTCTGCATCTCCACGCACACTTACAGACATTCGCTCGCGCGAGGCATTGACCTTAACCGCGCGCGCTCGGCCGCGTCGTATATACACTTACATACGTACGTGCGTACCCACCTGCGTGTACTTGTATATATACGCGCGGCGCAGCGAGTTCGCGGCCGCCTGACGATGACGGGGACGACGACGACGACGACGAGGATGCGGACGTCGTATGTACAAGCTATAGGTATATACGCTGGATGTGTGTGTGTGTGTGCGTGTCCCCCTCCTCTGGTGTGTGGGTACCGCTAGGCGCCAAGGTGCGCAAAGAGTAGAGGGAGATGTCTATGTGGTAATGCGTTATGTGTGTAAGAGGTGGAACTTGGAAGATGCATTAGTGGTTGCGGGATGGAGTGGTGTGATATGGAGTTCGTGGGTTAGGGGGGATTTGGGGAGTGTAATCGATGTTGGGGGTTGGCTGGAAGCTCTGGATGGTTTTTGAGATAGGATCTTGCAATATTGGCGTTCTTCGTTTTCTTTTTTTTTAAGGAAAAGGTATAATTGATAGAGATGTCAGTTCAAATGAATTTTTTGGCATTATTTTGGGATCGATGTCAATGTTTGAAGACATCGGTTGTTTGAACATGTGGGATTTTACGGTAAAGACTAGCGTACTTTTTATTCTATAGTACACCGAGAGAGTAAACGATACTTTTAAAAGAAAGGGGTATTTCTAGTACCTATACGCGTGAAATTTCTTGGACAATCTGTGAAATCCCAGAAATGACTCGGAGTTTTTCAGAGAAATATAGTATTTAGCAGGTTTTTTAAGTATATTATCTGATTAATTTTACGTGGAAATGCTCAAAATTTGCTTCAGTCTGGATTTAAAATGAACAAAACTTTCAAGCTGTATAATATGGAGTCAATTTATGGTTTAAAAAATAAAACACTTTTTGAACACTAAAAGTATGAAACACTACGTACTTTAACAGTAACAAGTTTGCAGTGCATAGTTTCATAACCTAAATTATATGAAGTATTTGGTGTAATGAGAATAGAATATTCTGAAAACTTTTCCAGTAAAATATCTCGATTCTTTCTAGAATCATTTGCGCAATAAATTTGCATTTAATCTCGATTCTTACTTACTATAATCGACTACAAATACAGTAAATCAACGTTATACCCAGAAACAGATTTAGGTAGAAAATTTGTTCTCAAAAGATTTAACGAATTATAAAGTATAATAAATGAAAATTACAAAACGTACATTTTTATAAATTACCAAAATTTAATAACAATAACAATTATAGCTTTATCATATCAGTAAGTATATATTTAACTGATAAAAAATACATAAATGCAAATACTCCCCCTTGAATAGCGTAGCACGGCTCGAAATAACGAATGAAAATACACATCTAACGAGACTCATTACACCCCATAATATTCAACTGCAATCCAAATTCAAAACTCGCCAAATCACTCCTCCCACAAGAAGTAAGTACAGCAGCAGCCCACAGCTAAGTGCACACAGTCAATGGCAGAAATATAGACTCGTCCCGCGCAAGGAAATTAGATTCCCGAGTGCATCGCAGGGCTCTAACGGCACGCGGAAAATAATCAGATGGAACGCATCACAATAATAATTGGAACTCGATCTCCCCCCCGGACACGGGTATACACTCGCGAGCGCCTCAGATTATATAGGAACCAGATACACGCCGAGCGCCGGTATGGCAATTCAACTCCAACTCCATTATAGCCGTGGCGCAAGACGCACGACGTCTTTATTCGAGGAGGAATTCTTCCGGTTTCCTTCTTTTCTTTAAGATGGATCCGGAATGGGAGGAAATTGTGTATAGGGTTGGTTTTGGAATTTGAGTGGGTTGTGGGTGTTATGGTTAAGCAGAATTTGGGGGTGGGGTGCTGGTTTGAAAATTTAGAAAAAGTAATCAGGAAATTCAATTGTTTGTAGTAATCTAAGTTTTATATGGGGAAAGGAACTCATTTTAAAGATTAATAAGAAGAAGACTGGTCGCTGCGAGTTAGTTTATGGAAATTTTTTCCCACGTTTCGGATGTATTGACTCAAATGTCTTCTGCAACTGTGTCGAAATGTTCTATTTGATATATCATGAATTTTGAAATGATTTTAGCGTTTGCAAAATTTTCAAAATGTAGTTACGTGATTCATTATGGATCCGAATGATCTCTGTTTCTATTGTAATTATTCACACATTTTTAAAAAGTGGAAGTCGTTTAATACTTATTAAGCATGTATAGGTATCTTTTCAAAATTAGATTTGTATGATATAAAGTTATATAAAAATTCTATATTTTATTAAGTTAGTTATAACTATATATATTTATTTATTTATTATTTTTGTACCCTAAAATCGTTTTCAACATGTCAATTTGTTTCGATTCTGTATTAAAAAGCGTTATTTATAACTTACTTTCTTACCGTACAACACAAAAAGCTAAAATTGTAATAATCAACGTGAAAATCCCTATATGGAGAGAATTTTAATAGCTGTCATTACTCATAACCTTAGAGCACTATTTTAAGTAGCTGCATCTTAGAAACGGGACAGAAAGCTATTAATATTTAGCTTCCTTATATATAGCTTTGTGATATTTTACATTCCAATGGGTTCCAGGAAAAACGACTTAAGTCCACTTTTTTTGAAAATTGAGTTTTGAGCAATTTTAGTATCCTTACATAATATATTTTTTAATAAAAATGATAAAAATTAGTAAAGTATAGAAATAAGTAACCATATCTACTATTAATAATTTTCTTTTGACATTATTTTAAATGAAAAAGAAAAACTTGAAACCTTAATAAGCTTAATATCTCAAAAACATAATAAGTGGACTTAAGTCGTTTTTCCGAGAACCCACAGATTTTTATTAACATTCTTCAACGCACATTTGTTTATATAGAAATTATTATTAATTATCACATATAAAATAAAACATCCATTTTTCATAAACATTGGAGAGGTACAATTTGCACCAGAAGCATGTATTAAAATATGCGTTATATTAAAAATATCATCCAAATTATGAGACATTTGCAATAAAAGTCACCTAGTCACCAACTCTGCGTTAAATTTATCCTCATACATGCAGAAAAATCTCCACGATGGTATATTGAAATTCTAGTTTATAGCTGCAAGCGCTCGTCCATTCGTTCATTGTTTTCGTCGCATTGTCAGCCGTGAATGACAATGGCCGATTGTCTTCTCCTTTCATATAATATCGAGAAACGCCGAAGGACACGAGGCTGCGTTCCCTGAAAAATCGATTCGTATGCTAATCGAGTGCCGTATATAATGTTTCGGATAATCGGGATTCGATGCACGGATATGTTGACAAAAACTTCGGAGACAATCAGTCACTTGTTGTTTGTAAAGAAGCGCGTGGTGTATGAATGGAATGATGGAAGAGGCCTGGCGAGGGAAAATTCAATGCACGTGCAGTAAATAAATCGAGACGATCGAAAGCACGTACTTGTATAGCAAGCTTTATCGAACCTATTTAATCAATCTCTGAGAAAAATATTGTACTTGGAAAGAATCTTTTTAATGGTAAAAATTATTAAGATTCACGGCAAATATTGTAACGAACAATTCTAAGTTTTATCCTGAAGTCAGGACGTCCCAGGTTTACTATGATTTTCACGGTGATTCTTACCTGGAAATTCTTTTCGTGCTTTAATTATTATTTGCCCTAAGTATTACTAAGCCTTTAGTTATTCTAACTATTATAATAATATTCTTTCTCTTACTAAATTTTGGCCATTACCACAAAATAAAAATGGTTAGGTGTTCTACAAAACAATTAATTGGTTTGAACTATATCTGATAATAGGTTGGCATTTTAATGTTAATGAAACAGGTTAACAGAGTCATTACCGTAAGAAATGCACTTTTCAGGAGATGTAAAACTCTCTTGTCACCGGAAATTTTTTATTCAATGATTTGTTTAAATGATCATATATAAGTACATAAGGTATTCACTTTTCTTGAAATGACGATAACGAAGGTGATTTGTTGTATTTGTTTTTTCGAACGCTAACATTGAAGGATATTCAGAAATTTAAACACGTTTCGTCAGTCGAAATCATCGAAGGGTGTGCGTGTAACGAAAGCTAATTTTAAACAAGTAAAAAGTATAATAAAACACTTATTACACATTACTTTTCAAATAAATATATATTCAACTATTTATAGCAGCTATAAGATTACTAAAATATTATCTTCATAGAACATTTATATTTTCGTTGAGAAATTCCCTGTCTAATTTATACATTGTAAATATATTAATTCGCATATACATCGAAAAAACAACTCCTTTTCACAAAATTGTTCATACTAATTATTCATAAGCATTCTATGAAACATTTATACGCTTCTTTACGTAAATAAATAAATATAAATAAGGATAATTTATACGAAAAAAGAAACTGTTTAAAAACAAAAACCCCAAGCTAGTTATTTTTATGTATGCTGCAAAGTACCCCGTCCCACGAAAGAATTTGCCAGCAGTGATAGTTCGGGCCGATTCTGACTGAATATTGTATGCCAGTAAATTATTT
Source organism: Gastracanthus pulcherrimus (assembly GCA_949152435.1). Lineage (NCBI taxonomy): Eukaryota > Metazoa > Arthropoda > Insecta > Hymenoptera > Pteromalidae > Gastracanthus > Gastracanthus pulcherrimus. The sequence goes on from OX424572.1 coordinate 17,256,152, forward strand.
TTCGGTCCTGAACCAATAAAGGGATTATATCGTTTCGATAAGAATGGGCCAGTAAAATAAATCGACGTTGGCCCGAAACATGTCTCAGAGTCGGTGTAATACTTTTTGAAAACAAAACATCGCAAAATCGTCAAGCGTAACTTAACCTACTTTTTAGGTTAGTTTTTAACAAAATATTAATTTAATGTACGATTACTAAGCTTACGTGAAATTTTCGGCTGCGCAATAGTAATCTGTAGTTATGATTATTACACTAAACTTTGAGTGAAGTGTCTCGCGTGTGCCTAAAAATATATATTTCTTGTACAATTTTGAATATATCAAGAAGGAAAGTGTTGTACTGGCCCGTTCTTATCACCCCCGTTACATCTCAGTGCTGGACCTCTAACGTTTGCAAGTACTGGTAGTGTCGGCAACTAATACGTGAACAGTATTCTGCCGAGAGTAAATTCTTCCGTTTTATCCTTGTCCCCCTATATTCAATCCCCATATCCAGTTAATCTTACTGTAAATACTTATCTCAATACAATCAAAACCAAATAACAATGCAAATCATCTAACGAGACGCTTCTCTTTTTTCTGCTTGCAGCGAGTCGGACATGGCGCCTAACGCCGAGGAGGATCTCCTGGTCTCGATGCCGCGCGCCGGCAACGCCGGCAACGCTGCTCCGCATTCGGCCAAGGTACCTATAATTATATAATTACATATACAGCTTGATGCCCCGTCTCCTCATTTCGAATTCACGCTTGCTCGGCCGTACCTGCGCCGCGCGCTTCCGTTTTAGATAGCGAAATACTTGATTTTGCGGACGGCATTGAAAAAGATATGCGTTGTATTTGGGTGAAAATAATGAGCTGAAATTTTGTGGTTTTAAGAGTAAGTGTGTAAGTAAGGGAAAGTAAGTATTTTGGAAATGATATAATGTCCGAGGTAGGGGAGAACGGGGTCAAATCGATCACTTAATTATGGGAAATATTAAGTTTATTAAATGGTGAGAATATTTTGTATTCTTTAGAATGTATGTATCTTTCAACTTAATAAATGCTAAAAATCAAACATATAAAAGATGTATTTAAAGATATTCACATCGATAGGTTTTAGCTTCTTTTCGTATAAGAAAAGTTTTCGTTAAAACCATTTTTACTATTATTTAATTTAATTATTGGAGGTTTTAAGTGCGAGATAAGAAAAATATAGCAACTGATTTAACTTTCAAATTCAAACGTTTTTATTTGCCTAGTGATATTTATTATTTTTTAAATGAATTTTGAATTGTATAATGAAATGGGGTCATTTTGATCAGTGTGTATTTAAATGAGGAAGCGCAAAAAGAGATTAGGATTACCGTATATTTTCATGTAGTGATAGAAGGTTTATAAATGCTCTTTTTGTACTTTGTTAGTACAAAATAGTGTCTTGACATTAAAATCTAGCATTACGAGCATGAGAATTATACATTTAAGAAAAATTTAATTTTATTTTAGGTTTTGTCTAAGTGATCGGAAGTGACCCGCCTCGTATGTACGATTAACGTTGAAAAAACGAGGTTTATGTATATCTGTTAGTTAAAACTATTAAAATTGAAAAGGTAAAGGTTTAAACTTATTCTTAATCGTATAAAAAGTAAAGAAATGCTATTTTTTTTCCATTTATAACATTTTTTCTTAAGCGATCGGTATGACCGCGGTCTACTCTGCTGGTAATATGTTAGATATGAGGTATAATAGGATAGTTTTTCAAGAAAATCTCTGAAACGTTTAGAAAGCTTTTTTTAATACCTTTTGTTTAAGGACTATACCTGTAAGAATTTTATTTTACTGAGTTACTGCAAAACGAATATCTATAGGAATTCAAAAGAATACTATAACTTATAAGTTTTTTAATTAATCCCATTAACTGTGTGTGTAAAAATTCTTAAATTTAAGTACGTATATTATTTGAACAAGACCGTATTTAGCTATATACCTAGGCAAATTAAAATTTTATCCGACTTATCAAAAATCTTATAGATACTTAAAATTCTGTTGTGTTTTCCTGATTCGATAACATTTATTATAAAGACTGGAAAATACTTTACAACTTCTTTGCAGAATTCAGATTTAACATGATGTACCTATATAATTTCAACATTTATAGCCTCTGCAAGTCTAAATTTTTGGAGTAACTTTATTCTCCATAATTCAAAATGTATTAGATTAAATTAAAATATATTAATTTAATCGAAGAGAGATTGCATATATATTTTTTATTTTATCACTCAATCGTGATATTTTTTAAAAACCAGCTTCCTAAAACGGTATAATCATCTCCTGCCCTAATTATTATTCATTTTCAAGACGAGGAATAAATTCTGAAATTTAAATAAGAGTACATTGAATATTCAAAACAAGATTAAAAAAACCCGCAAATAGTTATCCTTTTACATAAAATCGCTTATTAAAAATGCAAAATTTAAAATAGTACAGGTTGTTCAAACGAGTGACAAGAAGAGCACGCATACACATTGCAAAAAATATGGATATCCCTCTACCTTCATAAAATACAAGTAATATAAATATCTATAGATATCTACAAGATAAGAATAAGATGCGCTGTTAAGCTTTCAAAGCAAAAATGATTCTGTATACCGTAATCGCTTTCATACACACAGACACTTTCCCATGCCTGCATACCCCCCTCCAAAAAAAGTAACTTTCAACGACAAAGCATCAAGGGACACTTCTATTCGACTCGCAGAACGCCCCCCTTTTTCCCATGTACCTCAACACCTTATACCCACCGGTGCACTTACCTCCACCAAAACAAAAAAAAATCCCCGGCGACGGACGCCAATAATAACGCCCCTATCGAAAAACGAAGAAAGGGAAAAAAATAAACTACACCTACATCCCGCTGCAGGCGAATCCGGAAAAACAGCCGATCGCCGCTCCCGGTCTTCTTGCCTGGCGCGCGCGCATCACGGGAAGTTTTCGATTAGCATATCTGCGCAACCGCGGCGAGTGTGTATAGAGATATATAAGCGCGTGTGCGAGTGCGAGTGTGTGTGTGTGTGTGTAGGTATACTCGTTTTGCTCCTCGAGGCGTTTTAGGTCCTTGCACCTTGAGGCTGAGCGGAGTCGCGAGCAACAGCTGACGCGACGTCTTACTTTACGCGGAAGTTGAGCGTGTGTGTGTGTAGTGGTGAGAGAAGGGGTATTTCACTTCCGTGTGTAAATAAGTGTGTTGGGGAGTTTTCTCTTTTTATGGGGCTGATAAGAGCGAACGAGGTTGCAGGGGTGATAAGGAAAGGATTTGGAGGAAGGTTGCGAGGTAGTTTGTGGTTTGTGTGTTTGTGTGTGTGTGTGTGTGTGTGTGTGTGTGTGTGTGTGTGTGTGTGTGTGTGTGTGTGTGTGTGTGTGTGTGTGTGTGTGTGTGTGTGTGTGTGTGTGTGTGTGTGTGTGTGTGTGTGTGTGTGTGTGTGTGTGTGAGAGGTGGAATTTTATGTGTATAGGTAGGATTGTTCATTACTAGATTGTTTATTATTTGGTAATGTTTAGAGTTACCACTGATGAAGAAACCATTGGAATTTAAGGTGGTCCTTCCAATAGAATCGACCTTGAATATAGGTATAAAAATGTATACAATCATTTGTTTACATATAATTACAATAAAGAAACGTTCTACCATGAAATCATGGTGCTTCAAGTAATAAACAAAACGTTTTTTATGGAAATTTTGATGTTGCTAATTTAGATATCGCGTCAGTTAGAGAGTGATTGTGACTGAAACAGATTTTTAAATTGATATGACGCTTGCGGAGATTTACGAAAAATGACTCACTTACTTCAACGCGAATTCCTTGTGCCATTGATCATGACGTATTCTCTTCCAGGTTATAAAAAGATACGGATTTAATATAAAAAAACGTTTCTTTGTGAGAAATACATAAACGTACCTGTATGTTACTTAAATAGGACTAGTAACATTTTTCTATTTACTAAACATATAGTATATTAAAAGTCGAAAGTTAAATTTACCTTAAAATATTTAAGCTTTAGCATTATTAAGTTGATAAAAAAAATAGTGGTTTTTATTAAAAGAATTTATTCGGTATTACAATGATAATTATAAATGAGTTTTACTAAAATACTTTGTAGCCCCTAATTACTTGTGTTTTACTGGAATGTTTAGTAACTATTGCCAACTGACTTTTTCTCGTGTCTATTATTTTTTGATGTTTCGGTTAAACTAAGGTACCTCATCTGGTTGAAAATGAACATAAATGTTTAAAGGCCCCACTAAGGAAAACTCACTTTCCCATTGAAGCAAAGTATTCAACAATTGTTTGGACAAAATGTAACATCTTAAGAATATTTTAAAATTTAGTTACGTTTGAAACTTTTTGATTATTTTTATTACATGCATTACTTTAGATTGATTGAGAAACATTTCAAAATAAGTTAAACTCCAAATATTATTCGAATATTTATTTCATGTGCAAAATATAATTTTTGTGATTTTATAAGCAACTTCAGAAAAATAAGTTCTCAATTAGTTGGGTCTGTATGTATGTATAGATGTTCGCAAATATCTTGATTTTGAAAACTACTGAATTGATTTTAATGAAACGTGATGCATTTTGCTTGGTACATCTTAATGAACCGATTTCAATGAAACTTGTTGCATTATGCTTGATGCATCTTAATGAACCGATTTCAATGAAACTTATTACATTTTACTTGGTGCATCTTAATTTAGGCAACAAAAATTTCACAATCGGTCAAGTACTTTCGGATTTATCTTGAAGTTAATTTTATTATTATTTTTAATTCTTGTTTATACGATTGTTTTTTTAAATTAAATTTGATATTTTGGATTCTTTCCTCGACCTAGTTAATATAAGACATATAGTAAAGATACGTATGCATATCAATGTGACGTTAATGTTAAAATTATGATTTTATTAAGTCAGAATTGTAAATCAACAAAATGAGATACTAAACCTGGCTAAATTTTAAACTATTCATGAGATTTTATATTCTATCTGAAAAAATGTGTTGATTGCCAAGCTTTATAAGAATAATTCTAGTAAAGCCATAATCATTTACATTCGTTTCGACATTTAGCCCAGTCTGTAAGATACCTCAAAAATTTTTTTTAGTATTATTATCTATTATAAAAAGCCGTTAAATCTTGTGTAACCAACCAATAGAAATATTGTGATAGTCTGAAGGGTATAATAAGATAATTAAAATGATTACGCATCGAAAGAAAGTATAACAAAAGATATTAATTTCACCGCGGTTTTCCGCATTTTTTCGCAAAATTTACAGCTTCCTAAAAGAGCGCATTACATTTATCTCGCCAACGAGAAACTTTCTCAATAAATCATCGACAGCAAATTCTTCTTAAAACCGTATATCAAATCCCCCCGACGTTTAAGACTACTCTATTTTGACTCGCAAAGTCCACACAGCGCTTTAACGATCGCGATTTCACTGTATATAATACCTCCGATCTTTTGATTATATTTTTACTTCATTTTCCGCCAATGAAAGTGCCGGCAGTTTCACTTCTGCCCGGTTATATCCCGCGCGTTTACGTATGCGCATCGTGCGTTTTTCATCTTCTTTTGTAGAAATCTATTCTGCGCGCCGGCTTTTAATATCGAAAGTTATCATTATACGTATTTGCCACGGGAGGCTAATTGCCCGCTAATAATAAACGCGGCCGCTATATACTCTCGCGCGATTTTACGACTTTCCACTAAACAATGTTGGCGCGGATGCCTGATAGTATTTTCGAGAAATTTATGAATACAACCGGGACGCAGTGTCTTGGAGGTTTTTACGAATGAAGGCCGAACTAATAGTCACGCACTGGATTGTTGATCGATTTCGCGTTAAGGGGACGTGGGGTATACTATTTGATAACTCGAAAACTACGTGAATGTTAGATGCTTAACTGCGGGTTTTCGATTTTTTGGGGGATGCGCCAGATCTAGATTAGTGGCTCATAAATACATGAAAAAGTTTTGTTTTTCCCCAAAAATTCGCACTTCACTGCGGAATCAAAATTACTTTTATGGATCTCTTTATTTATTGAAAATGGAGAGCTGATACTTATATTAATTCAGAATCAAAATTTATCAAATTTACGTGATTATGCTATTTTTTTATATATCAATCCAAGTGCTTTACTCATTATTTTAATTTTTTATCGCGAACAGAAAATTTTACTCTAATGCGTATTTTCTTATGAAAAGTGAAACTTGTTGATATATATCAACGGCTAACCTGTACTGTCAACATGTTTTCACATAAACTAGAGTTCTTTTGAGATAATTAAATAGTGCAGAGTACATTTATTTCTTTATGTTGTCTTTTTGGCATGGTTGTAGAAGAAATTTAGAACGGCCCATTGACTAGAAAGTTTTGAAAAGTCGTCAGAACTTCATCCTCTTAAAATTAAGAGTAACAAAAGTTATTTTAATTATGTACTTTTAAGTTTAATATTTATGCCTTGTTCGTTTTTAAAGAAATCATTTTCTAAAGATTTAACAGTCACTAACCGATAAAAAATTCCTATCCTGCCTACATCTGAACAGCTTAGCTCCAACTACAATATCAACTAGAAACCAGCCAAACTTCATCTGATTTCTGATTAATTTGAAACCATCCACCTCATACCTAAAAATGCATAAACCTCAACTTTCCCACCTATCCCTACCAAACAACAATCACCAACCCTCAAAAAAACAAACCAAAAAACCCTCATATCCCGCACCTGCAAACAAGCATCGCATCGCTCACCTCCTGCAATTTTCGGGCTAATTGGACGCTAATAACCCCCTCTCTTCCCTACCGGCAAATTGCGCTGTAGGTACACACTCGCTCGCGCATTGTGCGCATGAAATATTCATGCGCGCGAGCTCGAGCATCGGCCGCGATGATGCGATTATATCGATATTATCGCGCGCCTCGATCGAGGAACGGAGAGAGAGAGAGAGATAGATCGTGCGCCGAGCGCGCTACCGCGCTTACGCTCCTGTATATGTATATGAGGCGCGATTAATTCTTGTACACCAGCCGCGAGGATGGTTGGGCTGTTTTTTGTCTTTTTGTGGGAGGAGGTTGGGAAGGTGCTGAAGGCTAATTCTTGCGTTCTTTGTAATCTTTGCTCAGACGTGGGTAGGTGTAGGGAGATGCATGCGTACGTGGATTTATGGAGATTTGAGAGTGTATGGAGAGTGTCTTTTAGAGAGGAATGGTATTATTGTGTTATAAGAGGTTTTTTGATTTTCTATCGTATAGTGTACGTGATTCTCATGTATGAATGTATAATTTATGATAATTTACGAAATTATGCTTATAATAGTTTATGATAATTCGTGAAATTATGCTTGAATTTTCGGTAATTATATACTGATATATTAGTTGAATATGCTTGATTTTGTCAATGGCAGTGCACCTAAATTAATTATGGACGTACTTGAAAACTTTACTTTATTTAACTAACGATTTATCAAGAAATATTTTAACAGTTTATACAATATGTTTCGGTAAAATGACGTTTTTGCAAGTGTATATAAAGTGTTAGTCGTATTGTATTAAGAACACTCAACTATTAAATAACAACCGAGTATGAAAGTATACGAAAAACAGTTTTTTTTAATCTTGAAATTTGTTTTATTTACAAATTTATGTATTTTGAACAAAACAAAACCTCATAAACCTCTGTCCGGTAGTTTTGATAGGTAAAACCTAGCGGTTCTTCAAGAGAAACACAGGCTTTCACTACACTACACTACACTACACGGACATTTAAGAAACCTTATTTAAATTTCAAAACAGAAGCTTTTATATTTTGATAAAATGTATTCATATTTATTTAAAACTCGGAAACATAAATAATGAATAATTTATTTTGCGTTTAAATTCATTATCAATTTGATATTTAATTATACACGAGTAAATGTTTTGTTCCAAAGAAAGGCATTTTCATACATTGTGAATTTAAATAATTTTTACATTAAACATAATATATTTGTTGACATGCTTTTTATATTTATTTATGCCTTAGATTCCAGAAAGCTAAAAATAAATCATCCAGTCTAAATATGAAAAATATAATTTAGTCAGCGGAAGTGTTATAATGATAAACGATTATAATGATCAAGGACTTTCGTTAAACATTATCTTGTACCTATACTATCTTAAATAAGGTGGACAAAGCAAATATTCTTAATCTACAATATTTTGCCTAACTATACCGCCTTTACTTGTTGAACATATTAACAAAAAGAAAATTTGAGAAACAACTTTTATACACTTACATTACCTGCCTCATTTTAATAGGCATTTCTTGATATTTCGATCTATTCATTCATTTCGTGTGTTGAGAAAAGTACTTTTTTGCCGATCACTGCATATGAGATAACACAGGAGATTCCTTATTCAAAAACAAGTGCTAAGTCGATGAAAAGGCTTAAATTCAATACTGTAGATTAGCGAATTTTCAAGGGACTTTAAAAACCACTTGTAGGGGTCTAAATTCGTAGCAAAATCACATATAATATACATATTTAAGATACAAAAACTTGCATCAACTTAAACCGCGTCAAAATACTTTTGCCATCTATAAAATGAATAATGACTCTTACAGAATTTAACTCAGGCTTGACCCCTTGAGGGGGCTTACACCTTTAAAATGTGAAACAAAAAAATTGATTAGAAATTTTTATTTTGATATTTATTTTAATAAGGGTTTTTTTTCCTGAAAGTATACATAAAAACCTACCAATTTGTATATTTTTTACCTTTGTTGGACCTTCTATGCCTCCATGGCAAACAAGTCTACGCATGGATGGATTCGGCTAAAAATTTATGGAGATACTCATTATAGTAGTACTTTTAGTATGAACGTAGGGATTTTGATTTGAACGAGTAGAAAATTTTTTACATCTATAAAAGTGATAAAATTATTAAAAAATAAGTATTATATTGACAATGTTCATATAAAAAAATACTTCTACTCGTTCAAATCAAAATCCCTACGTTCATACTAAAAGTACTACTATAATGAGTATCTCCATAAATTTTTAGCCCAATCCATCCATGCGTAGACTTGTAATCTTACGGACAGTACTTAAAGTCTTCGAAAACAGTCTGGTTTGCCATTGAGGCATAGAAGGTCCAAAGAAGGTAAAAAATATACAAATTGGTAGGTTTTTATTTATACTTTCAGGAAAAAAAACCCTTATTAAAATAAATATCAAAATAAAAATTCCTAATCAATTTTTTTGTTTCACAATTTAAAGGTGGTCTGTCCCCTTAATGTAATGACAAAATAACAATTTTTATGTAATGTATTTTTGCCAAAAATGACAAATAAATCGTATATCTATCTATCTATTTATCCGTGCCTCCCGCAGGAGCGACTGAGGCCGCCCACCTACAACGCGGAGGACTACGCGATAGCGCTGCGCCGCTGGGGCCGTCGGGCCCTGGGCGGCCAGCCCTCGGACAACGGCCAGAACACCCTGCCCTCGACGTGCACGAGCTCGAGCTCGGGCTACGCCTCGGCGGGGGGAAACGGTGGCGGCGGTGGAGGAGGAGGAGGAGGAGGAGGAGGAGGTGGAGGAGGAGGAGAGATGACCCTCAGGCAGTTCACCTCCGTCAGCGAGCTGCTCAACAAGCTGAGGGCTGACCTCAGGCTCGCTTTTCCAAGGTAGGTGGATTGGGGGTTGATAGAGGGGTATAAATGACGTTCATTGGCTAATCAAAGTTCTTAGAAATGTGCTGAAATTTTTACTGTAATTTTCCAACGGAAATTTCAAAATTCTGACTTCAGAATCGGAAAGAGCGGACAATTTTACTTCAGAAAAGTGCTATTGGTTATTATTATTTTTTTTTCGACAATTTTTTAGGCAAAAAACCAATTGACTATAAAATGGCCGCTTGGGACGAAATGGGTTAAGTGTGTTATATACAAACATATACATATTGCCTTACTCGAGTAATGATTTTGTTCGAAGTGATTTATATTGCTGCTATTTGATTGCCGTGCGAATCACGTGAACTACAGTTACTTAGAAGTCTTCAATTTCTAATAATCTTCATTTCATATATGAAATGAGCCCTGAAATTTGTACAACTGTGCACTGAAAAAAAAATTTGTTAAATCGAAGTAAACGTTTCCTTGAATCGTACTAAGAAAAGATTTACTTAAATAAAGTAAATATTTCTTAAATTTAGTAAATATTTATTGAATTGATGAATACCAGTCTAAACATAATTAAATATTTACTATTATCAAATAAATCTTTTCTTAGTACGATTCAAGGAAACGTTTAGTTAGATTTAACAAATTTTTTTTTAGTGTGCAACGTAGACTATTCGAAAAAGTACCATTTTCATGTATAAGAAATTAAGAATATACTTTAACCGTACATAATACATTTGCAATTTTTCGGGTTCACTATCTATAGATTAAATTTAGAGATTTTGAAAGGTTATTAAATGGCAGCAATAAGTACTTTGAAGTAATCATTACACGAAAAGTAAAAAGTTTCATCGAGTTGCCCATATACATATGTATGTGGTTGAAATTTCGACACCACTTGCGGTATTAAAAGTTGAGGAATTGATCTGGAAAGTTTTAGTTTTTAACATGGGATCCCTATTCTAACCTCTCACGAAAGGAAATTAATAATTATAATTATAATTTTAACCAAATCTGTAGTTTTTTAATCCAGCAGTAAAGGCCGCATTGATTGGCATTTTCTACTTTATCATCTTTGCACTTTAATTAAAATCTGAACTCAAAACGGAGAGCCCGTCATGAAATTATGAGAACTTGCTTTTAAACTATTTAGAATGTGCAAATATTTCAAACAGTTAGAAAGCTGGTTGCCGAGAAATAATATGCTACATAAATAGTGCAAACAAATACTTTGAACCAAATCTGTAGTTTTTGAATATACAGTCTTATGTAAAGGCCGCATTGATTGGTATTTTCTACTGTATCATCTTTGCACTTTAATTAAAATCTGAACTCAAAACGGAGAGCCCGTCATGAAATTATGAGAACTTGCTTTTAAAGTATTTATAATGTGCAAATAATTCAAACAGTTAGAAAGCTGGTTGCCGAGAAAAAATATTCTACATAAATAGTGCAAATAAATATATATTTTAAAATTAATATACAACAACAAAAAATAGAATATTTCAAATTGTCATTTAACTCTTAGCAATTAAAGCGCTATCTCAATCTTAAGATAAAGCCTGCGGTATCGAAAGATATACTCTATTAACAATTAAATCTTGGCACCTATTCAATGCATAAATCGCTTCAAAATACAAAATGAAACAAGATGGAAAAAGTTTTAATTTGAGAAGTATTACGTGTGAAATAGTACATTATGCATCAAGGGAGTAAAGTGGGCAATGTACGCACTGTGTGACGTTGCCGACCGAGCGAAGCGAGGTCGGCATTTCACACAGTGCATGCTTGCCTACTGTACTCCAGAGGTGCGTATACTACTTTTCACCACACCCCCGTAAAGAAATGACTGTACGCATCTCAGCAGGCCGTACAGTACCCCATGCTCTGCCTAGAAGTAAAGTGACTTGTGTACGCGCGACGCGCTGTTTTACCGCTCGAGACGCAGTCGAGAGCGGAAAAAGGCGCATCGCGCATGCGCAAGTCACTTTATTCCCTAGGCAGTCCATGCGGTACTGTACGGCCTGCTGAGAGGGCGCACAGTCAGCACTTTACGCGCAGTGTGGTGAAAACGTATTTTACATGTATAAAGCCCATCTATATCTCTATATCTATCAAATGAAATGAAGTTTTTGGAGCGAGTTTTAATCTATCTTAATTTTAGAATGAAGTAAGCTTTTGACGAGCAGAATCTTGCAAATTAAAGTGTTTTCTACCTACATTAATTTATATTTCAAATTAATTTATAAATTTAATAGCCGCTGTCAAGATCTAAGTATTAATACAGGTCCCACATTTTTCCCATTTAGGACAGCATTAATGAAAGACAGCAAAGTGAAAAACTAAATTTATACACAAATGACGTACTCAGTACAAACAAAACATCTGACAAGAATAAATTGCTATATTAGAAGGAAAGAATAATATTACATCTCGTATAGAAACGCTGAATATTAAAAAGGTTGCTCCTCACAGCATTTATGACTTAATAACCATCAATCCAACCCAATAAATTACAATATTAGAAGAAAAAAGCAGCATTACGCCTTCTATAGAAGCACTAAATATGAAAAATGCCGTATCCCGTAACACGTATGATTCAACCTTCAATCCAATCCATCCACCTCCTTCCACCAAAAAGATATCCCATAAATCTAACAGTATCACACTCGAACACACCAAAACACGGAAAAAAAAGATCCTACAATCCCCATTGTACGACAGCCATAAATTAGGACACAGCCCCGAGAACGCACAACTTAGATTATACCTATACTATATACCCAACCGGTGCGTTAACATCTCTCTCTCTCTCACCTCGCGCGCGATCGGAAGCTTTCTCTCCGGATGAGCAGAAGAAGAAAAAAAAAAAAGACGTCCCCGAAGTAGCACGCGCTCGATCGTTAAAGAGGCTCGCGAGCGCATCTCTCGCGACCGTTATTACGCCACACCGCGCGCGAGCGTGTATGCATGTATAATTCAATTCGGGATTAGCCGTGAGGGGGGGCATCGATGCTTCTTTTCATAGGGTTGAATGAACCTTTGGCTGCAGGAGCGGCCCTTAGCTCTGGGAGGTACTTTTATCTCATTACGGTTCTTGCGGGCGGGTATATACACGGCAGTATAATTGAATTTATTTCGGCAGGTAATTTGGGAGCTTTTATGGGTTTGGCTTATCGAGTGGTAAAGGAGAATGTATTAATTGGGGGGTTTTAAAGGACGCTGTTGGGAGTAGAGGATGCTGCTTGGGTTTCGCGACGTTGAAGAGTTTCTCATTGTTCAAACGGAGGATAAGAGGCAAGCGATGAAACGTGTTTTCCGTCAGTTTTCTATTTATATTTCTGGGAAGTGTCATTTGGAGAAATGTGACTTCGCAGATTTCTCTTTGAACGGTTGTAACCTTATTCAAAACGTCTCTCAGTTTCGTTTTGCGTTTTTCGTTCACAGTTATACATAAATTTGCTTCGCAAAATTATGTACAACTATAAAATATACCTACAGTTTTTATAAAATTTCAATTAAGTTCAAGCATTTATTCCAAAGTTATTTAGACACGTAAATACATGTGTTAATTTAAAAAGAAACAATCATTCTACGGCACGGTCCTTGTATTGTAATAAAAAAAATAGAATTTAAAATCATTATCATTTTTAACATTAAAAACATATGATATTGAAAAATTAAAAACATTGATTAAGAAATAATACAAAAAATATGCCCGTAATGAATATTATATTATATATTCAATTTTTTCTAAATTATAGAGAAGAATCCTCCAATAATAAAACAGACCCCCTCCTATGGTCACCCATAGATAGTAGGGAACTACCGCTAGCTAGCAGTACCTTACATGCTGGATTGGATTAAAAAAAATGTGGCTGCTGTCCCATAGCCTAAACAAAGCCGTAACAAAAATACACCATGAAAAGTCGGCCAATTTGGTTCCGAGTTACAATACAATACCCTGAGGTCGTATGGACTACGGGCATATATCTTCGGTGAAATTTCAAACTCGTGACCATTAGTTTGTTGAAAAACATTCGTGCAAAAAACATTTCTTTTTACGAACGTGTTGTTTGCTTTTTATGAGCGTGAACGTCTTTGAAAGAGCGCTCCATCTCTCTCTGGTCTCTATCGGCGCCTCGCAACGAGGTCCTCGTGGGAGGGAGAGCTGGATCTATCCCCTCTTCTATTGTCTTACCGGCCGAAAAGAAAAGCACTTGCTCGCGAATTAATCGCTCTCTTCCGGCTTGACCGCGGTACTGTGCGTTCAAGCTGTGATTAGTGCGTTGCGAAGTCTACTTTTCTTCCACGTGCTCTTTATTTCTTCGTTGAATCATCACCGACACGTCTCATTGTTAAACTTATATTTTGAAGTTATTGACTGAGCAATAAAAGCTCTTTACGGTTGTTAAATATACCGAAAGCGTGTCAATTTATTTTCCCTTATTAAGTACCACTTTCCTATCTAGCTAACTCACCCACGTGTTCCAGTCTTTTACGCGTTACTTCCACGAGTTCGACAAACGCTTAGATTGAACACTCCTCGTCGATTATTTTCAATTAAAACTAGAATCTCGCCTTTGGAGGGCAATAGCGCGCACACTTAGTAATAACTTCCTTGTGTAATATTATGTTAAATTTACATAGAGTTTAATAAAATTTTAATTATTGATGATCGAAATTGAGATTACGATGACGCTACGTTCCAGGAAATATGCTCCATAGGAAATAATGGACTGGGTTTCATCAACCATTCTGGTTTTTCCATTCCTGCTTTACCATTCGGTTTTGTTTAGGCCATAGAACTGAAAATCGCCAGTATGAAAAATTATGAAAATATCATCAACTTTGACATTTTTCATTTATCTCTTTTGGACCTAAACAATTATTACTAGCGACTAAAATCAAGCAAAAAATGAATTATTGTTTTGAAGTACATTAAATAATTAACAAAAAATAGTGATTATGTAAAAAATTAGTGACATATCTATTTAGAACCTACCCAATTCGCCTGGTTAAGTCCTACTGGTGGCACCACCCAAGCGGCCACTTTGGGAAGCTTAGGTAGTGTGTCAAAACTATGAGTACATATAGTAAAAATTGAGAATATTACCAAAAGAGAGGTTACAGACATAAAATTCAGCCATTGAACTATTATTGAAGTTACTTAAGGATTTTAGCTATACAAATAACCAAAAATCAACAAAAAAAATTAATTAGTATTTTGTATGGTAATTTATGTAATAACAATTCTTAAATACATTAAATTATACTGCAATACGTATATTTTACTCCTTTTTGTCTTAAATCTACTTTTTTGCATTATTTTTCACATTCCCTGTGTATCCTTATGCTCTTAACTCATTAACTTATACCTAAGCTTCCCAAACTGGCCGCACGAACGGCGCCACCGATACTTCTTACCTAGGCTAATTCATTACCGACAATATTCACATCCTACACCACTAACCTCGCCCTCTTCTCTTTCCCCACAGCTTCGTGCAGGAGTTCTGCTCGCCCCCGGCCGAGGGCATCTCCCTCCTCCTGGAAACCCTCCGAGGCGTGCAGCTGTCTCAGTCGACGCCGCCCTCGGCCCTCGGCAATCAGACAACGGGCGGCCAAGCCCGAAGGCCCCGAGGGGCCCGAAGAGCCGCCCTCGACGAGCTCGGCTGCGTCGAGTGCCTGGCCGTGTGCGCCGAGCGCTGCCCCGACGCGGCGCGCATCCTCGCCCAGGCTCATCCAGGATTACTGGCGCTGACCGTCTGCCTGACGAGCAGCCTCAACAGGTCGCGCGTTCTCGCCCTCCAGGTTGGTGCATATACATTCATATACATTGGCTCGTGGTGATATTTTGAATGATAGGCAGAGTTGGATTCAAGCGCAATTTGAATTTTTACCGAAATTTTGAGGTTATGTGTAGGCACTTGTGGGAAAGATCTGCGGAAGGTTTTATGCAGAATTTTTAGAATAGGAGAATTTTTCAACACGTTTCTCTGCAAGGTTTTTGACGGCGAAAATGTATTCGGCTTCTGCAGATGGATCTGCAGGCAAAAACATTATTGTAGAGATCCGTGTGGATAAAGTTTTGAAAATTTTGCAGAAAACCGTGAAAAAGATCTGCAGGAAATCTTGCAGAAACTCTTGTAGATATGTCTACAGATTTTTCCGTAAGGCTACATACTCTTGACCTGGAAAGTGTAAGTACCCTATGGGACGATATTCTTCTGCATATTGCCCTTAGATTGTGGTCTAAGATGGCGCCACCTATATTTAAGCCGATGCTAAAGCCACCCGTCACCGATAATTACGAGGATCCACTATTTTCATTTAATTTTCATTTTGGTGTAACTATTTCTCGGGAACGTTGTTGTCTTAACCAAAGAGAATAACCTTCCATAGATATATTTTATTAAAATAGAAAATTAAATGAAACTAGTGGTTCCCAGTATTTGCTGATAACAGGGAGGCTTAACATCACCTTAACATATGTAACGACATTTTTTTTTAATTACTATAAGTAAAAAGTTAATATTTATAATTGCGAAATTAGTTTTTATCATGATGGTTTAGTTTATTAAGTGCAGATAAAACTATTACGTTCATTTCAACAACTTTTAACTTCTTAGTTTTTTAATGTATTAATCTCCAAACTAATTCCAATTTTGTAAACTTCTGTAAATAGTCAATTATATATTCGGTTTTGAAAACTTCACTTTTTTCAGTCATCGCTTATTTTTAAGAGATTAACAAAAGGCGAGTTTTCTCAAAAACTGTTTTAAAATATTTGTTAAACGTATACATTAATTAAGAATTTAATGTGTCTGCAGTAGAAAGTAACCGATATTTTATTTGTAAAGTATCCTGTTACTGAATAATGCGAGATCAAAAATCGAATTCCTTTCACAAAAATGAGTTTGAAGAACTTGATTCAGAAATCAAGATCCCAGCAATTGAAAATAAATATTTAAATTTTAAAAGTATTTAGTAAGATTTGAGATAGTAACTATTAGTAATTTAAATTGCATGTCCGCATTGTATACAAAAATACGAATGAACATTTTTCGAAAACCTACAACCACAAAAACATTCAAATATATTAAGCTCTGGAATTCCGAAATTTCCATCATTACTAAGCTTTCTCTTCGAGTATATAAACCAGAAGAATTTCCCTTTAAAGTAGCGTGGGCCGAACGTATCGCATTACAATGCCGTTTAAAACCTTAAAAAATGAGTTTTACCTTATGTAAAAGTATTATAGCCTAAATATATAGGAAACATAAAACAGTCTTTCATTTTCGATAGGATCAACATGTATTTCCATAGATTCTACTTTTTATTTATTTCTGTGTACGACACTATAATATCTCTAAGTATGTGTAAAGACCAATGTTTGAACTTAAAGCAGTGTTAACATTACAAAATGAACACCTTGTAGAGAAACAAATCAGACTATTTAAAAAACGTTTTTTGAGACCAGCAACTGGCCATTCCAAAAAAAATCGTCAAAAACTGGCTAATTACAGTCATTAGCTAATAAAGAATCCAATTGAACCTCACAATGCTCAGTACTCCTCTTCCACCAAGAAAAAGAGATACATGAGAAATGAAGCATTGTGTGCGGTCCTGCTATACGACGCATCGTAAATCAAATCTGCGACGTCACGTTGCGGTCCCATTGTACATTTCGAAATACAGTTGTGCGCTCGCGCGGGGACGCGATTATTACGCGTCTTAGACACGCGCGTTACGACAAAACTAATGAGCCCGCGACGAGTCAGCTAATGCATCGACCATTCATTCTCTCGACGTTTCTTGGTCAACGCCACAGCAGTTGCTGAAGATGTGCAGTAACTTATTAGCCCGACGGCTGTAGGTGAATTCCGCTTCGAGAGCGCGAAATTAATGCGTAGCTGCGGGGCACTAAATAATCGCGAAACAGCAAAATTGTCGATCCACTTGCGTGTGCAGATATATACGCACTTGGCACAAAATGCTTGAGACTTACGTGTATACCTACACTTATATATGTATCATAATTACATAGTTGTGTCGTTAGTCGTTGCTCGATAGCGTTACGTTGGAAAAACTACAAGACTGTTATCTTCGCTGATACGAGCTCACAGGACTTTCATACATGACCTTGGACTAATAAGAGCTTCGTACATTTCCGTAATTGGTAGCATTCCCGCAACAGTGAACTTGCAAGCGCAATCATTATCAAATGATTACAACGATTCTAAAAATATATACAATCGTCGAACACTGCACAGATGTAACCTTCCTATGTACCTATCTATTTTGTTCCTGCATTGCTCTCGATGATTCGTCGACCCTGGCGAGAATGAATTGCCAGTATGTAATACGAATTCTGACCATTGTTCTAATTTAACAAGTAATTAAACTAATTTATAACTAATTTTTATTAATCTGTGAAATTCTGGGAAATATTGTCAAATTCTAGAATGTCCTAAAAAATTACGATGACTTTTCCAGAAACGGTCAAATTCTGAGAATTGCTGTAAAATTTACAGAAATCTACCAAATTCAGAGGATCGCTGTAAAATTTACAGAAATCTACCAAATTCAGAGAAAACTGTAAAATTCTGGTAAACCCGTAAATTTTTAGAAATGATGTTATATTTTAAAGAATTTTTTTAATTTGTAATAAATCTGCACATTTGTGAGAAATGTCATTTTTAAAAATTCTTTAAAATGATAGAGCATTCTGTCAACTTCTGATAAAAATGGGCAATTTCTGAGAAACATTGTAAATTTCTGAGAATCATTGGCAATTTCTGAGAAACTGCCTATTTCTGAGATATTGTTAATTTTGGTAACTCTGTCAATATCTGAGAAACTCTGTCAATTTCTGAGAAACACTGGTAAATTCTGAGAAACTGTTAATTTCTAACAAACCTAATTTCTAAAAAACTTAATTTATGAGAAACTTAATTTCTGGGCAACTTAATTTTTAAGAAACTTAATTTCTGAGAAGCTTAATTTCTGAGAAGATTAATATCTGAGAGGCTTAATATCTGAGAAGCTTAATAAAGCTGCCAATATCTGATAAGCTGTCTATTTATTAAGAACTCTCAATTTTTAAGAATCTGTTAATTGTTGAGAAACTATCGATTTCTAAGAAACTTTGTTAAATTCTGTAAAACACTGAACAACTTGATCAAATTAAATGTGAAATTAATTTGTTGTGAAATTAAAAGAATCTACCAACTCTGTGTATTCTCTGAAATTCTGAGAAACAGTGTTAGACACATACAAATTATGTCAAAATTTGCATGTCTGCCGTACGTCATAATAAGCTATCAATCGAACAGACAAATAAGACTAAATCCCCACTTCTGCAAAATTCTGGCAATCAATTATCACCCAACAAAAGAATCATACAAAAAGAACACAATAACGCTCGATCACTCACAGTCGCACGTTATAGGTATAAGCGAACCGATCGCGTGCGCGTGTGCAGCTGACAGACCGTTAGCCGGCCTATAGCTCCTATATATATACACACAATGTATATTCTTCTACTGCCCGTGTCCGCCTCCTCCCCCCCACCTCCTCCTAACACTCGCAGTCGCACAGCAGCTGATGATGCGGGAATTCCCGGAGTCTCGTCGCGCGGAGCGGCGCAGAGCCTTCGCGGATCGTCCCGAGAGCGGAGTATTATATAGTGCCTCCTCGCCGATTCGCGCCTAGTCATCTGGAGTATAATATAGTACCCATAAGTTTCGATATGAGGCCGCAGGGATTCCTGACCTCG
Source organism: Gastracanthus pulcherrimus (assembly GCA_949152435.1). NCBI lineage: Eukaryota > Metazoa > Arthropoda > Insecta > Hymenoptera > Pteromalidae > Gastracanthus > Gastracanthus pulcherrimus. Next base: position 17,275,633 of record OX424572.1, read on the forward strand.
CCGCTGCCGCCGTCGCTGCTGCTGCTGCTGCAGCTGCTAGCGATTGTCGCAACTCACGCAGGCAAGTGCTTTGTATAGCTACCTATACGTTTGTTTTAACGCGTGTGTGTATGTTAGTGTGTGTAGGGTGAGAAATGTAAGTACGGGCCCCGTGAGAGAGTACGGTTATACTTATTGCGGAGAGACTCGGTACAAGTTGAATGGAGGCTACATTGGCGTTTTGTCGTGTGGCGAGAGGATTGAACGGGATGAGTTTACGGTTTGAGGAGTGCGAATTGAGACACTTGGTCAGTTGTGTTTGAGTTGGAAATTCTTGGATGCGAGGAGATTTGTAGTAATTTTAGATTTTCTTGCTCTAAGGACATCAGAAATTTATGATTTCTTAGATCCGATTTTTTTGGGTGAACGTAACATGATTTATACTCATATGAAAATATTAAAGAAATGTTACAACTACATGCGTAATTCATTGACTTTTATCTTTGGCCCTTGAATTAATTATTTATTACTTTTCGCGGCTGTAGCATGCTTTAAATATTTTGAATGAACATGAAGAACTCTGAAGTATGTGCTTCCTCATAAGTGTTCAGAAATAACATTTAAAGATATTCAATAACCATAACAGGAAACATTATAATTTATTACAAAAGATTTTATCACCAGTGATTTAAAAGGAAACATTCAATGTAGTCATCCATTTCTTCAATCAAAAATACTTTTTGCTGAATGGCTTATAATGAATTTTAGAAGATAAAATCGAACACCTACCCTCGGATTGCGGACGCTTCATAAATTTTAAGTACTTCATTGGCAATCAAACTGAGTTCGACGATTATCCTTGGCTCGCTCTTCTAGAATATGACACTCGTGAGTATATCCTCAAAATATTATAACGTCGTAGCTGTTGAGGTGAAGGATACAAGCTGGCATTGAACTTGAAAAAAGTCGCTTAAAATGATTTTATAACAGTTTAGTTATATTATATGTCATATATCTGAAAACTATTTGACCTCAAAGGGCTCAAAGTGATATCTGTAGGAACATTTGGAGCCCTGCAAAGCTTGCTGATGTCTAGTTATTCATAACATACACATTAAACTTTATCATAGAAAATCTTTGGATCACATTCACCGAATGTACTCAAACATTGTCAAAATCTTTTTTTACAATATTAATGGTCGCTATGAAACAGAATTTCAAGAAAGTCCTTTAAATTATCACGAAAATGATAGTTTCAGTACAATAAAATGAACATTTATAATTTTTTGAAAAATAATTTCCAGATACAAAACAATTACTAGAAATAAAAACTGCTATCAAAAGCCTTGACATGCTATTATTAGTCCCCTGAATAAATTTTCCCGAGTGCAAAAATGCCACACATGTTATTCAAACTAAAACTCGATCCGCGATAAAAACCAAACGATTACCTTTATCAAACACGCTCACCAGTCCATCAAAACAAACCCAACCGCGACTATAATTGACAGCTACGACGGTCCCCCTCCTCCACTCTCAATCGATAACACACCACAAAACTATCGCTCTTCCCATCTATACCCAACAGCTCGGGGTAAACAAGCCTCGTGCGGGGGCGTGCTGCTCTCCTCCCGCTACGTCCTCACGGCCGCTCACTGCGTGGCCAACCTGGGCGCCAACTGGACCCTGACCAGCGTGCGCCTCGGCGAGTACGACACCAGCACGACCCTCGACTGCATCCCGGACGGCAACGCCGAAAACACCTCGAGCTGCATGCCCGAGGCACTGTCGGTAAAAATCGACAAGCCCATCGTCCACGAGAAGTACAACGGCTGGGTCGGACGGGGCCACGACCTGGCGCTCCTCAGGCTCGCCGAGGAGGTGATCTTCACCGAGTTCGTCAAGCCCATTTGCCTGGCCAGGAGGGACGCCCAGCCGCAGAAGTTCCACGTCGCCGGCTGGGGCAGACTCGCCGGCAGACGTGGGAGCTTCGTCAAGCTCAGGTCGCTTCTGAGCTTGGCCAATGGCACCGCTTGCAAAGAGTGGTACAAGAGGGAGAAGGTCATCCTGGGGGAGGATCAGTTTTGCGCCGGGGCAAGGGCTGGAGAGGTGGAGTGCATCGCGGACTCCGGGGGCCCGCTCATGGGCGTCGAGAAGATGGAGGACGGCAGCTACAGGATGGCGGTCTTCGGTGTCCTCACCATGGACTCGAGATTCTGCGATGTCGAGGGCTGGCCCGGGGTCTACACCGATGTGCTCAATTACAGGAGCTGGATTCTTCAGACTATCAAGCAATAGTAGGAGGGATGCCTGACTGTGACCCTGGTGAAAATGATTCTTCAGAAGTCTGATGAATTTCGGACGCGTGGGAGAATGCATTCTGACTGGGTTTTCTTTTAGAAATTCGAATGAAATAGACGCGAATGGAATACTTTACCGGGAATTCGACGTAATTTTTTACGAACTTCATAGAATTTCTCAGAATTTAACGACATTTCTCAGAAGTTGATTTAAGGTGATGCTAAACCCCCGTGTCATCGTCAAATACGGGGAACCACTTATTTAATTCTATTTTCAATTTTGAGCAAATATCTCTATGGAAAGTTGTTGTTTTTTATTAGGACAATAACGTTTCATAAAGATATTTGTCTAAAATTGAAAATTGAATGAGAAAAGTGGTTCCTTGTATTTGTCGCTGACAGGTGGCTTTAGCATCACCTTAATTTGTCAAAATTTATCATAATTTCTTGAAAGTTAAAATAATATCTGAGAATCTAACGGAATTTCTTATAGGTCAACAGAATTTAACAAAGTTTCTCAAACATTAACAGAATTGAATAGAATTTCTCAGAATTGCACGGTTGTCAGAATTTCACAAAATTTGAGAAAAATTGATATCGTTTCTGTGATTTTTCGTTACATAATTTTTCAAGCAGATACGTTTCATGGAATTTAACTTCTTTTTTCAGAATTAGACATTATTTCTCCGAATTTCGCATTATTTGACAGAATAATGTGATATTCTCGGTGTTTGACAAAATAACTTAGACATTGACATCAGGTTTCAAAGTTTGTCTGAATTCTCAGCATTTGTCAGAATGTATCAGCTTATGCCAGAAACATGAATGCTAATTTATTTACCAATTTAATAAAATCATTCAGAATTAATTCTAAATTAGCAGTTACATTTGAATAAAACTCAGAATTCATATGCTTCTAACAAATTCTGCAGTTTTATGGTAAAGCATTTTCAGCAGGGTAGGTGCAATGACGTAAAGCACATTCAAAGAATGAATACTTTTATAAACAATGAATATCGATAATTTATATCGACTGAGTAGTATTTTTATTAACACTTAAATTATTCTAAGATATTCGTTGTAAACTGCATATACTTATACATGTTGTATAGCTGTATAAAATAACTGTAATAGTGATAATCAAATGAATCCACATTATTGGATAATATGTGTATGTATATTATACAATAAAATGTAAAAATTGTACTAAGATAATTATTATTCACTGTACAATGTTGCAAATATACTTTTATTACATAATAAATGATTCCTACAATAAAACATCAATGTATGCAATGCTCAAATATCGCAATGGATTTTTTAAATTTTTTCCCTACAGTAATGCGTTTACAGTAAGCTAAAAATAATTCACACAAGAAGGCGACAAACGAAATCACGAGACCGATTATCAGAATCATATAGAACTTCAAGTCCAGCTTCCCTTTTTCATACTTCATAAAACAATCGTTGTCCAATTGCCGTTTGCTGTAGTGGTGCAGAGGCTTGTTTCCGACGAAATCTTTGTACATGAACGTGAAATTCCTCAACGTACTGTGGTACCAGAAATGCATCAATCCAGATTCGAGAAATCTGCGCATAATGCTATTGAATCTGGCAACGTAGGGTGACGTCTTGGTCAAAAGCATCGCCGTCCAGCAGGGTTGAACTATTGGCTCTTTCACGAAACTTATGATCCAGCCGCGCTTTTTGTCCGTGAAACTTCCCGATACTAGTTGTCCAATAATGCTGTCCACCTGTGGCCAAATTGCAACGATAGCAGATCAAAAATAATTATAGTAACCCTGGTGAAACTTATTACGTCGGAATTATGGAGAATTTATCAGAAGTATGATATGCAATATTTTTGCTGACCTTGTACCAAATTTAAAACTCGTAAGAACAAATTTGGTAAAAATTTGTCAATGTCTGACAAACTGTTTTCTGGCACAATTGTCTACGATTTCTCAGAATTTGACCGTATCTCTTAAACTATCTTTAGAATTTCTCTTGATGTTTAATTTAATTTCTCAGAATTTAAAAAAATCAACGCTCTTAAGCATAATCAGAAATTGTCAAAATGAATATCGTTTCAATATTGATATAAGTAATAATTACTAAATCTGCTACATTTGGTTAAATGGTGAGAAATCCTAGCATACTCAATCAAATTATGAGTAATTATATTAAAATCAGCTAAAGTGGGTCTACAGTCAAAACTTACAAAGACGGGTTTTTTGACCTAAAACATCATATTGATCGAAATTAAAAAAATTGAAAGCTACAAGTTTCTTGTTTTTGTCTTAGAAATATAAAAAAGAATATTCCACACTAGAACATTTTTTTTATATTTCTAAGACAAAAGCAAGAAACTTGTAGCTTTCACTTTTTTGAATTTCAGTCAATATGATTTTTTAGATAAAAAAACAGTTTTTTGTAGGTTTTAATAGGTTTTAACTGTAGACTTACCTTAAACTCTGATTGATTAATTCCGTCAAATTCTCACATTGAGTCAAAATACTTTTCAAGAATTTGATACTTTTCAAAAATTTAATACTTTTCAAGAATGTAATATTTTTCAAGAATTTGATACTTTTCAAGAATTTAATACTTTTCAAAAATTTGACATGTTTCAGAATTCGTAAGTATTTCAGACATGATTCAGAAAAATTATGTATTAAAATCAAAGCATAGCAGGTAAGGAATATATTAAATTTGGAGTTTTTAAATTCTGTCTTAAAATTCTGGGTCTTTAAGTTCTGAGTCTTTAAGTTCTGGGTCTTTAAATTCTGGGTCTTTAAATTCTGGGCCTTTAACTTCTGGGCCTTTAAATTCTGGGTCTTAAAATTCTGGGTCTTTAACTTCTGTAAGTCAAAGTTCTGAGTCATAAAATTTTAAGTCTTAAAATTCTGTATCTTAAAATTCTGAGTCTTTAAATTCTGAGAGTCTTCAAATTCTGAAAAGCTTTTTTGTATGCTGCGAACTTCTTTTGGCTTTTCAGAAATTCTGTTAAATTCTTAAAAATACTGTGAAATATTGATCAAATGTTATTGCTCAGGTCCGTAAGAATTTGCCACGATTTCTGAAAATCAGTCATATAATTTTGCGGAATTATTTTGACAAAAATTCTGACAAGTTCTACTAAAATTACAACAAATCATTTTCACCGTGCCAAAACGGTGAAAAGAACATTGCAAATCGGGCCCTACCTCGCATCCGTTGACGCTCTTGTGATTGATGAGCATCTCGATGCAGTCGGCGACCATCTCCTCGGAGTCGATGGTCGTCGAGTGCTGCAGCACGTGCTGCAAGGCCCAGTTGTCCTCGGACGATATGGTTCTCTTGGAGTTGCGAGTGACGGAGGGCACGATCCCGGCCCTGACCACGTCGCGCATGGTGTCCAACTCGGGAAACAGATCCTGCCACAGGTAGATGTCCAACAGCTGCTGGAGAATGTTGACCGAGATTGCCGAGGAGATGACCACCAGGCTCAGGAAGAGAATGCGCTCGTAGACTTTCTGGGGATCGGTCGGAATGGAGCTGCCCAGGAGGAGCTTGGTTATGTTGTAGGTGGTCCAGATCTTCGGGTCGAGACGCAGTAATCGGATGAATATCGTAAAGGTGACGACCGCGATCGTGATGACGGATGCTATGATCATCAGGTTGTGAGATAACTACGTAAAATTAAGTAGGGATGTCGTCAAATGCATCATTAATATACCTTATAGCAGAAATAATTTATATGTCAAACTTTACTAAAATATCTTTATTAAGAATAACGTTCTACAAAAAAATATCTTTCTGTCAATTTTGAGTTGATTAGATTATTAGGTTACGTTCTAAATTATCATATATTTACCAAACTGTGTGTAACTTTATGAAACTCATGTGGATTGTTACATTTTTTCAAACTTTCTCTAACTTCGCCAAATATCCAAAATTAGCTAGTTTAGCAAAATGCTGCGAAGTTTGACTAATAATAATAATACTTTTCCACCAGATTATAGTTACTAAAATGTACCTTTATCACGGGCGTTCCATACTGCTTGACAATGAGATTGCTCGAGAACGGATACAGAAACATACTCGTCTCAAAGACCAAATCCTCCAGTCGCTTGGTACCGATCATCCCGAAAAAATTCACGGAAAAATCGATCGTCCCGCTCATCAGTGAATTTTCCATATAATCCCGACTAAAGTTAAACCTCCTGACATTTGGTCTCCCCGAGCTAATAACGCTCAACTTCGCGGTAAAATTCATCTTCTCAGCCAGAGTCCTCGAGATTGTTACGTCCAGTCCCTGGCCCATGCCCCAGAGATCATCACCCTTATAATTGCGATCAATCATCACCATTGGTATGTCGTTGAACATGCCTGTTTGCAGCGAGTAACCGTGCAGGTCAATTAGCTTATCCACGAACAATTGTTCCGACAGTTGAAGATCGCGCTCGTAGTAAGTATCGCTGAATGGATTGAATTGATGTAGGATCACCGTGGAATCGTTAACGAAAGTGGAAGTCACCGATAGCTGGGTTTTCGAGGTGATAGGTTTGATGAGTTCGATGACGACGATGTCCAGGAACTTGTGACGCCAGCTGAACTCGAAGAACTTTCGCAGCTTCTCGCTCCGGCGGGAATTGACGATCAAGAATATGCACCTGGGACGAGTGGTCACGAGCGAGACGTTGATCAGGAATTGCATGTGATCGATGAGGACTTGCTCGATGTCACATTCGTGATTGCTATCGATGAATAATATATTCAACGATTTACGGTGGGCTCTGAGGTACAGTAGCTTTTTTACGCCCGCCAAACGTTGGTCACTCGAGGTGCTCGACAGTTCACTCGTGTTGACGGCCAGGGTCGGGAATTCGTTTACGATCTTCTGCAGGAAACGCGCGGATGTGTACGAGAGCTTTTCCGGCATCTTGTTGTGAATCGTTATCAAGCGAATTTTTGGCTTGTGCTTTATGTACTTGATCACGTAGTCTATCACGTACTCGTCTGTGAAATCCGTAAAAGTGCAAGGTACAAAGAGCGATAACGCGGTGCATACAAAATTTACTCTGATATTCATTGTTAATTCGTTGATTAATTTGAATAAAGTACGGTGATGAATTTTCAGACTGATTATACTTAAGGGGAGTCAAGTTGCCGAAATTTCCGTGAAGATTATATCGGATAAAGAAATATTGACATACGATTAGTGTCAGCGCATAGACAGCTGCTAATCTACGTAATTCTCGTAAATGAAGGGGGCACATACCTCATGTAAATAAACGTAGTTATTTGAAATTAGAAAATTATTATTATTATATAAACTTCATATAGTAAAATTAACTTTTTTGTCTTTTTTAAATTTTAATTCACCCTATATCTAGATATAATACAGAAGTTAAGTAACATAGTGAGTGTCTAATTGGGAATATCGTAAAATAAAATAAAGTAATGTTGACATACTATAAAATAATGTAAAATAAAGTCAAGATTGACGGGACGGGAGAACGGGGTAATGCCGGTCACTGGCTAATTCCGGTCACTCTTATTTTTAATAAACTAAACATTTTGAGGTAATAATTCAAATAGTATATTAAACGCAACATAAAATAAAATTAATCTAATGTCCAAATAACCTTCTATTCAGTTTTATTAAGGAATTATACACAATCAAAGTGTAGGCCTACATTTCTTATAAGAAATCTGGTCTATAAAATAAGCTTATGCATATTATTTGTTACTTTATGCAGTTATTTTTTGCAACTTTATTAATTTGAACAATCTAAGAATACGAATTAGTGAAGAAAAAAGAGTATAAACCTATTGTATTTTTGTCATTTCAATTTAAATTACTAAGCAGAATTGGAGTAATCTCGGTCACAATGTTATTTATATGATGCTCCTGAAATTGAGGCTAAGAAAACGTAGCGCTGCGCTTTCAGGTAGGGAAACTTTATTTAAGGGTTTTTGATTTAACAGTGATTATGTTATATTATGTTATAAAAATGTTATTACATATTTCACTATGTAAGTGCGAATAATAATGCGTCGGATCAAATAAAAGTTCATATAATTGATTTAAAGAAATTTTTTACCTACAAAAGTAACTGTCTAATATTGACCGGATTTGTACCAAGGCTGACTGGTATTACCCTTTGATGTGGGGTAAATCCAGTTAAAATACTTTTTATTATTTCGACTTGTTTGAAGTAACATAATAATTATTTAAAGTTAAAAAATGCAATTTGAAAGTGGAAATAACAATCACGTTTGCTTAGGTGACCGGCAATACCCCATCCTCCCCTAATGTCAAATAACGTATAAAACACGTTCAATAAAGTACAAATAACGTAAAATAAGAAAAGTAGGCAAAATAATACAAAAAATGTGAAAATAACGTATAGTAACGAAAAAATTACATTCAATAACGGAAAAATATTTATTAATACACACATAAATTATCGTAATGTAATATTAATGTAATATAAAACAAAATATCATAATGTAATATTAATGGAATATAAAACAAAATATCATAATGTAATATTAATGTAATATAAAACAAAATATCATAATGTTAATATAACGATAAATAACGTTAAACAAAAATAATAATAAACATTATATAACGTATGAATATCGCAAAATAACGCAAATGTTGGAAAAAGTACTTGATTCTTATATTTTTACTATCCAGATCATAACACATCCTCATTCATCTCTACACTTGCAAAACCACACAACCAACTCCCCCAAGAATATCAAGCACGCCACCAGCTCCCCAACGATCCACACACCCAGGATCTTCTTGCTGAGGGGCACCGTTTTGGCCCTCGCCCGATGCATGTTCCTGTGCTGAGCCGAGCTCGACAAATGCAGCCTGTGCTCCCCAAAGTAATCCCTGTAAACGCGCGTAAAATTCCTGAATCCGCTCGCTCTCCAGAAGCTCATCAATCCAGACTCGGCGAAGCGTCTGAGTATGGGATTGAAGCCCTCGACGTAGGGCGACTGCTTGGCGAGGATCATCGCGGCCCAGCAAGGCTGGACCACGGGCTCCTCGACGAAGCTGATGATCCAGCCGTGCTCGTTGTGCGAGAAGCCGTGGGCGACGAAGTGTCCCATGTCTCTGTCCACCTCGCAGCCGTTCACGTTCTTCATTCCGCCGAGCAGGGATTCCAGGCAGTAGATCACTTTGTCCTCGGAGCTGTGGGTGGGAAGTGAATAGTTTAGTTTAGCTCTTTGGGATTGGTGGTTAGATGTGTAGTCATGGGCAAAATGAATTTCTTAGAAATAGATGCAACATACGAAATATGCGTCAGAATGGTCTTACGAAACGTTACGGTGATAAAATTTCAAAACTAAGCAACGTTGAATATTAAGCTGTTTTAGGTATTGTGTTTTTTAACTATTCTGATGCCTTTATATTTCATCTAACAAGAACATTATCATATAAGTAGTGATCTTTCTTTTAAATCGGATATAAAATACCGAGCCGATTCCTACCTTACCGGTATTTTACTTTTTTAATTTTTTCTTGTAATAAATAAATATAGTTTAATAGTTTAACATTTTTCAGTACATTTTTATCCTATAGTTAGCAATAAAACCTTTTTAAAAACCATGGAACCGCGTTTTTTCCGAAATATTTATTTATTATAGAAAAGAAAAATAGGAAAGTAAAAAGCCGGAAACGCAGTGATCTGGTCGGTAGTTCCCATATCCTCAACATCCATTTCACATCTTTCCACACATCCCTTGCCCATGCCCAAACAATCACATAACTCCCTCTCATTACCCAATGGTAGACGATTCATTGAAAAGTCTCTCCAGCGCAGTATACCCATGCGCGTTGATATTCTTGGTATCATTGGTTATCGACGGCACGATTCCCGACTCGAGCAGCTGCTCCAGCGTCTTGAACTCCCGAAACGGCTCCTGCCACAGGCTATGGTCGAACATCTCCTCGAGTATCTGCATGGAGAACAGCGAGGACGCGAAGACCAGACTAACGAATGCAAGCCTCTCGAGGTGACGGCGAGGTTCGGGTCTGATCGAACTGCCGATGAGGACGCGCGTGATGTTGTAGGTCGTCCAGGTCTTGCTGTCGAAGGGCAGCAGCCAGAAGCCCGAGGCGATCATCAGGATGAGGCCGACTATGATGGTCAGGATGAGGATCAGGTTGTAGGACATCTTTAGGTGCGTGTCGCCGTATTGCTTGACGATTATGTGGTTGGAGAAGGGGTAGAGAACGATGCTAGAGTTTTGGGGCAGAGGAAAGATTGTTTTTTGTGATGATCGTCGAACTTTTAACCGCCATTTTGAATATTTCAATGTTATTTTGTATGTAAAAATTTATCTATAATTATAAAACAAGAAAAATTTTTAATTTATGATTTATTTGAAGAAAAATGAGACGTTTTTTGTTAGTGGCGAATATAACTTTAAGAAATACATATGGACCTGCGGCGGCTCAGTCGGTAGAGTGTCGGATTCCCACGCCGGTGACCCGGGTTCGAATCCTAGTCTCTGCCGATTGATACAAGCACCTCTGTAAAAATTACATGTGCTTTGTTTACAAACACACCGCAGACCCCCGTCGTCGATTAGCACCACATGGGAGCACAAACATGGCGACGTTAATTAAAAAAAAAAAAAAAAAGAAATACATATTATATAATGCTAATATGCATTGCTTTATTTTACAGTGCGTGGTATATATCCTACACTGCCGGTAATATAATAACAGGAGGCTACTGTAATAGAAGATTGCAATACAGTTGTAAGTTATTTGGAAATGAATATTTGTTATTAAATGTCTCAAATATATACTTTGACCGCAAAGAAACTTTTTATTCTTAATTATTGTATAATATTACAAGTGCCAGTTGTTATATACCGGAAATTTGGCGAAAGACCATTGAAAATAAAAATGGTCTCGAGAACCAAAAATAAAGTTCCGATCTAGGTTTTATAATATTAGCTACAAATCATTCTTTGTTACGTGATAGCTAAGATTTGAGCCAATAAATTAAAATTTAATTGACCTTCCAACCCCCTTAAAAGCTAGATATTACCTAAAATCAAAGAATAAATCCTCGACGGGTGATGATCCAATGATGCCGTAAAAATTCACAGAAAAATCTATAATCTTCTTCTTTATTGCATCATCGATAAATTCCATGCTCGCATTAAATTGTCGCCAGGCTGGATTGTCCGAGTCTATCACTCTGACGACAGTCGAAAAATTCATAGTTTCAGACAGCGTTCTCGTTATCAAGATATCCAAGCCTAGAACCATGTCCCAAATGCTTCCCACCGAATCGTTCTTGCTTATCAGAACCGTTGGAATTTCGTCGAATAATCCAACGTTCAGCGGGAATCCGTGCAGATTTCGAAGCTTGTTGACGAACAATTCGGTTGTGCTCAATAAGTCGTCCTTTTGGTAAACGTCGGTGAATGGGTTGTAATGATGAACAAATATGTTGTTTTCATTGGTAATCGATGACATAAACCGATTGTTAAAACTCTGCTCTCTAAATAATTCAATGATCACGATGTTCAAAAAATTGTTAGCCCAAGCGTACTCGAAAAATTCTCGTATCTCCAAATTTGTTTTCGAATGAATGTAGACGAAAATGCACTTGACTTTTGTCATCCTCGGCGTAAACTCGATCAAGAAATTCAGATACTTCGGCAATTCTTGAATTGCGTTGCTTTTCCCGGCTAAAAATGATTCTTGTACACTATACAATATTACTATAGATAAGCAATATATATATATATATATATATATATATATATATGATCAATTGCTGATATATAAGCATATTCGTATAGTATGGTTTCAAGCAATTGGGGTTTTTCATATATTTTTTTTCTTTGGTGATTTCCATGATTTGTGTAGAGAGCAGTTATATTTCATATAATTGCACGAGTGATTTCATCACTAGTGTTTTTGATGAACTATTTTTTTTATTTTTAATGTATTGCTAATTTATTTTACAAGTTTACAAACGAGGAAACGAGGTATTCCATTATCCATCAGAATAAGATATAGAAAAATCATGAAAGAAACCAATCAAGCATATACATAATTATAATATATATGACCATCTATTATCATTAATGCTCGTACAAGATAACTGAAAAGTATGAAAATCCTGGTATATCTCAAAGCATTTTCACTAAAACCATTAATGAGGAAGTTTCCTTGGATATAAAATCTGATCATCCTATCTAATATCTTTTTTAAGCTCTCAAATAAAACCTAAAACATTTTCCATTAATGAATGCTTAAGAAAGATTCATTTAATTCAATGCAAAAATAATTCTCTTTCGAAATATTCCAGGGTTTCCATACTTTTCACTCACCCTGTAAATGCTCACATATGTTGATATAATATGTTTATATATATACTACTTCGTACATGTCCATACTTAATCATACATGTTAATGATTATATAATATGATCATACACATTTTTATATATGATCACATATCGCACCCTCAAAGCAGTACCTTAACAACACGATCTTTCTTCACTTGATTTTAATAAAAAAAACGTACAGGAAAATAAAAATTTGACGTACAAGAAAAAATAATACAGTTATTAGTAAGAACTGGGACTGATTACTACAAATTAAAGGAAGTGCAAAAAAAACGTGCAATTCTATAAAAACGCGAAATGAAATTAACTTTTGAGTATTTAATATATTATACAAATATTAAATGTTACTAGTAAATAAAATCGTACACTAACGCTAAAAATAGATAAAAAATCTTTGATTATATAATTATGATTTTTTTCACAAATTGTTGAATAATGTAAAAAGCCGTCTAGGACCCAGTACTCAATTTCTTTCTAATGAACCCGTTATTTCAAATCATTGCTCAATATAATCAATTTCTCAAAAACCTATACTTTCGAGTTGCCACAGTCCTATTCCAAGGATGCATCGCAAGCCCAAATAAAAATCACGCCCCCCCCCCCCCCCCCCACTCCCCATTATCCTACCGTCCACCAGCACGACGTTCAAGCTCGCGCGTTGCGACCTCTTCTGCAGCATCCTCGACACCCTCGCGCAGCGGCAAATATTCGTGTTCACAATCAAGGTCGAGAAGCCAGGCTCGCTCAGTATACCCCTTACGATTTGCCGCGACGGCGCGGACAGGCGCTCCGGCTCGTCGTCGACGACGAGCGTCACCGTGCGCGCACGCATCAGATTCCTCATCACGTGGTGCACATTCGCATAATTGACGAGTGGATCGTTTTTGCCGAGGAGGCCGCCCGCCGAGTCGGTGCCGCCCGCCGAGTCGGTGCCGCGGAGCAGCAGACAAATGTTCGAGTATAGGAGGCACAGGGCTTGGAATTTTAAATTCATTTATTTGTTTGTTGGTGGGTTTTATGACATGGTGATAGTTCGAATGGCTTGGGGAGACTGTTGCGAACTGCGGAGGAAAGAAATTGCAAGGGATCTTTTTGTGAGGTGTGATTGATTTGGCGAAAAAGGGGTTTAGCGTAATTGATGGGTCGATTGTGGACGAGTGTTTGTTTGCTACTCTGGTTTTGCGGATTTCTGACGAGCTCTTGGCAAATATAAATCAGGTGGCACTTCAAAGCGGAATGAATGTAGATCGATAATAATTAGTCTAAAAATAAGTAAGGCGAAAATCGAGGGAAAACTTATGATTACTCTCATTTACCATACATTTAATATTGTGACTATGGAGGATTTTGCAGTTACAATGACATGATTTTTTCATTAGAAACCGGTTTTTAAGAAAGTTTTCTATAGGACGTCTTGATGATAAATTAGATTATCTTCTTTCTGTATTTATCTTTGATACAAATTATAAATACGCAAAAAGTATTAGGTAGCTGCTAATAAATAGACTGTAATAAATATATAATTTAAATTTTTACAATTATACATATTTATACTTATAAATTTTAGTTATTATTGTAATGGATATATTATGATTAAATTATTTACATTTCTTGCTATTTTGTATTATATACTTACATATTGAATACTGCAAAATTGCATTTGCTAACCGTATGGGGACATGAAAGCACTATCATCCATGTTAAGTTAAATTAAAATAATTTTCAAAACCTTTTTCTATAAGAAATATGCTAATAGAGTTGGTAAAAAATTTTAACAATAAGTTACTTGTGACATTTTTTCATTCGAAAAAGTTTATTTAAACGTCATTATGAAAAAAGAATATAAATAAAATAAAATAAAATAAATAATCTTATATTACAATAACTAATATTTGCTAGAGTAAAATAAATTCAACCGATGCTTTTTCACATCGACTTATATACTAGGAATTTAAAATATACTCTGTAATAAAGTCAATTCAATAAACTGAAACTTCATTCAGTTATATTGAATGAAATTGAAATAAATTAAATTGAAGTTAATTGAATTGCCCCCTACAAACACTAGCATCTACACAGATTTTTTTAAAAAAAGTACTTTTTTCAGGAAGCTCCTACAAAATAAGCACGTTATAGATTTATTTAGAACCTTTTAAAAAGTAATAGTATTTATAGAAGAATCTAAAATTCTTTAGAACGCTCCTGCAAGAATAATTAGAAGAAAGAACAAAAACAGTATTTTTCAAGAAACCAGAATGGTGCTAGTATTCTTAGGAGATGCAGATTAACAAATTTTATACCAAATGACGAATAAAAATAGGAACGTTCAGTACCAACTAATAACTTTATTACAAAAACCATCCCCTCGCAACGACATCCTCCCCCCACCAATCCACTTCCACGCAACCTCTCCCACAAACACAACCCCCGACACGCAATGCCCAGTCAGAAGAACAAAGATCAGTATTCTATTCAACGGCGCACCCTTCTCCGCAGAAAGATTCATGAACGATGATTTCTGCGCGTCCACTTGCAGCCTCTTATTACCCGCTAAGTCTTTGTAATTGAACGAGTAGTTCCGCGTGGTGGTCTCGTACCAGAGCCGCGTCAGCCCGACCTCCTGGAAGCGCAGCAGGACATTGTCGAAGCGCTCGACGTAGGGCGAGGTTCGCGAGTGGACCATCGCCGTCCAAGCCGGCTGCAGCGGCTCGTTGACGTAGCTCAGGATCCATCCGTGGTGGTCGCCCGCTGTAGCTTCGGAGAAGCTCGTGGTCAGGAGTTTGCCCAAAACCGAGTTCACCTGGGAAGAGAGTTTTCATTGTGAAGGATTTATGGATGATGGTTTATGACGGATGGAACTATCGAAGATGCACTTTCATTCGTTGCTCAACTTAAGAGTGGCACTCAACTTGAGGGTTAAACTAAAATTGAGCATATTTTAAGTATTATACTAATATACTCTGAAGTCAAGAGTTACAATCACGAAACACTTATGATTAATGTAATCTACGACTTGAGTGTCAGGCTCAAGTGAAAGGAAATACTCAAATCAACAAGTCGAGATAAGGAGGTGAGATCAGGTCCTTCGGATCCAAAGTCTCAAAATCATCAGACTGAGCTGAGCCACCATGCTCCTCGAGAATCGACAAAAATAAGAGTATACTCCAAAAGATAAACTGTTACTTTCAATATCGTTTGGGACTATCACTATAATCTCAAAAACAATATTATTTGAAATTGTCAATATTATTGGCACTCTAAATATTATGTAAGGCTCTCATTATCAGTTGACGATTTCAATATCATTTGAAACTTTCAATATCATTTGAAACTTTCAATATCATTTGAAACTTTCAATATAATTTCAGACTCTAAATATCATTTGAGACTCTCAATATCCGTTAAGACTCTAAGTATCAGTTAACGCTTTCAATATCAGTTGACACTCTCAATGATATTGATCATTTAAGACATTAAAACGATCGTAAAAGTTTAATTTTTGTAAATTCTAATATAAGAGTATACTCAATAAAAAGATTAATTGGTACTCTCTAATATTGAGTGATGAACACTCAAAATTTGTATACTAGCATAACAGAGTATACCCCAAAATATGACAATTTATACTTTCGGTATCAACACTTAAATATTGAGAATTATTTCCACAAGAATTTCCATCTATCTAACCTCACATCCATTGACGGGGCGCTTTGGAGAATCGCTGATCAGCTCGTTAACACACTTAGCAACGCCCTCCCCATCGACAATCGTCGTCGAGCGGGCCAAGAGTTTCTGCAAGGCCGTGTTCTCGCTGCACCTCACCAGAAATCTCTTCGAGTCGCTGGTTATCGAGGGCACGATGCCCGAGTTCACCAGGTCCTGCAGCGTCCTCAGCTCCAGAAACTTCTCCCGATACAAATATACGTTCACGATCTGCTGGAGTATCTGGAGCGACAGCAGAGTCGATATGATGACCATGCAGAGGACGAATATCTTGTCGTGGACCTTGAGCGGATAGTCGCGCTGAAGCGTCATCGAACTGCCGATCATGATCTTCAGTAAATTGCAGGTGGTCCAGATCTGAGCGTCGAAGTGCAGCAGTCGCGCGAACGTCGAGAAGATCAGGAGTATCGCGAAGATGATGCCGAGGGTCATCACCAGATCCAAGGATATGCTAGCCTCGTACGTGCCGTGCTGCTTGACGACCAGGTGATTGGAGAAGGGAAAGAGGAAGGTGGAAAGTTCGAAGTGAAGATCTTCCAGGTTCACGGATCCTATGATGCCGTAAAAATTGACGATGAAGTCGATGAGGTCATTCTCGATCGCAGTGTCCGAGTCTGTGATAGTTATGTTGAAGCGTTGGAGACTTTTGATTTTGGAGTCTAGGGTACGCACGATTGGCTTGAAGTTCAAGGCCTCTGTCAGGGTCTTCGTAATGGAGACATCTAAGCCCTGGACAGTGTCCCAGATATTCCAGCCCGTGTAATTCCGGTCTACCATGACAAGCGGTATGTCTTCAAAGAACGATGTGGACAGAGAAAATCCATTAAAATCGCGCAGCTTGTAAGGGAATATCTCAGTGTAGTTCCTTAAAGCTTCCTCGTGGTAAGCATCGTAGAATGGATTGAAATGGTGAACGAAAGCTTTGCATTCGTTAATGGTTTGTATTATTTCAATGATAGTTATGTCTAGGAACTTATGGGTCCAGGCGAACTCAAAAAACGTACGAAGGGATTCACTCTTTTCTTTCTCTACGAGGAATATGAGGCACCTGCCACGAGTGATTTTTGCAAAGTATTCCAAAAGGAAATCGATTGTTCGCGAGAGTTCCTGAATGACGTTAGACTCGTATCTTAAGTCAACGAACATAACCTTTAAAGTGGTTCGTTCCGATCTAAATTTCAGAAGCTTAGTCACTTTTTTCAAACGTTCGTTCATCACATTTTCCCTGATCTCCTTCCAGTTGACACTGAGAGTTGGAAAAACTTCGACGATTCGCCTCACGATCAATTTAGACAGAGAAGAAAGCTTATCCAATGGTTCAATGATCATTGTCACTCGGCGCGTTTTCAAATTTTGCATCATGTACTCGGTCACATAGTTCACGAACTCGATGTCCTTGCAAACACTAGCACTGCAGTAACAGATGATCAGCAGTGTACAAATCACAAGGACGAAGATTTTGTTCAAACGCATGATTTCCGGGCCGCAGTGACGATGGGCAGTGGCGGCTCTCTAAATTTTGCAAGAAGCTTTTGCGTGGATGATGTACATTATACACAATTTGTATACATCGATTGCTGGCTTGATTCTTCGAGTTCGTAGCACCGTCGAGTCTTTAGCAAATACTTATACTGACTCGACTCTCACGACTCTCACTTGAGAGCTTTATTTTCTCGTAGATATATTTTTACAGACGTCCTTCGATGCTTTACGACATGTCTTTTAAAAAGCGTACGGAAATCACAACAATAAAAATAAAAACAAAAAAGAGAGAATAACTTTGTATAAACCTAAACTATCATTCTAAGCCAACTAATTCATACAGTAGATTACACACTTTATACATAGAAAATGTTCATAACCATTAATAAAAATGTTTAAAGACAACCAACCTGGATTAAATTCCACAGAAAAAGAACAGTAAGTAAAAATACGTGTTGGTATTTATTAAGTTTCTATTCTCATAATTTATTTATGATAAATAAGTAACTAAACCGATACACATATATTTAATTACCACCAATTAAGATTCCAGTTGGCAAATTTAAATTTCAAATCAACTCCGACACCTCCTTAAACACACAACAACAGAAACAATACAACTCCTCGCGCAATTAAAAAATCGAGCTGTGTATCCATCCCATCCATTCTATATTTATCCAAGCCTTCCCGACACACAAAATCCTCGCATCTCCTTAAGCTCCCGACTCTTTTTTAATTAGCCTCTCGCGCATACTCCATTGTGGCACGCACGAGCATCGCGCATCGGGGCCCCTGCAGCTTTAGCTTTAGCTTCAGCTCCATAGCTCTCAAAGGGCCTCATGCGGCGCGCTTGCGCGCGGACTCATGAATTTTAATATTGTGCGCGCGCCGATGCCTCATCTATTTTAATGAGTCGTCGCGGCGGCGGCATGTAATATTTATGCTCAGCTATGCACTGCTGCTCGCTCTTTTCTCCGCTGCGAGGTTCTTTTTCTAGGAGAGGACAGACTGGAAGGAAGGCTTTTTGTATCTCGGCATTCCGCTCGTCCGTTATAGGCATTTTCCGCGGGAGAGAGAGAGAGCCTGGCGTGATGTACTTTTACTGGAAGGAAGGCTTTTTGTATCTCGGCATTCCGCTCGTCCGTTATAGGCATTTTCCGCGGGAGAGAGAGAGAGCCTGGCGTGATGTACTTTTACGCCCTTTGCCGAGTGCAGTGGCGTTAAGTAGAGACGTCGGATATGGTAGTGGCAGTGCTTGCGTGATCGTCGAGGGTCAATGGATTGAGTGGTTATGAGTAGGAGTAGATTGGGTTACTTATGGATTTTCGGGAGTTGTGTGATTTATGGCGTAACAGCGAATTATGAAGAGCAAATGAGAAATGCTTTCTTTTTGGTTTAGTGGAAGTAGACGAAGTAAGAACTGTGCAAAATTGTACGAAAGTGTACATTTTTGTTGATATTAGAACATATTGTATACATGTCTATACGATTTCGTACAGTTTTATAGTTTTGTACATTTGTGTACAATTACGTACACCTTTTTGCAGAACGTAAAGAATATAGTTTAACTCTTTCACCGCTAGATAATAAGGAGTATTTTATAAATAAAATAGAACCTGAAATTTATCCAAGCTTTAACATTTTCTAACTTTAAAAATACAGTAAATATTTCCGCCAGTTGACTAAAACGAATATGTATTAATGCATGCAAATGTTTAATAGCGTACAAAAATAGCCTGTATAAACTGTATAAATATATGTGAAATGGTTCCAATTTAACAAGAACATTCAGTTTTGTATACATTTAGAAGTACATTTTCATATACTTTCGTACAGTTTTATATATATTCATACATTTACCTACATTTGTACATTATTTATTCCCACTAGAGTTACATTTGAATTTTAATGGGGCAGATTTAAATTGTAGCCATTTCAGGCATGCAAATCTTTTAAAAAGATTTTAATCTCATGTAATGGCACATAATTGTTTCCTGCGTGTTCTATTTGCAGTATTGTAAATGATACCTTTCGCAAACCCTTTTAAAACAGTTATCTGGAAGATATGAGGTGCAAGATTTCAGTAATTATTAGACATTATCCTTCATTTTCCATTGTATCAGAAACGTTAAATTTGTAGATGTTATCGTTGCATCCGTATTATAACTCTGAAACCTAAAACAACAGTTTCCTAAGCATTACAGAAACAATTTCTTGTTCTCCGCATTTCTGCAAAATACCAAATGTATAATGTATAATACATTTACAGTGTATCTGAAACATAGAAAAATTTATGTTGTCTTTCCATTATATGCAACATTTCAGATATAACGTTGCATCTGTAATGTTTTTGTATCTTAAGAGAAAAATTAAAAAAATAGTATAAAAACGACCTACCATTAATATTGATTAATTTTCGTAATCTGCGAGATACAAATTTGTATTTGTAATATTTAAAAAAAATTTCTACAGCATAATATATGTTTCTATCTGTCACTAAGACTGATTATTGAATTGCCTAGTAAATAAAAACCATGGAAAGTGCATCAAAACTTTTTTAGGAAATAAACACATGCGGTAACAATATATAGTCAATCCTTACCTTGTAATTTTTCTTTGATAAATGGTTAAGAAACGAAAATATTGGGGGTTATGACAGATTGCATTCATTGCCAATTGTAATAAATTCCTGAATTTCTAATTGTATCAAATTTACTAGACAGTCTAGTAATGATTATTCTTCTTTTCTCAGCGTGTATTTCTGTACTATATTTTAGATGTATAATCTTGCCTTTTTAATGCTTCCGATATATTAATTTTGAAACATACCGAATGATATTTCACTTCAACTGAGTTATATTGCAATATATGAAAACATCATAGTAACCTTTCACGGAAATAACATCGCAACAGTAACACTTCTGAAACCTAAAATTAAAAAATGTAATTTTCCTGCGTATGTACTGTTTAAAAAAAGCGTAAAAGTCGCTTACACGGGGCAAAACTGACTCTTGGCTTGTTCGATAAAAGCAGGCTTTGTTGAAAGTCCAAAATTTTTGTATTAACACATAGATGTATAAAGTTAATGTTGGTAAAGAGAAAATAAGATTAAAATGAACCAGTATCGAATAAAAAATAAAGTGACAATTTTGCCCCATCTTATTCGTCTTCATTGTTTTACATTAAGTTAAAACTAAAATTAAATAACCATAATCTAATAAGTACTAAAGTGCTCATTTTCGCCTGCAAAGTAATGATATCACCCAGCAAAGTGATAAAATTGCCCCAATTTATTATATGAATTGTTATTTCATCAATGTCTATTTTACTCCTGTATGGGGCAATATAGACACTTGCATAGTTTTAGAAAGTCATTTTCATATTAAGAATTTCGGATATTTACACTTAATATGATGGTTTATATCTGTTAGTAATTATAAATGAGACATTAAAATATAGTTTACAAGTATGAGATTTCCTTGAACTAGGATTTATCCATTTCTAAATCCAAAATGTCTATTGTTCCCAGCAAACTGACTATTCTTTCCCACTCTCCCCTATCCATCACCTCTATTTTTACCCATACAGATTGTAACCACATTTTCATTTACACAAAAGAAGAAAAAAATATACGACGTTAACCTATATTCCCTAACCTACTATAAACTAAGTCAAAATAAAACTCACACAATCCACGACATTCTCAAAAACATCTAACGTTATCACAACTCGATTACTTTCCAGCTGCTGACGAGGGTATGCCAGACGACGGGCGGCCACGGCTCCGTCTCCGAGGCCGTCTCGACCCTGCGCCTGCGCTACGGCGAGGGCGGACGCTTTCGCTTCCTCGCCGGTGCCCTGCTCGCCTCCAAGGCTGCCCTGGCTCTGCGCGTCGCCGGTCTCTCCTTCCTCAACGCCTTTCTGGGCTCGGCGCCACGAGCTCAGGCCAAGCTTTACATCCAGGTGAGATAGATACATTATTGGAAATGGGTGTTAAATAAATGATAATACACAATGTATATTTCGAAAAAAATAACTTTCGTTTATTCAAACTCACACAAGGAAGGAATAACGTCAGTAAGATGCGACTGCTCTAGCTACATGCTTTAGTACGACTAAAAACACTTGACAAAAGGGCATAAGAGAATATCGGGGCTGACGCATATAGTTCCCCACTCTTTTCTATATCTTGCATTTCAGTTTATGTCTTTGGGACATTTCTTAGTAAGTCGATTCATTTTTGTACAAGCATGTAGTAGTGTATAACTACAGTTACACGCATACGTATGCTAAAGCATAGCGATATTCCAACATATATTGTATGATCTTATGGCCTGATCTTTGAATATGGATTATTTCTCTATTGGAAGAAGAAAATCAAGCTTGGAGGATTGTATAATGGAATCGAGTTTGGAGGATAGAAAATTGAGTGTGTGATGTGTATGAGTTAACAGTTAAATAGGAGCTTTACATAGGAGAGTTTATTCTAAACTGTTGAGAGTGGATAACGTACGCCTGTGTAAATGTCAATTAACAATTATAACTTAAGAGTATTCATGTCGCTAGAGGTTTACACTCAACTGAGTCTCAAATCGCACTAAAAGAGGATGCCCATAGATGTGTAATATGAGTGATTGAAGAGGAACGTATAAAACTGTAGTACTATATAATATTATTGTTACAAGAGAGATCGTCAGAATATTTAAAAAATAGAAATTGAGACTCATAAGTGAGGGAAAAGTAGAAAAAAACGCGGTAAAAATTCGGATAATTAAGTGGAAATTTCCGAGACTGGTTAGACATTATACATTGCTTTATGAGACATCCATAGATATTATTTTTTTCAGCATGATCTCCGCATAAATATTGTGAAATATGTAAAATTACTGAAGAATATTCTTTATCCATTAAACTTTTCAAAATCTAGCTAGGATTGTATTAATTTAATTCAACTTTGAAAGTTAAAGAGAGGCTTTATTAAAGTTTAGATTCAAAGAGGCTTTCCTCAAGCGGACCGCCATGTGCATCTTCCTTCAAGTGTTTTATTTATTGTCATTTCGCATGTTACTTGAGCGATATTTTAAATGTTAATTCAGTTAATTCGGGATGTATATTTTTCTCATTTTTGTAATTTAATAAACCTTATAAATTCAGTGATATTTATTTATAACTATGCCATATATGTCATTTTCGGACAACGATGGGATAACTTGTGCTACATAGGTATCTCAACTAAAAAATGTTTACTAAAAAAGTCACGTTAAAATTTCCATCGATGATTTCTCTTTCCATAATTTCACCTTAAATCTCACATAATTAGGATGTTGCATAAAAATAAAAAGTTGATTTTTCACATGAAATAAGTAGAATAGCGAGAAACAATTAGGTCGTACTTTTATAAGCCATAAAAATTAAAAATTTGACACTTACATACTTAAGTTTCTTAATTTTCGATTTACATAAATACACTCTAATGCCAAACCTCATAAAAGTATACCATCGTGACTCAAATTTCAAATCTTGTCTACAATTCCTTGAATCTTCGTTACACCGAAAACCTAAAAGATACCTCCCAATTATTCTACCCCAATCAATTTGAATACCAAATACAAAAGAAAAACCCGCCCCAACCGACCTCCCATCGGTGACTCAACGCAACCCACCAATTCCTCTATCAACCCAATCGCTCTGTCCACAGGCCGAGGCGTGCGAGGCCGGCCTCGAGCCCCGTGTCCTCCAGGACTGGCTGAAGTACGCCGAGCGCGACGAGGACGAGCCGGAGGATCCGCTCCGGGAGCTGCTGCGCGAGGAGGTGCGCAAGTGGAGCCGGCACTGCGTCGACGTGGACGCCCTCCAGGGCAGGGCCCGACGAGCCGAGGAGACCTGCAGGCTCCTGAGCAAGAAGGTCTCGGCGCTGCAGCGACAGCTGCAGAAGCTCCAGCTGGAGAGGCTCAACGAGTACAACGGAGGCAGGGCCAAGAAGAGGCAGCAGGTGGAGAGCGCCGCGGGAACGGGCGAGGGACACGCGGTGAGTGGAGGGGAGATGCGAGTGATAGGTCGTGTAGGACGGAGAGTTGGGAGAGTTGTAGCTGTTGGGGTTTTTGGATTTTTTGTTTTTTTCGTCGGGAGGAGTTTTGCAGTGGGATAGAGAGGTGAACGATGATTATTCAGTCGTTCGTCTGTGGAAGATGTATTGTAGAAGCAAATTTTTAAACCGTTAAGGACGTATGATGTGGTCTATATTTTTAGCATCAGAGTTTTTGATTTTTTAAGATTTATACGTGGGACGTTCGAAATTTTGCAAACTAAATATAGGGATCGGATACCCTGGTAGAAACGTTCCCCATATGTTCGCCAGATTTTACTCTATTTTATAGGGAATGGCCAATTTCTGCTTAAAAGTCTGGCCAGAAACCCCGCTACCTGTCGACGTTTTCTCGTCAGAAACCTGACCAACTTATGGTTAATGAATAAATAAATAAAAAATAACGTTTAACGAATTTTTATAAGTTAATAATGATTATTATGTCATGGATTTAATAGCTTATTGTTAATAGAATGCTAAGATATATTTGGGATAGATTCGAAATAAAAACTAAAAACTTATTTCATTCAAAGTTTTTTTAAGGTTAGAGTTTTATAATTAAATAAGACATAAAAAAATCAAATAAATAATCGAATAAAAATTTGCATGCTGTTTTAACGCAGAAGTACTATAATGGAATTTACATTTTCAATAATTTTTTAGGGTTATGTAAGCTATTTAGATTTTCTATAAATTTCTGGTCAGATGCTGGTTTATTTCTGGCGAACTATTAGAAAACGGATCTGCCCAATAGATCGTGAACCGACCATCTAATATGCTCAATTTTCTACCAGGGTAGAAGTGGACTATTTCTGATATCGTAATGGGGCCGAAGGACTGCATAAAACTCGAGAAAACTAAAAAAATTGAATGAACAGAAAATTATTGCAAAAATACTATAGTTGAGGGCCAAAACACTTTTCTAAGTAATTCAACAAAGTTTTTTTTTAAATTTTTGAGGGTCTCGTCCTTAACGGGTTAATAAACAGATATTTTAGACTGGATACTTTAATATGTAACGTTTGTATGCCAAAACTGACTTAAGAAATGGAATGTGCAGAAGGAAATACCTCAGGGGTAAAGAGCAAATTTAAAGCTGATTTGCATTCGATTATTCTGATAAATGTGTTGCAATTAGAATGAATATTATCAATTATTTGATTTTTATAAATTAAATATTGCGAAGGAAAACGATTTTAGAACTATACTATTAGAATGTAATATTATAAAAATAGATTGAAAAAGAGAATTTCAAATATAGAAAAAAAGTGATTTTCAAAAAGCTATAAAAATTGTCGGAGAAGTATTCAGAAATGTGTCTAACTTTTTTAGGTGGACGTTTGCAATAAATTCTTATTTTCAATTTTTAGAGTTTTTACGGCCAAAAATGACTTAGACACCCAAATTTAATATGCAGAATTTCGAGTTTACCCCATCGAAAATTCAGAAAAACAAAAAATAAAACATGCGATCCTCCAGGACGCATACCGCGTTAACTAGTTAATAATACATACTCTCTGGATCAACAATCTCACTCCTGCACCAACCATCTTTTCCTACCTTCAGAGTAAACACTCCAGCAGCCCACGAGAACCCACAACCAGCAATGAGATTAGATTAGATTAGATTAGATGTTTATTCTGTGGAAGACAAAAACAATAAAACTACATTCAATAATAATACATATTTACAGAGATCATTAGTATAGTCAATCATATCACAGCTCGACATTATTCGTCATTAACTTACATATATTGCACAGTATTATATCTGTCGTACATCAATCACGTCATTACACTTATCACATATTCTTATCATTACGAATAACACATTTTTTTGTGACTATCAAATTTCAATTTCTATTATAGTCACCATTCGTATGATTAGCGTCATTCTACATTAGATATACATGGTCCATGTCCCTGGACTTACATAGCCTGGACTTAGATATTCCCATCAGAGTAAATTCCGAGCAAAAAAACAAATCAACCACCATCAAAAAAGATCCACATACGTATACAATCCAAATAACTATGACCATTATTATCCCAGGTCGAGAAGAAGGTGTCCTCGAGCGCCGAGGACGAAGGCATAAGCTTCTCCGAGCGCTCGAGCAGTCCGGAGGACCAGGCGCCCAGCCGAGCCATCGCCCCGAAAGCCGCCAACGTGATCCTGGACGCGGACCAGGAGACGACGATCGACGACGTGATCGAGGAGCTGCGCATCATCGTGAAGGACGCCGAGGACGAGCTGCACGACTGGAACCAGCTGCAGGAGAGCAACAGCCCGAGGATGCGCGGTAGCGGCAAGTCGGCCGAGTTCGGCGGAGGCGGTGCCAAGACACCGGCGCTACCACCGAAGGGAGTGGCGAAGATGCAGGCGCCCAGCAAGGCCAGGGAGTGTCTCAGGAGTACCGAGGAGAGCGCCAGGATGGATCGGGGACTCAAGCCTAGTGGCAGTCTGAAGGTGAGGGTCGAGGGGGATTGTTGTTGTGTTTGTATTTTGAAGCTTAGTTGTGGGAGTGAGAATAGGGGGGGTGGTACAATAATAAGGAACAGTTATATATTCAACGATATTGGAGATTCTTTTTTGAGAAGATCGGTATACAAGGATGTTTATTTTTTAATGTATAATAATGATGAACATTCCTACATCGAGCAATCTTCAGATTGCAAATTTTATTCTAGATTCGTAATCATATTTGCACCAAATATCCTTGCATACATTGATTTAAAACGATTTTGTATAATGTCAGCCATTTTAGATCCGCCATTTTGAATTTTGTTGGTTTGACTGCTGGTTTTGTAAAATAAATCTTGAGAATTGCCTCCCTGCAGGCACATTTGCGAACTATCTGCAGGTTAAAGTTGTCCCAAGTGTTGTGGGTAGTCGATTTAAATCTGCAATGCCAATTGCAAGATTGACCTACTAGAATCTCACGCTCTGATTTTTCATTTCAAGAAAATTAAAATCCTGTGTCTCGAAGTTTAATTGCCTATTTTGGTTGCTAGTACGTAGATCATAACATTGAAAGGGGGCATTTAAACTACTTTAACAACACAAGATTTAACGACTATTTTAAAATGAAAATTCAGAGTGCGTAATCCTTACAAGTTTATTCAGATGATTGTTCTATTAAATTCTATCAAAATTTAAAAAGTGCTGTAAAGTTTTATAAATTTCTAAAACATTCCATAAAATTATATGATTCTAAAATCCAGTAAAATTTTGAGATATATAAAATTCTGTACAAATCTGAAAAATCTTACAAATTCGGTAAAATTGTCAAAATCTAAGTAATTTTGAGAAATTCCGTAAAATTCTGAGAAAGTTTGTGTATTCTGAGACATACAGTATATAAATCACAGAAATTATATTAATTTTTGAGAAATCCTGTGAAGTTCTATAAAGATTCGATGTAATTTTATCAAATACTAAGTGTTAAAAACTTGAGTATGTATATATCTCACAGGCCAGGATCTCACGTTATCCTACTGGTACTGAACATAAGTGATTCTGAGACATTCTACAAGATTCAATAAAATTTTGTCAAATTTTTTAAATACTTTATCTTTAAAAAATTGGACCTATTTTGTATGAATTTGATAGATTTTGTAAGTTTTTGACCCGATTCGTCAGCATGAGTAATAATTAATTGTCAAATTTCAACAACGAATTCATAATTCTGACGCATACTGCATAACAATTCCGCTGACGAATCATCATCCCCCTAAATGTACCTATAAAAAAGAAACTAAGATCAAAAGAAGCTTAAGAATTCCACAATCATTCAAAACAAATTAAAAAGCAAAAAGCACAAAAATTAAATCACCCTCTCGCCTCAAGATCGTGGTACCGGGCGCCCAGCAGCAAAGGGACGCCCTCCTCTGTCCGAATCCCGCCCAGGAGGACGAGGACAACGAATCGGCCATCGTGCCCGCCATCATCCACCCCCAGCCTCCTCGCCGAGCTCCGCCCTGTATGGTCGGCGGCTCGCTCTTCCTCCAGCAGCAGCAGCAGCAGCTCCACCTGCAGCTCCAGCTGCAGCAGTCGCCCTGCAACCTGACCCTGGACCAGGAGGAGGACGACCTCGTCGACGGCCATCTGCATCGACATAGGGTGGTGGAGGTGTGCGTCGACGACTCGGAGCACGACGAGGACCTGCTACTGCTCGACGACGACGGCAGCGACTCGCTCCTCAGCGCGTCCAGGCTCAATTACCACGCGACAGGTTGGTTGTATTGGATTGTTGGTGTTTTGCTCGACTCGCTTGTGGGGAAGAGAAAGCTAAGAATTTGAGTGTCTGAACTCAGAGATGAGCGTGGACGATGAAAATCTGAGTGTTAGTTGAGATTACTTCAAAATTGACTCCCAAATTTTGTTTGAGAGTTACATATAGTACTTTATGCCCATCTCAACTGTGGCCACTTTTTGACTTGAAAAGCGGAACTAATGGACTGTTAAAAGACAATATTGTTAAAAGACAATCGAAAATCAGGGTTGTTGGTAGAACTTGATGAAATAAAGGAATTTTGACTAATTTTGGTCTCGCTTTTCAGGGAAGAAAGTGGCCATTTTCGTTCAAATGGGCATAAAATCTATTTTGTTCGACTGCCCGCCTAATTTTTAACTTTCTAAGCTGAAAAAGCACTTAAGGGGGTGTCAAAGTCAATTTTTATCCTTCCTACCTTACCGACCCGAGAATTATAAAATATTGGCTTTAATTAAAAGAATAAGTATAATTATGAAAAACTAAGAGGTCATTGCCCTCCGTAATACAATTATCTATCACTGTGCGAAGTTTCAAACAAAAACTTCAAAACCTCTACGAATGGCTTTTGAACGAAATTTGAAGGTTCGAGTCTAGACTAATAAACTAATATAAATTTCGTTCGAATGGCATTCGTAGAGGTTTTGAAGTTTTTGTTTGAAACTTCGCACAGTGGTAGATAATTGTATTATGGAGGGCAATAATGTCTTGGTTTTTCATAATTTAGTTTATTTATTAATTGTAATCAATTGTTAAAGAATCTGAGGTTAGGAATTTCGGCGGGAAATTTGAATGGTTTGACACCCCCTTATTGACCAGACGTTACTGAGTATACATGAGAAGTAAAATTCTTAATATTTAAATTCAGCGTTTAAGAAAATGCAGTAGAAACCGTGTTCACGTTAAAGCGTTAATTACGTTAATAGTGTACACTCAAATTATTTTCCAAGCCGAAGTGGTAGCGCTCAACTTAACTCTCAAATTGAGTATTACACCCAACTGACTGTTAACCATCAGTTCTTTAACCACAATTACTCAAAATTTGAGTGTCTCTTCCGTAAAAGCCTTTTTCTCGCTACCGAATCCCCTTTCTGCAATCGCAAATAAAAATCCAAACATTCCCTCCTCCCACCCAGCAGCTGCGCCCAAACTGTCCAACGGCGGCATCCCGCAGCAGCACCTCGAGCTCGGTCCCCGCGCCGAGGACGACAGCCCGGCCGCGCTGGCCTTCCGCCGGCGGCGAAGCCTCAGCAGCAGCGAGCTCAAGCTCGAGAGCCTGGCGGACTTCGAGATCTCCGAGACGATCCTCGACGAGAGGATCCTCCCTAGGAGGAAGCCCACGGCCGCCGAGGCCCACGACGGCAGTCACAACGGCAACTCCCTCGGCTCGAAGCAGTACTCCAAGTGCACGAACACGGTGCAGCGCAGGACCGAGAGGCGCAAGTACCTGAGACGCTGCCAGAGCCAGGATCACATGCAGCAGCAGGAGCCCGGCCATCAGCAGGACTCGTGTCGCAGTAGCTTGAAGTCCCGGAGCGCCGGGATCATCGAGCACATCAGGAAGTTCGAGAGTCTCAATAGCTTCGACGAGCGCAGGAGTTTGCCGAATTTCGACAACGAGTCGAGACTCAGGAGGTCGGAGTCCTTTCATCAGACGAGGGTCTCGCCTACCAGGAGCAAGGATTACTTTACCGAGAAAAGTAAGAATTGCTAGTTCTGTTTAGTGAATCGATAGGCATATCTTTGGTAAATAAACATGAAGATGCTGTTGCTTAGCTTCTTGATAAGATTTAACCTGATAGTATAGATCCTATAAATTTGAATACAATGAATGTTATTTGGAGAATTTAAAAATGTCACATTTAGATCGTTTTATTATACTTTTACTTTTATAATATAAGTTCCAGAGCGTATGCCGAAATATGCCGTTAGTATTTAGAGTATTATTAATTTTTCCTTTAGTAATCATTGCTGCAATGAAAAATGAAAATGATTAAGAAAGCTCTATTAAATAAATTAAATAATTTGACATTTTACGTAATCATTCGGCCGTTACGTGTTTTGCATGAGCATCTTCGGTTAAATAACAGATTGAGAGTATATTTACAGTAATAATTTCTCTTCTAATGTAATTTGGAAAATAATATAAAGTAAGATTACTTGAAATTTTACGAGTCTATAAGACGTGACACACGGAAAAAAATGCTTTGCTAATTTAACAAAGTCACTTGGTGAAATACGCACTAACTATTTTTTTTATTTCACTTACCAAGTAATTTGTTAATTTAACAAACGGGTAAGTAAACTTAACTAATCACTTTATGAAAACAACAAATTATTGGTGCCCAAGTGGAAATTTCAATTTGTGAGAAACAGTGACAAAAGTGTGAAATAGTGCATAAAACCACGCAAATTACGTGAAAAACTGTGAAATTAGGCTTACATTTGGAACAGGATTTTAAAAAATAATTATAGCATATTTCATAAATTTTGTCACAGTTTCTTGTAGTATTTCACAGTTTTTTACAGTTTCTCACATTGTATCACAATTTCTCACAGTTGTAATTTCCTTTACATAAGAGAAAGTAACGAAAAGAAAAGTGAGAAAATGTGAAAAATTGTGCAAGTTTTATTAGATAAAATGCGTGCTTTTTGTAAGTGTGAGAAACTATGAAAAACTATGAAAAAACTGTGAAAAACTGTGCATATTAGTTTGTAACAGTTGTTCCATAAGTATGTGTATTTTCACATTTTTCACACTTTCTCACATTTTTTTCATAGTTTTGCATTATTTTACAGTTTTTCACAGTTGTCATTTCCACTAGGGTAATTGTAATAACAAAAATAGTTAGTATGTATTTTACCAATTGACTTTGTCAAATTAACAAAGCACTTTTTCCGCGAAAGATCCACAGCTGCAAGTTTATAGTCATCTATAAAATGCTCAATCCAACCAAAAAATCCACAAATTACATAAAACCTCCACTACCCATTCCCACTCACTCAACCATCCGCGATTCTTTTCTCAGTGTCCTGCTCCTCCTCTCGTGGCGGCAGCGACAGCGGCCTCATGTACAACCTCCTGGACGGCGACTCCCAGCCGCAGCCGAGCAGCGCCCAGAGCGCCCAAAGGTCCATGACCAAGAGCCTGGACAGGATCGACGAGGGCCTCGACTCGATGGTCGACATCGTCGTCACCAAGCAGCGCAGCAGACAGCTCTGTCGCCGACTGTCCAACGACGATCGTCCCGCCTCCCTGCAGAAGACCAGCCACAACAGCAACAACAACAGCAACAACAGCCATCAACCTAGACAGCAGATTCGCTACAGCAGCCGGGACCGACAGCGCAACGACTACGAGGACTTTCAGCGCAAGTACCGGGGCTATCGGGAGGACGCGAGCAGCTGCGGCAGCAGCAAGCAGATCGAGATCACGGACGACAGGAAGTACACGTCCTTCCTGGACACCAAGAAGGACCGCAGCGATTACACCAACCGACAACAACAGCAGCAGCAGCAGCAGCAGCAGCAGCCGCATGGCAGTGATTCGTCGAGGATCTTCGCTGGCAGGCCGCACGACGTGCTGGGATTTGGGAAGAATCGGTTCAATGCCGGAAAATACTCGGGTAACAGTCACCCGCAACCGCAGCAGCAGCAGCAGCAACAGCAGCAGCAGTTTTCTACGAAGAACGTGCACAGACACGTGAATGGCTCGTCGCAGGCGCATCACCTGAGGGGTAAAGTCACGGACATGGTCTCTGGATTATACTAATCGAGGCGATTTTGTCGTTAAGAATGTCGTTTTTGATGAATACAATCACGTGCTTTATCATGCGATTTGTCATATGATTAATCACGTGGTTTGTCACGTAATCAGTCACATCTGTGTACGGATGCGCGTGCATCTCTGCAGAATATAGTTTCATTATTACATACCGCTATTATGCAATATTGTATTTGTTACATGTAGCCTGGTAAATAAATAAATGACTTGTCACATGATTCACCACATGATTAGTCATATATAATTTATCAAACGATTCATTACAGGATTGGTTATATGATTAATAGTGTGATTCAAATCACCATACGGTTTATCGTGTGATTAGTCGCTTTGTTCAAGTTTTAATACGAAATATCATAGAATGAATCATGTGTAAACGAGAAAATTGTTAAACGAATAATCATGTGATGAGTCATACGATTTATCTTGATATTTCTATAGAAGTTTAGCCCTGCATTGAACGTTACTTGGATATACTATCCAGTTGATAACGCATAAAATGGGCTTATATATTATTATTACTTTTTCCAATTATGAAATTCTTTAATTCGTCTGAAATCTCATATGACAAGTCATATGATTGATCACATGTTTTATTACCTAATTAATCACCTAACAATTTTCTCAATTATGTGCATACTCACATGATAAATATGCCTTCAAGCACATGATTAATATTGAAACATGTTTTATCATATGATTAATCATGTGATTTATTATATACAGACCTGCTTTCTTATTTTTATCGAATTTTATCGTGTACATGTTTACATCGTTTTTATCCAGAGTTATTAAAATACTGGAATACAGGGTACGATATTATATTGATCAGTAAATTATGCAATAACATAGGGACTGGAGTGCAATATTTCATGAGTATTAATAAATTAATCGTATAAGCATTCGGGTGCATCATTATAAATTACTTGGTTATATCATGAAATTGTCAATATAATGTTTAATCTCAAGATTCAACGTTCAGGTGAAGGATAATTCAATGTAATTGCGTTTTTTACCTTGTGCGCTAGCCTATGTTATAAAATTACAACGGATTAATATAACCGAAGTACATATTGTGTTCTTATAAATGATATAATTATTTAGTAATCATTAGAAGATTGAAGAAATGTTAAGATAAATATGCGTTTTTTTTACATAAGAATTAAATATTATTATCGTGTTAATATATCAAAATTCGTTTTCTCGTGTATGTACAACGTTTATATTTTATTGTTTTATAAACTGTTAATTTCATAATTATGCAAAATAATATATATGAACTTATTATGTATTAAATAAATATCATCTGTGAAAAATTATTCACGAAATCAAATAAATAAATATTAATAATAAAACGAAATGTGTCTTACATTCATTCTAATGTCATTTTTTAAGTTTAGTACCTATGGTGATAGTTATTTGGATATGGGTAGAATAAAGACAAAGTAAATTTTATTGATTTTTTACACTATGTTTGTTTATATTTATTGTATTTTTCCTTGGTACTTTATAAACAACTTGTGGTTCGAGGTAATGCATACATAGAAATATGTATAAATTTGTTAATCCTAATAAACTTATAAATAGACTCATTAAGACTCTTAGCAGTATCAAAAGGTATTTTCTACTAAAATAAAGTATCATTTCGATACCTACTTTCTTTTTTTAAAATATAAGAAGTCATGTAGCACAGAAAACACGAGTGAATCAATAAATAACAATAGTACATAATTAAGGTAATAGTGTTGAAGTAAACACAACAAAAATCTGCATATTCATTTTTTTTCACTGGTGTAAAATAAAATACTGATTGCTAAAAATATCAGTCATTTTTTTAAGTAAAATGTTTTATTATCAACTGATTGTAAACTACTTAAGTAAATAATTATTTGAACTAACGGTTAATGTTTTATGACTTTTAACTACTTATCAACTAAGTACTGACTGCTTGCTAGCATATTAAATAAAAGATGTCAGTGAACTATGTGAATAACAAAGAGTTACATAAATAAAAATTGATGAAAAAAAGTTAGTGATCAATGATCTTTCTTTTTTAAATTCATGCCGAAAAGTGTACAATTAATCAAACTATAAAAATAATCCTTTTTTACTGAAATTTTTATTACACAAGTCAGAGAATTCTTATTGTTAATTAAAAAGAGAATAGTAGTGTTCTGCACTGTAGACTAATATTTTGTTCCTTTTCCGTTAGAAAATTATAATTTACAATCACAATTACAGGCGCAGCCTCGTGAAAATAGTCTCATCGGTACATTTTTCACTGCTATTCGCCTTTTATTCTTCGAATAAGCAATAAGAATTCTATTAATTGATATATCGACGCCCCTTACAAAGTGTAGTGAGATTCAGATATTATTTTTCTTTTTAACGCCAAATAGTTCGTTTCAAGTTTGCGGCGAAGACTTAGAAGATTCCGATTTTCACTTACTCTTCTACACAGTTCGTTACAATCTTACGATGAAAGCTATATTATACCACGTTTCAAGTCATTAAAAAAATACATGTTTTTTGATACACTGACGAGTTTTTGATAAATGAAAGATCCACCTATAGACGCTAAGCACGAAGTTCCAAAATTACGTCGCGGAGTGGGTGCAGGGATCGATCGAAAATTCCCACAAGCTCGTAGTTCAGTAGCTTCAGCTCGACGAGGAAGGTGCAACAGGAATGGGCGACTAAGTCGAAACGTAAGCGGTGAATAAACGTAGGCTCGATGATGGAGGAGAAGAAGAGGAAGGCGAGGACAGAAGAACGCAAAATGAATCAAAGGAAG
This sequence comes from Gastracanthus pulcherrimus, assembly GCA_949152435.1. Taxonomy (NCBI): domain Eukaryota; kingdom Metazoa; phylum Arthropoda; class Insecta; order Hymenoptera; family Pteromalidae; genus Gastracanthus; species Gastracanthus pulcherrimus. The sequence goes on from OX424572.1 coordinate 17,310,432, forward strand.
AGGAATCGACCCAGAAACTTATTATTACTTTTGGGGAAAAGTGCGTGGGCTCCAATCCCGACGGCCCCAGTAACGGAGCTCGTATCGTGATTTCTCAGAAGCTGTTCTATGTAGTTTGTTAATTGAAAAACTAAAAGTTGTCCCCAATTGGTATGAAAATAAGAAATATTTTGAGACCTTAAAAAGTATCTAACATTATTTTCTTTTCGAGACAGTTTTGGAACGGAAAAGCTAACCTCAATTTTCGCGTTCCGAAGTTTTCTCGAAAAGAAAATAATGTTAGATACCAATTGGGGTCAACTTTTAGTTTTTCAATTAACAAACTACAATTTGAATAAATAGCAAAAACCTGATTAGACAAGGACAGAAGATACGGACTAGTCTTAAGGTGGTTGCGGAATTGTAGGTTAGAAAGTGAGTGCAATCGTCCATCGTGCTATACGAGATGTACACTCCAAACCCAAAAAGACCATAGTCGATGCGGAGAAGTACAAATTATCTAATTCGAACTTTGTAAAGTACAAATGAAGTAATTTGTGGTTTTTTGTGCGTCAATTTTTGTCCCTTTTGGTTTCGGAGTGTACCGTATTTATGTATAACAAGCCTTCATTTGTCATCTTAGTGTGCTTAAGAAAGATTAAACGAGCTCGGACAACAGCAACATTGAAACGTCGTGCGATCCCAGAAATATTAATTGCGGAGAAAAACAGGATTTTGATAAATGTCTTTCCCTTCCTAAGTGTGCTAATTATTGTAGGGGACCACATCAAGAATTAGACAGACAACTCTCATGGTTTGATTTCCATCGAGAAGTGAATGCCACAATTCACAAAATTAGACACCCCATTAAGTAAAGAAAAACTTATTATATGACCTTACTATACAAGAACCCAGCTTTTTGCATACAGATAGATAATACAGGCAGGCGACTATTCTCTAAAAAATTGGCATTATTTAATAACATATTTGAATAAATAGTAGCAATAACCCGAGCTTCTTATAAACAAGCAGATAATGTAAGCAAAGTAGAAGGCGCATATCGTTCAGTAAATATCATCAGAACTGTTAAAAATTGACCAAGTTAAATTAGAAGAACTATTAATAACAAATCTGAATTTTGTCGCTATCATTGTACATATATATGTGCAAACCCCCCAGCTATTCGCAATACGATGGATAATATAGGTGAACAGTGTTGGAGCTACATTCCAACACAACTGACTTTAGCTCTTCCTAAATTCAGGTTAGAGCTAAGGTCAGAGCTAACCTATATTACATACAAAACGAGAAACCGCTCACAGGTGATTTTCACGGAGCTTGGCTAAAATGCCACCTAGCAGTAGCGAAACGAAAATCAATTCATTCGCCAAGGAATTACTGAAAGCAGCGCATACCAAAAGAAGAAAATATATTTTATACATACATATCTCTCATTTACAAAAAAAAAATCTAGGAACCATAGCATTATATGCAGGCTATTTTACTTATTCGGGCTCCGGAAGCTGATAGAGAATTGAAAATGATTTTCACTTTTATAAATCGTTGAGAAAATCTAGAAATTTACTAGTTAAGATTAATATAACTTATTAAGAATTGATGAGAGATGGAGGAGCCACCCTATGAACTACAAAGTCAGCCCTTCAGGAGAGAGAAAATGTTAGGAGAGAAAAGTGCAAAACGGGACGCATAATAACAAGAGACACCAAAGGTAATTGAATTTAAGATTCATCGAACGAAGTGTCGAAGCTTTGAAGTTAAATTGAACACCTCTGCGAAACGTCCGTCATGATTCGACTGACAAATAAGCGTATAATACGACGATGACTGTGTCTACATAAACACATTTGGATGCGCACTTATAGTATTATGTAGGGGAATATTAAGAATCCCCACGAATATCTAATAATATGTGGTAACATTTTTGTACTCTATACTAGATGTTACTAAAACTTACTAGAAATCACCGTAGGTGCATTAATGTAGACACAGCCAACATTTGGCAATGCTGCAAACATAGCAGTACATGTTTTTCGTATTTATCAAGGTTATCGAGATATGTTGGAGTCGATTTCTAGTGATTTATGGTGGCCGATGACGATGTCTAGTTAGTGCGCTCCATAGTTTTTGGTGTCTAGCTGTAAGTACTATTCGGAGACGGTATCTACATGGTTATGACGGCTAAATACGAGCTTTCGATCATTCGTTACGTACTTTTCCGGGTGTAGTACACACTGATAGAAGATGGTGTCTAGGTGGTCAGGATGGCCGATGACGCGGTCTAGGTCGTACGCTCCAGAGTTTTTCATGTATATGACTCAACGGGCTACGGGTCGGCCATTGGGTTATTAGGTTATTTCTTTTAACGATTTACCCATTGGGTTAGTAATTGAAAATGGACTATATTTCTTATTTACCCGACAGATATTATCATAAAATTGGTCGTTTTCGCTCATTTGACCGTCATATTTGTAATTTCATCAAATGACGGTCATTTAGCAAGAGCTTAATTTGAAGGCTTTCGACGAAAAGTTATAAGGAATTAAAGAAGCAAATTAACGACTCCAGACAATGAAATGGAACTAAAAAGGTAATAATGTAAAAAGAGTTTTAATAATACGAAATTCAATTCGAAACAAGAGAATATTCACGAAGATGAATAATTCACACCTATGTTATTGCATTTAATATTCAGGAGTCACAGTTAGGATTGATGTGAGAGCAATAACAGTGTGTAGAATCCACGCAAGTACCTATTCTGACCAGTGCACCGTTTATCTTCGTCCAGGTCACGTCCAAACTAATCTATCTGAAAATAATGACAACGATGTATACTATTGAACTAATGAAATTGAAGGAAATACCTCATAAGAAAATAAGGTGCTAGATATTCATCCGAATCAAATTCATCCGAAAAAATTAAATGATTGTGGAACAGTGCGTTTATTTTTTTTATCTCAACGTGGTAATGTAATAAAAGTACTAAGCACAAAAGGGATGGCAAATGCTTTTAAGAATACATTGTAAAGAAGCCAGCTTTGAATAACCAAATCAATGCCTGATCTTAAACATCATTGTTGGCGGTTAAACAACTCGACCACTTCACTGTCAAGGACAGGAAGAGGAATTAAGAAATTAATTTGCCCACTGTTTACATTAGAAAAATCGACGATAAAGAAACCGACACAATAGAAAAATCAACGACAAAGAAACCGATACAATAGAAAAATCGACGATAAAGAAACCGATGCAATAGAAAAATCGACGATAAAGAAACCGATACAATAGCAGGAAAATAGCTACTTTATAAGAAAAATTGTATAATACTCTATTAAGTTGAGCATTTATGGTTCACGGAAAAAATGCTTTGTTAATTTAACAGTCACTTGGTAAAATACGCATTAACTATTTTTTATATTACACTTATCAAGTAATTTGTTGTTTCTATAAAGTGTTAAATTAACAAAGCATTTTTTTCCATGTTAATGACTACAATTGATCGAATGGGTTGGTTCAATATCGATTATTTCCCGCAACATTATAAAAAAACAGTGTGAGAAGTGAAGAAGTATGCGGATTATATCTTATAGCCACCAGCAACTACTAAACCCAATTAAAAATGAAAATTTCTTTCTAAAAAGTACAATACAATTATTTATAAAGAATAAGACAACGCGTCTAATAATGCAAATCTAAACAACAATTTAGCGGAGAATAATGATATGTGGCAAAGAAATATAAAGATGGGGCTAACAGAAGATTAAAGCATGTGTATAAAAGAAGTTATTATAGCGCATTGCCATACCAATGTCCTGCCAACCCCCGACCGATCTCAATGATTCAAGTTACTAACCCATAAAAGAGTGAGGCAATCGTTCGGCCAATGATCTCTATATTATTGAGTTTTAGAAAAGATACTTATTGTATTTAGATATTCAGATGCAACGTAGATACTTATTTAGGTTCTGTCGATGACTCGTTATTATGGTACTACATATTTGCATTGATTTAAGATTACATTTTTTGATATAATATATAAATATCTACCTATGAAGGATATAATTAACTTTTACGTTGTAAATCTTCAAAAGCTCATCTTTAAATAGATACATCACAAAATATGTATTTTTTGTCTACCATATTAATTAACTCATTAAAGTAATGAATTTAAAAATAAGCTACCCGAAACCTGCTAGTCTCCGCCGCATAAACACAAAACTCTTCTAATTTCAACAAAAAAAACCCATCTACTCTTCGCAAAGAGCGTCGACACGCAACACATCGACGAATCCCAGATTCCACCCCCGTCTACTGATACTATTCTCCGTTTTCTCCTAAAAAAAAGCCAGTGAAAGAAGATAGTCGCGCGCGTCCGACGCGGGACGTATTGCTTTTGTTTCCTTTTAACTTACTGGACAGTGAGAGAGCATTTTACAGACTTTATAAGCGCGAGATTGCGGCTCGTCGCGCGAGATTATCAGCTACCGGTGGCGTGCAGCAGCGTCGTCTTCACCTCGCTCAGCTCCTGGCTCGACGCGTGCACGCTCCTGTGTATCAGCTCGGGATTACTGATCAGCGGCTCGCTGCGGTCCCGGTGGATCTCCAGCAGCTGGTGCGACGATTTTTCTGAGGGAGAGAGAGAATAGTTTTTTAGATGTTTGCGTTTGTTATTTCTTATTTTGTTGGTGCATTTTTCGGTTGCATAGCTTTTTATTTATTTATATAACGATCATTTATTTTAAACCAATAATGAATGATATTTTAATTACTTTTAAAAATTTTTGACACAATTACAAGAATTTTTATATAATCTTTTACGTAGAAAAGTAAATTTGAGTATTTGATTTTGAATCATTATTCTAAAAGTTTTGCATTATTTCTTTTTTATTTTAAAATATAAGAATCAGTACTTTTAAAATAAAGAAGAAATAAATAATGCAAATCTTTATAATCAGGACTTAAGGTGATGCTAAAGCCACCTGTAACCGACAAATACGAGGAACCATTTTTATCATTTAATTTTGAATTTTTAGAAAATATCTTTATGAAACGTTATTGTTCTAATCAAAAACAATAACTTTCCAGAGAGATTTTTTCTCAAAATTGAAAATTGAATGAAATAAGTGGTTCCCTGTATTTGACGGTGACAGGGGGTTTAGCATCACCTTAAAACCAAACGATTCAGCAGAATAGAGACATTGATCTACAATAGGATTAATGACTGTATTTGTACTTAGATATTCAAGTTGCACTAAAAAATAGTTAAGTGTCAGTTATATTTTAAACTTTGTTTTTCTAAAAAATACAATTTTAATTGTGTATGTAATAAAAGTTTTTTCAAACACGTCACTGGAAATTTATAACTGAAAATTCAATTAATTACTAAAATGCAGTCACATTTTTTTAAATGCTGTTTCGCATATGTGTGTGTGTGTGGATGTATTAAAAACTAAAATTCAAGTCTGTGTACAGACATTTTTAAATAAATTTATTTTAATTTCAGTGGCATAAAATAGATGAAATTAAGAAACTAAAGTTTTAGCTGCAAAAACTCTAGCTTTTTTCAAATATGCTGTTCAAAAATTATTTACATTGTAATTTTGATGATATAAACTATCTGATCTTATTATATCTGGTAACTAAAATATTCAAGAATTTTCATAATTTTTTGTACATTGGAAAGTAAATTCAATAAGATTATAATGAAAATTACCTCTTGTGTTATGTAATAAATACGAAAGTTCTTCTCGAGTGGAGACATATTGAAAGTCTTCTCCACAAGCTCCTTTCAGAACAGCAACAACGTCAGACCTGGGATTGTAAAAGTATAATCCCTGCTTCCGACTGTTGAATTCGCTTATTAAAGCGGCAATTCCCTGAAAATTGAACATAAATTTTAATACATTTTAATAAATCGTTCTTATTTTACAAAATATCTTATGAAGGGTGTATTATCATGTGACCACATAAAAGAAGTTTTTAAAAAAATGATGTGCTTGTAAGAGAACTATACTACATAGAATAAAAAATCTTACTAGAATTTATTTAAATACATTTTATAAATACATACCAAAATAATTTTTCTATTTTTTGCTCATATAGACTTATGTATGTGATAATGAAAATAGGAGAGTTATGCGTATTAATATTAAAATGACAGAAAAACCAGTTTTCTTTCATCAATATTTTGCATAAAAACAAACCATTGCGATAACTAAACTCATTAATAGCAGGACATACAGTGATGCAGCTAATTATGATTAGAGTACACAAAAAATATGTTAAATCGTAAGCAATTTTTTAAACATCGTTTATGCCTTTCATATTTCTATCATCACCTACCTAAGCTACTTACTTAAAACATCAAAAACAAAAAAGCAAAAATTGTGTTACATAGTTTCTTAAAATGTGTAAGAATAAATACCAACAAAATTTCTAAATTGCGTGTTTATTGTTCTTTTACGAAAATTTCTTGTATAAATGCATTATTTCACGCATTTTCCTTATTATGTATTCATTTTATTTTGATATTATCATAGCAAACACTAACTTTAGCGGCAGTGAAGTCGGCGCCCAGGACGTATCTGCAATCCACGACAACCGGTATTTGACTCGATCCCTCGGTGATACCGGCATTGCCGACGGACTGCTTGATAAAGTCCACCGCAGGGAAGTACAGGCTATTGCCAGGTGTCACCGACAGATACTCAGCTCCTGAATCGGTCTAAATCAAAAGAGACATTATAATTTTCTTTCTATTCAAATAATTTGTTTCGCATATGAAGAGTTTCATCCGAACCCAAAAATCAGTCATAATATTAGTGACTTTCACACTTAATTCAAATACTTCTCTTTTGGTGAAAAACACTCAAAGTTGAGTATATGTAATTGTGGTTACACATTTCAAACAGTGTCTAAAAGAATTTGTCTAGGATGCTCTCTACAGATGTTTGAGAATATTTGAGACAGTCTCTCTATTTTTTGGAGTTAAATTTTCGCTCTAAATGCAGAGTGAACGAGGATTCCACTCCAAACGAGTGAATTTTCACTCTAAAAGAGTGAATTTGGTCGCTCCAGTCTAATAACTGAATTTTACCACTTTAAATTAGAGAGTGATTAAGCATTCACTCTAAGTTTCACACTAGGTTGGAGTGAAATTTATATTATAATTATTATAAGTGAATAGTTATTTTTTCTTTACGCGTACTCTTTCACTCTAAATAGAGTGAAAACGTCACTGTTACAAAAGAGTGAATTATTCACTCTTTCTAAAAGTGAAGATTCACTCCAAAATAAGTGACTATATTTTCACAATCGCTTGACGTGAAAATTCACTCTAAAAGAGTGAAAATCCACTCCAAAAAATTTAGAGAGCGTGATAAGTATTTTCTACAACTTTCAAAATTTAACTATAAAATTTCAAAATTAAAACTATAATCTATGTTTCTTATCAAAAAATTAAAACAACAAACTACTTATTCAGACTTCTTTTCAGGAATTTAAATTAAATACAAAAATTTGATTTCTCGACTTACGTAGTACTTCTCCACGTGGACCTGCGGCCTCGCCGACGGGTAAAGCAGGAACACCAGGTTGATGCCGACGCCCGCGACGATTCCGTACTCCACGCCTATGACGAGACAGAGTATGAAGGTGGCGAAGGTCGGGATCAGATCCTTCTTGCTCGACCTCCACATGAGCTTCACCACCTCGTACTCGATCATGTAGATCACGGCGCATATGATGACGGCAGCCAGTGAAGCTGAAAAATTTGAAGAGATTTTAGATAATATATTCGATAGAACTGCTGTTTATCGAGGGGATGTTTAACCGTGAAACCCCGGAAAGTCGTCATTTTTTTTTACTTTATGTTGAGAGTTTTATTTTGATAGGAGCTCATGAACGTTTGTTATTTCTTAGATTGTTGAAAATATAAAGATTTTTTTAAATTTTTTTCTACTAAAATTATAATATTGGCATAAAAACAAGTTTAGAAACTTTTAATGCTATCGAAATGAGTAAATGAGTTTTTCAAACTTTCGGTTATATGCGTATAATTTTCTCGATAGACTCTGTTTCCTGGTATAAATTTAAGAATACAATATACCCTTTTGTATAGAAATGTAGAGTAGAATTGGATTTTCAATTATTCGCGATTGTTCGTGATTGTTTACGCGTATAGGCTCGTTAACATAACACGTTAAACCCATGAATTGGCACTTTACAATACTTCAATTTTACGCACATACGGGGAAAAAATATCGTACGCAACTCGGGCGTAACGTTTTTGCACTTGTTTCACTTGTGCAAATAAGTCCATTTTACGCCTTCGTTGCACAAAGTACTATTTTATTTTGTTAAATATAATTCTTGATACACTTTTAAGAATTTTATAAATTACCGTGAATTACGGAAGTTTTTAGTATGAATTATAACAATGTTTGCCGTAAATCAGAATATCCCACGTTTACCGCATCATCTTGGTAATTTTTATCAGAAAATTGTATTTATGTACATATAATTAAATATCAACAGAATCGTCGAAGTTTAAAGTTTAAATTTAAAAATTCGGTAAATTGTATTATTCGTTGTAAATTCTAAAATGTACGAAATCGTTAATAAAAAAATTCGGATTGATTAATCTAATAATTTTCTTAGAATCACCTATGCCAATATTTTGTAAGACACGCGATACGTAGCTTAACACATAGCTGTTCAGAACCAAAGTAGAACAAGTCAATAATTATCATGAAAATTTTACAAATGCTCATGATCATTTCATTTTTAAAGCATACTAATTATACAAGATTTTTACTAGACTGGTTTCATATTAAACTATTAATAACTTAAGTCAATCAAATTATCCTGTGAATATGTGAATTTAAAAATTCTCAGAAGCATTTGCAAAATTTTTAAAACGATGTGCTTCTATTATAATTCTGAAAAATCCACGTAATAAAATAAATTACAATATTTTTACAATATTCTCACACTATTAAAATACGTCTTAAACAAAGAAAACTTTAACCCTCCTGCGCAGAGAGCCGAGTATACTCGTCCAAACCGCACGTCATTTTTGTATACATTTTGTATCACAAATTTAAATCTTTACTTTGTTGGGACATCTACAACCTCTCAAATTGAAGCTAAATAGTATAGCTATTATTTAGAAAATGTTACGAATTTGCAGAAAATATTGTTGCAGACTTACATTCGATCTAGTCCATATACACGAAAATAAACTTCTGCGCAGGAGGGTTAATAACGTTTAACACTTCATTTACAAAAAAAAAATGACATTTTTTACAGCCTTATACATCTTAATAACCCTTAAGGATACATCTAACCATTTTCTAAATTAAAACTGCGACAAATAATTACGCGGTAAAAGTTGATTAATATTAATTTCTCTTGGTCTACGTAAAACTGTGCACAGTTTCACTTTCTGTAACAATCGCGCGCAAGAACCACGCTTCACCGCGTACCGTTTCAAAGCCTCGTCCAACAATTTACACGCCGTCCCTCCACCCATCCCCAAACCTAAAACAAAAAATCCCATCTCCCCCACTGACCCACTCGTGCGATCCCCACCCACCTTTGGGTATAAAGTAAAAATACGGCGTGAGCAGCGTCAGCGCGAGGAGTATCAGCATCCCGGTGTACAATCCTCCCATGGGCGTCTTGACCCCACTGGCGTGATTGACCGCCGACCTGCTGAAGCTCCCCGTAACGGGCATGCTGCTCGCGCAGGAGCCCAGGACGTTGCAGATCCCCAGGGTGATCAGCTCCTGGGTGGCGTCCACCTGGTTCCCACTGGCGAAGGCCTTGGCGATGGCCACGTTGCCGAGGACACCGATGATCGGCACGAGGAGGATCGAGGGCCCGAGCTCGGCGCACATCTCCATCAGGTCGAGCGTGCGGTTGTTCACCGTCGTGGAGAAGGGAGGGAGGGAGAAACTGGGGAGTCCCGGGCGGACCGGACCGGTGAGGACGAAGGGCGAGGGGGAGGCGGGGGTGTCGAGGTGGTAGGCGATGGACGAGCAGACGACGACGACGATGGCGTTGCGAGCGGTGGAGACCAGCCAGAGGGACTTGCCCAGGTAGCGCTGGCGACGGGTTGGCTTCGACGAGGACGAGTGGAACTTGACGTCCTTGAGTTTCTGGAAATTAAGCAGGGGGGTAGTGTGTGGTTAGTGGTGGGAATGTGAGAAGTTGATGTGGGAGGGAGGTTGGATTTGAGAATGTGGGGAGGTACACTCTAAACCTAAAAGATTAAAAATTGACGCAAAAAAGATTAAACTGAGAAGTTTACTCATTTGCAAAGAATATACTTTATAAAAGTAGAAAATGTTATTGTAACTTTTAAAAGAGTAAAGCGAATTTCATCTTTACGGAATGAGTAAATACCAAGATTTCTACTTTTCTACATATATATCTACGCATATAACCTCCTTAGTCAATTTAATAACATCTTCGCTTGAGATACGACTTAAATTCATGTTTATTATGGATCACAGTGTACACAAATAAAATTAAATCCACTATAAATGCTTTGATCCATAATAAAGATGAATTTAAGTAGTATCTTAAGCAAAGAAATCATTAAATTGACTAAGGAGGTTATATGCGTAGATTATCTAAAAAAGTAGAAATCTTGGTATTTACTCATTCCGTAAAGATGAAAATCAATTTACAATAACATTTTCTAGTTTTATAAAGTAGAGAATCAGTAGTTTATTCTTTGCAAATGAGTAAACTTCTCAGTTCAATCTTTTTCCGTCAATTTTTAATCTTTTAGGTGTAGAGTGTAGGTGGGAATGGCATTGCTGATGGGTTTGACTGGAACAGTTTTACTGGGATGGTAGATATTTTGGTATAGAGCAGTGAGTAATAGCTATTTTGGCAATGATATTTGATGTAATCAACGAACGTGATGCTGATATAGTAAGTTAGCTAACTATTTTATCGTTTACGGCAAAATGCTTACCTATACTGGCTAATTATTTATATGGGTGTACCATCGTGACGACACGCGTATCGCATTTTGCTGTATTTACTACAATTATTTATATTTCCTAATTATTTTAGCATACACTAATATTAGAGTATAAAATGACAAAAAATCGTGCAACATTCCAATTGTAGAAAATGATTGTTTCATCAATCTCTCTCTTTGTCAATAAACAGAGACGTGAATGAATGAAAGTATTACAAATTGAATGTGATAACCAATTCGTTATTCGCTCACGTCTCCATTTTTTAACCTTTGAGAGAAACAAAGAGTCGAGAAACGAGCATTTCTGATAATTTTTGTTTTCTTTAGATTTTCTTTTATTTAAAAAATTGTTTAAATTGATTTTCTCATCATTACTTTTTTCATATTTTTTTTAATAAAAATGTAATGAAAATTAAATATTTATTGGGGGATTTTGGTTTAAGCATAATATGAATCCGCTACAGTGTACACAAAGCCATAAACTCTGATAGTGAGGATTGCTCATACAAAATTTCGAGTTATTATTCATTGTTGTTTTTTCAATGAAATAGTATTAGAAATTTGGGAAGATCAGGCCGTATTTTGTCCATAAAAGAATTCTTGAAAATCCCCTATTCATCATGTTATGAATTTTTTTTTTGATAAATATTATATTCTGAAACATTTAAAATATTCACACGAAAAATGAAATGCAGGTTTAACTTTAAAAATAATCTGACTGAAGATTTATAATCGCCGAAAACCTTTGTGCACGCGAAAATAAGGGAAAAAAGAGTTCAACGCAAATATGATATACAACCAAAGAGTCAGAGTCAAAGTCAAAATTGATTAAAAATTTTATTTTTCCCCAAAAAATTAAAAAGAAAAACATGAGAATTTCGTAATGTAGATTCCCATAAAAATTCCTCACGACTTTCGAATAAACAAAGAAAACACTCCCATAGAACCTTCGCAATACCACAATCAACCTCTATCTAAAATTCCAATCAATTCCATTCGTATTTGCGAAACAAAAATGGTTTTAAAATCATATCTCCCCCTATGGAAATTATAAAATGTAATAAAACGTTAAGAAACGTAAAAAAGTGTAAGAAAGCGAAAAAGACGTATGACAGTGTAATAAAACATAACAAAACGTAAAAAAGTGTTGGAGTTAGGACATTTTATATTATATTTTAATATATTATCTTACGTTTTTTTACGTTTTCTTACGTATTCTTACGTTTTATTACTTTAAATTTACATTTTTTTTAGATTACATTTTCACACTAAAAATTCCGCTCACTAAAGAGACTTCCATAATGTCAAATATTCAAAAAAATATATTTACTAAGTGTCAACGCTTCTTAAGTAACTTAAAGTTTCTATTTTCTACACGCGAATTGGTTTGTACATGCCTCGCCACCTATCGGTGAAAAATTCAAGCTATATTTCTGATCACGAAATTACGAAACGTAATAAAACGTTCGGAAACATAATAAACCATAAAGATACGTATAAAAACTTAAGAAAATGTAAAAATGTCAAAATCCAACAGTTTCTTACGTTTGCTTACATTTTCTTACGTTTTCTTACGTTTCATTACTTTTTTTGATTCTCACTAGGGTCTAAGGAAACCTTTCATAAAAAAGTGCGACGCTCACCCTGAACAGCAGCAGTACGACGATGCAGGTGAAGCTCATGCCCGCGTCCCAGGGACTGGTCTCGTCGATGTGCCGGATCACCTGTCTGACCGTGTCCATGAAGCCCTGGGGCTTGATGTGCAGGCCCAGCAGGCCCTTCAGCTGCGACGCCACGATTATCACCGAGGTCGCCGAGGTGAAGCCCACCGTCACCGGTATCGAGATGAAGTCCACCAGCACGCCTATTTGGAGATAATTACGAAAACGACAACGGGTCAAATTCGTGCTTCGTGTTCGGATTCGAATTCGGAGAGTTTTCATTTAGTTTTTCTTTTTCCTTTTTAATGTAAGGTAGATGAAGCGGTTATAATGTGCACTGCATTGGTTATATTAAAAATACTGTTTCGATGAGTCACTGTGTGGTTTTATGACTTTTTAAATTAAAATGTCAATGCAGAGCTCTGTAGTGTGGAATGTTCTCTCCTCGAATTTTTTTGCAGTTCGTTTCGTTAATTTCAAGTTCTATTAGCTTATTAGCTTAAAAAATATTTGGTTAAAATTCTGTTCGATTCCAAAATTGATATTATTATTTTTTTGAATAAAAAACACGTTTTTTATTTTCAAATAAAAGTTTGTTGCTTTTAAAAATTAATATAATATTTTCTCGATAAAAAACGTATATTTTATCGTTATGAATTCCTACGCGTAAAATGTTATAAAAAAGCTTTATAATAAAATTTAAAATATTTTGTTGACTAAAGTACAATCGGTCAATTTTGCCGTCTGAATTAATTGTTAACATTAAAGCGCAACTTTTATACTAAATTTTCGAAAATATGGTGAATCCGAATTAGAAGCCACTTTACAATCCACGACAAAGAAGTTTCGTGCAAACATGTGTCTGTTTTTTTTAAACCTAAAGCTAAAAAAATAAATTATTAAAATAAATAAATACATTTTTTATTAATTAATTTATTTAAATTAAAACAAAAGCGAGTCTTAAAATTACAATAAAACGCGTAATAATTTTAATATGCTTATGACAGCTTACCACATTCTTAAATCGCTAAATTTTCGCTGTCGAACGAGACGAGCGCTTAGCAAAGCCCAAAAAGATTATGGTAAACACAAGAAAATCGACACTCGCGGTCTCGCGTGGAAATGACCGATCGCACTGCAATAACGCGCTGGGCCTCGCTGAACTTTTATGTTACGATAGTAAGCTGGTCAGAGGCACGCAATTTGAAAGGGCGGTTCAATTGAAATGATTTTAGGTGGTTTTCTGGTGATTTTAGTAAAATTTAGCTATTGCAGCATTTCAATTGAAGAATTTTTATCTCATAATACTTGTTTGATATATAAAAAAATTTGCACAATTTTGATTGAGTCATATTTATCCAGAGAATTTGACAACAACATGTACAAACATTACAAATAATGTGCGCACGCATGTTGTATATTTTATATTTATATTTGTTTTTAAAAGTTGAATTACATCAAAATCTTTAATGGACGGGTCCGAAAAGAAATTCTACATGATTTTAGGAACAAAAAGTAACAAGAGTTGGCATTTCTTTACATTATTAAACTTATTTTATTACTTTCAGAAAAATGCTGCGTCTACTATTTTATATTCATCGAAAAATGCTTATTTTCTTTTTCTGTTCATACATTCATCTTTATGTTACACAAATACGCTATATACACGAACTAAAACTATTACATACACGCACACACACACACACCTTTTTGTATAGTAAACAAAGAAGTGCCTCAAGTGCTACAAAGAGCAACCCAAATCAAACCCTGTCATGCCAGAATCAACCGATCAAAGCAAAAAAAAGAAGCAACAACTAACCTAGTCGAAGTGCGGCCATGAGTAGCTGCATGCAGCCGGAGAGGAAGGCCAGTAGTATGGCGAAGTCGACGCTGCGGCCCTGTACGTACTGGTGGGTCATGAGCGACATCAGGGCGGTCGGCCCGATCGTTATGTCCTTGCACGAGCCGAATATCACGTAGATCAGGGCGCCGATGAACGCCGAGTACAGTCCGTACTAAATGGTTTTGTTATTTTATTTCCATGAAACAAAGGAAAAAGTTTGTGGTTTGAATTGTTGGAGGTATAGGTTCAGATGTTTTGGTCGGCTGTTTCGTAATATGGTTTTATGTAATAGCGAGCTGTTGCTCGAGTGGAAAATAGATGCGTAATGTCTTGAGGGGTCCTGGAGTGTGTTAAACTCTAAAGGTGGACGTAATGACTGTTAATTTAAGGCCACAGTAGAGTTTTTCATTTTAAGTTGGGTACCCACTTCAATATTTCGTTGAATAAAATGTAATATGTATAGTAGGTATTAAATTTAATTATGTTGATTATGTGATTGTAAAGTCTTGACATCAACGTTAACTTGCCGCAGGAGTTTTTGGAAACAAACTTTTATGTGGTCTGATAGATTGACGACAGATTTTTGGGTATGACTTTTTACGGTACTCGCATAAGATGTTAATATTCATCTGAAGTCATAAAAGCATCGGCAAAAAGACTTTTATAGGCCATTCATTCAGGACGATTCATTAAAATTGTATAAAAAAATATTAGATTTTTGAATGATGTGTTCGAGTGATGTGTGCAAGCTAAATTTTGTTGATAATGATAGTTTTCGACATTTTTACTCGAGAATGACGGTTAAAAAATGATTGTCCTCTGGCTATTTCTGTTAATATCTTTAACAAAATAATCGCTTATTATTTGGACAAAGGGTACGTAAAAGCCAAACTAAACTCACTAACAGAATGGTGCACTAGTTGCGTTTCATAAAAATTATTAGTGCAATTATAATAACAGTTGAAAGGGAAAATTTTGTATGGGAACGTTTTGTAAATATCGACAGTACAAAGATGCAAAAAAATCAGGCATATACTTTAAAGACTCAACTACACGATTGCGCCAGTTTTTTTTTAGAATATCAATTAATAATCAAAAAAAATTCTTCATAATTCAAGAAATTGTAAAACTTTTGAATGAATAAATAAAATTTTTTAGTGATGTTCGTTCAAATGTAAATTTTTCTCATACCTTCAAAGTTACTGATAGCGAAAGTCGGCAAGACTGAAATTTGAGTTTTTTTCCGAAGACATCTATTGTACGCTGAGCCTCTGTTCCCAAATATTTCAGATTTATGATCATCTACGGAAACACATTAACTTGTTTTTTTTGCTCTAAACTTTGAACGAACATCACTAAAAAAAATTTTAAAATGTATTTAATTGTTCGACTTTCCTACGATCGTTTGCAGCAGAGATAGTTTTTATTCAATTTATTAATAATGTTTGATTATTTATTAATATTTCCAAAATATTTTGCGCGATCGTGTAGTCGAATCTTTAAAGTATATAATATATAAAATATACCTGATATTTTGTATATTTGTACTGTCGATATTTACAAAACGGCAAGCACTCAAAGTTCGATTTGAAAAAAAGCAGTAAAAATCCGGCATTTTTTCCCTTTCAATTGTCATTATAATTGCACTAATAACTTATATCAAACGCAACCAACACCATTTTGTTGGTGCATAGTTTGGCTTTTACTTACATTTTGTTCGAATAATAAGCGATTTTTTTTGCCAGAGGACTACAATTTTTTAACTTATAGTAGTATTTGCCCACCTAAGCAATAGAGCAAATTTTTCGTAAATGTTATTATACAATCAAAATTACTAGTAAAACGAAAATCAGCCTGTACCAGATCACACTCATAACCTACAAAATTGTACATGTTTACGTTGGTGTATGATCAACAGAATTTAGCCTGTATGAACACATTGTTCAATTCTAACTTTTGACAATTTTAATGACCCATTGATAAGTCTTCTTGCCGGTATCTTCATGACTTTTCACATGAATATTACGGTGTTCGTCAAAAAGTTGAACAATTCTTGTCCCTCCTGTTTTACAAGATAATAGGGTATTATATGAATCTCAAAAAAATAGTACTACAACCGGACTATCGTAAGCCATAATCTGTAAAATTTTCGGAATATGAAGTATATTCTATTCTGAGTAAAAAAAAAAACTATGTAAAATGTCTTATCCGTCCCATATCTCAAGCCTTAATTTCATCCAAATATACCAAGAAATTTAGTAATACACTAAATTTTAACTAAAAAAATTACATAGTGGGTTAATGTAAGTCTTAGTTAATCCAAAAATGATGCGCGACTTTTTAATGCGTGTATTCTATTTATGTATGGTTGTTTCGAAATGTGTCCCCTAGTTTTTATGCCTTGTCCGTCCCAATGGCTTTATTCAAAGAAAGTTGTATTATAATATTCACAAATTAAAATGCAACCGATTCCTACTTGTAACTCTCATATACATTTTGTAAAACAAGTTCACATATACTTATTTATTAGTATTTTTTTCTACAAATAATCATTAATATTGTACTTCTACTACCGTACCTTTATTATATGTCTTATCCATACAGCGAAAAATTCTTTAAAGGAGCATTCAGTTTGAAAAATAAATATTTAAATGGAATTTGTCGTTTAAAAAGATAGAGGAATTATTTTTTTCTTTATTTCACACGCATCTGGTGCATTTAAATAAATAATCTACTAAAAAAATATGTACGGTATAAATTTCTTGTTTGTCCAACGATTACGTTGAATGTACTAAAAACAATCGAAGGCGGTAGCATCGAATACGATAAATAGGTAAATAAACAACATTTTAACATATTTAAGCGTAGATCATAATCGTTCATATTCTGTAATAAGCGATGGAAATTTTTAATTTGTGCTAAACAAGAGATACTTCATGTTAGGTAATATACATCCAACAATATTAAATGAAAGTTATACTCTATTAATTCGTAATTTAAAAGAATTGGTTATAAGAAACTTTCAACATTGTAATATATTTTTAACTACATAAAAGTGTTTTTTGATCTCGCCCATGTTAATTTTCTTTATTGATATGATTAATATTATTACATCATATTTTCTATTTTCGGTTTCAAAGACGTTTTTTTTTTGAGAATCATACTTTTAAAAAGAGCCAATTTATTGACAATCACCCATTTACATCTTACGGGATACTGTTACTGTAACAAACCGTACCCAAAAATCTGTCGTCATCATCTCCCAGACTATTAACGATACAATCTGAAATCGTAAGTGTTTATTACAAATACGACCTTGGAATGAACAAACGGAATTTTAAAGTATTAAATCTTAGGTCCGAATAACAGTCGTAAAAATACATGAAATTTTATGCATTAAATTGGTATTAATTTTCTAATATTTAGGCTTAAAGTCAACATTTTAAAATATTTCAATATGTTTCACGTTAACCTGAGGTTATATATAAAAAATGTATCAGTGCCTAATTATGGCTAATTATTTGTTACTGTGATGTACCTAAAATAATTTATAAGTACCTAGATTCAAAAGAAAATTTTTAGTGATTCCTTAATGATTATGCCCATTCTCAATATTTTAGTCTTGCGCAAATAAATAAAGCAAATATATTCTTGAACAAATAAGACGTTGAATTTCTCAGATTTGTTTTATTTATAATGTAGCATTTTATATTTTTAGATATGATTCTTCGCAACTTTATCATTTTTAGTTATTAGCGAATTAAAAAAAACAACTTTCTCGGCGATCTGGAGAGTAATATAAACAAAGGCATTGGAAATCGGAATCTCTGACAAATCTCGCCTGGAACCACTGATATGCTACAAATTTACTTTCTGGAAAATCTCTATGGATTGCAAAATATATGAAAGAAATTTTTAAAATTCTCTGGAAGACGTTTACACAAAAAACGCACTAAGAAAACGCACTAAAAGTATGAAATAAACGATAAAAAGTATGAATAATCGATAAACACTTTTTCGAAGTCGGCGCTGAATTTCACCGAGTATTGGTAGTCTGACTTTAGAGGCATTATAAGTATATGTGTTTAGACCCAATCCAGTATAAGTTCTAAATCTTATCCATAAGAAAGATAATATAAGCCAGTTTGAAATTCGACACCGACTTCGAAAAGGTTTTTATCGATTATTGATACTTTTCGGGCTTCATTCTTAGGCACCAGAAAATACCTCCGAAAGTTTCATTAAAATCCGTGACTCGGAGGTGCGACACTCTCCTTGTGAGTTCTAATTTATTTATCCAATTTTTTAACCATTAGTAATAAACATTTCGAAAAAATAATAAATCATTCTTATACATTCGATCTAATGTGAAGTATGATCAGTATACAGACATAGAACCATGATGTTTATACAAATAAATCGCCTTTAAATTTTTTGTATTAATGCACTTTACTATAGAATAATATATTTTTTAAGTATATACATTACTGCTTTTTGAGAAACTCCAATTACGTAAAAAATTATTTCAACTCTCATGAATAATTATGAAAATTTGTAAAAAATTCACCTACTCAATAATGGTTTGGAATAGCTTATATTATAATATTAGTTCTAAATTGACCACAATTTAATTTTTAACCGACTTCTCCTTGTCAGTTATGTTCTCAATTACATATGAATAAATTTAATTGTTTAGATTACACTGAGTTCATTTTAATGTTTTGATTACCAAATTTTTATGTTTATGTCACAAAAATCAACATTGTCGTATTTTAAACATAGCAGGCTAACGATAAGATTTCAAATGTAGTTCAACGTGGAATAAATAAAAAAAAAGTTTAAAGCCTATAAGGTTTTTTATTATAAATCCAGTAAAAAATATTCTATTATACTATAACACAATCTATTCGATTTCGTTATTTATTGAAAATTGTGAAAAGATCTACTCTAGTCTATTTATATATATTTATAATTTTATATATATTTACGATATTCACTAAATAAATAAATAAATAAATAAATAAATAAATAAATAAATAAACAAATAAATAAATAAACAAATAAATAAACAAATAAATAAATTAATAAATAAATATATAAATAAATAAATATACTGTATACGTATAATTTAGTACACTCTTAGAAGGCTTCGGATTTCACTTGAAAGGATCGCATAATATATCGTTCAATACCGAATCAATCATCATATCCCATTAATCACGACTCAAGGCGAGAAATTTGAACTTAAGGAGGTTCGGGTGCTTTAAATCGATCAATTCTTTTTCTACGCAGTTAAAACCTATCAGTGTCGATATTTATACATCTAAAAAAGTGAAAATTACAAAAATTATTTATTAACAATTATGATATTGCTAATAGAATTATTGCCAATTGAGAAAAGAATTACTAAAAATGCCAAAATTTTCTCATTTTCAATTTGATATTTAGGATCTTATTTTGTTCCTTAAATGTATTTTTATAAATCGTACGAAACAAACTATTAAAATAATTTTTGGTTTCTAATAAAGAGCTTATAGTTGAAACTAAACTTATACGAACTGACATAATCTAATTAAACAATTAGCTCTTTCTTAGCAACCAACATTATTTTAAAATTCTATTTCTGCCGATTTATAAAAAAAACATTTAAGTAACAAACATTAAAATTGTATGAATAGCGAGAAAGTATTTTCATTTTTAGTAAATTTTAGTTCATTCTTTTCTTGCAACATCACAATTATTGATAAAAAAAATGTTCAAATCCAAAATATACAAACATCTACACCTATAAGTCTTACCTACATACACCAAAAAAATCGATCTATCTAAAACACCCGAACCACCTCCTAAACCCCATCTTCCACCCCCCTCCCCAAATCAGCAACACCAACTCCCCAACAAACATCCAAACATCCCTCCGGCATTACCTGCGGCTCGAGTCCAGCGAGCGTCGCGTAGGCCAGCCCCTGTGGCATGACGGTGAGTCCGACCGTGACCCCGGCTATCGCGTCGCTGAACAGCTTGTCCGAGTCGTAGGCCGGCAGCCAGCCGCAGATTGGCAGCCGGCGCCTGAGCAGACCGGCCCAGTAGCCACGGCTGCCCAGCCAAGCGGCGCCGGCGCCCCGACGACGATGATGATGATGGTGATTGTGGTGGTCCGGGCGCATGGTGGCAGATCCGAGGACTGTCGTCGCCATTGACACGCTCGGCGAGCAGGCGCTTGCTCCCTGCCTTACCGACTCCACTGCACTGGAAGATAAAGAGGAAAATGTGGGAATTCTTTTTTGTTGTTTTGTTTGAGGGTAGTTTTTGAAACTGTGTTTTAAATTCGTGTAGTAACGGAATCTTGCGAAAGTTTACGTAGAGGATCTTTATACCGTTACGAAGGGCATAGTGAATCGTTTGGAAATAAATAGAGGGTTACTGCGCCCTTCGCGTTTGTGTAAGCATTGTCTGGTTGCATTTTAAAAAGATTCCGTTATTATTTGCAACCAAAAAACTGAATATTTTCCGTGGTAAGCAAAGGCGTATCGGAATCTCACGTCCCCTTAATATATTTCAGTACTTTTAATTTACGATAAGAATTTAATTTTAACTTTTATTGTGTATATTGTTTCGTATAATCCAGTCAACTGCAATAGTTTAAAGACACTACATTTACATGAAGATATTGACTTAAATAGAAGAAAAAAATAAATATTTTTATAATTTAAGTGTAATAACATGTATTTCAAAAAATTTGAAAATGCTGTATGCTTATTTTGTGATCAAATAGATTCACTGTGAAACGTTTGAATTTTCGTCCAAATACTGTACACTCGACGTGGACAATTTCTGGTCGAATGCATTTGAAATCCTCCAATGAGCTTAGCAAAAACTTGCGTTCGATTCAATGAAACACAATGAAATTGCATCGAGTGTACATACAATTTCTATATTGTAATTGTAATACGAAGAAATAAATTGTACAAAAAAATAACTACTCTGAGTAGGTATATATCTTGAGCAAATATCTATCTGGAAAGTTGTTATTTTTGATTATGACAATAACGTTTCATAAAGATATTTGCTAAAAGTTCAAAATTAAATGAAAAAAGTGGTCCCTCGTATTTACCGGTGACAGGTGGTTTTAGCATCACCTTAAGGCGATTTCTATGAGTTCAAAAAGATATACACTGTTATTTATAGTTGCATACTTTTTCTCCATTGACCTATTAAATTAATCGCGTATCCAAAGTCTAGTGTAAATCAAGCGAGTATATAATTTACGAGGCAAATTTTACGTTTCGGATATAATATTGAATGATATTATAAGTCCAAACATAACAATTATTGTTATTCATCGATGGCTAGCATTGAAACTTCGCGCACTTCGGCTTTAAGTATCAATAAAAATATATCTTTTCACAATACGTGAGACATTAAATTTATCATAGACACAATAAACCGAACAGGAAAAGCTATTACATGTAATTGTATATGCGGTAGCGAGTGTGTGTAATTTAACTCAATTACCGGAGTAGCCTTTTTTCTTCTTTTTTCTCGAGAAAATCGTCGTATAGGATTTCGCGCAACTCGGAGAAACGTTTAATATATTTAAATGTATAAGCAATCAATTATTATTTTCAATCGTCGAGATTGTTTCTTCCGCTCGGAACTATGACAAACCATCGGTTAAAGAATGAATAGCATACTATTGTATGCTATTAAGAAACAAAGTATAAAACGTATAAATGGTTAAAAAACAAAAGGTTGATTTTTTTACACATGAAACGTATGTCAATGGAACAATTTGATTTCATTAAAACACAAAATATACGTACAGATGGTATCAAAATAAAAATTTGTTGATTTTATACACGTATAAAATATTAATGGAAAAATATGATTTGACTCGTCGCACCCCCAGAACAAGACTACAATAATTAAAAAAAAATTTTAAATCCTTCATATAATTCAAAAATTGTTATTAAAAGTTGCTAAACATAATAATACAACTCAACAAAAAAAATTATTTCATGATAAATGTACATTCTTGCTTGGTTACAAAACCATAGAATTTCGAGTTATCATAGTCTTGTAAGTCGTGTTCTGGAGGTACGATATTTAACGTTAGTTACTTTTATAAACAAATACATATTATATATTGGCAAATAAAATTAACTAATGAATGTAACCCTTTAGAGCACAGTGTTGCTTTAATGAACTTCATCTGGTTAAGGAATTAACTGCAGACGATATGTTAATAATTTTGCTTTAAGATATTTAGCATGGTGTCTTATGAAAAATTGCACTTTAGTCGTTTTCAATTACATATTTGAAAGTACTTATACGCAGACAAATATTCGACGAACATTTATTGCGCTTCAAAATACGGATTAGATGCTTCTGAATGTAAGAATAAATTAATTGATCCGAATCTGTCAACAATGACAGAGCTCGAAAAAGCCTAACAATACCGAAGCTCATTGATTTTATAATTTAAGAATATGTAGATCTATCTAGTTTGTCATGGTAAATAATTGAGGGCCTCGATAAAACTGGATATTTTTCTACCAGGATAAAAGGAATATACTTAATTACTTAAGTTGTGTGTATAATCGTAATTTTACAAAACAAATGTTCAAAAAAGATAAAAAATAGTGCGCAACTTTTGACTATCTATGTATCAAATGAACTTCCTTAAAGCAACATGTCTTTAATTTTTTCGCTTGGTAACTCGTTATGTATTTATAAAAAATAAATGACTAATCAATCAAAAGCCACGTGAGAAACTAATCTCTTGTATAAAAAAGTTAATTTGATAAGTATGTATGTTTAATAACTTCAATAATTATAAGTAAGCGTTTGACATTGATCTTTTTAATTTCTAAACTTTTCAGTCATAAGAAAAAAGCAGACTATGAGCTCATCTTCATATATAGGTGTTTATCAATTTAGTTTTGATAGTGAAATGATAGTATTATAATATTGACTCCGTATAACATATATACGGCACTAATTTGTTTCATAATTTTCATAATTCTTCTAAAAAAGGTTATTTCATATTCATTTGTACACAGAGAAAAAAATAATAATCAATACTAGGCGGTCTAGTAAATCGATCCAATGATAAATTTAGGAATTCATCACTCAAATGCCTAAGATTCATTCCAAAATATATGGGCAATGATATATAAATTCCAAAATATATGGAATGCTAATAAATAAAGATTTTTTGCACCTATATATTCTTATTGCGTGTAATTATTTCCTAAATATATATAATACTCGTACCACATACATTCAACACTATATTTATCATGTAGTCATGGAACTCGGTCAGTCCTCCATGTCTAATGATTTTCATGTATTACACAATTCAGTAACCGCACAGTAATAGCTCAGTACACGAAAAACAAAAACCCAAGCCTCATTTTCAACCCCGACCAATTACAAATAATCAATCTCAAAATTTCTTAATTACTAGACGCAGCCCCAAACGGCAATGTTATCCTGCTACACTGCTTACACTCTACCAATTCGTGCGGAAAGCGACTCCACTCCGATAATACTCCCCTCCCCCCACTTTTTTTTTGCCTCGCGAGAATCAATGTCGCGCGTCCGCGATCTCCCACGCTCGGATTCGATGCGCGGAGAAAAGAAAAAAAAAGCGCGCCCCTTTTTGCGCGGCTCTCGTTCGATCTGTGCGAAGGACGCGAGAGCGCGGCGCGAGAGTGAAATCCTCACGGGTACGATCGTCAAGCGCGTATTTGTTCTAAGGAGTTTTCTGCGAGGTGTATAATGTGTAAATGAATAAGAATGCGTGAAGGTATGTACGTTGTATTTTTAGTCAAGAGTGCGCGAATGCGAGTAGAATTGAGGGAAAAGTAGGATGATTGTGGAATAACAACTTATTTGAAGTTTATTTTTATTTTGATTAGTTAATGTAAATTTGATACGTTTGAATAGGCAAACTTTATAAAAAGGAAAACACAGCAGGAGACGACGAAATATAACACTCTGATTGAAATACAAGAACTGAATAGTTCATCTGAGAATGGCTGATGATAAATGTATGATAAATTTTGTATTGTGTAGGAGGATGAGCATGGAATGCGGATAATTTGTGCCCCCCTAACAAGATTTATAAAACTTATACCGTAAGTTAGGATGAAAAGACCTCCATTGTATGAAATAAAAAATCATACTTTATTATTAAGGAAAGTTGAAAAAAAGATGGATATAGATCTTGGCCAGTTATACGTGGAAGTAGTAACAGATGAATATGGAAAGACGCTCATTTTGAGCATATTTTTATCCAATTATTTCAACTTCTTTCCAAAGGTAAGAGGGCGAATATTTTTTAAATTAAAGAGCCTTTGCATTCCCCATTTTAGTATAGGTAGGTCTTATAAGTTGTTTTTTTAAGCATTTCGTAGAAACTACGAAATCCGTAAACAATGAACAACCACCTCTATGTCGTTTATTGTTAACATAATATTGGTTTACAAAACAAGAGTGCTCTCATATATAAATGTTTGCTTATTAGAAAATTATATCATTCACAAAAACGAAATTATGGTACTACCAACGAATATAAACCAGTCGATATTCGTTGGTACTACCGGAAAATCAATCTAAACAATGTATAACCTACATCTATCCTGAAAGATTAGTGACAATTTCAGATCGCGTCTAAAATACACTAAAAGTAACTTTTTTTACTATCTTTATGATTAGGACTTTTCGGTGCTAATTTTAACACGAAATCATCCTAATACGTCTAATCGAGTTGAGCTGAGTTCATACCGTTCGTCGGAATAAAATGACAAGTCCACATTGGATACATACTTTTTGCTTATTTTCTCGTACAAGAATAAAAATATAACATTTGATATACCTTATCTACCCAGTCTAATTTTAATTTATCTCTTAAGTTTATATTTGGTATATCTTATAATGTAAATATTACAATTTCAAAACATGTTTATAAACGCGTATATAAAGAAATATGTAAAAATATTAAATAACTGCATACGTATAAAATACGTTATAAAGTTATAAACACATGTCTTCCTGTAATGATAAGCATTTTGTGATGACATATTTCATTTTCGGTTTATGTTTACGTTTAATAATTATTCAACAATATTTTTAAGGTCGATTATTTCACATCTCTCAATGTTTAAAAAAAGTTCAATTTCTCCATAAACTAACTAAAAATACAAATCATGTGACAAAGTTATTCATAATGCATTCAACCATCAGTAAAAAAAGTTTGGAGTGAATATGTTGCACAATTCATGGTCAAATACACTTTGAAATTTATAATTGATAAATAATAAAATTCCAAAAACTTATGAACAATGTTATACATAAAATTTAGATGCTAAAAATGGTTCAACTTTATTACATCGATTTCTACCAAAGATACTGTCAAAGTTATCACAAAAGAATAGTTCGTATAATTTGCATCACTTAGAAGCAAGAAAATCCCCAACTAATATTCACACTTTAAACAATTTGTCCCCATCTCCGGTACGCCACACCTCAAAACAACCAAACTTAAAGTCAAAACCACGAAATCTCCACAAGCCACACGGAATGTAACCCAAGTACACGTAAACTCTCATGCTCTCGCGAGATTCTTCCTCGTCGCGCGTGAAAGCTACACGCCGCATCTGCTTACCTTTCACGGCACTTCTCTCTCCCTCTCAAATCCGTCGTCAGACTCTCTAGCTCGGAAAAATATGTCACACAGAGGAAGAAACCCAGCCAACACTCCCAAGGAAACTACCTCGCTCTATACAACACTAGCCGGGCAATTCCCCCGATCCTCTCGTCGAGCTCAGCCGCGATGCACATAGACACAAAGGAGATCGGTATGCGCGCCACAATCGATTGCGCTCAATCGAATCGCGCGGGTTCGTTGAGCCTCGCGCGCACCATGCACTTGTGTATCTTCTGCGCGATACGAGCTCCGAGCAGTGTCCCTTTCGCGCTCCTTTTATAATTCTCGCGAGGACGCGTTGTGTGTGTGTGTGTGTGTGTGTGTGTGTATGCGAGAGTCGGCGCCAATTGACCACGGCGGCGGCGCGAGCTCAACTGGCCGATGTCGCCGCGGGCCCGGCACGTGTTTTAGCTTTATATCGCGCGGCGACGGCGCCGGCGACGGAGAGGAGGCTTTTATCCTTGTTGTTGCAGAGCGAGAAAGAGAAAGAGAGAGAGAGATAGGAGGAGAGTGCGTTTGTGTAGGATTTGAGGATGATGGTTGATGAGTTTCACGAGGGTTTTTGGAAGTTTGCGAGATGCACTGTTTTTTTATGCCTCGTAGAGCTTGTGAGTAGAAGCTTTGTGATGTATTATATAGGTTGGGCTGTAAGAATCGTTATAGAAACATATTTTAATCGAGATATTGTAGGAATCAAAATAGATAACTTTTTTTAGAAAATGTGCGTGTGTATGCGTGAGTGTGTGTGTGTGTGCGTATGCGCGTGTGTGTGTGTTAGTGCGTGTGAGTGAACGTGGATCAGCATTACTTTGAATATACACGGTGAAAATTAAGATTACAAGGCTTATTTTTTTGTTTCTTTTAAAGGAAGGCGACTCCAAAATATGTTTTTTTAGCGGTTTTTCAATTTATGACTATTAGTTTTACGGATTTTTTTATTGCGTTTGAAATAATATCGTCGATTCAGTAATAATGAATTTGAAAGTGCATAAAATTACCTATTTTTTGCGAGCCGAAATTTTGAATAAGCTATTTCTCTTTTTTTGTTATACACGAAAACGTCACTTTTTGTTTAAATAGTGATATCTGGAAAATGTAAGATGGAAATTTTTTTAAAATTTTTTAGATGATTAGGAATTTGGAGAAGAATTTTCAGTAAATTTGTTGAGTCTTGATCTTTTTCTTTTGACGAGAATAAAATCTTTTTATAAAAAAGATCGATTTTCTGTCACCTACGAGAACTGGAGTAAATCGGCAGCATTTGATATAAACCTTTCCAAAATCTTGGATGAGTTCGTTGCCCAGACTATAAAGACTTTTATTTTTCAAGATATTTGATTTTTTTTTTTACTTTTGATTGCTTATATCTCCAGAACATTGCAGTCATTTCTTTTATCAATCTTTTATAAAAACGAATTTTTATTTGTTTTTCAATGAAGATATGAAATTAGAAAGAAAATTAAAGATTCATCGATTTTTTCGCAAATCTAAATAAAAAACACTATTTTATAGCCCAAGACTTATTGGCTAAGCAATATAAATTGGAATCAAATCATCTAATTCTTTCTATCTAAAAATTTTTTTTTTTATTTATTGTGTTGAAATAGTTAATAATTAATCATATATGAAAACTTTTAGATTGATTAATGAATTTATTTCTAAGGTGTAACGAAAATTGTCCGTTAACAATATCAATTTTTTGGTGCGATTATCGACACTTGAGGTTTCGTAGTATTTTCATAAATTTGTACTTTTATCGGACATACCATTGAGTTTTATGATTTGAAATTCCACTTTACAAATAAATTAACGAAAACAAGTTCATTACGCAATCGGAAAAATTTGAGAAAATTTCGACCTGCACGTGATTTATGTGATATATTTTAATAGAGGTTGCTCTATTGCAAAACCAAGGACATGGTGTGAAATTGAAATATATTGAAATATATATGTATCTACTAAAAGAAAAATTTCTGATAAAAATTATCATAAAAATTATATTAAAAGTGACACTAAATAAATTACATTACAAGCATTCTGACGGGAAAAATTACTCTGATGTATGGTTAACAATTCTGTGAATCGTGGTACAATTTACCTTGCGTTAAAGATCATTTTTATAGTGTGAAGTTCAAATGTCTCTCGTTTACAATGAGTTTTACGGTAACTTTTATCACAGAATAATATTTTTTGCGTATCAATAATCATGATTACGCATAATTCCAGATTATATGAACATAATATTAGTAAATTTGAATTTTATATAATTTGTATGAAACTAGAAATGAAGCTGAACCTGAAGCATTCATTTATCTTTCTCTCCATTTTAGAATCTAAAAATCGATAAAAAATTATGGGAACCATTAAAGTACCCGCACAATACCTACCTGCATGCACGAACTAAATAAGCTTCTGAAAGTAAACTTTATGGTCATTGTACAATTTACGATGATAACTAACAACTTCCGTACATTTTGCTTTGTTTTTAGAAAAAAATGGCATCAATATAACTTTAGTTTACTCTGTAAACTGGATATTACTCATTTCCAACACAAATTTGACAATGTTCAATTTTTACATTAATTTAAAGACAGATCTACTGTACTAAAAAAGGTTAATTTTATATAAAAATTAAATACATTAACAATATTAGCTTCTAATATCTTGAGTAAAAAATTCTTATTTTCACTAAATTAACGCAAAATTTTGACAGTCCCAATGATTGAATTAAAGTTTTAAAGGTCTTAATTTATAAAAAAAAACATATTATACAATTGTTTAGTCATAAATGTGGGAATTGGAATAAAATTAATTAAAAAAATTATTGTTTTCCAATGCCAAATTTTTTTATTTTAAAATTTCTTAAAAATGTTATCATTATATATCCTGAAATTTTAAGGTCATTAACCCACCCTTAAACCAAACGATTTCAGATATAAATAGTATAATTGTTATATGCACTGTAGCCTTCAAGCGTTCACATTGAATATCAAGCAAAAACTCGGCGTTATTTATTTTAATTTACACGCAAACGATCACAAAAGTACATATATCTCCTTTTGCTATCAAATATAAGAAAAACAATACAATTATTTTTTATCGCTTTTTACGAAGGAACAAACATTTACAACCCAATAAACCTTTCACGCGCTCATGGTCTACTTCAAAACATTCCTTCGGAAGAAAAAATCTCGCGCCGCGCTGGCACGAACGTTTGAAAATCGTTCCGTTGATCGGAAATACATACATTTACCTGCGACTTAGATTAAATTTCCGCGCACACCGGAATGCTACATTCTTAAGGTTGTATTTGCTGTACAATCCAAGCCAAAAACTATGATTTGGTTTAAAAACTGCCATGACTGACAATGTGAAATAATGTCTCCAGGTTCTGTCTATGGGTAGTGATTGTAATAAGAATGATATGAATCTTGAAAATCATTAGTTAAAGTAATATTGACTAGATTTCACTATATAATTAATTACTATATTATTTATAACCGAAAAAGTAGCTTTTAGTATTGATTGTATAGTCAGTGCAATATAGCAAGGCTAACAATATATTTTAAAGCTACGACATTTCAGAGATAAGTAACTAATTTTCTGTTTCACAGTCGAATTTTTGCAAATAGGTATAGAGACATACTTCAACGTAAATGGTACATTTCTGCCCGTACATATGTTAGAGAAACGAGCGCGAAATGTGATACAAAATAAGCAAAGGCGGTCAGTCGAGCGAATAATTTAATTACATAAATTAATCGCGCTTATATCAACATTGCGAGTCAATAAATTGCTCTTTAATTGAGCGATAAATATGGTAGAATCATTGAACTTTTTTTTATGTAGTTTGAGATAGAAGAATTTCATTAAACGTCTTAATATACACATAAAACGTTCGTTTAACGTTTTACAATTATGTATACAAATGTTTAATTTAAATGTTATTATTGATTGATAGCGTGTTTTATTGAAAGCGAATGATTATTCTCCATAAAAAATAGCGTTACATATTTCGACAACTTTTTTATTATTTAAACTTCAATGATTAGATGTATGGGTTTATTCAAATATACTTAAATAGCTTTTTACTTAATAAAGCAGCAAAACTTCAAAAAACTTACATTTCGAGTAACCCTTTCCTAATTTAGTTTCAAACTGTAAGCTCCGTCGCGGACATCCTCAAATAATTTTTATCTCATAAAAGGTCATACTGTCAAGGCATAAGGAGTAAATAACTTAATTTTCCTGGTCCGATTCCAGAAGTATCACGTCTAACAAAAAAGAAGATAGTTGATAAAGAATATTATTCTTTTGGAGATTTATCTCTAAAGCTTTAGTCAGACAGATTAAAAGTTAATTATAAGTTATAGTTATATTTATATTTTATTAAGAAAACAAATATGACACACAAAATTTTAAAATTGCAACGTAGCTTACATTATAAAATTTGGCAATTTTCATAATCACTTAGCCTGCTTTCAAACATTTAAAAACTATTTTAATTTCTAAGGTCATCTTTTACCTTACGGTGGTTACCATACGCTTTATTATCAATTTCATACTCTAAATTCCTACGAAAAGATAAGTGAAAAGTCATTTTTGAACTTTCATACAAATTATAATATACCTTCACATTTTTAAATCAATTTTCACATTAACAAATTTAAATAGGAATCTACCATACATTTTCTACATAACCTGATTCTCTATAAGTTAATTATACCTCACATATTTGGTCAATGATCCAATCAATAATTCTTCGATCATAACAACTGATACTATCAACAATATATTCCAATTTGACACGCAATCCATTGATTTTCCCTTTCGCGCATAAGAACTTATATTACCTCCGAGCAACGTGTAACGTGTAATTCAAACCTCGCGCAATCGAAGCTACATTCGAAATCGGCTTTTGAGTCATATTCTATAATTGGACGCAATAAGTGGATCGGGATTCCTTTTTGTCTTCGTGGGTCTCTCTTTTTCTGCATCTTTCGGTCGCGCGACCGCAAGGGAACACGTGCCGACGACTGACAATGCGATCGTTCGACTTGTCGTGTATTATGAGGTCGATTAATGCGCGAGTCACGTAATTGCTCGCCGCTGGATTTTGCCCTCTCACAATACACATGACATACCGACGATCAAGAAATATACGCGATACTTATGAAGAATTTATGAAGAACATTAGTCCTCGAATTAGTCTCAAATTAAAAATTAAATTAATAAATTAAGAATAATAATTAAAAGTGCTCGAGGTACGTGGCTCTACCTTCGTTTGAAAAACTCTATACAGCTTTTTATTTAGAGACTTGTCAACCACTTGGGTATATAAAGTATTCAAAATTGTTGTTTTTAGTATTTGGCACGAAGTCAATATAAATTTGCTTGATTTTTTATTTTTTATTCAGTACTATAGTTATAAGAAATGAAACATATTTTAACTAAACACAAACTTATTGAGTATATTCATGATATAAGGCGTACTTCGCGTAGATTTAATGAACAATTTTTTTCACAACGTAATAATAATCAACGTTTATAAAATTAATCAAATCATTTATAATAATAACTGTATCCTTAAAGTTTGAGCATGTTATGTAAAAAATTGAAACGCCCGGAATCTTTAAAAGTTCCCAAAAAATATAAACTTTGAGAATAAATTAACACTTTTAGAGCACATTTCATTACGTTATCATGACTATTAGAAGTAAATGTATGTATATAAAAAAACGTAAAAATTTTATTTTTTCCTTTAAAACGAAGGTACAACTGCGCCTTAAAATAATTATAAGGTAAAGAATAATTCCGATAAAAATAAACAGGAGACCTAGGAGATATAATGAGGCAATTGTAATAATTAGCTTTGAAATTAGTCTAATCACTTGAATATTATCTAAATTTACTCGTAACGATAACGAGACGTACGTTACTCCTATATTTTAAAAACGGATGTAGCGCAAAATAAAAGTTTAAAATGGAGCAAAGTTTTAGATTAAAAAAGGCATAAATAGCTTTTTAAAATCGTTTACTAATTATTAGCCATTTATCATAAGAATCGAATTCAGTTATTTATATGCGTCCTAATTTTAAAAGTGTCAGATAAAATGAGACAAGCGAAAAATCTATAGAAAACTTGACAATGTTAAAGATCAATATGTGATGTGAAAGTATGTAAGAAATATCGCGGGCGCAAACAACGTACATATTATCATACAAACCATGAAAATTAAAAAAGAGAAATTATATTACTAGTAGTATGTAACTGTCAATGTAATTTTAGTGTTGAAAAAGTTGAGACAGTTCTTCAATTTTTCTTTTAAATTTTTGTTAACGTATGAAAAACGTTCTTTTTTTATTTACATATGTACCATTGTTATATTCATCATAGATATTTTTTATTACTTCCACCTTTTTATGAAAACCCGATTTTATATGTCTTTACCATAATAGATTGTGTATACGTTCGCGAAATTTGAAAATCACATATATTTACTGAATGATAAACTGCAATGTCGATATACGGCATCCCCTTAATACCACCAAATGTTAATTGTACAACATAGAAATAGTGAAGTACAATATTATTTAGATAATTGTAATAAAAATTGTGATTTAATTTTTTTCATAATGATGCTTTTTCATAGTAGTTATTTTTACATTAGTATTTAATAATAACTGAATTAAGTATATTCCCCTACATATTCCCTACACGTTACTATATGATATTAATTTATTTGAATCATGAGTTTGGAATCATCTCCAAAATGATAAATGATAACATAAAAAAGGCACTTTTCTTCAGTAATTCGGTATACCCATTCCATTACAATTTCCCGACTTTTGCATTTTCTCTACTCTCGCATTCGGACAATCGTACGCGCGCCTGCCCACCGAGCGACACACATCCGAACGAAGTAGCCGCACTGCCAGGCTATTTTTCAGCATCGCGGTCATAGCAATTATATTAGGTCACAATCTAATAGAACCCCGCGAACTCGCACGTCTTACGCACTCGTACAACCCTCGCCTCTCCTTCCCCCTAAAAATAAAGGATAAAAAAGCTACGGCCTAAAAAACCCTCGCGACGCAAAACTCAAATATTCGCAGAACATACCTGACAGCGACTGCAAATTACGTAAAACGAAACTCGAAACCCTTCGTCGCCTACAAGTACGTGTGCGAATGCCCGCGCGGCGTGCAGCGCCGAGTGCACGAGTGCAAAAAACAGCTGTTCTCGCAGAAGACGCAAAATTAAGATACACACCCGCGCTTGATTTTCACTTATATCCACACCGGGCGTTCTAATACGCGCGTTTCACGGCCAAGAGATTCCTCGCGTAACGATTATAGACAGCGAGTCTGAAATGAAAAGACACAAAAAAAGAGATATGTACACAAACCGTGCCGGACCTAACCTAAAAGGTCAACAAACCCACGTACGAGTATAAGTATCGCTGCTTTTCAGCAGAATGCAAATATCTTTAAAGAGCCACCCTAGACACGCGATAATTACATACAAACACCACCGCGCAAGGCTATAAAAAAACAGTCCCCCGCTCTCTAAAATACACGCCAACCCACGCCGACCTATAAAGTACACAGCAGAAAGAAAAAGCACGTATCCTTACTGGAGCGAATTCTCGATCCCGGCAGGTTATGCACACACACCAGCAGCCGAGAAAGACCACCGCCTTAATTCCCTCAGGGCGTGAGTTCGAGCCGCCTCGGTCCGATTATCCTACCCGTCTCCCTCGACATGTCCCCTTGTAAATACTCAACGATGCACCAGACACGCCGCGAATCTCCACGCAGATATATATATGTACGGTACTCTAAACGAGCGCGCACCGCGCGAAACTGCACGCTCGAACTATAGCAGCCTGCAGCTGCATTCTCGTCTGCGTGTTTTCTCTCTCTCGAGGTCTATAGCTCTCTCCGTCTGTCTGGAGCGCAGTCGGCGCGCAGGCGGAACTCTGAAAGATCGATCGCGGACTTTCTTGCGGCCGCTCTCGCTCTCGCTCGCACTCGTGAGTCGTGCGCGAGGTTATAGGTATTGTACAGCGTGTTGCGCGCGTGTGATGTACCGAGAGAGCGACGAGACACCGGCAGGAGACGGGAGTTTTGGTTATACGTATTGTGCTGGATTAACCTCGAAGCTTCGGGGATACTCGAGGAGATACTCATGCAGAGGTGAGTGTGGCTTTTGGTGCGAATTCAGAATTGTGTGTTGGGCTTTTTTCGCGTTTTCTGTGTTCTGATGGAAGTTTCTGCATTGCCGGTCGAGCTTTGATTGTATATGTATATATAATAGTGTCTTGTATATATAAATATATATGTATACGGTATGGTATAGTATTGTTTTGTTTTGATCGGCGTGGTTGTAGGTATGACACATTGTGATAACACTCTCTTTTCTTCAAGGCTTTGATTATGATTGTAAAGTCTTTTGCATGCTAATTAAGTATATACAGTAGGTAAAGGTAGTGTACTTCACAGAATTGATTGTATGCTCACCCGATATTTTTCGTGTATTATCAATTCAAGATATTTTTGTTAATAACAATGATGTTTGATTCTTTGGTTACATTTTACATAATATAGGTACCTATGCTTCTGCAAAATATAATAAATCAAAGCATGTTTTAAAATAATACTTATATTGTGCAGTTTGTATTTATGAATATCCGTAATAATTTCAGCTATAAAACATGTGTAAGTATATACACCCAACCGTTATAGAATGAATAATTTAGCGAGAAAAGCTCAGGCCGTTTTTCGAAACTAGTGCCAATAAATAATTAATAAAAATCATTGTACACTTAATCGACTACATTTTTGTTATATATTATTTTTCATACTATAAGTCAATCTCCAACTTGGAGCATTGATTGATAGGTATCCTAACCCAAATAGCACGGTACGTTCTGAAAACGTTCGAGGAACGTTGCTTTTGCAATTTTAGAATACATTTTATATATTTTATAAAGATAATTAGTGTGATACACTTATAATGCGCAAATTTTTTTACTATTTTATATTTTTATTTTTCACTGTTTTGTAAAAAATTATACCCTTGAAATAAGTGTATTTGTTTTTAAAAATGTTCAGACCTTTTAGTTTTAAGGTGATGCTAAAGTCACCTGTCACCGATAAATACGAGGAACCACTTTTCTCATTTAATTTTCAATTTTTAGCAAATATCTTTATGAAACGTTATTGTCCTAATAAAAAACAATAACTTTCCTGAGAGATATTTTCTCAAAATTGAAAATTGAATGAAATAAGTGGTTTCCCGTATTTGACGGTGACAGGGGGTTTAGCATCACCTTAAAAACTAGTTTGAGTGTACAAAAATGTCCCACTCTTTCCCAATTATGACTAATAAATTCAATTATAATCGAAAAATAATGTATAGTTTGTAATTAATTAAGAGGACAGATACTACGCTTTTATGAATTTTAAATTAATGATAATACATTTTAAGGTCATCATAAGCCACTCACCTGTAAATTTCAATATCTTCTCAAAATAAAACAAAAAATTGTTTTCTTAATTTTTTTACGATCCTTAAGTCTCTTTGATTGGTCATAATGAAAACCTCTATATTTATTAGGCTATACCGTATGGTTTTGAGAGCCAACATAATAGAATTGGCGTTTTCAAGGTTTTATTATGTTCAAAATTCATGTAGTTATGATATAAATGTGGTAATTTGTATATAAAAATTATTGACCAAAGTTATTCTCGTTTTAAGCCATATTTCATAATAAGAATCTCTTAAAAATCAAAGTTTTGGCTGAAATAAATAGACTATAACTTTTGTCACTAATTTTGATATACTAATACCCACATTCATATCATAAACATTCATAACTACATATATTTTGAACACAATAAAACCTTAAAAGCGCCAATTCAATTATGTTGACTCTCAAAACCTTACGGCACAGCCCAAGAAATAAAGAGGTTTTCATTATGGTCAATCAAAAAGACATGAGGACCATAAACAAAATTATAATTTTTTTCCGTTATATTTTACTGAAAAAAAAGTAGATAATATATGATGAATGACTCATTTCTACCTTAAAATGTATTAACAATTATATACCTTATAACGCTGCTAGTATTTATTTGCGCATTTATATTTGCCAATCATAAGATTCGATTTCATGTAGCGATATATATTCGCGGACGAATGCTGTGCCAACCTATACGTGCGAACGAGAAAGTATGATTATACCCTCTCTCTCGCACCTATATGTTAGCATAGCATTCGCCGCGAGTAATTCGCCGAATGAAAGCGGACCACAATAACTAACAACGTTCAAACTATCCTCACAATCGTCAACTCAAATAACGTTTCATATCGCAACCAATAACCGTAAACCATTTACATAGCCTTTCCTTAAACACCACTAAGGTAAAAGCACCAGTACCAGGACAGATAAAAAATCAGGACCTATAGTGGGACATGGACGAAAAATGTCTGTTTTCATAAAAAATACAGTCATAAATCACTATAGTAAAATTTTGTATCTATTGTCTAGGGTATCAACTATGCAAATGAACATGAATTATTCCAAATCTGTGGCAAAAATGAGCTTTATTTTGTTTGTTTGCAGAATGGTCACGAATAAAGCTACTTAATAACTGTCCCAGTACTGGGTCAACTCGAAACATCGTGTCCCACTACTGCAGCCAGGAACTCTTTTATTTAACCAACTATTTTTTAGCATAGAAAAGATTTAAAAAGCAATATTTTTGATTCAATCGATAGGAAATCTCTCGGGCTACATGATATAATACTAAAATATTTTTTTAATTTTGCTATCAGATTTCAGAATTCAAGTTTTTCTAAACAGGTATCCCAAAAGTGTCCCAGTACTGGTGCTTTTACCTTAGATGGTCTAAGCGCGCACCTAACCATAATAATACCTACACTGTAAAAAATCCTCATGTAGATTTACTAAGTACTCTGAGAGTTGGAAATAAAAAGTCCTAGTCTAAGTGTAGTGTTTTTAATGGAAAACTATAAATTGACAAGCGACGTTGTAAATTTACTTGCGACTGTGTAAGCCGTGATGTTTGAGGTTATGATGGCTAATTTTTTCACACTTTATACTCGAATGAAACGCTTTATTGGCTATACCTTTTTCTTTCAAGTGACTGTATAAATATTTTCGGGATTATCCCTTATTGTAATAGCCAAAAAGTATCCAAATTTTGAGTAAAACTGGATTTTACTTAATACTACTCTGAATGTAGTCCTTTTATTAGATTTTAGAACTTTTACTAGATTTTTGTAAATTTACAAGTTTCTGTAACTTTACAATGACTGTAAAATTACTACACTCAGAGTAGGATTATTTTTTTTCATCTCTCAGACTAGTAAATTTAGAATTTTGTTTGTGAATTTACAACAGCGGTGTAAACCTACTACATTCAATGTACGGTTTTTACAGTGGCGTTGTTTCTTTACTACTCTCAGACTAGTAATAGATTTACAATTGCCGTTGTAAATCTACGAACGATTTTTTACAGTGTACATTACGAACCCTCTCCCCCCCCAAAAAAATAATGGAGCGATACCTATACCCATTTCAAATCTCGCGCCAAAAGCGC
Organism: Gastracanthus pulcherrimus; assembly: GCA_949152435.1. Taxonomy (NCBI): domain Eukaryota; kingdom Metazoa; phylum Arthropoda; class Insecta; order Hymenoptera; family Pteromalidae; genus Gastracanthus; species Gastracanthus pulcherrimus. The sequence goes on from OX424572.1 coordinate 17,348,273, forward strand.
CAAACTCTCCGATTCGCCGACCAACCACCTCTCGCGTAAACAAAATATCGCGCGCGCCGGCAAATTCCGGGAAAAGCCACCCATCACAATCACGAGAGAGTTGAGCCATGTTATGCCGGCGAAGTTTGAACCTGGCTCGTGTGCGTATTTTGTTTCTTCCCGTTGTCTCTCGATCTCCGCCGCGCGCTCTGCACGAGTATATTATATAGAGCACTGCGGAGAGCGTGCGTTGTTGTACTTGTTGTTCGGTGTGAAGTGTCCGGTGTGCAACACGCTTGAGATTTTTGTTCTTCAGCCTCCGAGAGAAAATAGAGAGAGAAAAACGTAGGTTGCTTTTTCCTTTTTATATAAAAGTTCTGGGGTATATAGGTGTAGAGATGTAAGATTGATGCAGAGAGAGAGAAAGAGAGTGTCGTTGTTTTGATTATAGCTGAAGGAGAATGGCGCGCGCGTAAGGGCATAAAGGAGAATTTTGTATATCGAGTATAGGTAATAAAGAGTCTTGGAAGGAACGTCGAGAGTAATTGTCGTTTGGCGAATGTGTTTTATAAGTTGTACGTTGGACGTTCGTTTTTTTGTTTCACCTTGGCGTGGGGGTGTTTTTGATACGATAAAGACGTCGCGCACTGTTGTAAATGTACTTTTTGCACAGCGTGATTCCTTTGTTTGTCGCCTCTGCGAGTGATAAGGTGTTATAAAATGTCGGTGCGCACCACTGCTGTTCGAGATTTTATGAGAACGTTTACTAAATGACAGTTATTTTTATAATCGATTTATTACGTATGTTTAAAGAGGAAATCGTTATGTTTATAATATATACATTTTTTTGAAAGTTTAATTAGACAATTTTTTTGTTTGATATCGTTTTTTACTTATTATTGGAGCTGGAATGAAATGCGTATAAATAAATTATGATTAAATTATTGTGAGATAAATAAGTAATGATCATGTTATTATTATGAGATAAATTAGTAATGATCATGTTTTTATTATTATTATAAGTATGTTATTGTTTTGAGGATGTACTTTCTTGTTGCATACTATTTTTCTGATGAAATAGTTCATTTTGTAATCATTTTTTTATGCTACGTTATTATTTATAATACTATTATTTATGATGCGGACATATTCTTTGAGTTTATCGTATCTCTTTTCTTTTTTCTATCTGATTGAAGTTGAGGCAAGATGAGCGCAGCGAACCAGGAAACCTTGCAAATTAAAGACACTTCTATCGCTACTGCTGTCGATGAATCCGTACAGAGAGAACAAGCAGCGAGCGATGCTAAATCTCTGCAGAACGAGCAGCTAAATCTTGACAGAGACGTAGCAGTGGATCAATCTCATTTCCTTACTTATGTACAGTCCAAATCTTTGGATACTGAGCAGGCTCACAATGATTTCAAAGATGCTTCAGTAGTTGAACAGATGAACATTAGCAGCAGTGCTTTTGATAATGTCGGTGTTAAGGCTGTAAAAGATTTTGATGAGAGTAAGGATGGTTTCGAAGTTGAACATACAGATGCTATCGGTACTGTTAATTTAGAATCTTCAAAGAATGATCCAAGGATTGACGACGTTAATTGCTTTTTGCAAATTGATAAAGTAGAAGTTCAAGTAGATCCAAAATGTTCTGTTCAAAATGATGTCGTACAAGTTTCTTCTGATAGTAAGCAGAAAATACTCGAAATTGATAAAGTTTGTGATGACTCATTACAATCTGAAGGATTAAATGCTGATAATATTGATAAAGTCGAATTGATTACAATTCATAGTATTCAAGTAGAACAAAATAATCCTGAAACTTCTATGCAAGTTGAACAATTAAATATTGCTTCTATTAATGACGAATCTTTAACAGTTACAATTCAAGATTATCCTAAAGAGCTTTCACACTTTGAGGAATCAGTAGCTGAAAATATTGATCTAAACAAACCTATTAGTACTGTAAATGATTTGAATATACAAGTTGTTGATATTTCTGGAACAGATGTCAATATTGAACAGCCAAATACGGTTGAAAATATGCATAACTCTTTACAAAGTGATTTAATAGAAACTGACTCAATGGGTACAACAGATGAAGTATTACCGCAGGTTGCAGAAGGTACTTTTAGTGTCTGTTCACTGGCTGATAACAATGCAACATCATTGCATGTAGACACAACTTCTGACTTAAGTATGTATCATACTGACCATTGTACCGACAGTACTTTATTAGTCGACAAATCATTTGCTACAAATGATAAAACTGAATCCATAAAAATGGAAACAGAAATTAATATTAATTCTGAAGTCTTTTTGCAAAAGATTGTACAAAATCTTTATGAAAGAGATCTTTCAATGTATGAAAGCACATTTTTGGGCAATGATGCTAAAAAAACTAGAAAAGTTGATCAGAATAATACACATAATGATTCAAAATCTTTAAAAATTGATCAGCCAAATGTAATTATTGATAAAAAACCTGTTATGGTTCCAGAAAAGACTGAAATAGATGCTGATAACTCCATTGTTAAAAATGTACTTGTGACTTGTGATGATACAAAGTTGTCACAGCATGAAAAGAATTATTGTTCTAATGAAAATAGTGACAAAGTAGCATTATTAAGTAACTTAATAAATACAAGTAACAATGAAGAATTGTCTCCATCAGTATCTAGTAATAACGATATTGCACTAAAGCCATTGATAAAAGATCAAACAAATATAATTGAGAATAAAGAATCAATAAAATATCAAACAAAAACAATTGAGAATAAAGAATCAATAAAAGATCAAACAAACATTAAAGAAAATAGAGAATTAATAACAGATCGAACGAATATAATTGAGCAAAAAGAATCCTTAAACTCTAACATTGATAAAGATTCAGATGAGATTATTAACAGATTCCAATCAATGGAATGGCTTAAACCACAAGCAGCACCCCAGTATGTACAAAAATTTTATACATCTTTCATTATCTTGTAGAAATGCATGAAATCATTTATTTACCAATCAATACTAATTTAATAATACATAAAAAATTTGCTTAGTTTGTGATTTGTATTTTGCATGAATTTTCAGGGATTCTGGTTAAACATCTGTTTGTGTATAATCTTTAAATTAAAATAAATCTAATGAAATTCATTGCTGTATATCTTTATTTATTTCTATGTTTAAAATTTCAAGTTACTTATGATAAATAACCCAATAACACGACTAACATTAACATGTAATTATTACTGTTTTATTAACTAACAAAAAAATTTTATTTTTCAGTTCGAGCATGGGTCGTAGCCGAAAACTTACATTAAAAAGTTTGCCAAAAAAGGATGAGCGTGCCGAGGATTACTTTGAAGGTACGAAACATACAAAAAACATGAACAATAGAAGGCACTCCAACGATTCCATGCAGAATAAGATGCCAATCCCAGCTACCCAGGATCAGACCAACGCAACAGCCTCGGCGACTATTTGGAACAACAATGCAGCGGAGCAACTTTTTCCCAATGTAGTGAACAATGTGGAAGAGGAAGAGATATACGAGGCCATTGCTGTAAGCATTTGCACTGCCCAGCAGGAGGAGGAGAGACGCAAAATAACTGAAGTACACTTGAAAATCAAAGTCCATGATGATCCTGATGAAGTTGAATGGTTTGTTCTAGTAATTTATATTATTTTTATTTTATTTTATGAGGTTTACTCGCTGAATAAGTTGCTACTTTAGACACATTAAAAGTTAAAATAATATTAAAATTATTTAAAGTATTTTACCGTAAGTTAAATTAAATAAAACAATTTAATTATACCAGAGTAAAAATTACAAATCACAAAAAATAATCTAAAAAAAATTGTATAGTAAATGTATAATTATATAGATTAAGTGTATAAATCCATTATTCTATGAAATAACTAACAAGATTAGTTGAATTGCAAAAAGAATTTGTTTTACATACTCTCACAAATTATTTTTATAACTAAAAATTATTAGCTTATAAATTGTAAATTTTCAAATACAATGATTGTTTATCTGTCATTGTTGCCTTTTTCATCCTTGTTACAATCAAGGAAATCAATGTACAGTAAATTAGCTTTGCAGTGATGAACACATTATTAGTAATCATATTACATTTTATATATATATATATATATATGACTGTTGTGTCGTTTTGCCTTTACCATGTGTCTCATATTTACCTAAATGACATTCTGTTAGTTTTTTTTTCTTGTTTATTTGAATATTCTGCTACATACTTTATAGAATAATTAGTTATTCTACAGAATATCTAATTAAAGTACAGATAATCAAAAGCATTTGGTACTGTAAGTATTATAGTTATTTTGTGAAATACTAAATTATTTCATAGGACTTAGTTAAAGATGAAAGAAACATCACATTTCATAGTTTAACTAAAATCAACCGTGATTTCACGAAATAACATAATTATTTGATATTGTACACTTCAACTGTGCAGACATACATGAATGAAAATGTCGTGTTGATTAGTTTTATTCTTATATTCAAGGATAGTATTTAAAACTTTGGACTTACACATTTCACATTCTATTTTTAGGGGGAAGAAAGTTCATTTTAATCTTCCAGACAGTCTAGTGGCATCATCGACAAGTTGCGCAAAAGGCTTCGTCGACAAATTCGGTAGAGTCGACGGTAAAATCGAGAAACACCTGTTCATGGGCAAAGGTGCAAGAAGAAAGGAGCAGGAATTCCTTCAAGCTCATACCGAAAACGCTCCGCTTCCAACTAAAAGACCAGATCAGGATTTGTATTCCCATGCTAATCAAGACTCCAAAAGAGAAGCGCAAATGCCAAGTAGGACTCAACAAGGTCCAACGAATGCAACGTCCGATAGAGAGCCTCAAATGCCAAGCAAGACTCTACAAGGACCATCGAATGCACGATCTGGTAGAGAAACATTGAAGGAAAAGCCAGGATTTAACCACGATATGAATCGAGATTATCATCCACAACAAAGAGGAGCTCCTGTGAAGCAAGATGCCAAAACAGATGTGCATTTGCCAAACAGGAGTCAGCAAGGGTCGATGAACGCTCGATCTAGACAGGAAATGCCAAAGGAAAAACCAAAGACGGATGGTAGAGCTCAACAAGATGCCCATTTGCCGAATAGAGGTCAACAGGGACAAGAGAATGTACGATCTAAGCAGGAAGTACCAAAGGAAAAACCAAAGATGGATGGTAGAGCTCAACAAGGACCTTCGAATGCTCGATCTACAGCGCAGGTAAAAGAGTACTTGGTATATTGAATTTTCTATACCAAAATCATTTTTTATAATTGAATATTCAATTTTCTTAATGTACAATCTAAGCAGGAAGTACCGCAGACAGACGGTAGAGCTCAACAAGGACCTACGAACGCTCGATCTGAAAAGGAAGTGCCAAAGGAAAAGCCTGGATTTAGACAAGGAACGTCCAAAGATCCTCCCCAAAATCAGAAAGCTGGTACTATGCAGCAGGACGTTAACACTGAAGCACGTTTGCCTAACAGGAGTCAACAAGGACCGATGAATGCACGATCTGAGAAGGATGCATCCAAAGAGAAACCTGGATTTTGTCAAGGAATGGCCAATGATCCATACTTTAATCAGAGAAACCACGGTCATGTTGAAATAAATCAAGGCTATCTTGACAAAGGACGTGATAATATTCAGAAAAATCCAAGCAATTACGGCAGATATCACGAAAATGAAAACAAGAATCAAGATCAATTAAACAAGCAACAAAGCAATTTGGATAGATATAACAATACCAATAGACATCATGATCAGTTCAATAGGAATCAGAATCATACAGATAGAGACCAAAATCAAGATAATTTTAATAGAAATCAAAATCATCCAGATAGAAGTCAAAATCAGGATAATTTCACTATGAATCAGGTTAATTTAGATACAAGTCAAAATCAGGAACATTTAAATAATAGGAATCAAAATCATCCTAACAGAAGTCAATTTCAGGAGGAATTCAATAGACATCAGAATCACCCAGAATTCAATAGAAACCAAAATAATATGAATAAATATCAAACGAATTCAAATAGACACCGGACTTTATCTGATAGAAGTGATGAAAATAAAACTGAAAATCAGGACTGTTTTAACCAAAATAAAAATTATTGTGACAGACGTAATGAAGCTAAAAATAGAAATCCAGATCCTTACAATAGAGATCAAGACTCGTATAATAGAAACCAGAATTACTCTGATAGAAATCAAGAAAACACAAATAAAAGTCAAAATCGATTTGGTAGAACTCAGTCGGAAGAAAATTGGGATGAGACTGATAATAAAAAATACAATTTAAGTTCACAGATATGCCTTGATAATAAAAATCAACAGAAAAATTTTAGTTTGCATGATACCAGAAAAGTTATTGCGGACAAAAAAATTGAACCTCTTATGCAGACAGGTATCAACAAAGAGAATTTGAACGTTAGCGCCAATATGTCCAGAAGCAATGTTGCTTCAAAACCTCCGTTAAATAGTTCGATAAGTTCAGTGGGAGATCTTAAACACCCTGTACATCATTCTACGCCGAATACATCTATGATGTCTTTAGCATTGAAAGAGGTGAAGAATGAAACTAAAAAGGAGGTTGTAAAGTCTGAAATTGGAATAACGTTTGGTAATATTCATGAGAGTTCAACCTCTGTATCAAGACCTAACGTCGTTCTAGCATTTAAAGGCAATCAGAATGTTCAACGTGCCTTAGGTTTGTACCTTGCTTTGAACTCTCAAGGTAAGGCACTAATGAATATTGATCCTTTAGTCATTTTAATTTTATATCTTTGGATCTGAAAAATATGCTAAACTCGTGCATAATTTTTTTAAAATCACCTGAGCAATTTGTAAAAAAAAATTGCGACAAAAAATTATAAAAATTATAGAATAATTGTAGAATATATCTTTTTAACTTGTGATTTATTTTTATTTAAAGCATTTTAAAAAAACCATGTTCTACAATTTTCAAAAATAGAAATAGCTAAGACCCATTTTCAATAGTGCCTATCTTCAATAAAACCTGTATTTACTATTATATGTATATTACATTTATATTTATATGTATTTCACACTTTTTTTAGGTACAGGTTTAGATTTAAATACATGCAATACGAGTGGAGTTCAATCTGTCAATGAACAACTAATGACCATGAGCCCGGTGTATTCAAGTCCTACTATGAATGTAAACGCAGTACCTTTCGAAGTACCAAATTTCAGTGCTAATCAAGCAGTGAACAGTCAGAATTTGGCTGGTGTTGCTTCAAATGTTGCACTGTCGAATGTCACGCAAATGCCAAATTTACCTTATGGATATTTAGTAGGATCAAATGCTAATAATGCTGATCAGCAACAGCGCATGAACGAAATATCAAACTCAAATGAAGAATTATTGAGACTTCATAATAAAGTTAGCAGTCTAACAAATCAACTGGCAGAAGCTCAGGCCAATTTGTTAGAAGCTCAGGTAAAATAATATTTATGATATATATCTATTTATAAAGAGTTATTAAGCCTGTTGATCCAAATGAATAAAATAAATAAAAATAAAAATAATAGGTATATAAAGTTTCCTAGTAAAATAATGTTTGACACTTTAATATTTAATTATCCAGGTGAAATTCGTTAATGAGCATGCATCTCTATCTTCCACCGTGACAAGCCAGTTATCTCAGCAAATCCTGCAAAATCAGCTACCTCAGCCAATCGTACCAAGTCAGCTAGCTCAGCAAATGGTGCCAAATCAGTTAGCTCAGCAGAGCCTGCAAAGTCAGCTACCTCAGCAAATGGTGCAAAACTTGTTACCTCAACAAATCATGCAGGGTCAGCAAATGGTGCCGTCCAGCACTGGCAGTCAAATGATTCAAAGCGAAAGCCAATCTTCACCGACCGATTACCAGGCAGTGAAGTATTTAGTTCCACCAGGCTTCTCCGCCCCTGCAGCCAACATTCAAAAAGTCGTGCACGCAGATGCATACCAGCTGGCTAAGAATTTTGCAGTTGCCAGCGCACAGGAATTGGCGAGTAATGAATTCCCTTCAAATCCTGCGCTCGAGCAAATGCTCATGAGTCCTCAGTATCTGCAGCAGTGTAATATGTATCAGCAGCAAGCTGCTGTTTTTCAGCAGTACAGCGCGAACGGCGGTTCGACGAGTGGAATTCCAAGAGAAAGAATGATCCCTCAAGCGAGCAAGGGAAGGGAATTGAGGGGCAGCGGCAGTCAGTTTTATAATCAGTAGAATTATTTTCGAGTTTTTGTTTTTTTTTTTTTTATATTTTTTTACTCTTCGAATATTATATACATGTATATTCACTACGTACTTTGTTAAGAGAAAAGGTTTAGAGAATTGAGTTTATTTTTTACTTACTTCTAGTGTTTGACATATTGACTGTTTAACACTACATTGCGCGTATAATAGTTCATAGCAAATTATTAATTTGTGATTATTTTTTTACTTTAAACTAAGTTTATAATACAAATATACATTTTGGAATATGTAATGAGTTTTTATAAAGAATAACTTTTGTTACATTTTAGTTGTAAGAGTTGAAAGAAAAACCTACAGATGTAAAAGAAGAGTAATCTTTCTATTTAAGGTGACGAAAATCGGATACCTTTAAGTAATAAAAAGTTTTATTTTCTTACTATCCAGATGAAAACTAATAGATAAGGAAAATTTATATTTGTTAGCAGAATGATATTTATAAATTTTGCCTAGAAAAGTTTATCTAATAAAATGTTATGATTTCATTGAATGAATGTGCTTGTATTTTCTTTTCTTTTGTTTATGACTAGCCCTAATTGTATAAAATCGAAAAAGTACTTTACTTTTAGTAATTAGAAAAGTAAAACTAATTTAATAATTTCAGTTTTATTCTTAACATTTAATAAATAAAACTAGGGAGGTAACTTTATCTATGAAACTAATAAGATTGTAATTAAATTGATTCAATGATAAAAATATAATATAAATACGTAATAAATAAAATCTTTACAGTGAAAGTAATGTAGAATTTTGCACAAAGACGGGCTCGGCCCGGCGCATATATTTAGTACCGGACCTGGCCGAGTTACAGTGCGATGAGGTAATTAACGAAAAATACCTAGAAAACTAGTACTTCTAGTAACTACTATGCGAGTCAAAGCAAGTTGGATTTCGGAGTCGGATTCGTCCGCCGCGTAAAACACCAAAGTAAACAATAACAGTCATACATAGGGCAATGTTTTAATGTTTGAATTAAACGTTGGAATGTGATTTAGATAAAGAGGTAAGACTTCGTCGGCTTGCAAATATATTTTTGAACACGTGAAAAAAAAAAGAAAATTTACCATTTAAATATATATTTACCAAGAAAAGTATAAGTCAGTAAAAAAAACAAATTTAGAATTAAGATAAAAATATTTACAGAACATTATTAATAATTTGTTTTAAATTATTTCACAGAAATGGTTCATAATCATGTAAGGCAAATGCTTGACAATGTTGAAAAATCAAATGATCTTATTAACAAATTCCAAAAGATGAATTGGCTTAAACCACGATCAGTCCCACGGTATGTACAAAAATTTTATTCATCTCCCGAATGGAAATTAAAACCGTAAGTTTTTCATACGCTTAAGTACGTAACTGTTACAATGTCGTACATTTACGTACGTTCGCGTACGTTTTGGTTGAGATTCGAACATTTTTTACAGCATTGTACAGAAACGTGCGCGAACGTAGCCGAATGTCCGCGGATGTACGTTGATATACAGCATCGTGCAGCTACACTTAGAGTACATTTGCAGAAAAAAATTGATATCAGACTGTACGGCAACGTGCGCGAACGTACGCGAATGTACGCGGATGTACGTTGATGTACAGCATCGTGCAGAAACCTACACTTAGAGTACATTTGCAGAAAAAGATTGATATCAGACTATACGGCAACGTACGCAAACGTACGTAAACGTACGCGAACGTATGCGGATGTAGCTAATGTACGGAATCGTGCAGAAACTTACAGTTACAGTTTTTAGTTCTTTTTACGGAAATATTACAAAATCAATTGTTAAATAATCATGATTATTTAAAAACCAGTACAATAAACTTTGTTAGTTCCGTTGATAAAATTTATTGTATTAGAAAATAAAAAACTTTTTATATTTTGCTTACTTTATTTTTTATTCTTACAAACCTTATAGTAACGATTGCGATCTTAAATAAATAATTAAAGTTTACAAAATATATACAAAGAAACATTATTCTATAATAATATTTCTTTAAAGAGCTTGGTGCTCAAACATATAAATAATTATATTTCAAAACCTATTCATGAACATAATTTGTATGCTTTGGTTTTACATAAACATTCTACAAAACAAAAACAATAATCTCTCAAAAAATTTTCAAACTTTTAAAAGATACGGTTGAAAACTGGATCCCCTTATGAGCCAATAGTACATGTGATTTTGAAAATGAAAATAGATTGTTATTAAAAAAGAAAAAATGTAATAATCGTATTGCGCAACAAATTGTTTATAGACTAATGGTATATCAGCAATTGCCTTTACTTCAACAAAGAGATTATATTTCAGATGATACAAGAAATATATGTAATAATATATGCAATGATAACAGACTGAAGAATTATGAAAAAATTGAAAATTGTAATTTATTAGGACGTGGAAAGATTCATGAACTTTCCGATTTAGAACATTTATATTTAAGAACTTTTAATGTCTGAAAAATAAGTAAATGTACAATGTATTGCAAAATTATTTTCAATGGATGTCATTATACTTCTTGCACATATGATGAATGTAAAAAAACCAACGATTCAGTAAATCGAACAAAAGATGGTGATTTTCGTATAATTAAAAAAATGTGTAAATTAGAATATAATGGTACAATTAATGTGTTTATATTTTTTAATAGAATAGACATCCAAGACACTTATCTGACGTATGTGTTAAACATTTAAAACATTGTACAATACCGCAAACAAATGATTTAAATGTTATAACTTGTAATGATATACATCGACCATGTATTTTAATGAAAATAAAAGACCATCTATTTATAAGTTCCCTTAACAATGCAATGATTGCTAAATATGTTAACTGAATTAAAATTTAATTACAGAACAAATAAATATTTTTTATAAAACATTTAATATGAATAAAATATCTCCTGTCAGTCATTCAAAATTCCCTTCATAGGCTTACATTGTCACTGTCAATAGATGCAGAGCCAATCATTATGGGTTAGCTGAATCTCTTCATCGTGTTGGAATTATAAATGACGCTCACTGCAAATGTGACTATACTAGCGAGGATATTAACCACGTCCTTTGGCAATGTAAGTTTTACGACAACAATAGAAAGATACTAATCGATAATCTAAAAAAGATCAATGTGTTTTTACCATGCCCAGCTGATGTTCTGTTGTCTGCACCTAATAGCCTTGCCTATCAGTACATGTTCGACTTCCTACAGAAATGTCAGCTGAATATATAAATAATATGTACAACTGTATTCACGTTTATCTTCAAAACTCTTTGTAAATCAGGCTAATAAAACCAATATTTCAAACTTATTTTCTGTAAGCTGAAATGGGCCCTAAGGCCCCAAATGCTTAATAAATGAAAAAAAAAAAAAAAAAAAAAAAATTCCCTTGCATGTATGTACCTCTATACCTATAAAATCAGAAAATAAATAAATACTACTTTTCTGCACAATTGTGTACATGTATAATCGCGTATGTTTCCATACGTTTCTGCATATATATGTACAACTGCGTACGTTCACGTACGTTTACGTACGTTTCTGTACATATTCGTACAATCAAGTATCTTTTCGTATTCTTTCGTACAATAAAATTTTATGAATAAAAGTTCCTTCATCTCTAATATGTATAAAGCTGTACATTTTCGTATGAATGAGTATATTCCAGCAATTCTTTGTACGGTCGCGTACGTTTCCGTACGTTCACTTACGCTCGCGTACGTTGGCGTACGTTTCCGTATAATACTGTACAAAATGTTCGAACCGTACCCAAAACGTACGCGAACGTACGTGAATGTACGTCATCGTACACAACTCTACCGTATCGTCCTTAAATGTATCAAAATCATACGTCGATTTGCGTTATAATACCTTTCAATTTTTCCATTAGGGTATACAAAATTTCCTAGCAAACTCACATCTTATTGTTTAATATTTCATTCTTAAGGTGAAATCGATTCTAGAGACCACGTAACACTAGTAATCAAATGATTATAAGTGAAAGTCAATCTATAACCGACTAATTGTCTCCCAATTAAATTTTTTTTTGTTCTAGATTACCCTGCTTTTACATCCTATACTCAAAAAGGTGAAAAAATAGTTCATTTCAAACTGTCTAAAAATTTTGCAATTGCAAATGTGCAAGATCGTGCCAGTTACAAGTTCCATTGAAACTGTTATAATTTTCAGCTGTATATAGTACAAATGTCAGTGCAGAAAGTATAATTTCAAGAGATGACGTCTTTGTAACAAAGAATGATATTTCAAGCAAACAATTGAAGGGGAATCGATATGCAGGAACAGTCGATTTTACAATATATAATTTTATTTACCTTACGTATATTCATGTACGTATGTATATTCACTATGTACTTTAAACAACGTTTAGATAATAGTTTATAACTAAATAAGTTTATAACACAGCTACATGTACATTTTGAAATGTATAATGATTTTTTATTAAATATAATTTGTTATATTTTAATCTTCAGAGTTGAGACAAAATAGAAGAGTTATCTTTTTATTGAAGTTTTACAAGAATCAGACTCCATTATAAATAATAATAAAAAAAATATATTTTACTATCCAGATAAAAAATTCCGGAAAAATAAAATTATTAATTTTGAGAATGATATTGATAAATTTGATTTGGAAAAGTTTATCTAATAAAATATGATTTAATTGAATAAATGTGTATATAATTGTATAACATCAAAAGTCTTTATTTTATAGTATCTATTAAAAAATGTAACGAAATACATTGTAATAAATAATTGTAATATTCTACTTTCGATTTTGCTTTTGTATTTGAATAAAATGAATAAAGTCTTTGAACTGATTCAAGTAGTATTTTTAGTATATAAGTACTACAAGAATCAAAGAAAGTTACAATTTCGCCCGCGGAAAATGCCAACGTAAACATAGACAGTCGTAGGCCGTTAAATATAATCGTGTATATGTATAAGGACTGTTAAAGGTCAGATAATATTTACTGGGTATTGTACTTGAACTTTCAAATATGATTTAGAAAAAGAGGTTAGATCTCGTCTCGTTGTAAATCTAATATTTGAAGCACGTGGGAAAAGAACAAAACTTGCCGTTTAAATATTTATTTCCAGCGACATAAGTAAGTTAAAGTAGACAAAATTAGAATAAAAATTTATACTAGAAAATATTAATAATATTTTCGTTACAGAAATGGTTCAGAATCATACAAAAATATTTATAAAAAATGAACATGCCTATCGAGCTTTCTTGACCAAATTTACTGATAATCCAAGTTTTGATAATTTGCCTATCTCTACTGCTTTAGAATATGCACATAAGTCATTTGAAACAGATGAGTCTATCCCGGCTCGTTCAAAATCAAGACTGATAAAAACTATTTTAGCGAATAAACAAAAAATTCTCAATGATCTTGAAACTCTGAAGACTTCTCCAGAATCACGTATTGAGCCACCAGTACATAATGTTAAATTGCGAAATCTTGAAAAAGTTACTACTCAACTATTAGAAAATTATGATAATCGTAAACGATCCAGAGACGAAGACTTGACTAATACAATTAGTAAAAAATTAAAATTAAGTAGTATTAGGAATAAGGATGTGAAGTGTACTGTCAATAAATTAAGAGTAAGTATAATTTTTATAATATATTATAATGTATCAAAATAGTTTTTTATATTTAAACTCAAAGAGTAGTATATATTTTTTGCTATTTTAAGAATTTATGAAATATTTCTTTGTTACTAACATTGTACATTTAAAATAATTAAGATATATTATTTTTTATAGCAAAGGAAAAATAGTAAAAATAAAAGAACAATGCTCAATTATTCAAGTGTTAAAAAAAATAAAAGTGTTCCCTCATTGGAAGTAATGAGAAAAATTCCAATAGTAGTTCTTGAAATGGATAAAAGGCTGCAAGATATGGCCAAGAATTATTACACTCGTAAAGAAGATGAAGAAAAGGAGAACGAGAAGTCAAGTGAAGAGTCTGATGAAAAAGATAATGATGACGATGACTCAAATAAAATGGCTGATGAAGAAATACATGAATGTCCAAATGAAACAGAAATTCAAAAAGATAATAGTCTAGAGATTTTACAAAATAATTCTACTGAAAATGGAAGTTTTACATGTAGAGAAGGTTTTGTAATTAATAAACAAGAAGTGGAACTTATGGAAAGTACTTCACAACTTGATACTTTCCCACCATCATTAGATATTTTTGAACAGCAAGATGAGCAAGTAGGAAATCAAAATGAAACTGCATGTAACATCGAGACAGAAATTCATTCTCAATTGATCGTAAACTCCAGTACACCCACAGCAGCCTTGACTGATCAAGAAAATATGTCGCTGAAAATTGCATGTTATAATAATTTTGTTCCTCCAGTACAAATGGTTAACAATACCAATTCAATGGTAAATAATTCGTTTATGTTCAATGCGAATAGTAATCCTTATATGGTAGTACCAATGCCTCAGTTCCAGCCAAATATTATTGTAACGAATCCTGGCGTATATAATGGTTATCAAGGAATGTATAATCAATTTCACGAAATTCCTTTTGTACGAAATACGATGTTTACTCCTCAGAATTTTTCAATGATGCCACAGCAACAGCCTTGCATTAATCAAGTTTTTAGTCCGGCGCAGGAAATTGCCAAACTTCAAAATACAATATTAAATCTCAATTCTCAGCTTTCTTCTATAGGAAACGTTTTAGCTACTCAGTTTCATTTAAGTCAATATGATTGAACTCTTTTTTTCAATTGGGGCTATTTCGCTAAACACCATCTGTGATGTCTTAAAATATGTACACTTAACGTACTATTCTTATGATTGAATGTGTTTGAATTTTTTTGAAATAGTGCAACTTTAACAGATCGAATGAATATTTTCACTAACCTCATTGGATGATTTCAAAAAAATTAAAAGGCATACGATCAGCATAGTACGTTGAGTGTACCGTGTAATATATGTAATTAAAGGTTCAATTCAAAAGAAATTACAATAGAAATTTAAATATATATATTGCCAAATCTCACTATACTTAACTGATCAAAATTCTTTAGCAATTTTAATGTAAAATAAAGCTTTTGTAGATAGAAAGTGTGGTTTAAATTATAACACTTGTTATATATTATTTCTTTGTTCTAAATTTTAAAATAAAATATGAATGAAGAAATAATACTTTGTTAAATGAAAGGGTATATTTTCTAGTAAAGAAATTGAGCTTTAATAAAAAAAATATCTTCCACTTAATTATTGTAAATAGGTATTTGAAATTATAAAAATATATTGTATATTAATTGAAAGTTTAAACGGAAAAAACAATTGTATTTAGATGTTATTCAAGTTATATATCTGTGGTAAAAAGGTATAAAGACTATTAAGTTAATTTTTTTAAATGTAAAAAATGAACTTTTTAATTATAACTTTCTACAATTTTCAAAACAAATGAACTTAAATTCTTATGTCTTGATACCAGAGATATAAATTTCGATTGAAAACAAAAACAAGTTTTAAACTTTTTAAACAACTCCTTAAATTATACGTAGAAAATTATACTACAATATTATATACTATATAATATTATATTATATTATATACAATATTATACTACAATTAAAATTTTTAATTCAAAGCATTAGCATTTTTTCAAATATGACGTTATTTATTAGTTTTTATTGGACATGCACGAGTATATATGTACTGCTTTTTATTCAGTAAGAATTATGTTTTACATAATATTGACACACAGAAATATAAAATATATTACTGTATTCTTTTATGAATAAACATGTTATGTGCTAAAACTAAACCAATTTTATTTTATATTTAAGGAATCCTATTAATAATATTCACGCTACAAAATATAAATCATATAAAATTATATCAAATTAATAAGATTTACGAATAATTTAAACATTTATAAGTCTGTTGAAATAGTTCACATTCGCGTTTTGAGTTTAATTTTTGTCTCTGAACCATCAATCAGTAATTATTTGCCAAAACGCAATAAAATTTTCGCCCTTAATGCCCTTACCCGGATGTGAGAAATCTATTAAATCCTATTCCCATTAAATATGAAAAGATCGTATTTACAATTTTTGTATTGGAGAATAGGATTTAATAGTTTTTATTTAACAGGGTAATGTGTTAATAGAGTAAAGTATAATATTTTTGTATAAATATATTCCATCTTTTTCTTACGAGTCTATTCGTATACCACTTTTATACAGCAATATAGATTTATTATCCATTTATGTCATGTGAAATAATAAAATTAATAGTATACAAATAATGATTTAAACAATTATGTATTGTAATGTGCTTTTTTCTGCAACAAAAAAAACGCGTGTTAAACTAACATCGGGCATTATTATTTATGTTCGTGCGAACATTCTGTCTCCACGAATATTATTTATGAATAATGTATAATAATAATAATATTTCAATTTCGCGTCTTTTTGTCACTTTTGGACGAGTGTGAGAACTATAGGTATCTGAAAATACGTTTCAAATTTCGCGGGCGAAGAAAACTTTTGCGCAAATGCGTGTGCGCGGTGTGATCCCCAAAATTCTCGAAGCCGCCACATATCTTTTAAAACTTAAATTAACCTTTTTATCATTTCAGAAAAAGGGCAGTAATGCTCATATATAAATAAATAAATTTCCTTTTATACATTTTCGCGTGGTGTATACGTTGGAGAGCATTTGAATGCTTGTTTGAATATTTAAATTCCCCGCGTGTCACGTTCGCGTTTCGTCGGTCAATTGACGTGACCGAACGCTAGGCGTACAACATTCAAAATTGAGCTAATTTCTATTTATTACTGTTATAGAATCAGCGCAATTATTTCTGAGTATCAAAAAATATGCCAAAAATACCTCTTTTACTAAGCTAACTAATGAATGCAAAGCATACTTGATTCTCACCTAAAAATATTGTTTATTAATGACAAAGCATGAGCGGACAAAAACTGTTACCGTATAATTGCGATTAAATTAGCTAGGATATGATTTAATCGTATAGTTGAATAATGGTGAAATATACTAACGAATGTAGTATTCAATATTATATAGATAATCCATTTTTTGTAGCAAGTTAGCTTAAATAGACCATTTTATTTATTTTTTTAGGTTAAATCGTAAGTAATTTCGCAATTTTATTGTTTTTACTCTGATAATTCGTAACAATAACATTACAAAATGTAAGTGTATATCATATGCAATTATTTTATTGCTTATGCTATTAAGGGGATGCGTCAGACCTACTTTACCCATTGATAAAATACATTCAAAAATTTCTTTTCTTTAAGTAAATACACATCAGAATCAAATTTCTTTTTCAGGGTAGCTTTATTTACGTAAAATACATAGCGGAACACTCAAATTATTATCAGAATCAAAAATTGGCAATTATGTGATTGTGCTAATTTTTAATTCTGATATCAATTCGAGTGATCCGCTATGTATTTTCTCTAGATAAAGCTATCCTGAAAAGGAAATTTTATTGTGATGCGTATTTTTGGCGTAAAACGAAATTTTCGAAGAACATTATTTTTTCACTTTCCTATATTGAGAAATAGAATAATTTACCTCAAATTTTGAGTGTTCCGCTAATTATTTGGTTCAAATAAAGCCATTCCTAAAAGGAAAATCGATTCTTATGCGTAGTTATTACGAAAAACGAAAGTTTTATTTTTGTTTACCTCACTCGGTAAAGTAGGTCTAACGCTTCCCATTAAGTTAAAAATCTAAAATGGTTATTTTATAATAAACAATATTTTTAGGTAGCGAATCAAGTATTTTTGGTATATCGAATTTAAAGATTTTCTTTATTATTAATAAATTGTGTGTATATGGCTCAATTAACATTATGGGTGACAGTATAGATTAGCTGAGGAATTGAGAAATGTATTGGATATATGGGAAAGTAGCAGGTAAACTTGGTAAATTTTGTAGTTTCTAATTTACAGTTTATTGCTACTAAAAATAAAACATCTATTTATTAATTACCTAAATAACTTTTTAAAGAACAATAAAACTTACTTCAAACAAAAAGCAAGAATAAATTTTTCGTTTGCTCTAAAAAGTATGAAATAATCCTTTTCATTACATATTCAAATTAAAATCACAACTTTTCGGAGTCAGCACCAAAATTTAAAACAATTTATATTCAACAGGCTTTCAGTAGGTGGTATTGGTTTCATATCGACTTCATTCATCGCTTCAGAACATACCTATAGTAGCATTCTCGTAGTCTTCTGTAATTTTCTTTTATGTTTTTATATCAATTGTTTAGTAGATTGACTATAATTAAATTATATATCGTACAAACCTAAATATTTTTAAAATATGAGGATTCCTTGAATATACAAAAACATTATTTCTTTTTGTATGCATAATAACATGTATATTCATAATAAAATAAATTTTCTAATACATACTGAAACATAAAACTTACAACAACAATCGGTAAAATTTCAATTTCTATATGTTTAAAACTAAATACATACAAACATTATATGGAAAAAAGCAAAAATCGTGCGTGTGTTACAAAATAGTATGTTGTGTACCAAGGGTGTACATTTTTTGCCCGTGGGTGGTTTAGAGCAGTGTTGGGTTTACGACACGGGTTGGGGATTTTCTACTGTACAATGTACAAAACCTGTAGAAAACATCGTAAACATCGTAAACGTCGTAAACCTGTAGAACGTACAAAACTATGGTAGGGTTAGTGCCTCAATTATTACTGACACGTCTGACACCCTGTACCCATTCGAAATAATTTTCATACACACATACACCCATGCACATTGCACACACACACGTATGTAGACACAGACACAGACATACAGCCAGACACACACACACCCACACGCACAAGCACGCACGCACGCACGCACGCACACACGCACACACAGACTCACGCACGCACACATACACAGACTCATGCACTCACGCGCGCACGCACGTACGCACGCACGCACACACACACCCATACATTTGAAAAAGCAAACAAAATTCTCATCGTTAAGATAATTTGGAGCATACAGAGTTGAAACACTTGAATTTGTAGAATACTAGGGGTAGATGATAATAAGTAAATACACATACAACTACAGTGAAATAAAAACATTGAAAAGATCATGATTCATTTATTAATAGAGTGACCAAAATAGTTAACATTAATCTGGAGGGCGTAGTTTCGTGATTTTCGCACAAAAAAGCTTAATCTGTTTTATATAAGTCGGGCCTAAGTGCATCAAAAATAACTCAAGCGCAGAATGATAATTAAGATTTATTAAGATAAGTGCTAATGCTCGGCTTGCGGCCGCGTGAGTGAGGAATTCGCACCTTTTCGTGATTCGTCGATAGCGGCGCTTTCTACATATAGCCTTCTTCTCTGGACGTAGTAGCTTCATCGATACATGCAAGCACAAAAATTACACAAATATTTTTTCAAAATACTTTGGTGATGCCCGTATGTTCAATAAAAAGACTTTGATATTGACTTGTGAATTGAAAAAATATTGGAATTAAATTTAAAAGAAAATAATTTTTTAAGGTGCCGTTGTTTATAAAGTCTGAAACTTCGCACATAGGTTCGCCCATTATTGCTCTGTGAATGTCTAATGAGTTTAAGTTTTGTCTGAATATAAGTATTTTTATGATTATAAATAATTATTCACTACTCGGTAGGTAAAAATCAAGGAGGGAAATTTGAATTCTTAATTGACTTTCGTCCTAGTGCAAATGAAAAAAGTAATAAAACATAAGAAAATGTAAGAAAATGTAAGCAAACGTAAACAAACGTAACAAATCGTAAGAAACTGTTGGATTTCGGACATTTTTACATGTTCTTACGTTTCTATACGTATTTTTATGTTTTATTACGTTTTCTAACTTTTATAACGTATCGTAATTTCGTGAAAAAAAATATATATTGAATTTTACACCGACAGGTGGCGAGGCATATACAAACCAATTCACGTGTACAAAATAGTAACTTTTAGTTACTTAAGAAACATTGACACTTAGAAAGTCTTTTTTTGAATACTTGCCATTATAGAAGTCTCTTTAGTGAGCGGAATTTTTAGTATGAAAATGTAATCTAAAGTAATGAAACGTAAGAAAACGTACACAAACGTAAGAAAATATATGAAAATATAATATAAAACGTCCGAAACCTAACACTTTTTTACGTTTTGTTACGTTTTATTACACTGTAATACGTTTTTTTACGGTTTCTTCCACTTTTTTACGTTTCTCTACGTTTCATTACGTTTTATAACTTCCACAGGGGCGGACCCCATTGAATTGAATACCTATTATATAAAGATATTCTTTTAATTATGACCGGGAAAATATGCTTCACAATAGGACTTTTGAGCGCAGAAGATTTAAAATTGAAGCGGATTTCTCGGAATGGTCGTGATTGGTCCACGCAATTTCAACTTAGCCGTTTCAGTTTTGCTTAGGCTGTCACGATGAGACAGCAGTGTGCAGTGTAGTTCGAGTGCGTACAGTAATATAGCTCAACGGTCTCGCAAATATCTCGCAAAATATGGCTTATTTTATTACCGATGGTACAGGCCATCGTTCCACCATAACTCGTGAGTATCACAAACCATTGTTAAAAAAAGAATAAAAGCAATTTGAATACCCTACAGTGGAAATGATTATTGAGTTCAATATTCGTTAACAGACTTTGATATTGAAATAGAAGACTTACAAATATTAAAATAAATTTTTTCGGAACTATTTGAATTTTTGGTGTGCCAAAGTGTACGAAATTATGTCAAAGTATGCCAATTAGTGGTAATTAGTGTCAAAATCTGTGCTAATTATCTGCGTCAATCTATATTTTAATCTGTGCTAAACTGATTTAAAAAGAGGCAATAAGTTATTATTTGCTAAAATGTGTTATCAATGTGTTTTATTGTATATTAAGAGATGGTGTCGAGATAATTTCTCTCTTTGTTGATTCATATTTAATTATGTAATAATTAATTATCTATCTAATTAATCGTTTAAATTAAAGTTTAGGCATTAACCTTCACGCATTGTACAATTGTAGAAGCAATTTTTGTAATGGGCAATTAATCCGAAATTCGCAGGAGTTTATTGTCTTAAAATTAAACGAAACGGTTAGATTAGATTTGAATGAACTTTATTCGTTTGTTATTCTTTATTTCCACTAACTGTCGTGAATGTTTCTACTATTCTGTAGAATACATAAACTTGCCGGTAAGATACTCGCGTCGAACGCTTTTGAAATAGAGCGGGCTTATCATTGATTGGATCGATTTTGCATAACTCATCAATAGATGCAGTGATTTGGAAGATTCTTTTTTATCTATATCGTACACGAACATTTTGAGCCTTTACTAGGACAATACTATCAGCACCTATAATTGAAAATGGATATTATACCTAATTGATAACAGTAAAAATTGGGTTACAACTTATAAATATTATTATATATTATTTACATATAAATGTAGAAATGAAAATAACGGTACGACTATTGAAAGAATAAAGATCTATAAAGCAATTATTAATTTATTGAGAAAATAGTGGTTTACGATTAATTATTTATTTTCTTTATTTTAAAATAAAAGTCAACGTTTCAATTCAAATTGTAGAAGCATTAACTCTAATTAAAAGTTGAGATTTACGGGTGGCAAACAAAATTTTCTCTAATAATATGTAATCGATAAATGATGATCGAGTTATATACAAAACTTTTAAACTTACAGATTCCAAAGAAATTGCAAAACTCACGACAACAGGGAGTTTGAAAGCAGACGCAAATCGCGTAAACGTCATTGGCATCAATTATGGGAAGTTCGATATAAAAGATTTAAAATTCAAAGAATTGCAATTCCTTTACGATGTACAAGGCAATGTTATCGAGACAATGAAAGGCCTTTTAAACCATATGGGTAAATTATTCTATTTTTTATAAAGAATTATAATCTAAATTATTGCATATTTTTGTAATTTAATATAAATATTTTTGTTTCTTGTTCAATAAAGAGACTTATGAAACGAAGCAATTGGAGTACGCGCGGGGTGTCCTGCTTTTGTGCTTCCACGTTCAGCAGTTTTCCGAGAGGGACACTATCTCGGCGTATATATCCAAAGCAGTTGATGTGCTAGAGCAGATGGAATCCACGGAGTCGGGCGATATCTGTTGTCTGCTGGCAAACTTGAATCTCTTTGCCATAATTGAAAAGTTACACGTGAGAAGCCAATACATTGCTACACGGATTTCCCAAATGAAAAAAAAAAATAAAAACGTACTGTCGTATGGGACTGTCAACATTGAGGATGATAAGGAATTGGCTGATGTATTGAGAGATGTGTTGAATATATGGGAAACAAATTTGCAGATAAACTTAGTAAGTTATATATTGTTTTTAAATTATGAACTGTATACATAATCTCGCTTATAGTTTATGTTTTGAAATTAGGAAACTGTTATGACTTTTCTTCTTATTTGCAGAAAGCAATTATTAATGGCTGGGAACCTAAATTAACTTTAGACACTATTGTTATATGTGGTGAATACTGTCGACTGTACAAATTTAAGACTATTGAAAAAGAATCTTGGAAGTTAGCTCACAAATTGGCTACAATTTTAAAGGATTTCACCACCGTTATTTATGGTATTATCTTTTCCCACTCCAGTTACATTATACCTAATATTATTTTAAAAACAGACATTTGTATTTCATATTTTTAATCTTTCAGTAACTAGTCGATGTATATCCTTAAGATATATTAATGACACCTGGATTAACGATGCTAAATTATTCGTTGTCAATCTATTGAGTTTCAGTCAACCTGCTGAAATTGATGTTGTGGCTTTATTTTGGTTGAGCTTAGCAGATTTTTACTTCGATTGTAAACAGGTATAACTAGCATTTTTTATTTAAAATGTATAAATTGCGTATAAAAGAAACAAATTTTTATTTAACTTTAGGTTGAAAAAGCCAAAATATTGTTAAGAAACGTTAAACAGATGCCAAATTATCAGATGTTCGTTAACTCCAAAATATGTATTTACACTGCAGACATAGAATTTCGTAATTATAATATATTTAAAACATTAAATACTCAAGAAGAATACTGCAATTTGTTACTTCTAATTCATTATAATTTACAGAAAACGATAACTAGCCGTAAGTAAATATTTTATAGTGGATTTCCACAAAATAATTAAAATTTTCACTCTCTTGAAAAATTGAGCACGAAAATCCATGCTGATTTATATCCGGATTCTACCTATGTTACACGCTGGAATATACTCAATAGTTGAATGTTCAGACTGGATTTTTACGTCTTTATTTTACATTTTTCAAAAAAATTATTTAAAAAATCATTTTTTTATTAAAATAATGATCTACGTTTTACGTAAAAAAGGGAGTTTTTAGATAACCCAGCAGAAAAGTATGAAATGTAGCTGGAAAAAAGACTTGAATTTCCAGCCTTGAAATCCATATGATTTTCTAGTTTGATTTTTTTAGAACAGGGCACGTTTTATACTTGCACCCTTTTTAAAAATATCCAGCTGGATTTTTTATGGATAATCTATTTGGATTTAACTGGATTCTAGCTGATATTTGTTGGGATCCAAGTAGATTTTTAACTAGATGTATCCAGCTGCAGATTCCTAGCTTAATCCAGCTGTGAATTTAGGTCTGTCGTCTAGCTTGATTTTCTAAAAATGCTTTTTATATGAAAAGGTTACTCGTATTGCTGACAATAGCACCTAAACTGGTTACCAGCTGGAAAATAAACCTGGATTTCCAACTGGATATACATTTAAATCCATTTCGATTTGACTATAGAAATCTTCTTACAAATCTATTTGAATGCAGCCGAAATCTATCTGTAAATCCAGCTAGAAATCCAGATAAATTGCAGTTAGATTTTATCTATCTTAAAATTATCGTTAACATGGTCGAGTTCAAATCAGCAAGATACTATGAAAATTGAAAAACTTGCAATGTATTCCATATTCCAGAATGGAGCGTCTCAGACATAAGATTCAAGCTGTTCGCCCAGGAGCAATTGTTCGAGGTCATGTGCAACGTAGTTATACCGCTGCAGCAAAGTCTGCTGTCGCGCGACGTGGTGTCCGAGCACCTGACCTACGGACTGAAATTCATGCAAAAGTCCGGCGTAGCTCTGCGCACGGCTCAGTATCTGAAGCACTGCTGTCAGATCGATCTATTGTGCCAAAGGACAAAGGACTGCGAGGCGAAGCTCCAAGATCTCGAGCGCATTCTGTGCTTAGGGAAGTTTCAAACGACGACGACGACGGAAAATGAGAACGAACAGGTAATACAGGCACCTTGATAGAGCAAAATACGTTGCAGCAGCGTTGCGGCAACGTGAAGAACGTCCGCGTTCTGGGGCTGGTTCTGCAACAGGGTGTTTACTCGTGTTTGAGGGTGTTCGAGCGTGTCTGTGCCAGATGGAATATCTAGTAATTTTATAAAATATTAACTATAGAGAGAAAAAAGAATCATAACAGAACGATGAATTTGCATCTTTTTGACTCTCTTTTTCTTTCTATAGTTGGTATTTTAGAAAATTACTAGATATTCCATCTGGAACAAACACGCTTGAACACCCTCAAACATGCATAAACCCGCTGTTGTAGAACCAACCTTGGTGAAAGGCTCGTGTTTATGGTGTTTTACTACGTACTTAGAAGGTTGCCTTAAAGACATACCTGGAACATTTCTGGAAAATCTTTTACAACCCATGCTTTTGCCTGGGATCCACTTTCACTCGACGGCTACGTTGCCAAAATGTTGCCACAGCCGGGTAGAAAATTTAAATGAAAAAATTATTTTTAAAAATCAGTAACAGTTATAGGTTTAATTTTATATAATCAATTTTTTAATTGTCACAAAGAATATTACAGGTCGATGTTGCAACGTTGGGGTAACTTACCTATGATGTGAGAAAGGCACCTTCTTAAGTTTATGTCTTTGTCACAGATGCTCCAGAAATGTTGTTAAGATATGACGTTTTAGAAACGTGGTAAGACGTATTAGACACGTTCTTCGACATTTTTTATTTTAAATGCCTGTATTCGAGTAAAACTGTAGACATTTTCCACGTTGATGCAATGTTAAGGCAAAACTGTACTTACCTATAACTGAGCATCGATCAATCGATTGCACTACAAAACGATTTTGTTCGAATTTACCTAAATGTTTTTTACGAGTACATATATAATATATCTAACTAAATTTAATTTTAAAATCAATAATAAGAGGGTGCGGAATCTTACCAATTGAACGATTAATAATTCGTTGTATTTATAAATATCGCTGTCGCAGAACGACAGTATATGACAAATCGGAGTTCTAGGTTGTTGTAAAATAAAGTTATTAATGTATATGATTCACGAACTAATTAATTTTAAATTTAATGTTGTATCTTATACTATTATTCAACCTTTTGCAACTAATTTTAGAAGCGTATGGACGGTTTTTCGTATGAACTATTTTGTGTACAAAAGTCAAGTTTAAAAAATGTTGACTTGTCATAGTTGTGCTCTAGGGATGCCATATACAGACGAAATGTTTAGAGCAAATATTTTAACGATTATACGAATATGCTATTCTAATAATATGATCTTCATGCTTGACTCTCCAGACTAATAAGCGGAGACCATGAAATCCGGGTCTTGGATTTTTATGAAACTTTGAGGATCGACTGTTGGAACCTAAAAATGGAGCCCAGTATCTGTAATTTTATCCCATGAGACTTTAAATCTTAGATAGTGCCAATAAACATTAGCATTGCTCATAATATATAGGCAATGCTAAAGAACAAATATATATATATATATAAATATATAGGCAATGCTAAAGAACAAATATATATATATATATATTTGTTCTTTAGCATTGCCTATATATTATGAGCAATGCTAATGTTTATTGGCACTATCTAAGATTTAAAGTCTCATGGGATAAAATTACAGATACTGGGCTCCATTTTTAGGTTCCAACAGTCGATCCTCAAAGTTTCATAAAAATCCAAGACCCGGATTTCATGGTCTCCGCTTATTAGTCTGGAGAGTCAAGCATGAAGATCATATTATTAGAATAGCATATTCGTATAATCGTTAAAATATTTGCTCTAAACATTTCGTCTGTATATGGCATCCCTAGAGCACAACTATGACAAGTCAACATTTTTTAAACTTGACTTTTGTACACAAAATAGTTCATACGAAAAACCGTCCATACGCTTCTAAAATTAGTTGCAAAAGGTTGAATAATAGTATAAGATACAACATTAAATTTAAAATTAATTAGTTCGTGAATCATATACATTAATAACTTTATTTTACAACAACCTAGAACTCCGATTTGTCATATACTGTCGTTCTGCGACAGCGATATTTATAAATACAACGAATTATTAATCGTTCAATTGGTAAGATTCCGCACCCTCTTATTATTGATTTTAAAATTAAATTTAGTTAGATATATTATATATGTACTCGTAAAAAACATTTAGGTAAATTCGAACAAAATCGTTTTGTAGTGCAATCGATTGATCGATGCTCAGTTATAGGTAAGTACAGTTTTGCCTTAACATTGCATCAACGTGGAAAATGTCTACAGTTTTACTCGAATACAGGCATTTAAAATAAAAAATGTCGAAGAACGTGTCTAATACGTCTTACCACGTTTCTAAAACGTCATATCTTAACAACATTTCTGGAGCATCTGTGACAAAGACATAAACTTAAGAAGGTGCCTTTCTCACATCATAGGTAAGTTACCCCAACGTTGCAACATCGACCTGTAATATTCTTTGTGACAATTAAAAAATTGATTATATAAAATTAATATATATATATATACACACATATAGATATACTATCAACGTTAATGAGTATGCCGTATCTACCGTACAAAGGCCCATGAGATAAAACCACAAGTATTGTGCTTCGTCTCTAGGTACCAGAAAACGATACCTAAAGTTTCATCAAAATCGGTGGCCCGGACTCTGTGATTCCCCCTTGTAAGTTTGAACGGCATTCGTCAAAATATCAAAAGATTTGTATCAAGCTTTGTTAATGGTAGATTAATTAAGATACGAGAAGGAGCATTGGTGTCCTGATCTTAAAATTCGAAGATCTCCATCTTTAATTTATAACTAATTATTAATCGTTCGGTCGGTAAAATTTGAGGCAAGATTAAAGCTTGTTAAATAAAAACATATATAAAAAAAAATTGACTCCTAGAGTTCAGGAAAAATTATGAAAGGATATTTAACGCCGTTAAATATCGCCTCCATTTAACACAATGTATTTTATCTAACCGTACTTGGACTTTTCTACTCATTCCTGCACTTAAGGTGCTTTTTCTTTAATTCATGTTTCGATAAGCTCTAAAAAATTGAATATACTTTATAAGTTCATCAAAATTCTGCTGCTGTTTTTGTGAAATTTATAACAGCCGCAGTAGACCAAGAGTGGTATACTTTCTATTTTTTCTACTATGTTTCTACTGGTAGTTCCTCGCGTCAGGCAATTTGCGGAATTGCAACGTATGCACGTTCCTCTAAATTGTAGTAAGAAACTTGAGGTAGGTTTTTTGCATCACAGCAAAATTACGTCTGCTAAATTGTAAAAAAAATCTGTATACATATGGCAAAATATTACTATATATATGTTATCTCCACAATTCTGGTGCACCTACGCATCTACACTTTAATTATAACTTTTACAATCCGGCCGTAATTCTGTTATCCGTACTCGTCTGCACTTTGACTGTTACAATTTTGCCGCAATTCTGCTGTATGCATCTGCCTTTTATGAGGAAGCCGTATTTACTGGCCTTGTCTAATCACATTTTTGCTAATTACGCAAATAGTAGTTTGTGAATTGAGAAACTAAGAGTCGTCCCCAATTCTTCTTAAAATAAGGAACATTTTGAGACCTAAAAGAGTACCTAACATTATTTCCTTTCCGAGAATAGTTCGAAACGCCAAACCTAACCTCAATTTTAGCGTTTCGAAGTATTCTCGGAAAGGAAATAATGTTAAATATTTTTTTATGTCTCAAAATATTCCTTATTTTACAAAGAATTGGGGACGACTCTTATTTGTTCAATTAACACACTACTATTTTAATAAATAGCAAAAATGTAATTAGACAAGGACAGTATATACGACCTCCTCTCAAGGGAGTCTAAAAGTCAATAAAATATTCAATTTTTCCACCGAAAGTTGACAAAAATTAATTCCAATAATTTTTTAGGGTGTCCTTGATTTTGACGCCTGAAGCTTTGTACGGAGTTGCATTACTGCTCAATGAAGGGCACGCGAATTTGAGTTTCATCTGAATATAACTATTTCTCTCAATTTCTCTGCCAGTAACAATCAAAGTGAAAAATTTGAATTTTTAAACGACTTTCGCATCCTGCTTCAAAGTATCCACTGCACAGATTTCTTCCCGCAAAAGTAGGAAGAACGTCATCCACGACCTGCTGCGATTCAAAACATCCCGAAAATTGCAGCAGAATTGCACATTGTCTCTACTACCATCGCAACAATACCCCGTACCTTACACCACGCCATTTATTCATCCACAGCGGAACCACCCCACCAGTCCAGCATCCCCAAATCCCTATCACTACGAAACCCTCCCAACCCCTCCCTTCCTCAGTCACAATTCCACCTGCCGGTGCTTCACCTGCAGCCACTCCTTCTACCAGCACCTCACCTTCGCCTGCCTCCACATCCGCGCTCAGCTCTACTCCACCCGCGACGACCCCACCAAGACCGCAGCCGAGCTGTGCTTCCACGACGCGGGTCTGATAAAGGAGCGCCTCGAGCACCAGGACAAGGATCCGCGCAACCGCGGGAGGCTACACCGGAGCATCGAGATCGATCGCCTGCTGTATCTTCTCGACTATGGCATGTTCATTGGTGGCTGCGTGCTCGGCGAGAGCTGCGTAAGGGAACGCGCCCTCGACGTCATAAGGAACACGTTGGAGGTCGCGGCGAGGTACCGAATCGAGAGGAGCCACGTGACGATGAGAATTTTCTACGATAAGCTGTGTGAGTCTTTGGGGATTGGGGGATTGGTTGATCGAGGCGCGAATACTTTGTCAGAAGTTTGATCGAGGGGTTGAGAATTTGAAAATGATAATTTTACACTCTATTGTTGTACTTGGAGAAGCTGCTTTTAATTATGACGTGGAAAATGTTGTAAGAACTTGGACTGGAAGTTGCAAACGTTAAGTTTGTAAGGTGGGTCTGATAAAAGTCCATATACGAGAATTGTAACGTACAACATTTTAACTAATATATATATCACGACTGTAATGATGTTATCTCATTTGTATTATATGTAACTATTATGTCTCTTTAAGTACGCATTCAGAATCAGACATCCATAATTTATACGAATCCTCTTGTTTTTTCTGTTTTTTAGTCGAAATCCCATCAGTGACTAAGCAAAAGCAAGTACAGCAGTTATACCTACGCCGGAGCAAGTCGCATACTCACATGTCCACCCTCGGAAAGTAATAAAGCTTTCAAAGATAAATTTGTTGTTAAACAACATTGGAAGTTTCAAGTATGTTTTTATGAAGTGTTGGTCATGTTTTTATTTATAGATAGGTTAGATTTTATATTTCGATTTTACAATGAAACGCAAAACAATGGGAAATCAACCATCATAACTTAACAGGATGATCAGTGCAACATGGTGTCTTATAATACACTTAAAATACGCTATTATTTATTTGCATTTTGTTGACCTGTTAATGAAAAATTTGATGAAACTATTTTTGCAACTGAATTTCTTACTTTACGTTTTTGAAACGAGGTATAGACTTATTCATTAGTCGTACTGAACCCGTTAAATTAATAATTATCAATTGAATATGGGTATATATACTTCAAAAAGAAATCAACTTTATGTATATATCTGTGGCGAACCGGAGAAACGACTTAAGTCCACTTTTCATGTTTTTGAGTTATTGAGGTTTAAATTTTTTAATTTCCATTTAAACTAATGTTAAAACAACTCATAAATAGTAGATATGGTAACTTATTTTCACACTTTCTTGATTTTTTGCATTTTTATCTAAATATATACTATGTAGGGATACCAAAATTGTCCGAAACTCAGTTTTCAAAAAAATGGTCTTAA
Organism: Gastracanthus pulcherrimus; assembly: GCA_949152435.1. Lineage (NCBI taxonomy): Eukaryota > Metazoa > Arthropoda > Insecta > Hymenoptera > Pteromalidae > Gastracanthus > Gastracanthus pulcherrimus. Next base: position 17,378,779 of record OX424572.1, read on the forward strand.
GTCGTTTTTTCGGAAATCCAAAGATATAAACGTTTGTGTAATCTGTGCAATTTAAAATAACGATACATTGATAAGTTTGAAGTATTTTTTTACAAAATGGGGGTCATATTTTTATTTATTGATATGGTTTAATTTTATACACTGTTTTTACAGTTAAATGCGAAACAATTATACACGAAATTACACAATGTTTGACGTTTTTATTCATTTTGTTTTATGCTTCAAATGATGTTGAAACTAAGTAATAGAAAAGCTATCACTGTATATTTCTTTATGAATAAATATGTTATAAAAGGTAATAAATTATATTTTGTGTTTAAGAAATCCTCTTGTTTCAAAAATACTAACTATTATATAGGTATAATGTATAATTTAATTAGCCAATTTTACTCTGAATATTCTGTTAAAATTAAATCGAAAAAAGTTTTTTATGCACGTTGCAGAAATAATAAAAGGAATCCTCACATTTTACTCCTACAATATCGTATTCATAGATTCTCAAAGCTGATGATTTGTGTTCAAACTATTTTATTAAAATAATCGATGAAATTTAAGATTTAACTTCTTGCAAATGCCGGATTTTCTGCAGCCTGAATTGGCACCTTTAGAAAGTTTCTCATAATTCCCATATAGTATTGCTTGTACCAAGTACTTGTACCAAGTAACGGTAAAATGTCGATGTTATATAATCTATAATACTGGATATATTAGAATAAAAATTCTTACAATTTTAAATGGTAATGCTCTAAGAAAAAGATAATAATTATAAAAGATGCAATGAACTTTAATTTCAGACATACGCATAATAGTAGTTTTCGTAACAAGGGTGTAAAGCTTTATTTTCACGATACGAACATTATTTTTCGATTGCAGTGGGTGTGAAATTGCAACTTTAAGAATTTATGAAATACGTAAAGTGCTACTGTATACTATACGCACACTGTGTCAAAAAAATATTAACGTGACCCAAATTAATACATAATAAAATATTAACTTGAAAATACATAAAAATTTACCGTGGTAAATCAGAGTTAAGATGTGCGACTTTTCATGTATTTTTGTTTTAATTTTTAATTCTATAATTTTGTATTATGTTACTATTTTTATATTTAACAAGTCTCAGTTTGAAGCTCTTTCCATCTATTTTATATAGTAAGGGTGTCTACGATATGAGTTATTTTTATTTAATCCATTGAGGCCGCGACTCTCAAAATCATTTTTTAAGTGTTTCAATATTCTTTTTGAATTTGTAAAAAGTATATCTGGTTAAACTTTTAAGATATTTTACATAAAAGCTACCTTTTACCTCTAGATAAATTAATTAGCCACATAATAGTTGTATATTTTTTAACCCATTCTTTTGTATAATGAATAATGAAATATCTTGAAAATTTAATTGAAGATTCCTGGTGCAAATAATGTTTTAAAAGTAAAAAGTCGTAATTCGAAACTCTGAGTAATTTATAGGTTTTATAATATAAATTTCACTCCAACCTAGTGTGAAAGTTAGAGTGAATTCCTAGTCACTCTCTAATTTAGCGTGGTAAAATTCACGTATTATACCGGAGTGACCAAATTCACTCTTTTAGAGTGATAATTCACTCGTTTGGAGGCATCATGTCGATGATCTCACAATGGTCATCGAACTCATTGGCACAGTAGATCATCGTGAACGGAGTCTCGCCAACTCTCGTTCTCGGCGTTGATGTCCGCGCCGTTCTCCAGGAGAAAGCCAATTTGTTCCGGCAGGATCGCAGAATGCACGTAGCTACTATTGTAGCAGATTGTACTATTGGTACGCGTTTCGAGCGTTGACGTCCGCGCCCCGACTCAACAACACACTCATCGGCCACGTGCTGGAATTGTACAGGGTGCGGTGTAGCGGTGTGTTCAATTTGATGTTCCTCGCGTTTACGTTGGCGCCGTGGTTCAACAGCAGCTGCACCAGATCCTCGTTCGCCTCGCGCCTGTGTGCCGCCAGGTGAAGCGGCGTAAGACCGGTGATTCACGTCGACTGATCCCAGGCTTAGGAAACGTTCCACTGCTCTGAGGTTGCCGACACTGCACGCGATGTGGAAGTGAGAGTAGCCCCTGAGGGCATCGATGGGATTTCCCTCGGTATAGATCAAATTCTCAGATGCTGCGGCAAGGCTGAAAGAGAAATTATACAAATGTTATTTTGAAGTGGATTTGGGATCAGATGTAAGTATTTTAAATAAGGGGATGTTCGTTATTCTTGCTCAAATTGTTACTTTTATTGATTATTTAATTCATTCGGTGTTTGTTATTCGATTTTTATTTTCGAACTTGATTTTTATTTTTATTCGGTTTATATAGATGCACTATTCAATTTCAATTGAGCGTTCGAATTCATAGTTAACTTGAAAGTATTTTTCGTCAGGATTTTGCGAATTGTTTATTATTAATAATATTTATAATTAGCATTTATAAATACGAACTTCTTTTATATTTAAAAATGTCTAAACAATAAAAAAGTACAATAAAATAAATAGTATGGAAGAGGTGAACATGTACCAAAATTGTAAAGCGCTAATTTAAAACAAGGTGGGTCAAAGAGCACCATATGTGACTAAAAGGGTTAAAGAATCTTACTGGAGAAGGCAAATACTTCATCATTTATGTCTACATTTCTGTGGTTTCCAGGAATAACCAGTTAACTGACATTTTCATTTTTTTTCGAGATATTAAAGGTTTAATGTTTGCACTCTACACTAGATTGAAATGAAAGAGTTTTCAGGTGACATCAGTTTTATTAAATAAGGTAGTAACTATTTGACGATCTTTCGTTCACTCAAAAAGGATTAACCATAAAAACAAAAAATAATAAAATAGTACATTATGCAACAAGGGAATGTATTACGGAAATACGTATACGTACTTTATAAAGTCGAAGATTATTCCTGAGGGTGGATTTACTGCCCGAGCGAAGCGAGGCGATAAACACCCTCGAGAATAGCTGACTTTATTCCCGTGTTGCATATAGAACTTTATTTAAGACTTAACTGGAGCCACTATATTGATTTGAAGAGTAGGACTCATGGAAAGAGAAAGCGATAGCTCAAAATTTAAAAAAAAGGAGAGAAGGCATTTGCGGGAAAATTTATTTTTCCGCAAATTTACTTTTTTCCGACAAATGCGGGAAAAAGTAAAATTTTACTATTTTAGATTTTTTAGATAGATATTTTAGATCTGCGGGAATCATATATGCTACTTTTGTCCCGCTTTTAAGGACGATAAAGTGGCCTTTATGGTTGAGTGGAGAATAAAAGTAATTTTTAACCAGTTTAAAGCAAGCTCCTAAATTGTTATTAGCTTTCGAAGAAAGCATGTTACACGCAAAAATGTATTTAAATTGTTTTTCCAGGAATACCATAGTTTCATTTTTTAACTCTATAATAATTATTACAATAAATAGTTGAAGTGCTATAAACTTCTTCTAAATCAGTATTTTGTTAAAAATTAATCAAATATAAAGTCTTAAAGAATGTTAAAACGCTATCTTGTAACACAGGCACGATTTTCGTGTTTTTCGTATATGACAAAATTCCCAAAAAAATGCATTTCAGGTCAAGAAATCGCAAAGAAAAAATTCTATCTCGTTTTAAGGGCAAATTATGTAGAAAAACGCGTTTGAACAATACAATTTTTACGGCTTTTTATATATAGCAAAAAAAGGATTTTACTGCGTAGTTAATAGCTGTGCATACAAAGGTGGAAAATTATTTTTCCAAATAGTATATAAAAGTGGAAGAAAAAGCCTTTAATTTGAGTTTTTGTTCGTTGAAAATGGATGTTCCTATGCAGTTATGATCAACTGAAAATAAGATAATAATTCGTCAAAAATCTCTGGTTCTGTAAATAAAAAAGGAAAATCCGTCCATTCTTACCCAATTTTCAACGAATTATTACCCTATTAACGCTTAGATACCCGAGCATTCAAGTTTGTTTTGCGATTTCTGGACTCCAATAAGTACATTTTTTGGGGGATTTCGTCATATATCTGAAAAGCGAAGTGACCGTTTTCCGACCTGCGGGCGAAATAAGTCCGGAGCGTGCGAGAAAAGTTACACAGAGAGAATTTTCTAATAAAAATTACCGTGAAAATCATTGTAAACGTAGGATATTCTGTCTTCAGGGGGAAATTACCCTACTGAACGATAAAATTAACGTTATTCATTATAAATTTTACCATTCAGCACGGTAAATTTTACCGTTCAGTAGGGTATTTTTTCCTTTCAAGTCAGAATATCCCACGTTTACAATGATTTTTACGGTAATTTTTATCAGAAAATTCTCTCTGTGTAGGAACGAACAAAAAAGTCCGGAGTGAGCAAAAATCACGTAAAATTTAGATGTTCTTTTCTAATAGAGAGCGGATATACGGGCTTGGAACTAAAACTGCATATAGATGTACTAGATGTGTATATAATATATAACAGTACATTGTGCAGCTAGGGAAGAAAATTGGCTTTTTCTAAGCAAAGATGATGATTGAGCACGAGTGGAAGTTGAAGGCGCCCTAGATGTATACGGGTTCTCAAATCATCATCAGAAACTGAAAAAGCTTCCCCCCCCCCCTATTTACACACTGTATTTTTTTTAATTAGTACAAAAATTGGCACTTTTTTATGCATGCAAGGCGGATGAGAAATTGGGAATTTTGAATCGTCCACCATACCAATAAAAAAAAAATAAACAGTAATATAAATTCTTTTTTGTTCTAAATTTTCAAAAATTTTAATCTTTTACTTTCCTCCCGCTACTTGAAGACGCTCGAAATTCTCAATTTTCCATTGGCTTTACAGACATGGAAAAGGACCTTTTACATTCAAAAAAATAATTGAAGTAGCCTTTTCTCACTGCTTCAAACATTGGCCTTTGGCGCTGGCTATCGTTATACATAGATATACTTTATGTAGAAAAGAAGCCTTCACCGACAGTTAACGAAGCTCCAACACTCCCAATATCATATTATATGAATATTTTTTACCCGGGTGGGAACTCAGAAAAGTTGTTATGCAGTAGAGTATTTCCTTTGGCGACTTTGATCGAGATGTTGGCTCCTCTTTTTCACAAGCCATTCCAAAGCTTCTTTGCATTTGAAGTATGCTGCGAAGTGCAGCGAAGTGAAGCCCGACCATTTGGAGACAGCCCAATTGACAGGCTTGTCGATTGTCTCAAAGTGTGAGCTCAACAATTGTTCTATGGCAATTGTGTCGTTTTTTATGGCGGAAATGTGAAGGAACGAGAATGCCCGGCGATCAAGAGAAGTAATATTATTCATAAAAGATGCAGAGAAAATTAAATCAATGATTACAAATGTCTCGTCCGTCTTCCAAAATTTGCTTGATTTAATGATGGCAGTGTCAAGCGATGTTAAACCGTTTTCGTTTTCGCCGTAGGATCAGAATCTTGTTTCAAGAGCATGTCGACTACTGTCTTCAGTCTTAATTCAGCTGCAAAGTGTAGTGATGTGTAACCTGGCCAAAATACTGAGCCAGACTGCACAGAGCTGTTGATGTCTACCCCATTTTGTAAAAAGCTATCAATCACTTTCTGATTATTTCTTGTGCAGGAAATATGAAAGTGGGACAAGCCATTGTTGTCTGTTGGATTTTCATTAACCTCCAAATGTGTGGAAAGAATTAAATCCACGATATTCATCTGCTTCATTTTAAAGGCAGGATGCAACGGTGATTCTCCTCTTGCATCCTTGACTGTAACTTATGATCCGAACTTCAAAAGACATTCCTTTTTAGTCATTGCAGCACATTTTTGTTTGATTGCCAAATGAAGAGGTGTAAGATAGATTGTTCAAATTGAAAGGTTTATATCTACAAATTTATTTACCAAATGTTTTGATCTATTGGATTGAAACCATCATCATCTGATTTTAAGTAGGCATTGTTAAGTAAAAGTAATTTAACCACATCTGTACACTCATAATCAATTGCAAAGTTTATTGGTCTATATTTAGTCCAATTCAATGATTTTTCAAGAATTGTAATATTAATATCTACTCCCTGTTTTATGAAGCTTGCAACAACTGTTGGATCATTTCGTGTGCATGCAATATCAAAGTGCGATAATCCTTCTGAATTAATAGGATTTGTAATTTCGTATTTGTGAACTGACAATATTAAATCAATAATGGTTTCATTTCGCAGCATGTCAGCCAAATGAAGTGGTGTCAACTGCTGCGAGTTCATAGCTGTGATGTCCGATCCGCAATTGATGAGAAATTCAACAGTTTCGATGCTTTGAAATTGCACTGCAAAATGCAATGGTGTGTATCCTGGCCAATGCAGCGATTTCGACTTAACAGCAGCATTGATTGATGCTCCATGTTGCACTAACTTTTTCTTCAAAAACTGGATTTTTGTTGACCCGAGCACTTTTCTCAATATATAATAATTTCTTTATCGGCCTGTCGAAGTGACATATTCAACTGGTTATAATCTTCCCAGGCAGAATCAAATTGACATCTTGTTTCATCCATTAATAAATTATGGTCTTTGGAATTGCTTTTTGGATGTCCATCTTCTAAGATATCCGTTTTCTTATCGGATTCAACAAAAACATTTTTTATTATTATATTTCATGAATAAGATATAATCGTTATAGGGTAGTGACTCCAGTAGTCGGCCATCTAAGGAAAAACTTGTATTCAAGCTATTACAAAAAATTCAGAAACATATTTGTTTATAAATTACCGGTTCTATTACACTTTAAATGTATTCTAGTTTTTGATAAAATGTTTATTCTTGCCTAAAATATTTACAGGATAATTATATTATGTGTTTTAATAAAATATGATGTAAGCTATAGTAGTCTGCCACTAGAATTTAGTACTCGGTCGCTTAATCGCTAGTAGTCGACCAGGACAATTTAAGGCAATACATCTCGCTTTAAAAACATTGTTTATTCTTTTTAATAGTTCTGTAATTTAAGTTTAGCTATACAAGATTGAATAAATATGAAATGAATCAAATTAAATATTAATTAATCGTAATGATCACTACAATTAAAAGTGCCTTTGGATATGGGTTACCGATCAGGCCTGGCCGACAACTAAAATTCGGCAAAAATTAAAAAAATTCTAGTAGTCGACCACCTGTAAGTACATATCGATAAAGATTTTTTTTTTTTTTTTAACGTCGCCATGTTTATGCTCCCATGTGGTGCTAATCGACGACGGGGGTCTGCGGTGTGTTTGTAAACAAAGCACATATAATTTTTACAGAGGTGCTTGTATCAATCGGCAGAGACTAGGATTCGAACCCGGGTCACCGGCGTGGGAATCCGACACTCTACCGACTGAGCCGCCGCAGGCCCCATATCGATAAAGATATATCGAAAACAATTTTTATTTGATGGTTCTTGAACTGTTTTAACATCAGAATTAAATGTTTAAATGGCATAGATCATTAAAAAAATTATTAACCTAGCGATATTTTGTCTACGGGTTTATTTATTAAAAGAAAATTTCAGGTCAATCTGAGGTCACTACCCTATTAACTGAAATACCTTGTACTGCTCAGGAATGTATTGTAAGTCAATGTCCTATGAAGTAGATCCTCATGCCAATAAGAATTAGAATGCTGAGATTGTTTACTAGAATTAAATCATTAAATGTACGCATATTACAGATTAGAGAGACTTATAAAAATTAATAATAATAAATGCTTGGAAGATTAATATATTGTTTTAAAAAAAGAACAAAAAGCTTTTCTTAGTAATAAATCGGCTTTTAGCAAAATCAGATACACCTTATTGGTGTTACCATCCAGATGATACATCGGAAACTAGGCACATTAAAGTATTTTTGAGCTGTTTTTTTGTTTATAAACTAAAAAAATAATGTTACATGAGATCTCAGATGAAATCTCAGATGAGTTATTTATTTATCAGGATCTAATTATTACTTAATAGCCTCCGAAATTAGTTTGTACCAATATCAAATTGTGTCAAGAGTGTAATAGTCGACATTTACAAAGATGCTTGGCCTTCGACAAAGCCTGATGAATATATATATATATATATATTCCGTATCACTTGATCGCACCAATGGATTCAAAAGCGCAATAAGAATACTAAGAATTACAACTCCAATCATACCGATGATCGTTTTGAGGCAGAAGAAGAGATCAGCATTGGAACAATACAAATTAACTGTTAAAAGAGAATGTGCAGAAAAACAGACTAGGGATCCACTGGCCGTCAACAGGCTCCTCTATCTACATTAGATTATTAAGAAATTATACAGTATGTGCGCAAATGGCAAATCTTTTGGTAGAGATACTCAACCATACAGATGTAAAAGTAACATGTGTCCAAACCATGGTTGAGGATAATTTCAAATTTGAAGCTAAAAAAGTTTATATAATCTTCACTGAAAAGGCCGAAAAACATATACTTGATTTATTTTTTATAACATATATTTCACACTCATTATCAGTAGACTACTTATGTTTCTATCGTTATTTTTGTTATTTAGAAAAGACAACAACGTAGTTGACAGAAATGATTCAGCATCATACGCGGAGATCTCTTATTTAACGACTAAAATTGTTGAAGATCACCCTCACTGTTTAATATTGAATTTCATTAGTACAGGTATAATGCACTGAATTTGTGGAAAAGAATATAAATTTTAATAAATGGTAAAAATTTTGAAAATCATAAGATTGCATCTTATCTTTTTAAAGTTTGTTTTCGAGGCTAGCTTCTGAGGAGAAATCTCAAGTATGCCGCAACTGCTTCTCAGAAAATTGAAGTATTCTTGAGTACTGAAAACTGCTATTGCTGGCTTCCTTAAAAATACTGAAATTTAGTAATCAAAAATTCAAGATGTGCCGTTAGTAAAGATGGATTGTTTTTCATAGATTACACTTGTAAACTTTTATTTATTGATTTACGTTTAGAAAATGCTGCAGTCAACATACTTATTTCTATAGTTTTATTTCATATACTGGTTCAAGGGCCTACCCTGATAAAACAACTTTTTCCGCACGTTTTTAAACTGTTCAAATTAAAACCTTCAAACGTAAAAAAAAGTTATAAATATGTCTGAAAAACGTTGATAAAACGTTTAAAAAGCTCTGCAAGGTCTGTTGAATGGTAAAAATTTAAACGGTTTAAAAACGTTTTTGAAACGTTTGACAAAGGTTTGAAAATGGTTTGAAAAAAAATAGCATTTAATACATCGAAAAAAATTGTTTAAATATAATTTAATGCTACAAATATTACCAAATTTGGAAGTATTATTCAGATAGTAACTTCCAAAATTGGTAATATTTGTAGTATCAAATTCTACTTAAACGAATTTTTTTAATATATTCTATGCTAGTATTTTTTTAAACCATTCTAACATCTGTTTCAAACGTTTCAAAAACGATTTTACAACGTCTTATGTGGAACGGCATAGTGCGTTTCTTACACATAAGAATTGTACACGTAATTATTGTGCACAATTTAGCATTGGTCAAATATATCTATATATAATTTGACCAATGCTAAATTGTGTACAATAATTACGTGTATAATTCTTAGGTGTAAGAAACGCACTATGCCTGTGGAACGAATCTGCGGACGTTGAGACGTTTTACCAACGATTTTCAAACGTATTTAAAACTTTGCTTTTCAACGCTTGAATGTTTGAACTCTAACGTTTTTAAAACGTTTGAAAGACGTTATGTGTTATCAGGGTAAGGTAAGTGTACCAATGACTGGACACGTCCCAGTACCTGGACAGCAGCTCAAGTATCACGTTATATCGGGTATTACAGTGTGTTTAATGAAAATAATTATATGTAATATTAATCTGTTTCTTTCCAGCAATATATATTTACATTTTTATGATTTGTATCCTAAGAAAATAGTTTTGTAATGGAACTAATACATGCACAGAGTACGCTATCTTCTTAAACAATGGCTAAGATATGCCTTTTTGATATTAAAAATTATTTAATAATTTATTATCATTTTCGACGCCCAAAATTTTTCTGAACTTATTTAATCACATAATAAATCAAAATAAAATGCTAATATATACCAGAATATCGTTTTTCTTGCAAAAAGCAAGTGTCTAATCTCTAGTACATAGAAAAGCTAGAGTGCCGAATATATGGACGACTGTATGGGCTGGGGGTTTATTCTACACAATTTTTTTTCTACACACTACACATGATTCTTTGAACACAAAATTATAGTACACAAGATCATTCTACACCGTATATTAGTTTATAAATATTATTCTACACATCATTTTTCTACACAATTGAACAGATAATATAAAAAATATATATGGTTCTTGGATATAATCGACGGCAAACACAAATGGATAGTAAATGTCGAACTGCATTGCATATAGGTAAAATTTGTAAATAAAAAATAACTTCAAAATATTTATTTTGATACACAGGTCTCTATTGATTTAATAGAGAAAAAATCAGAGAGTTCATATATTCAATTTCCTGTGGTAAGTTATATTCTATATAACTTTTCTTTGATCTACTTTATGATTTATTTATTTATTTATTGAAGTGCTTGCATTTCATAATGCTTTTCAGATTTTCTACAATAAAATATTATAAAAGGTGCCGAGCAGTTAGCGAAGAAAAACGAATAACAGGATGACATTAATATTCAAGAAATATTATTATATAGAATAATTTAGATAATTGTGTTATAAGAATTGCAATTTATTAAAATGTAATAAAATTTAAATATATTTAAATTCTGTATTTTATTTTATTTTAAAAGAAAATAAATATATATTAGAGGTTATGCGCACCTGTGAAAAAATTAGAAGCACACGTGAAATGTAATCGTACAGGCGCCGGCGAAACGCAAAGCACAATGCAGGCACGTTGACGGAAGGACGGGCTGTTAAATTTTATTTGCAAATCAAAATATCGAAATTAGAAAAATTCGATATTCCTTCCTGGATTTGATACCTCGGGATGGATTTTAATATAATTAAGGGTCACGATTTAAATAAACAAAAACTCGAACGATTAGCCTTCGATCTGATTTGCATAAAAGTTAGTATATCGTATATGCGTGGGTTATAGTATAAGAGCTGGTACAACACATACATAATAATTATAAAACAAACGAAATCTAACTCAACACTGGACACTCGACGTGGGAAATTTCTTGTCTAATGACTTTGAATTTTTTTGAAATACTGCAATTTTATTGGATCTCATTGTATCAAACGAACGTTTTAGATCGTTGATTTAAAACGGTTCTTTCTTGCACCTCGGACATTCGAAACATCAATCAACTGGCAAGTATTCCCAGATTTAGCTTCATAATGGTTCCCCCCTTTTCCCAGTGCGTATCTGCCTTAATCCCTGAGCAATCGGAAATAACAGATGCTAATGAGCTGTCTCTTATATTCCAATTAACGTATACCTAGAAAAGGGGCATCAGACCCTCTTACTTCTCCCACCTTCGCTCTCCGCTCTTTCAGGCGACGACCAGGTGTTACCCCCTCTCCAATCCTCCCTCTAACCTAGCCTTTGAGTATCTATTACGATTCGCACAGAACAGAAACAGTTCATACTTCATCGCGTCGAGATCATATTCGTTCGACACCGTAATACAGCCGACATTGTACACGCCGGTCTCAAGCCCGGAAATGCAGAGAGGAGGTGTTCGCCGTGTTTACAGTGTCATACAGTATCTTCAAATGTTCCACTCTCGGCTCGCGCTCCACGTCTCCAGAACACCGATTTTAGGACGTCACAGCTTATTGGATGATTTCAAACGCATTCGACCAGAAATTTTCCAGGTAAAGTGTACATACAGTATTAAATAACCATAACATATTATACGGCAAAGTCAAATTCTATTTTATACAAAATCCAATTTCATACATGTACCTTCAGACAATAGGAATTGAACATAATGTGTCACAACCGTTGAAAATCAGCCACTCATGCACATTTTCTCACGTTTTTTCACATTTTCTCACACGTTTGAACATTGGTCCACATAAATTATTTCAACCAGGTTACTATACTCAAAATCAAAGGATTTCAAAGGAAATCCTCTTCTCTTCTCAACTAAAAGAGATGCAAATGCATATATCATGCACCAACCTGTCAGTCTTTATGCGTCTACGAAAGAAATTGTCAGTAGTTTTGGACTGACGATGATGGCATGCTGACAGTCTCGAGGCCAAAACGCTGCCCCAATAACCAACAAAAAAAACGACCGTGAGTTCGCTATAGATTTGCTATATAAATTTGTGTTATTCGGTCATAGGGGTGTTTAATAATTTGAGTACTTATCTTAAATTTTCCTTCAACGAAATATTTTTATTAATTCATGACAAATGTGACACAACAAACATTATACGTAAGTCGAACTTATACGGAGCGTCGTATTAGCATCCATCTTCAGCTCCGTCATCCGGTTCAATTCATTCGAGCACTCCTCAGCAAACTCTGATTCCTTGTAGTAGTCCTTCGCGTAAGCCTGCTCGTCTTTTGCAGATACCAGTTAACCTATCAACTTCAAATCGAATCAAATCAAATCGACCACCCATTGTTTATTTTTTAAAATTGATAAATGTAACTATGAAAATTGAAATCCTCTCGTTTTCTACCCCAATTAAAAAAAATCGTCAAAATCGGTGCAGTAGAAGCCGAGATATATCATCCTGAAGCGAGCGCGCCGATTTTGAAGCGACGATTTCAAGTTTCGCAGCCTATCCCCACCGCTCCGAATTTCGGCTCCGAGCGCGCACTACACAATGTTTATGCAAATTTTTGTGCATGATGCACACGTGCAATGTAATTTTTGAAAGCAGATACGAAAACATCTCGGAAAAACCTATCGATTGGTATATAATTTATTGTTACATCATTAACCGTTCCGCCGATTTTTTTTAAAAGAAGCGTCTTTCCGAGTACTATTTTCCTATACTTTCCGGTTTTTCCCACTCGTATATCCCGCTTCACAGGCTTATTTCTTTGAAAAGCCTAAATTTTCAAACTTTTTAAAACCGCTCAAAAAGTTATTAAAAAGTGAAAAATGGTTGAGATAGCAATTGTATATGATAGTTTAAGGGTCCAAGAAGGTGTAAAAGCGCGGGCGCAAAAAAATATTCATAACTTTGTGCCTGGCACAAAATAAAAAAAAAGGTCTTTTTTCCAGGTAGGTTACTTAACAATTGCATTATGCAAAAACTGTCAGTCCGATCTTAATCGGCCTTACGGATCTCGTTTTATATTGCAATCAAGTACTTTTCTCTAAATTTATGGCGTGATTGGGTAATTTTGTCATTGTTAAATAAATAATTTAAAATTACCTTCTTTTTTACCTAGTTTTTTTGCACTTTCGAGCATTTTGCAGCGAACATTTCAAATATACGGATATCGGACCAACCCTATCTTGTAGAAAATTTCGTAACGAACAAATTAATAAGTATACATTTTTTTCTAAAATGCATACTTACCGAGTTCTATGCGATTCTTTCTGGGGGAAAAAATGCGATTTTCGCATTTATTTCACTTTTTCGTTCTTTATGCAAAAAGCACACCTTTTCAAGCTGAGTTAGAGCCATATTTGAAAGATTTTGTCGCAATTCTCCCGGCCTATTCCTCATCGTAGAAGCAGGACAAATGGAGAGGCGTCTCGTCGTACGAGTTCCGAGTATCGACATTCGCGCCCCGACTCAACAACGTCCTCGCCGTGCACGTGCTGGAATTCTCTTCAATATGGTACAGCGGTGTATTCAGCTAGGCGTCCCTTGCGTTCACGTTGGCGTCCTGGTTCAACAGCAGTTGCACCAGCTCCTCGTTCACCTCGACGTTACCAATCGCCAGTTGTAGCGGTGTTAATCCTGATTATGTAAACCTGCTCTTGAGTAGAAACCGGTGAACCTGGTCGACTGGTTCACGTCGATCGTTCCCAGGGCTAGGAATGCAATGCCAAAGTACGATAATCCTTCTGAATTAATAGTATTTGTAATTTCGTATTTGTGAACTGACACTATTTAATCAATTATTATTTATTTTTAGCTTGTCCAAATTGGAAGGTTTCTATCAACAGGTTTATTTACCAAAGGTTTTGATCAATTTATTATTCTTTTGGTATTTGCTCTTCTAATACTAAAATGTGTTCAATTAAAACAGATTGAATGAGAAAATGACCTCTGACGGCTCTTGAGTATGCATGTCCGGATAGAATTTTTGGTACTGATGATTCTGCATAGGATTCTGAAAATAATTCTTGTAAGCTCTTGCCGTCCATGATATATCCTACGGCACCAATATACGACATCACAGTATGAAATCCTCCTAATCTAATAATAACAGAACTTAAATTATAATCACTATCATTTGAATTTGAAGCTAAAATTTCACGGGCTTTCAAATAAAGCGGTTGATCAAAGGTCACGAAAGAATGCTTTTGGCCTTTAGATTTGCACTCGCGATCGGCTTTTAATAATACTCTAAAGATGGTATCATATTGACTTGGAGGGTTATTTACAAAAGGTAAAGATACAATTTTTAATGTATCATAATTTCTACCTTTCGTACACTGTTCCAAAAAACCACTCCAACTTTTTTCTGTTATTTCAATCTTATCTGAAATAGTATCAAATATATCTTTTGGTATTTGCTCTTCTAATACTACTTTTTGATAAAAGTAAGCAAATAATTGTCATATTTGCTGTTAAATAAGCATGATATATTGCATTCAAGTCATCATAATCCATTTTTAAATTGGCATTATGAATTAAAAGTAATTTAACCATTTGTGTACACTCATAATCAATTGCAAAGATTATTGGCCTATACTTAGTCCAATTCAATGAGAATTTGAATATTAATGTCTACTCCTTGTTTTATAAAGCTCTGAACAACTGTTGGTTCATTTCTTGTGCATGCAATATCAAAGTACGATAATCCTTATGAATTAATAGGATTTGTAATTTCGTGTATGTGAAATGACATTATTTAATCAATAATTATGTCATTGCAGCTTATCCCAATTGAAAGGTTTATATCCACAGGTTTATTTACAAAATGTTTTGATCATTTTATTATTCTATTGGTATTTGCTCTTCTAATACTACTTTTTGATAAAAGTAAGTCAATAATTGTTTTATTTGCTGTTATATAAGCATGATATATTGCATTCAAGTCATCATAATCCATTTTTAAATTGGCATTATGAATTAAAAGTAATTTAACCATTTGTGTACACTCATAATCAATTGCAAAGATTATTGGCCTATACTTAGTCCAATTCAATGAGAATTTGAATATTAATGTCTACTCCTTGTTTTATAAAGCTCCCAACAACTGTTGGTTCATTTCTTGTGCATGCAATATCAAAGTGCGATAATCCTTATGAATTAATAGAATTAGTAATTTGTATTTGTGAACTGACACTATTTAATCAATAATTATTTCATTTCAACTTGTCCAAATTGGAATGTTTATATCCACAGGTTTACTTACCAAAGGTTTTGATAAATTTGTTATTCTTTTAGTATTTGCTTTCTAATACTACTTTTTGATAAAAGTAAGTCAATAATAGTTTTTTTTTCATAGATGAGAGTCCGAGCTAAAGTGGCGATATAAAGGATCGCGGCCTGATGCTTGAAATTAAACTATGGCTATAGAAATTTACTCTGTTATCCCACTTTGAATTTTGTGATTGAGCCTTATTCTTTTTTATGATTGTATCTAAAAATATTTGTAACGTCTTGGGAATATCATCGCAACAGTTTCCAAAAAATAATTCGATGCAGGGTAATGAGTCATATCGTATACTTGAGAACGAATGTCTTCTAATATAATGAGAGCAGCAGTCTTGACAATTCGTTCACGTTCTTCATCTACACTTGTTGAACGATTTTTGTACCAATAATCCGACAATATTTTTCCTCCCATGTCACAAAAAGAAATAATAGTGTTTATTTTTGAATTATGAAAAGTATATCTCTTATATGTGAAATTACATTATTTAATCAATAATTATGTCATTTCAGCTTCTCCCAATTGGAAGGTTTATATCCACAGGTTTATTTACAAAATGTTTTGATCATTTTATTATTCTATTGGTATTTGCTCTTCTAATACTACTTTTTGATAAAAGTAAGTCAATAATTGTTTTATTTGCTGTTATATAAGCATGATATATTGCATTCAAGTCATCATAATCCATTTTTAAATTGGCATTATGAATTAAAAGTAATTTAACCATTTGTGTACACTCATAATCAATTGCAAAGATTATTGGCCTATACTTAGTCCAATTCAATGAGAATTTGAATATTAATGTCTACTCCTTGTTTTATAAAGCTCTCAACAACTGTTGGATCATTTCTTATGCATGCAATATCAAAGTGCGATAATCTTTCTGAATTAATAGGATTTGTAATTTCGTGTATGTGAAATGACATTATTTAATCAATAATTATGTCATTTCAGCTTCTACAAATTGGAAGGTTTATATCCACAGGTTTATTTACCAAATGTTTTGATCATTTTATTGTTCTTTTGGTATTTGCTCTTCTAATACTACTTTTTGATAAAAGTAAGTCAATAATTGTTTTATTTGCTGTTATATAAGCATGATATATTGCATTCAAGTCATCATGATCCATTTTTAAATTGGCATTATGAATTAAAAGTAATTTAACCATTTGTGTACACTCATAATCAATTGCAAAGATTATTGGCCTATACTTAGTCCAATTCAATGAGAATTTGAATATTAATGTCTACTCCTTGTTTTATAAAGCTCTCAACAACTGTTGGATCATTTCTTATGCATGCAATATCAAAGTGCGATAATCTTTCTGAATTAATAGGATTTGTAATTTCGTGTATGTGAAATGACATTATTTAATCAATAATTATGTCATTTCAGCTTCTACAAATTGGAAGGTTTATATCCACAGGTTTATTTACCAAATGTTTTGATCATTTTATTGTTCTTTTGGTATTTGCTCTTCTAATACTACTTTTTGATAAAAGTAAGTCAATAATTGTTTTATTTGCTGTTATATAAGCATGATATATTGCATTCAAGTCATCATGATCCATTTTTAAATTGGCATTATGAATTAAAAGTAATTTAACCATTTGTGTACACTCATAATCAATTGCAAAGATTATTGGCCTATACTTAGTCCAATTCAATGAGAATTTGAATATTAATGTCTACTCCTTGTTTTATAAAGCTCTGAACAACTGTTGGTTCATTTCTTGTGCATGCAATATCAAAGTGCGATAATCCTTATGAATTAATAGAATTAGTAATTTGTATTTGTGAACTGACACTATTTAATCAATAATTATTTCATTTCAACTTGTCCAAATTGGAAGGTTTATATCCACAGGTTTACTTACCAAAGGTTTTGATAAATTTGTTATTCTTTTAGTATTTGCTCTTCTAATACTACTTTTTGATAAAAGTAAGTCAATAATTGTTTTATTTGCTGTTATATAAGCATGATATATTGCATTCAAGTCATCATAATCCATTTTTAATTTGGCATTATGAATTAAAAGTAATTTAACCATTTGTGTACACTCATAATCAATTGCAAAGATTATTGGCCTATACTTAGTCCAATTCAATGAGAATTTGAATATTAATGTCTACTCCTTGTTTTATAAAGCTCTCAACAACTCTTGGATCATTTCTTATGCATGAAATATCAAAGTGCGATAATCTTTCTGAATTAATAGGATTTGTAATTTCGTGTATGTGAAATGACATTATTTAATCAATAATTATGTCATTTCAGCTTCTACAAATTGGAAGGTTTATATCCACAGGTTTATTTACCAAATGTTTTGATCATTTTATTGTTCTTTTGGTATTTGCTCTTCTAATACTACTTTTTGATAAAAGTAAGTCAATAATTGTTTTATTTGCTGTTATATAAGCATGATATATTGCATTCAAGTCATCATAATCCATTTTTAAATTGGCATTATGAATTAAAAGTAATTTAACCATTTGTGTACACTCATAATCAATTGCAAAGATTATTGGCCTATACTTAGTCCAATTCAATGAGAATTTGAATATTAATGTCTACTCCTTGTTTTATAAAGCTCTGAACAACTGTTGGTTCATTTCTTGTGCATGCAATATCAAAGTGCGATAATCCTTATGAATTAATAGAATTAGTAATTTGTATTTGTGAACTGACACTATTTAATCAATAATTATTTCATTTCAACTTGTCCAAATTGGAAGGTTTATATCCACAGGTTTACTTACCAAAGGTTTTGATAAATTTGTTATTCTTTTAGTATTTGCTTTCTAATACTACTTTTTGATAAAAGTAAGTCAATAATAGTTTTTTTTTCATAGATGAGAGTCCGAGCTAAAGTGGCGATATAAAGGATCGCGGCCTGATGCTTGAAATTAAACTATGGCTATAGAAATTTACTCTGTTATCCCACTTTGAATTTTGTGATTGAGCCTTATTCTTTTTTATGATTGTATCTAAAAATATTTGTAACGTCTTGGGAATATCATCGCAACAGTTTCCAAAAAATAATTCGATGCAGGGTAATGAGTCATATCGTATACTTGAGAACGAATGTCTTCTAATATAATGAGATCAGCAGTCTTGACAATTCGTTCACGTTCTTCATCTACACTTGTTGAACGATTTTTGTACCAATAATCCGACAATATTTTTCCTCCCATGTCACAAAAAGAAATAATAGTGTTTATTTTTGAATTATGAAAAGTATATCTCTTATATGTGAAATTACATTATTTAATCAATAATTATGTCATTTCAGCTTCTCCCAATTGGAAGGTTTATATCCACAGGTTTATTTACAAAATGTTTTGATCATTTTATTATTCTATTGGTATTTGCTCTTCTAATACTACTTTTTGATAAAAGTAAGTCAATAATTGTTTTATTTGCTGTTATATAAGCATGATATATTGCATTCAAGTCATCATAATCCATTTTTAAATTGGCATTATGAATTAAAAGTAATTTAACCATTTGTGTACACTCATAATCAATTGCAAAGATTATTGGCCTATACTTAGTCCAATTCAATGAGAATTTGAATATTAATGTCTACTCCTTATTTTATAAAGCTCTGAACAACTGTTGGTTCATTTCTTGTGCATGCAATATCAAAGTGCGATAATCCTTATGAATTAATAGAATTAGTAATTTGTATTTGTGAACTGACACTATTTAATCAATAATTATTTCATTTCAACTTGTCCAAATTGGAAGGTTTATATCCACAGGTTTATTTACAAAATGTTTTGATCATTTTATTATTCTTTTGGTATTTGCTCTACTAATACTACTTTTTGATAAAAGTAAGTCAATAATTGTTTTATTTGCTGTTATATAAGCATGATATATTGCATTCAAGTCATCATAATCCATTTTTAAATTGGCATTATGAATTAAAAGTAATTTAACCATTTGTGTACACTCATAATCAATTGCAAAGATTATTGGCCTATACTTAGTCCAATTCAATGAGAATTTGAATATTAATGTCTACTCCTTGTTTTATAAAGCTCTGAACAACTGTTGGTTCATTTCTTGTGCATGCAATATCAAAGTGCGATAATCCTTATGAATTAATAGAATTAGTAATTTGTATTTGTGAACTGACACTATTTAATCAATAATTATTTCATTTCAACTTGTCCAAATTGGAAGGTTTATATCCACAGGTTTATTTACAAAATGTTTTGATCATTTTATTATTCTTTTGGTATTTGCTCTTCTAATACTACTTTTTGATAAAAGTAAGTCAATAATTGTTTTATTTGCTGTTATATAAGCATGATATATTGCATTCAAGTCATCATAATCCATTTTTAATTTGGCATTATGAATTAAAAGTAATTTAACCATTTGTGTACACTCATAATCAATTGCAAAGATTATTGGCCTATACTTAGTCCAATTCAATGAGAATTTGAATATTAATGTCTACTCCTTGTTTTATAAAGCTCTCAACAACTCTTGGATCATTTCTTATGCATGAAATATCAAAGTGCGATAATCTTTCTGAATTAATAGGATTTGTAATTTCGTGTATGTGAAATGACATTATTTAATCAATAATTATGTC
The DNA here is from genome assembly GCA_949152435.1 of Gastracanthus pulcherrimus. Taxonomy (NCBI): domain Eukaryota; kingdom Metazoa; phylum Arthropoda; class Insecta; order Hymenoptera; family Pteromalidae; genus Gastracanthus; species Gastracanthus pulcherrimus. The sequence continues at coordinate 17,398,917 of OX424572.1, forward strand.
ATTTCAGCTTCTACAAATTGGAAGGTTTATATCCACAGGTTTATTTACCAAATGTTTTGATCATTTTATTGTTCTTTTGGTATTTGCTCTTCTAATACTACTTTTTGATAAAAGTAAGTCAATAATTGTTTTATTTGCTGTTATATAAGCATGATATATTGCATTCAAGTCATCATAATCCATTTTTAAATTGGCATTATGAATTAAAAGTAATTTAACCATTTGTGTACACTCATAATCAATTGCAAAGATTATTGGCCTATACTTAGTCCAATTCAATGAGAATTTGAATATTAATGTCTACTCCTTGTTTTATAAAGCTCTGAACAACTGTTGATTCATTTCTTGTGCATGCAATATCAAAGTGCGATAATCCTTATGAATTAATAGAATTAGTAATTTGTATTTGTGAACTGACACTATTTAATCAATAATTATTTCATTTCAACTTGTCCAAATTGGAAGGTTTATATCCACAGGTTTACTTACCAAAGGTTTTGATAAATTTGTTATTCTTTTAGTATTTGCTTTCTAATACTACTTTTTGATAAAAGTAAGTCAATAATAGTTTTTTTTTCATAGATGAGAGTCCGAGCTAAAGTGGCGATATAAAGGATCGCGGCCTGATGCTTGAAATTAAACTATGGCTATAGAAATTTACTCTGTTATCCCACTTTGAATTTTGTGATTGAGCCTTATTCTTTTTTATGATTGTATCTAAAAATATTTGTAACGTCTTGGGAATATCATCGCAACAGTTTCCAAAAAATAATTCGATGCAGGGTAATGAGTCATATCGTATACTTGAGAACGAATGTCTTCTAATATAATGAGAGCAGCAGTCTTGACAATTCGTTCACGTTCTTCATCTACACTTGTTGAACGATTTTTGTACCAATAATCCGACAATATTTTTCCTCCCATGTCACAAAAAGAAATAATAGTGTTTATTTTTGAATTATGAAAAGTATATCTCTTATATGTGAAATTACATTATTTAATCAATAATTATGTCATTTCAGCTTCTCCCAATTGGAAGGTTTATATCCACAGGTTTATTTACAAAATGTTTTGATCATTTTATTATTCTATTGGTATTTGCTCTTCTAATACTACTTTTTGATAAAAGTAAGTCAATAATTGTTTTATTTGCTGTTATATAAGCATGATATATTGCATTCAAGTCATCATAATCCATTTTTAAATTGGCATTATGAATTAAAAGTAATTTAACCATTTGTGTACACTCATAATCAATTGCAAAGATTATTGGCCTATACTTAGTCCAATTCAATGAGAATTTGAATATTAATGTCTACTCCTTATTTTATAAAGCTCTGAACAACTGTTGGTTCATTTCTTGTGCATGCAATATCAAAGTGCGATAATCCTTATGAATTAATAGAATTAGTAATTTGTATTTGTGAACTGACACTATTTAATCAATAATTATTTCATTTCAACTTGTCCAAATTGGAAGGTTTATATCCACAGGTTTATTTACAAAATGTTTTGATCATTTTATTATTCTTTTGGTATTTGCTCTACTAATACTACTTTTTGATAAAAGTAAGTCAATAATTGTTTTATTTGCTGTTATATAAGCATGATATATTGCATTCAAGTCATCATAATCCATTTTTAAATTGGCATTATGAATTAAAAGTAATTTAACCATTTGTGTACACTCATAATCAATTGCAAAGATTATTGGCTTATACTTAGTCCAATTCAATGAGAATTTGAATATTAATGTCTACTCCTTGTTTTATAAAGCTCTGAACAACTGTTGGGTCATTTCTTGTGCATGCAATATCAAAGTGGCTTGTCCAACTACTAGTGGGCTGGGGGTTTATTCTACACAATTTTTTTTCTACACACTACACATGATTCTTTGACCACAAAATTATAGTACACAAGATCATTCTACACCGTATATTAGTTTATAAATATTATTCTACACATCATTTTTCTACACAATTGAACAGATAATATAAAAAATATATATGGTTCTTAGATATAATCGACGGCAAACATGAATGGATAGTAAATGTCGAACTGCATTGCATATAGGTATAATTTCTAAATAAAAAATAACTTCAAAATATTTATTTTGATACACAGCTCTCTATTGATTTAATAGAGAAAAAATCAGAGAGTTCATATATTCAATTTCCTGTGGTAAGTTATATTCTATATAACTTTTCTTTGATCTACTTTATGATTTATTTATTTATTTATTTATTGAAGTGTTTGCATTTCATAATGCTTTTCAGATTTTCTACAATAAAATATTATAAAAGGTGCCGAGCAGTTAGCGAAGAAAAACGAATAACAGGATGACATTAATATTCAAGAAATATTATTATATAGAATAATTTAGATAATTGTGTTATAAGAATTGCAATTTATTAAAATGTAATAAAATTTAAATGTATTTAAATTCATTATTTTATTTTATTTTAATAGAAAATATATATACATTAGAGGTTATGCGCAACTGTAGAAGCACACGTGAAATGTAATCGTACAGGAGCCGGCAAAACGCAAAGCACAATGCAGGTACGTTGACGGAAGAACGGGCTGTTAAATTTTATTTGCAAATCAAAATATCGAAATTAGAAAAAAGAAAAATTCGATATTCCTTCCTGGATTTGATACCTCGGGATGGATTTTAATATAATTAAGGGTCACGATTTAAATAAACAAAAACTCGAACGATTAGCCTTCGATCTGATTTGCATAAAAGTATATCGTATATGCGTGGGTCTTTCTTGCACCATGGACATTCGAAACATCAATAAACTGGCAAGTGTTCCCAGATTTAGCTTCATAATGGCTCCTCCCATTTTCCCAGTACGTATCTGCCTTAATCCCTGAGCAATCGGAGATAACAGATGCTAATGAGCTGTCTCTTATATTCCAATTAACGTATACCTAGAAAAGGGGCATTAGACCCTCTTACTTCTCCCACCTTCGCTCTCCGCTCTTTCAGGCGACGACCAGGTGTTACCCCCTCTCCAATCCTCCCTCTAACCTAGCCTTTGAGTATCTAGTACGATTCGCACAGATCAGTAACAGTTCATACTTCATCGCGTCGTGATCATATTCGTTCGACACCGTAATACAGCCGACATTGTACAAGCCCGGAAATGCAGAGAGGAGGTGTTCGCCGTGTTTACAGTGTCATACAGTATCTTCAAACTTCGAACACCGATTTTAGGACGTCACAACTTATTGGATGATTTCAAACGCATTCGACCAGAAATTTCCCAGGTAAAGTGTACATACAGTATTAAATAACCATAACATACTATACGGCAAAGTCAAATTTTATTTTATACAAAATCCAATTCATACATGTACCTTCAGTCAATAGGAATTGAACATAATGTGTCACAACCGTTGAAAATCAGCCACTCATGCACATTTTCTCACGTTTTTTCACATTTTCTCACACGTTTGAACATTGGTCCACATAAATTATTTCAACCAGGTTACTATACTCAAAATCAAAGGATTTCAAAGGAAATCCTCTTCTCTTCTCAACTAAAAGAGATGCAAATGCATATATCATGCACCAACCTGTCAGTCTTTATGCGTCTACGAAAGAAATTGTCAGTAGTTTTGGACTGACGATGATGGCATGCTGACAGTCTCGAGGCCAAAACGCTGCCCCAATAACCAACAAAAAAAACGACCGTGAGTTCGCTATAGATTTGCTATATAAATTTGTGTTATTCGGTCATAGGGGTGTTTAATAATTTGAGTACTTATCTTAAATTTTCCTTCAACGAAATATTTTTATTAATTCATGACAAATGTGACACAACAAACATTATACGTAAGTCGAACTTATACGGAGCGTCGTATTAGCATCCATCTTCAGCTCCGTCATCCGGTTCAATTCATTCGAGCACTCCTCAGCAAACTCTGATTCCTTGTAGTAGTCCTTCGCGTAAGCCTGCTCGTCTTTTGCAGATACCAGTTAACCTATCAACTTCAAATCGAATCAAATCAAATCGACCACCCATTGTTTATTTTTTAAAATTGATAAATGTAACTATGAAAATTGAAATCCTCTCGTTTTCTACCCCAATTAAAAAAAATCGTCAAAATCGGTGCAGTAGAAGCCGAGATATATCATCCTGAAGCGAGCGCGCCGATTTTGAAGCGACGATTTCAAGTTTCGCAGCCTATCCCCACCGCTCCGAATTTCGGCTCCGAGCGCGCACTACACAATGTTTATGCAAATTTTTGTGCATGATGCACACGTGCAATGTAATTTTTGAAAGCAGATACGAAAACATCTCGGAAAAACCTATCGATTGGTATATAATTTATTGTTACATCATTAACCGTTCCGCCGATTTTTTTTAAAAGAAGCGTCTTTCCGAGTACTATTTTCCTATACTTTCCGGTTTTTCCCACTCGTATATCCCGCTTCACAGGCTTATTTCTTTGAAAAGCCTAAATTTTCAAACTTTTTAAAACCGCTCAAAAAGTTATTAAAAAGTGAAAAATGGTTGAGATAGCAATTGTATATGATAGTTTAAGGGTCCAAGAAGGTGTAAAAGCGCGGGCGCAAAAAAATATTCATAACTTTGTGCCTGGCACAAAATAAAAAAAAAGGTCTTTTTTCCAGGTAGGTTACTTAACAATTGCATTATGCAAAAACTGTCAGTCCGATCTTAATCGGCCTTACGGATCTCGTTTTATATTGCAATCAAGTACTTTTCTCTAAATTTATGGCGTGATTGGGTAATTTTGTCATTGTTAAATAAATAATTTAAAATTACCTTCTTTTTTACCTAGTTTTTTTGCACTTTCGAGCATTTTGCAGCGAACATTTCAAATATACGGATATCGGACCAACCCTATCTTGTAGAAAATTTCGTAACGAACAAATTAATAAGTATACATTTTTTTCTAAAATGCATACTTACCGAGTTCTATGCGATTCTTTCTGGGGGAAAAAATGCGATTTTCGCATTTATTTCACTTTTTCGTTCTTTATGCAAAAAGCACACCTTTTCAAGCTGAGTTAGAGCCATATTTGAAAGATTTTGTCGCAATTCTCCCGGCCTATTCCTCATCGTAGAAGCAGGACAAATGGAGAGGCGTCTCGTCGTACGAGTTCCGAGTATCGACATTCGCGCCCCGACTCAACAACGTCCTCGCCGTGCACGTGCTGGAATTCTCTTCAATATGGTACAGCGGTGTATTCAGCTAGGCGTCCCTTGCGTTCACGTTGGCGTCCTGGTTCAACAGCAGTTGCACCAGCTCCTCGTTCACCTCGACGTTACCAATCGCCAGTTGTAGCGGTGTTAATCCTGATTATGTAAACCTGCTCTTGAGTAGAAACCGGTGAACCTGGTCGACTGGTTCACGTCGATCGTTCCCAGGGCTAGGAATGCAATGCCAAAGTACGATAATCCTTCTGAATTAATAGTATTTGTAATTTCGTATTTGTGAACTGACACTATTTAATCAATTATTATTTATTTTTAGCTTGTCCAAATTGGAAGGTTTCTATCAACAGGTTTATTTACCAAAGGTTTTGATCAATTTATTATTCTTTTGGTATTTGCTCTTCTAATACTAAAATGTGTTCAATTAAAACAGATTGAATGAGAAAATGACCTCTGACGGCTCTTGAGTATGCATGTCCGGATAGAATTTTTGGTACTGATGATTCTGCATAGGATTCTGAAAATAATTCTTGTAAGCTCCTGCCGTCCATGATATATCCTACGGCACCAATATACGACATCACAGTATGAAATCCTCCTAATCTAATAATAACAGAACTTAAATTATAATCACTATCATTTGAATTTGAAGCTAAAATTTCGCGGGCTTTCAAATAAAGCGGTTGATCAAAGGTCACGAAAGAATGCTTTTGGCCTTTAGATTTGCACTCGCGATCGGCTTTTAATAATACTGTAAAGATGGTATCATATTGACTTGGAGGGATATTTACAAAAGGTAAAGATACAATTTTTAATGTATCATAATTTTTACCTTTCGTACACTGTTCCAAAAAACCACTCCAACTTTTTTCTGTTATTTCAATCTTATCTGAAATAGTATCAAATATATCTTTTGGTATTTGCTCTTCTAATACTACTTTTTGATAAAAGTAAGCAAATAATTGTCTTATTTGCTGTTATATAAGCATGATATATTGCATTCAAGTCATCATAATCCATTTTTAAATTGGCATTATGAATTAAAAGTAATTTAACCATTTGTGTACACTCATAATCAATTGCAAAGATTATTGGCCTATACTTAGTCCAATTCAATGAGAATTTGAATATTAATGTCTACTCCTTGTTTTATAAAGCTCTCAACAACTGTTGGATCATTTCTTATGCATGCAATATTAAAGTGCGATAATCTTTCTGAATTAATAGGATTTGTAATTTCGTGTATGTGAAATGACATTATTTAATCAATAATTATGTCATTTCAGCTTCTCCCAATTGGAAGGTTTATATCCACAGGTTTATTTACCAAATGTTTTGATCATTTTATTGTTCTTTTGGTATTTGCTCTTCTAATACTACTTTTTGATAAAAGTAAGCAAATAATTGTTTTATTTGTTGTTATATAAGCATCATATATTGGATTCAAATCATCATATTCCTTTTTAAATTGGCATTATGAAGTAAAAGCTATTTAACGACTTCTGTACACTCATAATAAATTGGAAAAATTATTATTGACCTATAATCAGTACAATTTAATGAGAACTTGAATATTAATGTCTACTCCTTGTTTTGTAAAGCTCTCAACAACTGTTGGATCACTTCTTGTGCATGCAATTTCAGAGTGCGATTATCCTTCTGAATTAATAGGACTTGTAATTTCGTATTTGTGAAAGGACAGTATTTAATCAATAATTATTTCATTTCAGCTTGTTCAAATTGAATGGTTTATATCCACAGGTTTATTTACCAAAGGTTTTGATAGATTTATTTGTAGCTTCTCCTATTGAATATTCTACGCATTAAAACAATTCTGAATGCTAATATTACGTAAGGAAATAATTGATATAATTAAACAATAGTAAATTGAATTTTGTTATATTTGCTAGACTTATATTCTCCTACAAAAAATAATGATATCGCGATTGCGCTCGCGAAGTATTTAAAATATTAATACGCACGCATAAAAACGCAACTTCGAATACATTTACATAAATCCAGCGTATTAGCCACTCGGAGCGCACAACTCGGTGACCAAAACTGGACTGCCTGCGCTGCCGCCACTCTCGTAGCCGATCAACCCGCCGGTCCTCACCGCTAATCGTTGATGGCCGCAAAAAACCGCCCTTTTTCCCTCTCTTCATGCACTTCGTCGTACAACATGTACACGGCAATATCGTTCCCACACTCACACTCAATCTATAAACGAAGCGCTTAAGTAATTCAAGCACCTCGCTTCAGCGCTGGCCTCGCGCTAATCCGGGCCGTAATGAAAACGTGGTCCGCTCGTCGACCCAAACCCAGCGCGCGCGTGCTATTCTCGCGTAGTGTATCGGTTCGACTCTGCCCTGGGTCTTACCAGACGCTGGCACTCCAAATCCAACTTCCGACACGAATATTTATTTGTCCACGCGAAGTCATAAAATTGAGTCTCCGCTTTGCGCGCTCGTCGAACAAAGACCTCGACTTTGTCCGACACCCGCGCGCTTTAGCCGCTCGTGCTATAATCGAAACGCAGTTCTCAACTACCTCGCTCTCATAGATGTACAGCTTGTAAACAAGGTGTTCACTGTTCCCTCATTTGACCTGGCATAAGCCAGTGACGCAGGAAAAACTCACGTATCTTTCTTACGATGAGAAAACCTACGCCGAAAACAGTAAATAACAAATCGCATAAGAATATGTCGCGCCGCATCGTCGACCACTCAAATCGTTCGCGCCTAGGTTGACGTCACCACGTGCACTCCGCATCTGGCCCGCTCTTCTTCAGGCGTATACCGTTCCGGGCATCCCGTCCCTGTGGCCCCCCGAGCACGAGAAAAACATCTTCGCCTTCCCTCCCCGTTGCTACGCAGCTACTCGTAGTCTCTCCTTTTACAACTCAATCACGACTTACGAAGAGTAAAAGCGGCCCCCGGCGATCCAATAAAATCGCCGTGCACGCGAGCCTACGCAGCGGCTTCAATAGATCCGCCGCGGCGGGACGTCTGTCTACGGAAATACACAGAGTTTCAATCCGACGTCATGCACGTCGGGAACATCCTCCCCTCCCTCCGTACAAAACCGACGTATTTTGTACCTTCGCAAAATGAACTAATTTTCTAGTGGGCCTTTTCAAAATCCCGTTTGCGGTCCTAATCTCTGCTACGCGAATTTGCCCATCAGAGCCAGGAAATACATCCGTAATTACGCCCTTACGCCATTGATTTCTTTCAACGTTGTCGTCTAAAATTAAAACTATATCTCCTACTTCTAATGGCGTATCCATTTGTTGCCACTTTTTCCTAGGAATTAGACTTGGTAAAAATTCACGAAGCCATCTACGCCAAAATAAATCCGCAAACGCTTGCGCAACTCGCCATTGTTTTCTAGTACACAACATCTGTGCTTTTCATCTACTTATCTTAATTTGACCCGAAGAAACACCTAGCAAAAAATGATTTGGAGTTAATGCCTCCTCATCACGTGGATCGATTGACACATGTGTAAGAGGTCGAGAGTTAACGCTGTGTTCAATCTCGGTTAAAAAAGTCAACATAACTTCCTCTTTCGGCGCTTGCTCTTTTAGCACTGTCGCTAATGCAGTTTTTACGGAACGTATAAGACGCTTCCAAGCGACGCAGTTGGAGGATTGAACTTCCATTCTACATTATACCTACACGCAAAACTGTCGATTTCTGTTCGATTTATTTCTTTACAAGCTTCCGATAACTCTTTGTTCATGCCTTTAAGGGACTAGAAAAAAAAAACCATGTGGTCAAATCTTTTAAAATTTTGAGGATATATTCAGATGCTATTGACAAGTTAACACACAAAATTTCATGAAAAAATAGTGACTGTAAGCCGAGTTATACGCTCCGACGGCGAGTTATCCAAAAATGAAGTTGTAAATCGGCTGCAGTTGTAGAGGTACTCAGAATGCCAGTATCTGAAAACGTAAAATTATTTCACGTTAAACTAGATGACTTTCCCCGTACCATGAACTAGGATCTTTTAAAAATTAAAAAAAAGGCAGCGTTTTGAAAAAAAAATTCAATTTTTCACAAAAAAAACGCTCGTTTTTTGCTCGGCAAATTTGTATTTTTTGAAATATCAAAAAGATCCCAGTTCATGGTATCTAAAAACATGTTACGAATATTCGTGCAAAATATCAAATCGATTCGGTAATTTTTCTTTGAGCTAGAGCTGCAGCCGTTGTTGAAAATGCAGTTTTGAGAAAAACGCGTTTAAAGTTTTTACAACTGATTTTTCATACTTACAGTTATTTTGCGATCCCAGGGCCATACAATTCGCCTTCCTCTTGCTCGAAAAAGTGCTGTTCATCAGCTGCAGCTTTCCTACGAGCTGTCCGAGCCTCTTTTGAAGTCTTCTCGTGCCTTTTCTCGGCCAGCTGTATACGCGCCATGTCGCGACTGTTGGCGTACTCTAGTGCGTAGCGGCCAACAGTTATGCCCATAGTGCGAAATATTCTTATATGGACTTCATGCCATCATTAAAGATCCCCGTTGCAAAAAAATTGGCCAATTGTATAGTTTCTAGGCCGCTGTGAAGATGTTTCGGAGCAAAGTGCCATAGCAAGCCGTTATAACTTTCATTACTATTTTGTGCGTTGCTCCCTTTGAATCTGTTTAGCAATTGCATTCTTGACAAAGCCGTATAAATTGGATGCAAAACTTTTAAAACTTGTGGATCTAATGGCAGATAATCGTGCTCTCATATTTAGTCCTTCAGCTTCCGCTCGGCGATACGCGCACCAGCTATTTTGATGTGAATTCTTGGCAGTCGAGCCTATATGAAAATAAGTAGCCCAAATTTCCTTATGCATTTCCTCTACATTATCTTGATGCCTTATTATCGCTAAACCATAATATTTTTGGAGTTTATGTATGATTTTGTCAGTTAATTTTACTGTATCTTTACTCTTTCCTTCTAAGCCTTTCACTTTTTTTTTCATTTCGGCATCGTATACCCATTCTTTTCTTGACGTGTAGACAGCATTCTAGCTTTTCAACAGGAGTATCATAAGGATTCATATCTAAAATACCTTTATAAGTAGCACTGTCTCCGTCACCGATGTAGCGTGTATACTTCACATTATACATTTCGAGCGACCAGCCGAACATTTCTTTTATGCCGTCGACTTCCATTTTTGCAGCCGATCCGGCGTGATTAGATAGGCAATCATGCTCGCTTGAGAGCCATTCTTCATATGCTTCTGGATCTTCCTCTTGAATTTTTGTCCAATACTCACACGCTTTACAATAACTTGATTTCACTGACGTATCGATGATTTTCTTGCTATATTCTCCTGCGAGAGTCGTCACGCCATATCGTGAAGTATGTCCCCGTTTTTTCCACATACCATCTCCGGAAACTGTTAAATTCGTATCGGAACCTTCTTCTTCAAGCGTTTTACCTTTTTCTTCTTTCACAGCATTCTTAGTGCAATATTTATACACCGACGAAAGGGAAGGAAATGATTGCGGTAAACGAAATTTTGAGAACATAATGTAGTATATTTTAGCTTTAAAAAACAATTTGTGTTATTAAAAAATATTAAAATTTCTTCAAGTTATGACCATTTTGCCGGAGCGCCTAGAGTCTGCACTTTCTAATCGGTGCCGGTGATGGAGGTCGTGCGGTGCGTCCGAAACAGTCGAGACAAAATTTTTTTTAGTTTTTATAAGTTTCTTTTCTATATGAACTCAAAAAATACCAAAGAAGTTGTCAAATTCCAAATTTTTTCGAAGTTTGAAAAAAAATTCACTTTTTTGAAAAAAAAATTCACTCTAAGTCGCAATAAAAGTAGTTTAAATAATACTTTTGTCCAACTTTTTTAGTTCAAATAGAAGATAATTTAATACTGAAGCTAGATCACATTGATTTTTTTCGATCGGACGTATATTCTTTTTGCTATCACGGGCACCGTTTTCTAAAAATCGTAAAAATGAAAACTCGAGAAAACGCGCTTTAAAGTTTTCGGTCCAAAAAAATATAAGTTTTTGGGTACTTACAGTAATTAGAGGTTAATCAGTTATCCCTAGGCCATACATTAGTCATTCCTCTTCTTCAAAAAACTCGTTTTGGCTGAGGGTTTCCAATCTTCGGGCTGTACGAGCCTTCTTGCTAGAAAATGATGCGCGCCGGTTCTCCCGCGTTATGCGCTCAGCATCGACGGCGTCAGCAAAATTTTTGCACTGCTGCCCGATGATGACATTGAGGAGCTGCATGGTGGAAAGTACAGCAGAGTAGCCCTCATTAAAAATGCCTGCAGACATATATGCTGCAATTTCGACGATTTTATAGCCGGAATTCAAAAGCCACTTTTTGTACCTAAGATATATGGCTAAAGTTGGTCACTGTAGCTTCGGTTCAAAATAACCGTTTTCGACGATCCAATCTGCTTTTCCGAGGTAGTTTTGGATGCTCTTTCAGAATCTGAAAGCAGAATTTAGCTGAATCAAACCGTTGCAAAGTTATAGCAAGAATTCGATTTTAAAAATTATTCTCTAGCCCAAGAAGGGCACTTAAATTCTTTCGATATAATGGAAGTTCACTATATTCGCCTATTTTTTTCCGTTCTTTCGAATGCAATTTTTTGCGGATTAATAGGATAAATAGCAAAAGAGCTAAAACGAAAAATTTCGGAATATTCAATCGAGACCTATCTAGATCGAAAAATGTCGCCGAGTTACCCACAGGTACAAGTTTTCAGCCCGTTTGGAGATATCGACCAAATTGACCTTACTTGGCCCTTTCTGACCAGACCCGATCCCAATATGGCCACTTTTTGTACCTAAGGTATATGGCTAAAGTTGGTCACTGTAGCTTCGGTTCAAAATAATCGTTTTCGACGATCCAATCTGCTTTTCCAAGGTAGTTTTGGATGCTCTTTCAGAATCTGAAAGCAGAATTTAGCTAAGCCAAACCGTTGCAAAGTTATAGCAAGAATTCGATTTTAAAAATTATTCTCTAGCCCAAGAAGGGCACTTAAATTCTTTCGATATAGTCGAAGTTCACTATATCCGCCTATTTTTTTCCGTTCTTTCGAATGCAATTTTTTGCGGGTCAATAGGATAAATAGCAAAAGAGCTAAAACGAAAAATTTCGCATCTTCAATCGAGACCTATCAAGATCGAAAAATCTCGCCGAGTTACCCCTAGGTACAAGTTTTCAGCCCGTTTGGAGATATCGACCAAATTGACCTTTCTAGGCCCATTCTGACCAGACCCGATCCCAATATGGCCACTTTTTGTACCTAAGGTATATGGCTAAAGTTGGTCACTGTAGCTTCGGTTCAAAATAACCGTTTAGACGATCCAATCTGCTTTTCCAAGGTAGTTTTGGATGCTCTTTCAGAATATGAAAGCAGAATTTAGCTAAGCCAAACCGTTGCAAAGTTATAGCAAGAATTCGATTTTAAAAATTCCTCTCTAGCCCAAGAAGGGCACTTAAATTCTTACAATATCATCGAAGTTCGCTATATCCGCCTATTTTTTTCCGTTCTTTCGAATGCAATTTTTTGCGGGTCAATAGGATAAATAGCAAAAGAGCTAAAACGAAAAATTTCGCATCTTCAATCGAGACCTATCTAGATCGAAAAATCTCGCCGAGTTACCCCTAGGTACAAGTTTTCAGCCCGTTTGGAGATATCGACCAAATTGACCATTCTAGGCCCATTCTGACCAGACCCGATCCCAATATGGCCACTTTTTGTACCTAAGGTATATGGCTAAAGTTGGTCACTGTAGCTTCGGTTCAAAATAACCGTTTAGACGATCCAATCTGCTTTTCCAAGGTAGTTTTGGATGCTCTTTCAGAATATGAAAGCAGAATTTAGCTAAGTCAAACCGTTGCAAAGTTATAGCAAGAATTCGATTTTAAAAATTATTCTCTAGTCCAAGAAGGGCACTTAAATTCTTTCGATATTGTCGAAGTTCACTATATCCGCCTATTTTTTTCCGTTCTTTCGAATGCAAGTTTTTGCGGATTAATAGGATAAATAGCAAAAGAGCTAAAACGAAAAATTTCGGAATTTTCATTCGAGACCTATCTAGATCGAAAAATCTCGCCGAGTTACCCCCAGGTACAAGTTTTCAGCCCGTTTGGAGATATCGA